>PVHT021183699.1:35015787-35071962 GCA_004024745.2 Catagonus wagneri | reverse complement strand
ATTTGTGTCCTCTCTCTTTTTTTCTTGATAAGTCTGGCTAGGGGCTTATCAATTTTGTTGATCTTTTCAAAGAACCAGCTTTTAGTTTCATTGATCTTTTCTATGATTTTCTTCATTTCTATTTCCTTTTTTTTTTTTTTTTGTCTTTTTGCCTTTTTTATGTAGAGCCACACCCGTGGCATATGGAGATTCCCAGGCTAGGGGTCTAGCAGGAGCTGTAGCTGCCGGCCTTCGCCACAGCCACAGCAACGCAGGATCCGAGCCGCATCTGCAACCTACACCACAGCTCACGGCAACGCCGGATCCTTAACCCACTGAGCAAGGCCAGGGATCGAACCCGCAACCTCATGGTTCTTAGTTGGATTCATTAACCACTGAGCCACGAAGGGAACTCATTTCTATTTCCTTTATTTCTGCTCTGATCTTTATGATTTCTTTTCTCCTACTAAGTTTAGGTCTTGTCTGTTCTTCCCTTTCTAGCTGCTTTGGATATAAAGTTAGGTTGTTTATTTGAGCTTTTTCTTGTTTCCTGAGGTAGGCTTGTATTGTTATATACTTTCCTCTTAGAACTGTGTTTGTTGCGTCCCAGAGGTTTGGGGGTGTCGTGTCTTTGCTGTCATTTGCTTCTAGATATTTTTTAATTTCCTCTTTGATTTCTTCAGTGATCCATTGATTATTTAGTACCATGTTGTTTAGTCTCCATGTGTTTGTATTTTTGCCATTTTTTTCTTGTTGTTGATTTCCAGTCATATAGCATTGTGGTCAGAAAAGATGCTTGCTATGATTTCAATTTTCTTGAAGTAACCAAGGCTTGATTTGTAGCCCAGGATGTGATCAATCTTAGAGAATGTTCCATGCGCACTTGAGAAGAATGTGTATTCTGTTGCTTTTGGGTGGAATGTGCTATAAATATCTATTAAGTCCATCTGATCTAATGCTTCGTTAGATCTAATGCTAGATCTAATGCTAGAGCCTGTGTTTCCTTATTGATTTTTTTGTCTGGATGATCTATCCATTGCTGTAAGTGGGGTGTTAAAGTTCCCCACTACAGAGTTCCCATCGTGGCTCAGTGGTTAACGAATCCAACTAGGAACCATGGGGTTGCGAATTTGATCCCTGGCCTCGCTCAGTGAGTTAAGGATCTGGCGTTGCCGTGAGCTGTGGGGTAGGTTGTGGACGTGGCTCAGATCCCATGTTGCTGTGGCTGTGGCGAAGGCCCGCAGCTACAGTTCCTGTTAGACCCCTAGCCTGGGAACCTCCATATGCCATGGGTGCGGTCCTAGATAAGGCAAAAAGACAGAAAAAAAAAAAAAGTCCCCCACTGTGATTGTGTTATTGTTGATTTCTCCTTTTAAGGTTGTTAGCAATTGCCTTATATGTTGTGGTGATCCTATGCTGGGTGCATAGATATTTAAAATTGTTATATCTTCTTGGATTGATCCTTTGATCATTATGTAGTGCCCTTCCTTGTCTCTTAAAATGTTCTTCATTTTAAAGTCCTTTTTGTCTGATATGAGTATTACTATTCCGGCTTTCTTTTGATTCCTGTTTACATGGAATATTTTCTTCCATCCTCTCACTTTCAATTTGTATGTGTCTCTAGGAGTGAAGTGGGTCTCACCAGTAAAGGCATATATACAGTAAAGATACTAAACCATCCATGCACAATTTAGCTACCAAAATCAGAAATCGTGAGAAGATAGCACAAATGCAGGACACTGGAGACACACTTGCAGTTAAGAAACCAACAACTTAAAACAGTCTCATTTATGTATAGACTCCTATATCAAAACTTCAGGGTAACTTCAAACCAAAAATCTACAATTGATACACAAACAAATAAGAAATATCAACTCAGAAACAACATTAAAGATAGTCTTCTTGTGAGAAGAGACAACAAGAGCATAAGGGAAGAAAAAAGAGCAACAAAACCCAAAACAGTTAATAAAATGGCAATAAGAACATACATATCAATAATTACCTTAGATGTTAATGGACTGAATGCCCCAACCAAAAGACAAAGACTAGCTGAATGGATACAAAAATAAGACCCATATATATGCTGTCTTCAAGAGACCCACTTCACTTCTAGGGACACATAAATATATCCATTCTTTTTTCCCATATAGATTACTACAAACTATTGAATAGATTATCCTGTGCTATACAGTAGGTTCTCGTTAATCTTCTCTTTTATACAATAATATGTAAATGTTATTCTCACCCTCCCAATTTATCCCTCCACCCAACATTTTCACCCCTGGTAACCATAAGATTGGCTTTGAAATCTGTGAGTTTGCTTCTGTTTTATAAATTTTTTGTATCATTTTTTAAAGTATTCAAAGAAAAAACTGCCCTTACAAAATTCTGTATGTGGGAGAAAAGTCTTTCAGAAATGGAGAAATAAAGGTTTTTCTTCTTTTTTTCTTCAGACCAACCAAAGCTGAGAAAATTCATTACCAATGAACTTGTGCTATAAGAAGTGTCTCTTTTCTCTTTCTCCTTCTGAAATTTCAGTCACACATTAGACCGTTTGATATTATCCTGCAGCCTATGGATATTCTGTTCTCCCCCCCCCCCCCCCGTATTATGTTTCAGTATGAGGAGTTACTCTGTCTTCAAGGTCATTAGTTTATTTTCCTCAGTCGAGCTGAGCCTACTAAATAGCCCACAAAGCCATTCTTCATATCTCTTATTGGGTTTCTTATTTCTGACATTTCTGTTGACTCTTTCTCTATTTGTGCCTGTCTGCTGAAATCCCCCACCTCTGCATGCCTGTTGTCCACATTTTCCAGTAGAATCTTTAACATATTAGTCATAATTCTTTTAAATTCTCTGTTGGATAGTGCCAACGTTGAATTCGTCTGAATCTGATCCTGATTCCTTTGTCTCTTGACAGTGGGATTTTTTTTCCTTGCCTTTTTTAATGTCTCATAATTTTTTATTGATTGCCAGACATCATGCTCAGGACAGCAAAGACTGAAGTAAATAAACAATCAATCCTGGAGTTCCTGCTGTGTTTCTGCAGGTTGAGGATCTGGTGTTGTTTCTGCTGCAGCATGGGTTCAGTTCCCATCTTGGCGCAGTGGATTGGAGATCTGGCATTGCGTCAGCTGTGGCATAGGTCTTGGCTGTGGCTCGGATTCAGTTGCTGCCCCAGGAGCTTTCATGTGCTGCAGCTGTGGCCAAAAAAAAAGAAAAAAAAATCAGTCTTATCAGGAGTTGAGCTTAGTTGAGCATTGCCTTGTACTTAGGGTGAAGCCTGGGTGTTGGAGGGTTTTTCTCATTGTTCCTGCTCCACCACCAGCTTTGAGCTTTACCCTGGCAGCCTGCCCTTCAGAGGTTGTCTGTTTCCACACTCCTGCCCATCCCCGGCAGCAGACTACCATTGCTTGTCATCTGGTACCTGCCGGCTTTGTTGCAGGGAGCCTCTGCTGTCCTGGCCCAGCTTCAGTGTTAGTCATGCCGTGTGTCCCTGGGTCTCAGAAGTAGGACATTCTCAGTAGTCCTGTCCCTCCCTGAGCCTTTGGAGAACTCAGTGATTTCCGCTCAGAGTGGCTTTCTGCCTCTCTCCCCGCCAAGGGGAGAGGTGGTTTTTTTTTCATTTTTCTTACTCTCCCTCTAGTAGCTTAAGGATATCGTTCCATAGGTGAGAAGGGTCTTGGCAGGGCTTCGTGCCTCTTCCATGTCTCCTCCAGACTTGCACCCTCATGAACGGTTTTCTCCCATCCACTGCCCTGCCCCATCTTTCCCTTTTTGTGTGTGTGTCTTTTTGTCCTTTTATGGCTGTACCCAAGGCATATGGAGGTTCCCAGGCTAGGGGTCTAATCGGAGCTGTAGCCGCCGGCCTACGCCACAGTCACAGCAATGCCCGATCTGAGCCACGTCTGCGACCTACACCACAGCTCACGGCAACGTTGGATCCTTAACCCACTGAGCAAGGCCAGGGATCGAACCCGCAACTTCATGGTTCCTAGTCAGATTTGTTTCTGCTAAGCCACGACAGGAACTCCACCCGTCTTTCTCATGAATGCCCAGTGGAGGTCTGTAGAGAAGACCCTCTGAGCTGGTACAAACTCCCCCCATAACTGCAGCTCTGGGGTTCTTCCCTCTCACCCTGGCCGCACTCAGCCTCTACAACTTATCAAAAGGTATAACAGTTCTTCTCACCCACTTGGATGGAACTCAGTGTCCCTTCTTCCCCAGGCTTCACCAGAGGTGAGCCAGGGCTCACTTCCTGTTTTCCTTGGAAGAGTTGCCTTTCCTTAGATTTCAGGCTAGTTGTTTGCTCTGAGACCGCAGCTCTCTGATTTAAGGAAAGTTAAGATTCTTCTAGATTTCTGGTCTTTTTCTTGTTAGGATAGGATTAACGCTTTCCTCAACTTTCTCTGTCTTAGGGCAGAAGCTTCTTATCTTGATGACGAAAAAGTGAGGGCATTGTCAATCCAGAGACCAGTCAAGAAGTTACCCCAGATAGATTGATTTCTTGTCACAAGGAAGACCTGAAGGCTGTGTTCTTTTATTTTGTTTTTTAATGAAAACTTATGGGTTGGTTACCCATGTATCTGAGTGGCTGAAAGCAACCACAGATATTTATTCAGTCCCTACTATGTGCAGTGCTGAGCGCCCAGTGGCATGCGACAGGCTGGTACCAACAGGAACGGAGGCAAGCAGATTAATCTACTGTGAGAGCCCAGGGTCCCTCACTAGGGTGGGTGAGAGGGGACACCGGCAGACCCCAAGTGAGATTTGTGCTAAGTTAAATAGATTCATCTGTTCTGAGTATGAGCTTTTTATCTGCTTTTTATGTTCAGTTGTTTCTGCTTGGTAAAGGTGAAAGTTGCCAACCCGGTGCAGCTCCCTAGGCATCTATGTGTGTTAATGTCGTTGCGGTTTTACCTGGGCTGTACCTGAGGACCGCCAGGCGGGGTCTCTAGTACCTGGGATGTTGAACAAAGACCGACAGGATTTCTCCCTTTAAACACTGTTCTTGTTGTTCCGCCACTGTCCCTGCTCACAGCCCTGTACGTGCGGCTCTGCCTACTCCTGCCCATCATCTTCTTATCTCTGCTTTGTTGCTTATTTGCCGAGCTCTTGCGGAAATGCCACATCTCCGCAGTGCCGTTGCAGGTGAGTGGCTCTGATGGTCTTTGGCGTGTGGCTGTTGGCCCGGTGCCTAAGAAGGTTTCATTACATAGGAATGTCACCTTGGTGGGCTTGGCTCTCTGAGGCGTCGAGGGTGTGTGAAGGGCCTGCTCTGTTTTCAGCTCTGTGCCAGGGAGGCGTGCCAGGGCGGGTGGGGCAGGGGAATGACGCAAAAAACATTAGACCCGGGAGCTTCTATGAGGATGTAAGATAGGAGCTGGCCATGTAGAAGCAAATCCGCAGGCTCTGTCACCTGTCAGAGTCTGCTTCCTGTCAGGGACCTGCCTGTACTTTGGGTTCAGGTCCCAGCTCTGTCATTTCCCGTATTAAAGCAGCTTGCTTCTCTGTCTGTAAAATAAGCTTCCTAATGCCTACTGTCAACGGTCATTGTGAGGATTTAATGAAATGATGAATAAAGGAGTTTCTGTCGTGGCTCACAGGTTAACGAATCCGACTAGGAACCATGAGGTTGCAGGTTCGATCCCTGACCTCCCTCAGCAGGTTAAGGATCTGGCGTTGCCGTGAGCTGTGGTGTAGGTTGCAGACGCGGCTCAGATCCCACGTTGCTGTGTCTGTGGCGAAGGCCGGCAGCTTCGGCTCCAATTGTACCCCTAGCCTGGGAACCTCCATATGCCGCGAGTGTGGCCCTAGAAAAGGAAAAAAAAAAAGGAAAGAAATGATGAATAAAAATATGCTGGCACATAAATCACAGCAGTGGCCATCTTTATGTGCTAGACTGTCCGCATGTTAATTGCTGTAATGTCAGCTGATAAGAGTGGACAAGGAGGTGTTCCCTGGTGGCTCAGTGGATTGAGGATCCAGCGTTGTCACTGCTGTGGTGTGGGTTTGATTCCTGGCCTGGGAACTTCTGCAGGCCACAGGTGCAGTCGAAAAAGAAAAACGAGAGAGACATAGACAAGGAAACAGAGAAGGGCCTTGTCCTGGTGAAGGTAAAACCAAGACTGAACAGCATGGCCTGAGGAAGAGCCCAGGGCAGGCAGAACCCTGGACCTGTGAGTGAGGCTAGAGGCTGTACCTTCTGACAAACACTTCCTGTCCGAGCTTCGGGTTGCTGCTGTCCTCAGTGCTGGCTCGGCTTGGGCTCAGAAGGAAGGTCCTATTGCTAAAGTCAGTGGTGCTCACCCCCTGCTTCTCAGACAGGAGGAAGCGCCCATCTGGCCACTCCTGGAGGACACTGGCTGTCAGGACAGAGGGCAGCTAGGTTCCCACCCTCCCTCTGGCAACCTTTCCTGAGGGAGCCAGGGAGCTCAGTGTCCGGAGGAAGAGTATGCATGTCTGGAAGGGGGTCCTTTGGAAGTAGGCACAGGCTTCTCAAGAAAGCCTTGCTAGGAGTTTGCGTCGTGGTGCAGCGGAAATGAATCTGACTAGGAACCGTGAGGTTGCAGGTTTGATCCCTGGCCTTGCTCAGTGGATTAAGGATCCAGCGTTGCCGTGAACTGTGGTGTAGATTGCAGACGTGGCTCGAATCTGGCGTTGCTGTGGCTGTGGCGAAGGCCGGCAGCTGTAGCTCTGATTCGACCCCTAGCCTGGGAACCTCCATATGCCGCGGGTGCAGCCCTAAAAAGCAGAAAAAAAAAAAAAAAGAAAGGGCTGCTAGTGATGTGCAGATAAGTCCTTGGAAGGGCAGACCCAGTCATCACCCCTATTTTACAGATGAGGAGGTGGAGGCCGAGAGGGATTCAGCCTCTTGCCCAGGGCCACCTAGCAGGTCAGTGGTAGAGCTCGGATATCAGCCAAGGCCTGTCTGAGTCACTGCTCTTCCCTTCTGCATTCTGTTCTGTCTCCTGACACCACTGCCTGCATCTGGGGACCGCTGCCGTATGGTAAAGGCCCAGTCAAACTTCTGAAACATTTCCTTTTGGGAGGGACTCCGGATGAGTGTATCGATTCCCGGAGAACTGGACGAGCCCCAGCCTTGGAGGGCCGAGGACTTACAAAACAGCCGCAGTGCCACAGCGGACATGCCAGCCAGGGGTGTGTGGCCATGGATGGTGCTGCTCCTGTTTTCAGGAGTACTCCTCAGGCTTGCGTCTCATCCAGATTCTCTTTAGCCACCTGGGCCTGCATTTTTCCAAATTCAGATCTACATGCACTTCAGAGTTTGTTATCTATGAGATTAGAACACTTTCCTGAGAAAGGAAAATACTTAGGCAGGGTCCACACACTAAAGTGCCCTTCTTGCTGGCTGGGCATCTTCTCCCAGGCTGATTTTTTTCAAGGACTCTGAGGCCTGCGCAGGTGAGCATGTCCAGGGCAGAGTGTCTTCCCAGGGCTGGGCCACTGGATTTGTCCGATGGCAGGTGTTCAGGCCTCCTAAGTAAGCCCCAGTCATAGCCAGTACGCTCTAGTGGCCGTGGTATTGAAGGGTGGAGGGGTACTGGGTGGAGTACCCAGGCTCTGCTATGTGTGGTTAGTTGACAGGCTTTGAGCCCAGTGATGTCCTAGGTTTAGAGAGGCGAGAGGAGTGATGAGCGTAGACAGGAGACAAGAGAAGGGACACAGACACATGGGTGGGTGGCGGGCCCTGTGGGCAGTCTGGCATTGATTCATGCTGCTCGGGTGTCCTGGCCCTGAGGATGCGGTGGCTGCAGAGATGGGGCAGGCCTGGGTGTGCGGGAGCACAGAGGAGCTTCTGGTTGGGTGTAGAGGGTTGCAAGGTAAGTGGAGGACAGGGTGCTCAGAGCGGGAAAAAGAAGGGTAAGTGAGGGCCTTCCCAAATGAGGGGACCGTGGGAGCTGCAGGAGGGGGTGGGGCTTGAACTTTCTTCCAGAGCCGGTGGAGAGGACCGGCAAAGCAGAGGAGTGATGATATACCATCGGAATATCCATCAGGTAGGCCGTGGCTGGAAACACTGAGCCCCAAGTGTAGATGCCTTTGTGGGTTACTGGGGCTTTGGGGCCGGGGGCAGTGTCAGCCTCACCGCATAAGGAACAAGGCCACAGAGGAATTGTAGGTCCCAAGACCCAAACTGGGCATCTGCCCACCGTGTCCTTGGGAATCAGGTGACTTCCAGAATTCTGCCCTGCTGAACAAAAGCACGATGCTTCAAAGGAGAAGCCTCTGTGCACAGAGCAATGCCTGATTTCTGGGGGACACGTGTTGGACTGGCATGAGTCCCCTTAGGAAACCAGTCATCCTCAGGGCTGGTGGTGGGAGGATGACTTTTGCCTTTGGGGACTGAAGGATCTTGGGCAGAAACACCAAGTCCCTCGCATTCCTGGACTCTTGTCTGAAGCAGCTGGGGGCGCCTGTCCTGTGGATTCTGACTCCCGCCAGCACTTGGGCCAGGATGTTCAGAGAATCCCTGTTCTCCCAGGGCATCTGTGCCAGGGCAGAGTCAGAACCTCTTCCGAGTTCTGGGCCATCTCCGTCCCAGGGGTGGGGAGTTGGCATTGGGCTGCACAGGAGGAGGGGTGACTTCAGAACCAGGCTGGGCTGCAGCGACCCTGGACTCTGAGAGGCCTGTTGGAGGGCGCGGGCTGTGTGACGGGTTGGCAGCCTCGGCCTCTCTGAGGTCCTCCGAGAGCCCACCTGCACGTCCCTCCCAGGCCTCCGGCCCAGACTGCCAGATGCCCTGCTTCTGCTCCTCGCTCACGGACTCTGCTCAGAGAGGAGGGCCCGGAAGGGAGCGTGCAGGCCCGGATGTGGGAGGCCCACCGCGCTGCCACTGCTCACCAACCTTTGGAACTCGCCTTCTCAAGTTTACTGGTGGTTTTCCACTTAATTCTTCGAGGGGCTGTTCCTCTCAGTGTTTGCTCAGGCACTGCATCAGGACTAAGGAGCTATCTTTCCTTTCATTGTCTTTAGCCAGAGGTGGATTTCGGCGTCCCGCCAGGCAGGGGCAGGAGTCAGGAGTCAATGCAGAGCCAGCCCCAGGAGCCCGTCAGCATGCCTCAGACGCTGACCAGCACGCTGGAGCACATTGTGGGCCAGCTGGACGTCCTCACCCAGGTAGGTGGGCCGTGACGTGAATTCATCCCATCATCTGCACTGGGCCTGGCCTTTGAAGTTGACCGGTGGGTGCTGGGTTTTTAAAAAACATAATTATAATGTACCTATTTTCCAGCCCAAATGAATGAAATAGCAGTGGCTGCCCTGAGATCCTGGCTCTCAGAGCCGTCTAACCCCTGGCCAAGTCACTGTATCCCAAAATCACAAACGCCGATGCCTGCCAGGGAGTGCCCACCCTGCGCTGGCCTGGGCCACAGTAGAGCTTTGAGAGGAACACTGTCCATCATCCAGCTCTTCTGGGTGGGCGCGCTGGGGACATGCCAGGGAGCTACACACAGTGAGTCAAGGCATCCAAGAGCCCAGGCTTTGGGTTCGAGCCGGCCCTGCTCCTTATCCTCTGAGTGACCTTGGTGAAATCCCTTCCACTCCCCAAGCCCTGACGTGTTTATCAGTGATGAGCCTGCGGCTTTGTGGTCAGGATTAAAGGGGATGAGTCTGCAGGGAGTGTTTGGCCTGTGCCTGGCCCTAGGTAACTGCTCAGTAAACACTAGCTGCGGCACCGACCACCCTCAGCAGTGAGAGTGACACGCCCACCCCCACCCGGAGCGTACGTGAGTCTGGCAGCTCATAACATGGACTTGCAGTGCGGCAGTTTCAGTGAGAGCAAAATGCCCTGACGAGAGGTGGTGCGGCCAGCATCGTGGGCATGCCCTGAGGGGCATCTCTCATTCCTGGGGTGGAAGAGTGGTCCTGGCAGGGGGAGAGCCTGCCTGTAGGTCTGGTGGAGCCAGGGGCACATCAGGCAGCGAGCAGAGCCTGGCGCAGCTGGAATGGGGCATGGGGGTTGCTGGCAGGGCCAAGCCAGGATTCAAAGGTCCTCGGGCCCCTTCCCTCCTTGGCTCTGGGTACAGACCCCTCTCCTCTGCCAGCTCATGAATGGAATGAGGATGCTGGAGGGAGGCAAAGGACCCTTGAGTCTCTGATGGAGACGGAGCTGAAGTGACGTGATGTCCCTTTCCTACCTCTGGATGTGGGGCTAAGTGCGTCAAGCTCCTCCTCGTCACGTCACGTGGTCTATGGCTTGTGACAGCATCTCAGCTGGTACTGTACACCTTGGACCCACTGAAGGGACATTTGAAGGGAAAGATCAGGCGTTGTTGGTGACTAGGGCATGGTGGGACTATGTGCACATTCTACAGACATTCCTGAAAGCCTCTTGGCCCTTGAGAGGAAAGCATGTGCTGGGAGAGACAGATGAGCATTGAGCAAAGACTTAAAAAAATCCCCTACCTCAGACCTGTCAGAAACTGCCGAGCCTGCTTCGTGTTCTTCACAGCCTCATCAAGCGAGAGATCAGGGGAGGTGGAATGAATTAGAACTTTATAGGATAAAATTGGAAATAAAGTCTGAGAGGATGGTTGAAAATAGCTTCAGTGGATCCAGAGGAGTATAACGCTAAAAACATTTCCTGTCACTGTGTTAAAGGCTTACGTGGAAGGTTTTGTTATGCGTTAGCAGTCAGGGACATCATAGTAACTTGGTAATAATGTGCCATCACCGGAAGTAAGCGCAGGCGCGCCTGTGGCCGGGGTCCCACTGTTCAACCCCCTTGCAGATGTGCACGGCACTCCACCCCCTACCAAATGCCAAGTCCCGCCACCCAGTTACCTGCTCTGCCAGGCAGTGTGCCTTCCTGAGGGACTGGCGTGTCCTGAGGAAACTTGGGTTCCACAGATGAAGCCCCCAGTTGAAGCCTTAGAATGCTACCTGTTTTCACAATGACAGGTGAGGCATTTTGCACTAATTCACGTGCCTACCTCTGGGCTTGGTTGCCAGTCGTTTTTCCGGCCCGCCTTTCTCCTGGGATTGGGGCTGTAGCTGAGGTGTTCCAGCCACAATGAGAGCTGCCCGCACTGGGGTTTGGAGGTTTCCCACCCCTTCTTCTTGGGACCAGCCTGGCTGTGGGCTCCCTCTCTCTGGAGGCTCCCCTGAGGCCTAGGGCCAGGCGACCACTGCCGTCCTCCCCACGCGAGTAGCTCGGTGGGACTCCGAACCTCCCTGGTCTGTGGGTGTTGGCCTTGGGGGCTGCCCCCTGAGCAGGCGCTCCTCGCCACCCTGATGCGTGTCTGTGCTCTGGAGGGTCGGGGATGTCTCAGCCATCTCAACACTGATCCTCCTTCAAAATCTGAGTCTTGCCTTTCTCCTCTGTCCCCCCCACCATCACTGCTCTACAAGGAAGTCTCCTTCTAAGCAGCCTTGGAGAGCGACACTGCTTTCTGGTCCTTTGGGCCTCTGTCCTACAGCACGCCCTTCAGGGAAGAAGCACAGGGCTGCAGTGGGCAGTGGCCAAAATGTTTACTGAGTGAGTCACAGAGCCTCCAGCCCCTGGGTGACAGCAGGCACCCCGCTGTGGAAGCTCAGTCCTCAGAGCCTGCCTTCCCGCTTGACAGGCTGGGTGGGGCCCAATGATTTAATCCTCTGGAGCTCTGGGGCCCATTTGCACCAGTCTAAAGGCTAAGGATGTGGCCTCAGTCCTTGTCAGTGGCAGCTCTCTGCAAAGCAGGGGCCCAGAGGTCAGGCAGCTGAGTGAGCCTGAGAAGAGACGTGGCTCAGAGCTTGTTTGGGTACAAGTGCTGGCTTTCCCACTTATAGCCCAGTGACCTTGGGCACGTCCCTTGACCTTTTTATGCCTGTTTCCAACACAGAGCTGATAGTTGCACCTGCCTCCCAGGCCCCTTGTACAGATTAGATGTGTCAGCCCGCGTGAAGCTCTTTGAACGGTGCCTAGCAGTGCCGTGGGCTGCCGCCCTTGTCATTATTTGAGGCCTGGCTGCCTTGGATGCAGGGGGATCCTCACGACGGCACCAAAAATAGCCCCGCAGGCCCCCACTACCTCCATACCTGGCAGGGCCATCCTTCAGCCCTCACAGCAGCCTGAGAGGGTTTCCTCCGCACACACATATTCACTGAGACTTTTCTGTGTAAGGGGCCCTGCACGAGACCCAGTCCCACCCTTGGGCAGTCCTGGAACTGAGTCTGCTGATGTCGGAGCCAGGCCTCCTAGGAGGGGCAGGTAACGGACTGCGGGAGACAGCTGGGCAGCACCCCAGGTGGGAGTCCAGCAGGCCAGGGCGATAAGGCCTCAGCCCTTTTCATGGGCTCACATGGGAAGCAGCACAGGAGTTCGGACCTCTGGTGGGGCTGGACCCTGCTGAGGGTCTGGGATGGAGTGGAGACAGGGACATACAGAGGCTGGGACCCGGGCAGGTCCTACCCCCCAGGAGGCCACTTTTGCAGCTACCCTGGATTAGGGTCGGCTTGGAGCCAGGTTTCCCTGCAGGCGGAGGAAGGGGGTGAAGAGAGGAGTGGACAGCGATTAGGAATATATATATATAATATATATATATATATATATTTTTTTTTTTTGCCACACCTGCTATATATAGAAGTTTCCAGGCCAGGGATCGAACCCAAGCCACAGCAGTGACCTAAGCCACAGCATTGACAGTGCTGGATCCTTAAGCCTCTGAGCTACCAGGGAACTCTAGGAGGGCCCAGGCAACATGGACCGGGCTGCCTGGGGGCTGCTGAAAATCAGGTGTGGGTCATGGGGCCCTTTGGATGGGAGCCGTGAACCCAGACCCAGGCATCAGGGGCCAAGATTGAAGTTCTTCAAAAATGTGTGTATGTCTTTTGTTCTTTAAATAAAGTCACCATATGGCTGTTGGGGAAAATATATTTCCTAACAACAAGATTTAGGTTTTTCTTTGGGAGACTTTTTGTATCTCCAGATCCCTCATGGGGGAGTTCCCTGGTGGCTCAGTGGGTTAAGGATCAGTGCTTTCACTGCTATGGTTACTATTGTGGTGTAGGTTCGACCTCTGCCCTGGGAACTTCTGCATGCTATGGATTGCCCCCCCCAAAAAAAAAAAACCCTCATGGGAATTCTCAAGGGCAACCAGAGCTGAAGTCACAAGTGTGAGTGCTGTGTACTGTGTCTATGCCCCCCTCTTCCTCTCGTGAGCTGGTCCTCATCCCCATCCACTCCCTTCCCCATCTGGGGAGGACACACACCTGCCCTGTGGCTATCCTTGTCACTGTCCTGCTGGGCTTTCCCCAGTCTTCTCTTCCTGAGATAGGTGGCTTGACCCCAGAGGCCCACGGGAACCAGAGAAAAGCTCAGACCAGGGCTCAGAAGCTCCGGCTGCTCTGGCCCTGCCTTGCCTCTTTGCATCTGTGTGGACCCGGGAAAGACTTTCGATCCTGCCCATCTGTCTGTCCCATGGGGTGGGCAGCAGAGGTCAGCGTCTCAGGTGGGGTCAGGACTTCCCTTAAGGCCTTCTTTCCGTGGGTCGCCCCTCCCATCCGCCCCCGGCCAGGCCCTTCCCCTGTGGCCACACCTGGAGGAAGGACTCCAGCGTGGATTCCTGCCAGGCCTGCCTGCTTGCTGATGGGTGTTCAGTGGATGTCTAGAGAGGAACTGGTCTTTCCTTCTTGTGTTCTTGTGAGGGGGCTGCCAAGTGATTTAGCAGTCACTTTCCCAGGTGCTGGAAAACTAGCCAGTGAGTGGAGAGAGGCTGTTTCCCACAGCCAGCGTCCCCGTGCAAGCTCGCCTCCCTCCTTGGCTCCCTTCGCTTCTTCACAGAGTCCTGAGTGACAGAGGTTGGGTGGTGTCTGGAAATTGCAGAGGCCCTGGCTCTTCCTGGAGGGCAAGTGCAGGGGCACGGAGATGTGGACAGTACCCAGGAGCTGGGGCGGTTGCAGTGAGGGGCCTGGGCCTGGCAGGCGGCTGGTGGTTTCGCCTCAGAAGTCCACAGCGGTTATTTTTGACTCTGGTTTCACATCTTGCTGCCTTTTAAAAATACCGAGCCATGAAATTTCCTGCTCCAACTGTGTTTTTTCATGGCACCCGTGCTTCAGGCTGGCCACAGCAAGGCTGTGATGTCACACATTCAGGTTCCTGTGCCTCACTGGGGCTGCTGGGCTCAGGGACTGGAACATGCACGCAGTGGGAAGCAGGTGGAGACAGGCCCACCCAGCCCTGCTGGTTAAAGGTCTAGGTTGTTGTGACTTTGTTGACCTCACTCAGCAAGGCCAAGGATTCTGGCCTGCTTGTTTTGGGAGCTGGATAGAGTGACCTGCTTTCAGACGCCTGCCCCTCTCCGCCATGGTCCTGGCACTTGCCTGTTTGATGGGCTGCTCAGGTGAGGCATCTGGTTCCACATGGTGGGAAGATGGGAACACCGGCCCCACCCTGGCGCAGACTGCCTGACCACTCCCGGCGGCTCTCGGTGTCCTTTTTTCCTGGACAGACCAGCTGTCCTTTGTGGACACAGACTCCAGATTTTAAAGCAGTTATGCCGTTTTCCCAGCCCCTCGGGTGTGTCCAGATGGAAGTTGCTGGGGAAGTGTTTGGTGAAAGTCATTCTCCCCCTACCCCCACCCCCACCCGGTGGTCCCTGTTGGTGGAGTATGTGCAGCCCACACAGGCAGTGCCACAGGGGTGACTACTGCTGGTTTCCACAGAGCGGGCTTTCCCCCCACAGCAGCACGTCTAGCCACCTAGCCTAGACCCGAGTACAATCCGGAGTGGCTTTAGCCATCCTCCTCTTCATGGGTGTTTAAGGGCTGCTCTTGGGCCAAAGTCAAGTTCAGGACAGCCTGAGCTCCTGCCACTTGGGGTTTGGAGACAAGAGACTTGTTTGCCTCTGTTAAGAGGCTGCTTCCTGCAGTCAGGGGGACTGAAGACCCTTTGGTCTGTTAGACACTTTGGGTCCTACCCTAGCCGGTTGCAGAGGGGCTGCGGCCCTGGCCCTCCCCTAGCCCTGTTGCTCTTCTTGGCAGTTTATCCACAGGCTCCTCTGGCTGTGCAAATGCAGAGGCACGGGGGTGGCAGGAATGGGGAGTACCCAGTCAGGGCTGATGCTGCTGTCCACACTCAGACGATGCAGTGAGCTCGTGTTTATTATTGTGGGAGGGGGCTGGATAGCAGTTCCATCTCTTAGCCCATCTGTGACTGTGCACAGATCACCACCCCCGGCCCCCCACCACCAAAGAAGCTGCGGATTGAAGGCTCCGCCCTCCAGATGGGCCCGGGATGGCTGTGGTTACCTCTGGGGCTCGGGAATGTTCACAGTCTTATGAGATTTCTCCTGTGAGGCCCAGCGCAGGCCTGCAGCTGGGGGAGGGGGAGCAGGGGCTGGAGCGGGAGAGCCGGACCCGCGCAGGGACATCTCCTTCAACCTGGCTGGGATGATTCTAGGAGGACAGAGGAAGGGTACTCCAGGTGATTTGCTCTCCCTGCCCTGGGGACTCACAGGCCCTCTAAAGGAAAGGTCAAGTACAGGCCATGAGAAGGGGCCTGCATGGTTCTGAGATTAACCAAGTGCCAGCTGACCCTGTGGCTATTTGGTGTTCTCCTGAATGAAGTGCTGCGAGAGCTGGGGCGGGAAAGACTGCAGTTAGGCCTGCCGCTTCCCTCCACCCACTCTGCAGAGGGCCCGCTCTGGTCCTGGGCTGTGGTTCAGACTCACCGTACCCACAGTAGCCACCGCTGGGTGAAAGAGAAAAAGCAGAAAGGGACTTTGAGCTCAGCAGAGCACGGCATTTAGGAGAGCAGTTCTTTGCCCTGCGTTCTGATGTGGGCCCAGCCAGTGGCTCTAGAAGCCCTGCCAGGAAGAGAGGCCAGGACTCCCACTGGCTCAGCAGGTACTGGGTACTCGGCAGGGCAGGGGAGCCTGTGAGCCCTTCGTCCCTGGGGTGGTCCTGTTGGACGGCACCACAGCCGGACTCGCCAGGCTGCAGTGAAGTTTTCCAGGCTGCCAACAAGCTGCCAAGTCGTCTCTCTGACTTGTGACAACTGTGTTTTATCAGGCATTGGCAAATTAACTGTTTTATATGGATTGCTGGAAAAGTGAGAATCTGAAGAAGTAGGATGCTGAAGCTGACCAAGGCCAAGGTTCATGCCCCATGCCTAGCCCTGTTTGGACTCACCCTGGAGCCAGGATACAGCAGAGCCTGTGGCCGAGCAGTGACCAGCATACCGTGCCTTGGGGCCTGTGCCTGTCGGACACGTGGCTTCCCTCATGGCCTGCCCACGGCTGGCAGAGAAATGAGCTTAAACCCTGGCTGGGGTTGGCAGGGGGTGTGGCTCAGCTCTTCCTCCTGGTGTGGGTAGTGCCCCACAGGTCCCAGAAGCACCCAGTTTTATGGACGGTGGTGAGCGGACCCACTTTTAATAGCTTCTCCTTTAGGGGT
The DNA here is from genome assembly GCA_004024745.2 of Catagonus wagneri. Taxonomy (NCBI): domain Eukaryota; kingdom Metazoa; phylum Chordata; class Mammalia; order Artiodactyla; family Tayassuidae; genus Catagonus; species Catagonus wagneri. The sequence goes on along the minus strand of PVHT021183699.1, from coordinate 35,055,588 downwards.
GCAGTATATGGGAAAGCCTGTGTGTGTTTAAAAGGAGTTGCTATAAAGCCACAAGGAGGGTAAATTAGCCAAGATTCTTTAATCCCGTGGCTAATCCACCAATAGAAAATAGTGTTTCATGTCCTTCCCGACGAGCGCTAATCCTCATTAGAGGGGGGGCCGGGGATGCAGAAATGCCACAGAAATTCTATATCCCTGAGATAATGTGAAACAGAAACATGGACCTGTGGGCTCAAGGGACAAAAGCTCATTTTGTGTTGTTAGCAGTGGAGTGACAAGGGGCGGTTAAAAAGACAGTTTCTGAGCCCAGAGGGATTGGGAGGAATTTCTTTAGAAACTTGTTTTTTGTGTGTCAGCTGTGTGTGATCCTGGAAAAGTTAACATGTCAGATGTCACCATGAGTGGGAATGGCCACTCCTTCCTCTCCCGAGTCCAGCCTTTCGTCCTCATCATATCAGGCCTGAGGTGGGGAGGGGAGGGACGGGGCTGCTTCCTGGACTCCAGCCCCACTGTGTGCACCCCCACTTCCTGCTAAGGCCAGGAGGCTTCCTCCTTCCCGAGGCCAGTTGGCATTGGCCTCTCAGGGCTCCAGCCTGCCCGCCCGCCCTCTCCATCCTCTGCCACCCCCTCAAGCCCACCAGGTCCAAGGCCAAGCTGGAGGGAATGTTCCTCAGCAGCCAGCCAGACTCATCCCCAGAGCTGGGCTGCCCCGGGCTGGTGCAGGACCTCCCCTCGCTGCACCCCCACAGCGCTCAGGATCTGGCGCGTGTCCTTCCAGCACTCAGTGTGCGCTGATTATGCGCCAGGAGCCACACCAGGGAGCGGAGAGACAGTGGTGAACAAGAATAGATAGAAACCCCGTCTTCGCGGGCTGGCACTCAGGCTGATGGCTGTCAACAGGCCGCTCGAGGGCTGGCATTCACACCTCTGACTCCAAGGCCCCTGTGCCACAGATCTTCAGGCACTGGGCTGGGGCGGGGCCTGAGGGACAGAGCTTTGGGTGACAGGAAGAGCTAGGAGCTGGGCTGGCCCCTTCAGTCCCCCATTCACCCTGGCATGTGGCAGCGGGCTGGCCAGGGCATCATCAGCAAGTCAGGGCCCTGCGCGTGTGCATATACACTGGGGGAGCTGGAGCCGGCAGGAGATGAGGCAGAGCTGGGCAGGCGCTGGGCCCAGCAGCCCCGCTTTGTTTTGATAGCTCAAAGACCCCACAGCAAAGAGATTCCCCTTCTATTGCATCTGTTTTAGATCTTTGGAATCTGAGTGAAGTCAAAACCATGCCACGGGGGAGATTAATTCCACATTTTTCCAGCTTTGCAGCAAAACCAAAGGAAAGTTAGACATTCTGTTTCGGCACAACCGAGACAGGGCGTTGAGCCAATGGTCAGCCCCCGGCTGATTCCTGCAACCTGGCACAAGTGCCCCCAGTGGAGTGGCTGGGTGACTGTGCCCTCTTCCTGAGACCCCAGGCACCTGGGACCTTCTACCCCCTAGGAATCTGGCTCCTATGTTGGGAGAACAGGCCGGGTATGGAGCTCAAATCAACCACAAGCCTGGAAATGATTAAAAGGAACTTTCCGTCACAGGAGAACTTTAAGAAGCAGCCAGACCTCCACGTGCCCTTATGGCTCAGACCCTACAAGGCCTGACCACAGGCCACCTTCTTTGTGGCCTTATCAAGCCGCTTCTGTGCTAGGAGTCCCCCAACAGCTCAGAGCTCAGCCACAGCCCTGTGAGCTGGGGAAGCCTTGTTGCCCGCGGTGCACCCTGCCCAGGGCAAGTGTCACGTAAATACTCGCTATTAAAAAATAGATCCTGCTCTATAGCACAGGGAACTATATCTAGTCACCTGTGATGCAACATGATGGAGGATAATGTGAGAAAAAGAACGTAATGTATGTGTATGACTGGGTCACTTTGCAGCAGAAATTGGCACAACATTGTAAAGCAACTATAATTTTAAAATTTTATTTTATATTTGCTTTTTAGGGCCACAACTGCAGCATATGGAGGTTCCCAGGCTAGGGGTCGAATCGGAGCTACAGCTGCCAGCCTATACCATAACCCCAGCAACGCGGGATCCAAGCCACATCTGTGGCAACACTAGATTGTTAACCCACTGAGCAAGGCCAGGGATCGAACCTGCAACCTCATGGCTCCTGGTCAGATTTGGTTCCACTGTGCCACAACAGGAACTCCTAAAAATTTTTAAAAAAGAAAAAATATCGCAATGGCTCTGCAAGACATACCTTGTACAGATGAGGAATCTGAAGCCCTGGGTCAGAAGCGGTCAAGTCCAGATTTGAACGCCGGCAGTACAGCTCCAGAGCATGTGCTCTCACCACGCAGGGCAAAAGTGGGGACCAGGGATCACTGACAGCATTTTCCAAGGGCCCACAGTTGTGTGCTACAGCCATGATCTGCTGAGAGCAGAGAGTAGGGACCTGAATGCTGCGGCAGGGGTGAGGAGGACTTCTTGGGGGAGGAGAGTCAGAGTGGGGCCTCAGGTAGGTGGCTTTGGACAGGGAGAGCAGTCGTGATGGGCAGCGCTTGAGTGCTGAGTGAAAACCACGCCCAGGGGTCTGGTCTGGAATTCTGGAGCTCTTGAACAGGAAAGGAATATAGCAGAAGCAGTGTGGTGGGCAAGGGGGCGAAGGGTGACCCAGGAGTTGCCAGGAGGTCAAGGCAAGAGTATGGGGGCTATGGGGAGTCATCACCGGGTGGGAAGTGCCTGGGGTTTGCAGCGGTGACTGTGTGTTGGGGGCCCTGGAGCGAGGGGAGCCTGCCTAAGTCAGGTGCGGAGACCCCTGGGGCAGAGCCCTGTGGTGACTGCCGTGCGGAGCCCGACAGCAGCCAGAGAGCAGCGCCGGTCCAGTCATGTTATTCATTGCCTGCACCTCATCAGCCCGCTCCGCGCACCCAGCTGCCCTAGTGCCCTGCCTGGCCCACTATTCCCACGGCCCTCTGCTGACTTTGCCCAGACGCTGCCTCTGCCCTATGCAGTCTTCTCTTCTCTCAGTCTGACTTCCCCACACCGGAGCCCTGGCAGAGTCCTGCTTGTGTGGCCCTCCTCCCCGAGGCGTGCCAGCCGTCTCGCCCCACCCCCCCTTTGCCCCAGTCTCCTGACTTCACTCGCCATAGGCAGAGGGCTTGAGGGGGCACATGGCTGGATGTCAGCTCTGCCTCCATCATCTGTGTGTGGTGCAGCCACCCTGTTCCCCTGTTCCAGGGAGGCCCAGGATGGCCTTTCAACCATAGAAAGCAATACCACTCACCTAAGAGGGGCCCCACACACCCTATGGAAGTGTGCTGGCTGGGGGGCGGGTTGCGGCTGGGAAGAAGGGCTGCCCCGGAGCTGGATGGCGTTGGGGGGTGGGGGCGGGCTGGCCTGAGGCCTTCACATGCGGAAGCATTTCCTAAGGAGCTAGCCCAGTGGCTGAGAGATGCAGATAGGATGGCTGGCTGATCACCCTCGTTCTTTGTCGTTCCTCCAAAATGTGCTTCACTGTCAGTTGTGACCGAGCAGCTTTGCCACAGACCTGCCCAGGTGGACTGGTACCGTGTCCACATCAGGCCCTGGAAGCCCTTAAGAGCCAGACGGAGGCTCTCGGTTGCTGCACGTGATGGGTGCCTGACAAATGTGTGGGAGGGGACGGTGATTGTCCGGAGGGCCCGTGGGTGTCTGTGGCCTCTCGGGGCTTTGTACAAGTTATGGCTCCAGTTTGCCCTCTACATTTGCGCGTAGGATACGTGAGAGAGGCCTTCAGTGAAGGTGGCGGTGGCGGCAGTGACTCTAGGGGGAGGAGCAGGTAGTGGAAGGCCTGGCTCGGAGATGGGCCTTGGTCTGTCCTCGGAAGCGCCAGTTCACTCCCTCCTGTTTCATCCCGTTATGAGCCCAGGCAGCCGTAATGAGCTCCCGGGCCGAGCCTCTTCTCTCAGAGTCCACTCTGGAGCTAGTGCCTGGAAGACGGGCCACAGGCAGGCAGGAGCGCCATGCTCCCTGGCCGGACCTGCTCGGACCTGAGTCTGGTGGGACAGGGCCAGGGAGTAGTCTTCCCCCTTCTGTCTCTTTTTGGCTAAGGGCCCTGGGGCCCCTCCTCCACCTTCCTTGTGGCCACCACACTCTCTTCCCTTTTCAGCCCCTTAAAGCCAACTGCACAGGCCTCTTGACAGTGCCAGGAGTGTGCCGTGTTTTTCCCTGCCTCGGGGCCTTTGTACCTGTTGCACCTTGTGCCTGGAACACACTTCCTTTGGCCCCTCTCGTGTTGTCTCCTCACAAAGGCTACCTGTGCCTCCTGTCCGAGCTGGAACTCTCCTCCTAGGTCCGCCCGCCCTGGCGTTAGCCCCAGAGTGGGCGAGCCAAGTCAGTAGCCTGGACTCCATGCTGAGCTCAGTTCCTATGGGCCAGACCAACACACCTTGCTCCTTTTCTCCTCGCTTCTCCCTAAACATAGAGTGAAAGAGGCCTAGAAAGGAGGCAGAAATGAGAACTAGGAGAAAAGAGCTGAGGAAAATGCAGGACAAGCCCACCTGAAGAGGAAACCATGCCAGGGAGGAAAAAAAGAGGTTGACAGGGCTGAAAGAAGGGGAGGGTGTGCTGTAAGGAAGTGGGTGGCCGGGAATTGGGTAGTTATCAGGAGAAAGGGGCATAAAGAGAGGCTGACAGAGTCCCTGAAGGGACTGCACACTGCTTCGCGGGGCCTGTGGGCCGCCCCGCTCGGGCGACTCGTACCTGCCCCTGTTCTGCTCTGTTCCACAACTTCCGAGGTGGGGGCGATTGGTTCTTTCAGGGAGCACTGGACCCTCGCCTCCTCCATGCACTGCTTGCACAACTCTCCCAGGACCCGCTCGGAACCCACGGGAGTATCAGGGCCCGGGTCCCTCATGGCCGTGGAGTCAGGCGGAGGCCCCAAAGTCACACGTTGGCGTCTCAAGCCATCACAGATGCATGAGGCCCCGTCCCACAAAGGCCAGTTTGGACCCTTGGTGGGCGTGGGTGGGAGCACAGACACCTGATGCCTCAGTGCTGGCAGAGGGAAGGCATCTGAGGCCAGGAAGTTCAGAGCCCAGGCTCTGTCGAAATGTCCCCTGTGTTGTCTTTTCTCCTGGTTGGAGTTGGGGGCCCTGGGTGCCAGACGTATGGCCAAGGACTGGCATTTTGGTGCAGTTTCTTTTGGTGTCAATACAATTCATAGGGGACTGAAAAGCTGTCACTTTATCTTTTTAAATTTTAAATTTTTTTTTTTTTTTTGTCTTTTAGGGCCACACCCGCGACATGTGGAGGTTCCCAGGCTAGGGGTCCAATCTGAGCTGTAGCCACTGGCCTATGCCACAGCCACAGCAACACAGGATCTGAGCCGTGTCTGTGACCTACACCACAGATCATGGCAAGGCCAGATCCTTAACCCACTAAGCGAGGCCAGGGATTGAACCCGAGTCCTTATGGATGCTGATCGGGTTCATTAACTGCTAAGCTACAAGGGGAACTCTGCCTGTCACTTTCAAATCGCCGTTTTTATACCATACTCCGAAGGCCCTTTACGGCATCTCGTAAAACGTCTTACACTGTTGAACTGTTGTCCTGGTTCAAGAGAGTGTTGCCCCAGTAGGAGACAGAGCACAATGTCTCTTCTCCTCAGAGCAGGAAAATCAGGATTCGAATGAGATGGCTCTGCTGAGCCTCTCCCAGGGGAATTCTCCCTGGAGTACTCCCGAGGCCGAGTCACGATGGGAACCCCAGCCCTGGCCCGAGCTGGCCTCTGCTGTGCTCTTGGGTTTGGTCCCAATGCCTCCAACATCCTCCTCCCTGTCAGGTCCCTGGGTTGGGCTTTCCCTCCGTCAGCACCTACTGAGCGGCCAGGCTGCTTTCTGTGGGGTTTCAGCAGCATCACTGATAAGGTCCTGAGCCCTGGCTGGGGGTCCCCAGCTCACCCATGCTGGATTCTCCCCTCCAGCATCCAGGGGCTTGTGGATTCACTGCCCACTCCCTCTCCCCTCTCCCCCATTAATGAGGATGATCTCAGAAATGCAGAATAACCCTGCTGCTGGTCCAGACTTCTTCCCCAAGCACCTCATGCCTGCCTGACACTTTTAGGCCTCTCAGAGGGGCCTTGCGCTGTCCGGCGTGTGCCCATCCTGTACCTCTCCTGTGGGGCCTCAGGCAGTGCATGCTCTCTCTTGTTCCCCATCTGACTCACCACCAGGTGGTGATGGTATGTACCTCATGGATATCTGATTTTTTTCCACTTTTTTCCTTAGCTCCTCCTCCATCCAAGCACCATCATCCTCTCTGATTTCCTCTCGCCTCCATCACGCCTAACCACAGCCACTCCTCACACCATCCCCATGTAGCAACCAGAGGGGTCTCATCCGCCTTCAGCCTTGAACCCCCAGCGGCTTCCTGCTGCTCTGAGGCTGAAGGAGCGAGCCGCTGCCATACGTGGCCTCCAGGGCGCAGGCCCATCTCCTGTTCCTTGTCTCCTACGTCAGGGCCTTCCTGTCCCCTCTCCTGGTGAAGGCCTTCTCGATCTTCCTCACTCACTTCCTGGGGTCCCCTCCCCTGCTCTGACCGGGCCTCCCCTTGTTCCCAGCACACCCTCAGGTCTGCACAGCCACTTGGTGTGTGCCACTTTAAAGCAGTGTACACCCTGCGGACCCAGCTGAGTCTGTCTGCACCTTTGTCGGCCTGGACTTGGCACAGGCCAGCTCGGGGTGGTGCCCGGGGAGAATGAGTGGAGAGTCTAGCGCAAGGGTCAGCAAACTTTTTAACATTTATGTGATCGGATTATAGTTAGTTTACCATGTTGTATTCATTCCTGCTGTACAGCCAAGTGACCCAGTTACATGTACAATATTGTATTCTTTCTCATACTCTTCTCTGTTGTGGGGCAGACTTTTTCTTAACAGCAAATATTCTAGGCTTTGTGGACCATAGTGTCTGTCAAAACTACGCAACCTGCCGTTGCAGTCAGAAAGCAGCCACAGACAGTGCATGAACAAATGAGCAGAGCAGTAAAACCTTATTTACAAAGATAGGCGGCAGGCCAGTGCGCCAAACCTTGGTCTGGAGAAACAACAGAATTCACTCAACAGCAAACAGAAGTGTTTCTAAAGGGAACGATTTTCCATGAGAAGGGCTGTGGCTTCCTGGAAATTGCTGGTCACAGCTTGTTCTGAAACAAGCCTCCAAGTGGCCCTCTGACAGGTATGACTGAAGATGAAACTTCTGGAACCCCCATGACCTAGAGGCTCCCCCATGGCTCACAGCAAAGGCTCTGACCCTGGGAGGCAGACAGTGTTGGGCGAGGGGTGACAGAGTCCAGCATGGAGTCCGAATTCGGCTTCGTGTTGCTCTGATCCTAGGAGGAAGGCGCCTTGTTTAAAGTTGAGCCCAGTCTTGTGAGCATTAGGGCAGCAGCGACTGGGCAAATACCACAGTGAGTCTGGGGCTGATCACTTATGCCATCATGACACACGTGCCCCAGTGAGAGGAAGCATCTGAAATAAGGAGTTAGGGGTGTTTCTCAGTGTACATCTCTTAAAACGTCCTTGTCGTTGTGTCTCTTTTGTCCCTATAATATAGCCTTTTCATAGCTCAAAGTTGGGACTTTTGTGATCATTTCAAACCTAGATGTTTAGCCAGATAAGAGCCTGCTTCGTGGGCACTTGGCTGCCCCGTAGGAACCTTTTCGTCGCTGGGGAAGCCCTTTCCCAGGCGGAGGGAAGACGCCTCAGGGCATCAGGGATTGGGGTTTCTGGCTTCACTTTATCGGGAGCAATACCCATTTCCCAGGACGATGAGGTCCTGGACTTTAATGGAGTCGGACTGTGAAGACAGATTTGTGAGGCAGAGACCACCAGACAGTGCTCTCATGTACAGAAATCCAGAGTGTCCTCCTCTCCCTGGCCCATCCTTCCAGCTCCAGCAGGGTTGGGATCACACGTGACTGGGAAGAGCCCAGTGGAATTAATCCCTGAATGGTGGCTGCCACTCAGCATCTTGGCAGAGCAGGCTGGGGGCGCAGGGAGTAGGGACACAGGGAGACCAAACACAGAGACAACGTGAGTCTTCCGGGAGCTTGCCTAGGAGAGGGGAGAAGCTGCAGGCTGGAGAGGGCTAAGCTGTTTTGCAGCCCGTTTTGTCTATAACAAGGTGAGAAGCATCCCCTCACGGCTCCCAAAGGAAGGACCCCCAGCCGCCAGCACCCTCCACTCGGGCACGGAGGTGAAATAGGTGATGCCCTTCTGTTCACAGAATTTTAACGTCATCAAGTTTAATAGCCACATTTCTACCAAACTGAAGGACGGGACCCCCCCGGAACTAAGCGGAGGCCTCCTGAAACGCATGGCGCCCCTGGTGTTGACATTGGCCCAGCAGCCACTGCCTGCACACTTGGAAATTGGGTTCCTGTGAAAGAAAAATTTAAGTGTGGGGGGGGGTGGGGGTGGGCAGAAGAGGAAAAGCTGACTGGCTTCCCCACTGGTGCCTGGAGTCCAGGGCCATCGGAAAAAGTCTGCTTGAAGAATGATTTTGGAGCTTGGTACAGTTGTGAGTTTCACAGCAGCCAGTGGAAACTTCCAGGAATGCTACTCCGGGCCAGCCGGGGGCTGTTTCCGCCGCCACTTTTACAAGATCAGAGCCCCTCCACGGCTGGCCGGCCAGCACAGGGGAATGTGACGATCTCTTACGGCTCAGCTCTGCCTCTCAGGGTGCAGTTCATATTCTACACGCAGCAACTTTTCAGAGTGCTGTGTGCCTCGGGGCTCAGAGCCCTCGCAGCTCGGCCAGTGCATTTAAAAGAGGAGCCAGCCGCCAGGAGGAGCAGCCTCCATGAGCGACCGACATCCGTGCGAGATGCTGCAAGAATTTATAGCAGCATTAGAGGGGAAACTTCTTTCCAGAATGTGTCAATGTTTTGTTAAATGTATGAGAAGATAGTTTCCTTTCCACTGGACCAAGGCCCAGAGCCTCCATGGAGCCTCAGGCAAGGTGGCAGAACCTCTTGGGAAAGCCCACAGACAAACGGTTAAAATGAATAGAAAGTTGTGTTTCTTAATCTGCCCCTTTCTGATGCCTGTAGGCTGCACGGCACAAGAACCAAGCCTGCTTCTTTCACAGTGGGCTCCCCCGGGGCCTGGACTGGGACAGGCACTCAGTCCTCGATGAGGGGCGTGGGTGACAGGCTTAGCCATAACGGCCAGCGTGGGTCATGCTGTGCGAGTGGCAGGCTGGGCGTTTGACCGGTGAGGCCGGCCATGGGGGAAGGACTCGGGGGCAGTGGGATAGCCTCTCCTCGGGAAGTAGCTGCCCCTCTGCCAACACTGTTCAGAGCCAGAGGAGGGGGACAGCCTTTTATAGCCTCTTCTGGGAGCTGTGTCTGCAAGAACACAGCCCTGAGCCACGAAACACAGGCAGCCCCAGGGACTGAGGGCATTTGGCAGGCCAGGAGCAAAGCCTCAGCCTCAAGCCAACACGACAGGCATTGTCATGGTGGCCAACGTGGTCAGTCTGACAAGTGCCAGGCATCATGCTGTCACCTCACACTCTCCAGGACTGCTGTGAGCTCGGCATTGTCCTTCTCATCACGGAGGAGAAAGTGAGTTCAGAAACAGGGAGCTAGGGCGTAATCTCCAGCTACCACATTCTTGCAGTGGTCCTCAGTGCACTCAGGCAGAGGCCCTCCTGGGCTCAGGGACTCACCTCTCAGCCTGGGAAGCCACCCCAGGTTCTGAGGTGTGGGTAGGCCCCAGCGAGGGCACCTTCATTTGTGGATGCCGTTTTATCACCTTGGGAATGGAGATAGTTGATGGCCTCTGGTTGGTTCTGGACAGAGCCTGACCCAAACGAGAAAGTGGTTCTGCCCTGGAACTCTGTCTAAATGCCAGACCAGCAGGGCTGGGGATTCCTGACCCTTGGTTGTCTTGGCTAGTGACCAGGGACTCTCGGCCCTGCTGCTGGCTCTCCCTCACTGATGTCCTACCCCAGCCCACAAACATCAGAGAACCAGCAGGAGGGGACATGAGAACCAGAGACAGGGTGCCAGGCTGGAGCCCTAGGTGGGAAAAGCTGGCATTTGTTCAGTGGACTGAGCCAGCCGAGCAGGAATGGCTGAGGGCGCCCCGGGGCAGCCTAGTGGCCCGTCCATGCTCTGAGCCTGACCGTTTATCTTGGTTTTTGTTTTTTGTTTGTTTGTTTGTTTTGTTTTTTGCTTAATGCATTTTATTACAATTATAAGTGTACAAAAATCATCACAAGTCAATTTGATAGCATTTGCGTCCCAAACCCTCAGTGCATCCCCCACCCTGACCGTTTATTTTGCAGACAGTCTCCATCCTGGAGCAGCGGTTGACACTGACAGAGGACAAGCTGAAGCAGTGTCTGGAGAACCAGCAGCTAATCATGCAGAGAACAACACCGTGATCAGGGGAGCGAGAATCAAGAGCTCGGTCGATTTGGGGGGTGGCAGGCCTGGGACTTGCACTGTGGGGTTTGGGCAAATAAATACAGGGGCTTCAGCTCTGGGGATCACATCCATCCCCAAGTCCCAGGGGTCCTGCGTTCTGCCCTCCACCCAGAAGGAGGTGGGAGGGGCCGTAGGTTGGGCCCACACAGGACGACCGGCCACGTTTGGTTTAATGTGCATCAGCCACTTGAAAATGTTTGCTCCCTTGGAATCCTGAAGGGCCCTAAGACGGCAGCTCCCGTCTCTCTTGGGGTTGGTCAACCTTTCTACCGTGTGACTGGTTTTTCCCACCCATCCCAGCCTAGAAATGGACTTGGATGAGCCAGGGGTTTCCTCTTAGTCTGACGGAAAGCCCATCTGAGTCTGATGTATCCATTACCAAGCACTGGGTTGGGGCAGGGGGGTAGTGACTTTGCAGTGGCCTTGATTTCTGTCCCACACGTGTTCCCTGGGGCCAGGTGGCTTCCTCAGCTTGCATAAGGGCAAAGGAATCTGAACATTAAAGCAGACTTTATGGAGCTCATTGTCAAAATGGCTTGTCGTGAATGAGACCTCCCCAAGGGCTGTAAAGGGGAGTGAAAATGGCGTCTTGGGAAGGCCCCTGCCAGGATCACCTCTAAGGCCCAGCACACAGTGTTTGCAGGGATCTTGGGGAGCAAGGACAGCAGAGCCCCTGCAGACACCCCCTCCGCCTGGCTGGCCTGGCTGGTCGCCTCACCTGGTACATGAAGGCCTCCTCCTTTCCACTTGCCCGTGAGGGTTCCACACGCTGCTTCCCCCGCATCCTTGCCAAAAGGCCAACCAGGTGTCCCGTATGTTTGGGTGTCATCCATGCCTTCTGCGTGTGGCTTCTTGCAGGGGCCCAGCCAGTCAGCAAGGTATTTACCCTGCAACACACCTGCTGGCCCAGGGGCTGCGGGGCGGGGGGCAGTGTTAGATCTTCCCAGGAACTGGCAGCTCCAGGCAGCGCTTGAGGTTCCCAGCCTCGGTGACTGCCAGGTCGGAGCAAAGCCGGAAGGTCTCAGCTTGGGCTGACAAGAGGAAGCCTGAGTCCCAACCGACAAGCCTCAGAAAGCCGCCTCCTCCAGGTGAGTGGGGAGGGAGCTGCAGTCTGGGGTCAGGCCTCAGGCTCTGCCTTTGGTCTTGCTATGGGACTTTGACATGGTGATGTAACCTCTCTGAGCCTTAGGTTCTCGTGTCAGGTGATAGTAGTAACCAGCCTCCCAGGTGGAGATGAGGTTGCAGCTGATGCTAAATGGAGGCTCCTGGCTCCTTAGCCCCACCATTCCGTCTAGGACGCCAGGACCTGTGTAGGTGGGGAAGTGGCTACTGGCTCAGGACGCTCTGGAGGCCCCCAGGGACCTGCTGCTGTCCCCCCGCGTGGCTCTGCTGGTGTGCAGAAGAGGCTGGAAGGCTTGCTGGTCTAAATTGTCAGGTAAGGCCCTCAGCTGCCTCGGGAGGCCGTGGGCTCACCACCCCTGGAGCTTTTTAGGGAGTCTGGGCAGCACCAAGCCAACTTGCTCAGAGGGTACACAGCGTGTGGGGCCAGACTTGTCACCCCCTCCCATACTGGCTGCCCTGCCCCTGCTGTGAGGCCCCTGCCCCGTTGTGGCCGGCAGAGCTGGAGCTCCCAGGTGTTGGGGCTCTAGGGACTCGAGCAGCCGGCCCAGGGTGAGGTCGCCTCCAAATCAGAGTTGGTGCTCCTTGCTGGGGACAGCAGGACGGGAACAGGGTCTGCAGGGCATTGCTTGGCAGCTCTGCTCACACAGTAGGCAGGGGTTGCCGCCCACCCCGTCTTCGGTTTACCCAGGACTGAGTTTTGAATTTCTCTCTGAAGCTCCTCTTTTTCTGTGGGAGAAAATGGGGATTGGAGGGTCTGCTAGGGATTTGGGAGATGGCCTGGGGGGTAGTGGAGTGGTGTGTGCCACCGGAAGCCCCCCTGCAGCTATCAGATGCAAACATCCAGAGAGGGGTACCCCCTTGACCCCATGCGCCTTGTCTGATCAGGGAGAAGCAGCGTGTCCTGGGAGAGTCCGGCCCGGGCCCTCCTGGGGTTTGAGGCAGACTCACACCTTGATGCGCCTTGACGGAGGGAGCCTCCAGCCGGGCTCTGGCGCTGGGGAGGAGGATGGTGCTTGGATAGCGGCATTTGTCTTTCAAACAACCCTGGCTCCCTGGTTCCTTGGAGGAACCCTGCCTCCTCTAAGCCTGCGGGGCTTTGCATAGGACTAGAGCTGGCGCGCTCAGGCTCTCATTTGGCCGGGTTCTTCTCCCAAGAGTTCTTTTTCTTGTTCATGTGGGGCCTGACCCAGGTCCTCACTGCTCTGAGAATCTAGAGGCCAGGCCGCTTCTGGGCAGGTGGGAAATGGGCGGGGTCCTAGGGAGCTCCGAGGACTGTCTGTCTAGCCTCGGTTCCTCCCCGCTGCCCGGTGAAGGTGCGGCGGGACCTCCGGCCGGGCAACGCTGGGCCGGCGGCGGGCAGGACTGGCTCTGGGGGCCTCACAAGCAGAGGAGGAGTGTGGGGCCTGGGGGCACTCGAGGCGGCTTGGCCCAGGCTGGGTGTCACATGGCAGAGCCTTTCCTGCCTCCCCAGATGGCACTCCCTCCCTGCTAGCCTGCCCCCCACCCGGCTCCCCCGTGGGCGGGGCTCTCACCAGTCCCCCACGCCAAGCTGGAAGCAGCCCTCTGGAAATGTACATGCCTCAGCTCAGCCGTCATCTCTCCTAATTTTGGATTTTGGTAACTGAGCTCCTAGAAAACCAAATTGCAGCCCTTTTTTTTTTTTTTTTTTTTTTTTTTTTTGGCTAGGAGGATAAGGTGTTTAGGTTAAGCGTTTTTGTTAGGAAGTCCATCTCTGGCAACTCCCAACCGCGCCCCACCCCCTTCATGCCCTTATTTGTGACACGTGAGATGAAAGGACAGGTGTCTGTAATGTAAATTGCCATCTCCTGCCTGCCCTTTGCCAGATGCTCTGGGTTCCCGGGATGAATCTGCACTTACTGCTGGAGAAACTAAGGGAGGCAGGTCAGGTGGGCTGGAGGACCAAGCCAGAAAGGAGGAGCTGGGTCCAGCCCCTACCCGTGGCAAGCTCCCCCCGCCCCTTATTCCTGAGTCAGCACCCCCAGGCTGAGTGACGACAGGTCCCTGCAGGCCTGTGTCCCTCCAGAGACACACGAGCCATAGAGCCAGGCTCTCCCATGGGAACTACCATCCCTGTCCCCCGGCCCCATGATCCCCACGGAGGTGGGGTGCGTGAGAGCAGGCTGGCAAGAGGGCAGAGCAGTGGAGTCAGGGACCTCTGACCCAGAATCCGTATTCTGGCTCTGTCCCCTGATAGCTCCATGACCTTGAACAAGTCCAGCAACCTTGTAGAGACCATTCGTGAGCTTGTGCCTGTCTCTTGGGGCACACGAGGCACTCAGAGCAAGAGGGCGGTCGGTGTGCGCCGGGAGGGAGGCTTCTGGCGGATCAGACCCCTTCCCTGGAATTTGACCGGTGTGTCCATCTGTGGAGATGGGGTCTGATGGACCCAGAGTCCTTCTGGCTCTGAAATACTAGGTGGCCAGAGTTAACGGTCTCTTGATCTTGTGGCCCCTGCCATGGTCATCCCCGGCGGTGAGGAGGGAGTGGGGCTGGCAGACAGCCCCTCTCCACCTGATGAGGCCAGACCTCTAAGGCGATCTCTTCTGCTGTCACCACTCAGGCCAGCCCAGGCTTAGGGGTGGGTGTTTGCGATTGCCGGGAATCCCGGAAACCCAGCCCGCTGAGCAAGCGAGAGCATGGTGAGTCACACTGGCCCTACTGTCCTGGCCCCCTGTCATTAACCTCATCTTGCTAAACGATTTGCTCAGGAGGGGGGGCCCCTGATGGCTCCAGCCTTAATTGGTGTGTGGCCATTTAAGGGGGACAGAAATCAGCCCCGGGTGTTCTCTCCAAGCGCCCCTGCTCCACCCCAGCCTGCCAAGGAGGGAACCCTCCTGCCAAGGCAGCCGGGGCGGGCTGGCGGCCCCCGCTCATTTCCTGTGCATGTCACCGCCCTGACATAGGGCCTTATTCCCGCTGCTGGGTGGGCTCCAGCCCACCCCAGCCAGCTGTCCTGTCACCCTGGGCTCACTTGCTTGGCCACTCTGGAGAGGTCTCTCCAGAGGCCTGGGACGTGGTCTTCACAGCCATGCTCAAGATGAGACTGGAGCCAGGCCAGGGAGCCTGGGACGAAGCCATTAGGAAGCTTTCTGTGCCAGCCCCTCCTCTGGCTGGGAGCTGCTGTGTGGAAACACTCTCCCAAGAACCTATTTATAGAGCAAGGCCAGGCAGCGCTTTCACTTCAGGTGAGGCCACCTCAAGCCCCATTTGCCCGGGTGTGCCTGGGCGCGCAGGAACCCTGGCCCCCACCCACTCTCTCCTACCACCCGTGAGAAATCTGACGCTGCTAGACGAGGAACCTGGGCAGGAGAGGGAGCTGCGTGTTCCTGCAGCTTCCCTTTCTCAGTCCTAAGCTGCTCTTTCAGGCGCAAGTGCCTGTTTCTAAAAGTGGGACTTTAGCCTTTCTTGTGGGTGTCCCATGGGCAGAGGCCTGGCCCACAGGACCCGGGCCCATGTCAGCAATGTTACTCAACCGTGCAAACTGACATCAGCCCCTGTCCATCTCCATCCCACCCCAGCTGGGCACCTAGACTTAGCTTTGGAGTGGAGACTGACTTCGGAAGTGGGGCCGTCCCTGAGCGCCTGGGGCCCCCATTCACCGAGCCCCTGTGGTTCTCCTGGTCCTGGGTCTGGTCGCGGGCACATGTGCCCTGCAGATGTTCTGCTCAGCTGGCCTCCACTCCAGACTTCCTGCCCTGCCCCTGCCCCCCCCCCCCCCCCCCCCCCCCCCCCCCCCCCCGGCTGGGCTCAGCCCGGGGCCTTATTTCAACCTAGCAGGCCCCTCTAGAACCATCCAGCTCCGCCAGAGGCTCCTATGGTGCCCCACCCAACCTCTGCACTGAGCCCCTCAAACTGACCCCAGCCAGAGCCGCCCAAGGACATACCCTCGTGCCCCAGGTTGGGATGGGGGCGCCGATTGCGATCCCCAGGACCAGCGATACCGCCACCGCCCCCCCAGCTCAGCCCGTAGAATCCTTCTCGATGACAGCTGTTCTGGATTGGCTCCTCAGAAGCCTCTGAAACTTGGAGCAGGAGAAGCAATGTAATTAGTCTTCCCAGACCCTTCAGGCAGTAGCTTGCATGTGCCTGCTAACTGGAGACACAAAGTGCTTTCTGTCCAAAGGCCTGAGCTACTGCTGTGAAGCTGATCTTTGCTCCCAGGGTTGCCCTGGTCCTGGGGGGCAGTCCAGTTCCCCTAATAGTTGGGGTGTGCTTCGGAATAGGGCCATTTGTGAGGCCCTACAAGGATGCCTATGCCCCTTGGGACACATGTCCCAGAGTCTCCCGTGGGATAACTACCTCCAGTTTAGGGGAACTGCAGCCCTGGAGGCCCCGCTGGTGAGGGAAGGGGGCCTCAGGCTGGGGCAGGTCGGGTGAGTGCCCTTCCAACAGAGCTCAGGCCGCCCCCGGGCTCTATCCCCACAAGGACCCGGGACCTGTGACAAGTTGTGTTAGTTTCAGATGTACAGGAAGGTGAATCAGTGTATGTGTGTGTTTGTTTTCCACAGCCAATAGCCCCTCATTTTATTGAATAAGCAATTTAAAATGCCTGAATTAGTACATAGCTGCAAATTTATTAACAGCAGTTTGTGGGAAACAAACTTTCAAGAACCACAAACCAGGCAGCGTCTGGTATGGTGCATATATCCATTCTTTTTCAGATTCTGTCGCCTTGTATGCTATCGTGAAATACTGAATAGATTTCCCTGTGTTACATGGAAGGTCCCTGTTACTTAGTGATTTTGTACATGGCAGTGTGTATATGCCAGTCCCGACCCCCCGTTCCTCTCTCCCTGCGACGTTTCCACTTTGGTAACTGTACGTTTGGTTTTAGAATCTTTTGGGTCTGTTTCTGTTTTGTGAATAAGTTCTTTTGTATCATTTTTGTTAGATTCCACATATTAGTGATCTCATATATTATTTGTTTTTCTCTGTCTGCTTTACCTCAGTGTGATAATCTCTAGGTCGATCCATGTTGCTGCAAATGGCATTATTTAATTCTTTTTTATGTTTGAATGATATTCCATTGTGTATATACACCACATCATCTTTATCCATTCCTCTCTTGATGGACATTTAGGTTGTTTCCATGTCTTGGCTATTGTGAATAGTGCTGAAGTGAATATAGGGGTGCATGTATCTTTTGGAGTTAGGGTTTTCTCCGGAACTATGCCCAGAAGTGGGATTGCTGGGTGATATGGTACATCTATATTTAGTTTTTTAGGGAACATTCATAATGCTTTCCACAGTGATAGCACCAACTTACATTCCCACCAACAGTGAAGAAGGGTTCCCTTATCTCCACACCTTCTCCAGCATTTGTTATGTGTAGACTTTTTTGCGGGGGAGGGGGTTGTGGCCTGTGGCATATAAAACTTCCCAGGCCAGGGATCGAACCTGTGCCATAGCAGTGACCTGAACTGCTGCAGTGACAATGCCAGTTTTGTAGTTTTGATCTGCATTTCTCTATTAGTGATGTGGGTCATCTTTACCAGTGCTTTTCAGACATCTGTTGATCTTCTTTGGAGAAATGTATTTATATCCTCTGAGCATTTAAAAAAAATTTTATTGGAGTATTATTGACTTACAATGTTGTGTTAGTTTCAGATGCACAGCAAAGTGAATCATATATATCTCCATTCTTTTTTCCCATATAGGTCATTACCATTTAGTGAGTACACATCCCTGTGCTATGCAGTAGGTTCTTTTGAATTATCTATTTTATACAGTGATGTGTTTATGTTATTCCCTTCCTCCCAATTCCTGCCTCCCTCCACCATGGTTTCTATCATAACCGTAAGACTGGTTTTGAAATCTGTGAATTTGTGTCTGTTTCATGAATAAGTTCTTTTTGTCATTTTCGTTAGCTTCCACATATTAAGTGATCTCATGATATTTGTCTTTCTCTGACTTACTTCACTCAGTATGATCATCTCTAGGTCCATCCATATTGCTGCAAATGGCATTATTTCATTCTTTTTATGGCTGACTAAATCCATTGTATACATGTACCACATCTTCTTTGTCCATTTTTCTGTTGATGGACATGTAGGTTGCTTCCATGTCTTGGTTATTGTAAATAGTGATGCAGTGAACATTGGGACGCATGTGTCTTTTTTTTTTTTTTTTCTTTTCCATTATAGGTGGTTTACAGATTTCTGTCAATTTTCCAACTGCATAGCATGGTGACCCGGTTACATGTACATATATGGATTCATCACAAATGATTAGACATAGTTCCTGGTGCTATACAGCCAGATCTCCTTGCTTTTCTATCCCAGAGGCAATAGTCTACAACTGTTAACCCCAGACTCCCATACCATCCCACTCCCTCCCCCACCCTCATGGCAACCACAAGTCTGTTCTCCAAGTTCGTGATTTTCTTTTCTGTAGAAAGGTTCATTAGTGCAGTATATTAGATTCCAGATATAAGTGATATCATATGGTATTTGTCTTTCTCCTTCTGTCTTAATCAATATGAGCATCTCTAATTCCATCCATGTTGCTGTAAATGACATTATTTTATTCTTTTTTATGGCTGAGTAGTATTCCATCATGTATATATACCACATCTTCCTAATCCAATCATCTGTCAATGGACATTTGGGTTGTTTCCATATCTTGGCTATTGTGAATAGTGCTGCAGTGAACATGCATGTGCAAGTGTCTTTTTCAAGGAAATTTTTGTCTGGATATATGCCCAAGAGTGGGATTGCTGGGTTATATGGTAGTTCTATGTATAGTTTTCTAAGGTACTTCCATACTGTTTTCCATAGTGGTTGCACCAGCCTACATTCCCCCCACAGTGCAGGAGGGTTCCCTTTTCTCCACACCCCCTCCAGCATTTGTTGTTTGTGGGCTTATTAACGATGGCCATTCTGACTGTGTGAGGTGGTATCTCATGGTAGTTTTGATTTGCATTTCTCTAATCATCAATGATGTTGAGCATTTTTTCATGTGCTTGTTGCCATCTGCATATCTTTGGAAAAATGTCTATTCAGGTCCTTTGCCCATTTTTTCAACGGGGTTGTTGGCTTTTTTGCTGTTGAGT
Source organism: Catagonus wagneri (assembly GCA_004024745.2). Classification (NCBI taxonomy): domain Eukaryota; kingdom Metazoa; phylum Chordata; class Mammalia; order Artiodactyla; family Tayassuidae; genus Catagonus; species Catagonus wagneri. The sequence goes on along the minus strand of PVHT021183699.1, from coordinate 35,036,931 downwards.
TGTATAAGTTGTTTGTATATTTTAGAGATGAAGCCCTTGTCAGTTGCATCACTTGACACTATTTTCTCCCATTCTGTAAGTTGTCTTTAAGTTTTCTTTTTGGTTTCCTTTGCTGTGCAAAATCTTGTCAGCTTGATTAGGTCCCATTGGTTTATCTATGCTTTGATTTCTGTTGCTTTGGGAGACTGACCTGAGAATACATTTGTAAGGTTGATGTTAGAGATTGTTTTGCCAATGTTCTCTTCGAGGAGTTTAATGGTGTCTTGTCTTAAATTTAAGTGTTTAAGCCATTTTGAGTTTATTTTTGTGCATGGCGTTGAGGGTGTGTTCTAGTTTCATTGATTTGCATGCAGCTGTCCAGGTTTCCCAGCAATACTTACTGAAAAGACTGTCTTTTTCCCATTTTATGTTCTTGCCTCCTTTGTCAAAGATCAATTGGGTGTAGGCATCTGGGTTTATTTCTGGGGTCTCTATTCTCTTCCATTGGTCTGTATGTCTGTTTTGGTACCAGTACCACACTGTCTGATTACTGTGGCCCTGTAATATTGCCTGAAGTCTGGGAGAGTTACGCCTCCTGCTTGGTTTCTGTTCCTCAGAATTGATTTGGCAATTCTGGGTCTTTTGTGGTTCCATATAAATTTTTGGATTGCTTGTTCTTGGTCTGTGAAGAATGTCATGGGTAATTTGATAGGGATTGCATTGAATCTGTAGATTGCTTTGGGTAGTATGACCATTTTTACAATATTAATTTTTCTGGCCCATGAGCATGGGATACCTTTCCATTTCTTTGTATCTTCTTTGATCTCCTTGACTAGTGTTTTGTAGTTCTCGGCATAGAAGTCTTTCACCTCCTTGGTCAGGTTTATTCCCAGGTATTTGATTTTTTAGGGTGCTGTTTTAAGAGGTAAAGTATTTTGGTATTCTTTCTAATATTTCATTGTTAGTATGCAGAAATGTGATTGATTTCTGAAGGTTAACCTTATATCCTGCTACTTTGCTGAATTTGTTGATCAGTTCAAGTAATTTTGGGGTTGAGTCCTTGGGGTTTTCTATGTATAGTATCATGTCATCTGCATACAGTGACAGTTTTACCTCTTCTTCTCTTCCTATTTGGATGCCTTTTTTCTTTTGTTTGTCTGATTGCTATAGCTAGGACTTCCAATACTATGTTGAATAACAGTGGTGAGAGTGGGCATCCTTGTCTTGTTCCAGACTTTAGTGGAAAGGCTTTCAGCTTTTCTCCATTGAGTATTATATTTGCTGTGGGTTTGTCGTAAATGGCTTTTATTATGTTAAGATATGTTCCCTGTATCCCCACTTTGGTAAGAGTTTTGATCATGAATGGATGTTGGACTTTGTCAGATGCTTTTTCTGCATCTATGGAGATGATCATGTGGTTTTGACTTTTCTTTTGTTAATGTGTATGACGTTGATTTGCGTATGTTGAACCATCCTTATTTATGCACCTGGGATGAATCCCACCTGGTCATGGTGTATGATCATTTTTAATATGTTGTTGGATTTGGTTGGCTAGAATTTTGGTGGGAATTTTTGCATCTATATTCATCAAAGATAGGCATCTGTCTTTTCAAATTATGGTTTTCTCCAGGTATATGCCCAAGAATGGGATTGCTGGATCATATGGTACTTCTATATTTAGTTTTTTTTTTTCTGAACTTCTGTACTGTTTTCCATAGTGGTTGCATCAATTCACATTCCCACCATCATTGAAGGAGGGTTCCCTTTTCTCCACACCTTCACCAGCATTTGTTGATTGTAGAGTTTTTGAGGATGGCCGTTCTGACTGCTATTCCTTCTAGGTTTGATTTGCTTTTCACTAATTATTAATGATGTTGAGCATCTTTTCGTGTGTTTTTTGGCCATCTGTATGTCTTAGAGAAATGTCTTTTTTAGATCTTCTGAACTTTTTTTATTCCATCTGTTTTCAACATAGCAGCCAGAGTCAGTTAAGCTATAAGATTAAAAAATAATTAAAACTTTTAAGGTATCTCACGCCATCCCTGTTCAACCCCTTCCATTGGGTCCCCATCCTCCTTCAAGTACAGACCACAAGGCTCACCTCAGCCAAGAGGCCGTACTCAATCCTGCCTGTCCCCCCATCCCCATCTCCTACCACCTCCGCCCTCTCTTCATGCCCCTAGAACTTCACCAGCCTCCTTATTTTTCCTACACACACCAGGAACAGTGCAGCTCCAGAACCTTTTCAGCCACTGTTCCTACTGCCAAGAATACCCTGAGTTCACCTTTCTCGGCCTTGGCCGCCTCGTACATAACATGGGCTGAGAGTGGTAGTGGCCTCACAGGGCTGCTGGAAAGCTTTGCTGTGACAGTTCACACAAAGCTAGAAGAGCAGGCTTTGTCCCTGCAGAGCTCTGGTTTCTGGCCTGCTAAGGTGGCTGGAGGTAGGGGCTCAGGGTTGGGCCCCCGGCATCAGAATCCTACAGGCCTGGGAGTTCCCGTCGTGGCTTAGTGGTTAATGAACCTGACTAGGAACCATGAAGTTGCGGGTTCGATCCCTGGCCTTGCTCAGTGGGTTAAGGATCCGGCATTGCTGTGAGCTGTAGTGTAGGTTGCAGACGTGGCTCGGATCTGGTGTTGCTGTGACTGTGGCGAAGGCCGGCAGCTACAGCTCCAATTAGACCGCTAGCCTGGGAACCTCCATATGCCGCGGGTGTGGCCCTAGGAAAAGGCAAAAGACCCCCCCCAAAAAAATATCCTACAGGCCTGCCAGCCTGCACCACAGCCGCAGGAATGCCGGAGCCTTAACTCGCTGGGCAAGACCAGGGATCGAGCCTGCATCCTCATGGATACTAGTTAGGTTCATTACCGCTGAGCCACAGTGGAAACTCCATGAAAGATTTTTTTTTTTCCAAATTCAAAGTCTCTCATCCTTTGACTTGTTAACAGCGAGGATGCCTTTTATATTTAAAAAATCAGATTATGCATTTTATTAGAAACACATGAATTGTTTCTATAAAAGAAAAATGTTTTCTATAGAAAAATTGTATTTACAACATGCCCATCACAGAAATAATGCTCCTTACCAATTCAATATAATGCATGTAGTGAAAAAAAAAAAAAGGGAATCCTACAGGCCAGCCTGCTGGCCACAAGGCCCTGTGCAGGCTCAGCCTTGGTTGGCTGCCTAGAAACCTGGGGCTCAAGCAGCGCTCCTAGAAGGGGGATCCACTGTACCTCGTGAGGCCCCCTGACCCTGCTCCCTAACCGCCACCAGCCTCTCTCACTAGACACCCCATCCCACGTGCCCACACGGCTCCTACCCGGCTTTTTCCTAATGAGGCTTCCAGCCACCAGGCCAGCCTGGGTGCTCAGGCACGGCCGCCGCTGAGCAGCCAACCCCCATGCCAGGCCTCCCTGCCTGTCCGCTAGCCTAGCCGAGAGGGGCAAGGGCTGGCGTCGGGGCTGAGAGGTCAGTGGCCTCCCTGCACCCAGGGCTCTCTGGTGGGGGAGGGGCAACTGGATTCAAATGAGCATCTGGTTGTGGGGGGGTCTTCCTCATGTCCCCAGGGGGTCCCCCCCCCCCCCGCCCAATCCACCCTTCCCTTAATAGCTCAGAATCCTAGTCAAGCAGGGCCAGGGATTCGGGGCTTTTTCTTCCTGAAGGAGAGGAGTGGGCCCTCCAAGGGGTCTCTCCCACTGCTCCCCCGTGGGCTGTTGGCCTGGGGGCCCCCTGCAGGGCTGGGGGCCTGGCAGCTGCCTAGTGGGGCTGGGCCCAGGGCTTCTGGGATGGCCTTCCCCTCCTCTCGCCTCTGCCCCGCTCCCTCCCCAGCTTCCTCCTCCAAACACATGTTTCCAATCCCTGCTCAGGCCCCTCTCCCCACCTCCCCAACCCCTTCCCATTTCCTCTCACAGGCCCTGGCTCACATGTGGAACTCATTAGGAGACCCTCAGGGCTCGTAACCCAACTCTGGCCTGGGCTTGGGGAGGGGGCCCTGTCCGCAGCCCCCACGCTGAGATGCTGCGGCCTGGCCCTGTGCAGCCCTGAGCTGGAGGCCACGGGGGCTGGGCATGGCCAAGCGCTGGCCGGTTTTGGCTGTGGGAAGTGTGGCCAGGCGTCCGGCTCATCTCCATCTGGGGCCCATTTAGTCATCTGGCCTCCCCGGGAGCCAGGCCGCCATGGCTTCTGGTCCTCCTGCTGCAGCTGGACCTGCTGGTGCAAAGCAGAGCTCAGGGCACCTAGAGCGGACCAGAGAGGGCTTTTGGGGTTCCGAGCGGCTACTTGGTGACCCTCAGCTTCTCCTCTGAAAATGGGAAGGGAAGTCCAGGGTGGAGACTGTAGTATGAGCAGCTACTGGGCAACATAAGGTCGTTTTCTCTCCTGAAGGACACGGCTGAGGGCACAGTCCCGTGGGCTGGAGGTGGAGGTGATGCACGAAGCTGGGGCTGGTCTTTGGGAAATGCCAGATGAACAAACTAGAGCCAACTCTAGGCCTGCAGGACTCTCCAGAGCCCTAACGCCACGTGTTCGCAGAGCTTCTCAGATTGCATTTGCCCACATGACCCTGTTTACTGAGGTCTCTGCGGTGGGCCTGTGGGTCCCACTGTGCACCCCTCTCAGGAAGAGCCCTGAGGAGGCAGCAGGCACGGGTCCGAGGCCCCGACGGGACAGGCCCCCTGAGGGTCAGAGCAGGAGCTGCTGTCTGCTTGGTCTGAGCAGAGGGTGGGAACTGAATGGTGGTGACAGCGAAGGAAGGGGGAGCGGGAGGCAGCAGGGGGCTAGTGTGGCTGAGACTTGGAGGTAGGAGCAGACTTGCGCTGTGCCAGGACCAGCTCCGACTCCCTCCCTGTCCTTGCTGATGTGAGCTGGGTGAGCACAGAGGCAGAGGCTGGTGGGCAGAGCCTTGCCCCGTGGGGTGTTGGGAGCGTCCGCCTGCCGCCCCACATCAGCCTCGGGACAGGGCAGCCACCGGCTCCAGGTTCAGAAGAGGTGCTGTCTCCTCTGTCTGTTTCCCTTCCTGTTGGGGGCCAGCCTCTGCCCAGAAGCCGACACTGCCCACACCCCCTGGCACGGCTGCTCGCAAGCCCCCTTCCCCTCCCTCTGCTCCAGGAGCCCTTCCCACAGGGAGTTTGCCTGTCCCCGGGACCCTCTCCCCAGTGTCCAGGCGCAAGAGGGCTGAGCCCTTCACGCGCCCGTTTCCTCCCGCCTCACAGCAGTCTCGGCGGGTGTGCTGTACCCGCATCACACAGGGGAGGGGACAGGCCCGGAGAGGGAGGCCTGTGGTCAAGTCAGGATTACAGCAGGCTCTCGCTCTGGTTCCCCAGTCTCCACCCAGGTCCCAACACACGTGGCAGGCTCGCACCTTGGTTGTCTGAGGGCCACGCTGAGTGGTCCTGCTGTGTCTGGCGCGGGGCCGGGCAGGTGCTCAGCACTTGACCTGGTCCAGTCCACATGCCAGACCAAGGCCACTCGTGCTGCCCGCAGTGTGCCTGGGGGAGGCTGGGAGTCCGCCCAGTCCCTTAGGCCAAAGAGGCCCTTCCCTCTGACAGTGCTGATGCAGAACCTGCCTGGCTGCCCCGCACGCTGGGGAGGTAGGGTAGACAGAAGGAATTGCCCTGCTTTATAGATGGAGAGGTGGGGGCACCTCTAGGAGCCACCCAGTCCACAGCAGCTCCCCAGATCCAAGGGTTCCAGCTCCCCCCTACCTGAGGGCTCCATGTCCTGGTAGTGCTGACGGCCTGGGGAGTCCAGTCATTCCCCAGCCTGACGTTCTTGAGCCTGGCCTGCTGATTCTGGGGAGGTTTGCACAGAGCGCTCCAGCTCTGGCCAAACTGGCCTCTCAATACCTCAGCCCCTAGGGCTCAGGCCAGAGAATGGTCCCATCTGGCAGCCGGGGGCAGGGAAGTGGGCAGGCGGCCTTCAGGAGAGCTGGGCCACACTGTCCCTACCTCAGAGGGGCCCACTGAGAGTTCACTGGCCCATCTTGTCTCCCAGAGGACCCTAGTCTGTGCGAGGAGAGAGTGTCCCAGATTTGGGGCCTGTGCCCCTGTGGCAGGAATAGGGCTGGGTGGGGCCATACAAAGAAGGGGAGCTCCCCAGACTGTTTCCTCATGCTGCCACCCCGGCCTTCCTACCTGCGAACACTGCCCAGCCAGCGTCAGGGGCCGCCGGACAGCCGAGCCCACGTGGGATGGCAGTGGGCCTGAGACCTGCGCTGGCGTTGAGCGCTGAGGCCTCAACCCAGCAACCTCATGCCAGCGCCAGGCCGGTTGGCTCCCAAGCCATTTCCCCAGCCCCATCGTGGTCACATAATCACTGTTACTGTCACCATCAATGCCTCATAGGAGGGATTCCTGAAAAACAGGGCTGCGTGGGCTGATGGGGAGGGGACCGGACAGGCCCAGGCTGGTGGCAGGCAGATGCTAATAAGGCAATTAGACCTGGCAGCTGCAGAGAGACCCACCAGGCCCCGCCCCTGGGCCCACCCAAAGCACCCCCCCACCCCCCCGCATATCCACCCACCAGGTGCCCCGGGAATTCCCAGCCTCAAAGATTGGACAGGCTTTCCTGTCAGGAGCCTGCCACTGTTAGCGCTCCTAATTGGAAAACCATAGCTGGTCTGGCAAAGACGGACCAAGGCACCATCCCCAACTCCATCACTGCTCCTTGCCTTTGCTTTGGCTGGAAGTGCCTGCCCAAGACACCCTCCTGCCCCCCACCCCTGCTCAAACCATCAGGGCTCCAGGCCCTTCCTGGCAGAGATGGCCTCAGAAGGATTACAAGCGTTAAACAGGAGGCCATGGGCGATATGGTGGCCAGAGGTCAGCAGCTGAGGACTCCTGTCCTCCAAAGCCTTGGCTTCCATCCCTCAGAGCCCCAGGCGGGCCCATGAGGTGCTACCCACAAGTCCTAACGTGTCAGAAAGGGGAGGGGAGATCAGCCCAGAGCGAAGATGATTCTGGGGAGAGGCTTGCAAGAGCAAGGGCTCGCCTTCCCCCAAGACTGTGGGGCAGGAAACCAGCCCACCCAGGCTTACCGGAGGCCCTTTCCTCTGTCCTTTGTGTTCCTCAGAGCCCCACAGAAATCAGAGCCAGCCGCCTGGTTTCTTGGGGCTGTGAAGCTCTGACCTCTGTGTCAGCAAGAAGGGGCTCCCCTGCCCAGCCCAGCCCTTCTTCCAGGTTCAGTGAGTGGTGTGCCCAGGAGACAGGAGGCTTCAGAGCAGGGGAGGGCCATTCTCAAAAGATCCCTCTGGCTGCTGTGTGGGGATGGAGCAGGGGGCTGGGAAGGAGGCTGGTGAGGTGGTCCAGGGCAGAGAGGGGGGCCTGGACTGTATAACAGTGGTGGGCAGATTCCGGGTAGTGGGAAGGATTAGCCACGGAGGCCTTGGAATTCGAAAGAACATTAGATAGCACACATGCCAGGTGCAGGATACAGCCCCCTTCTCCTTATGGGATAAGCAGCTTGCCCATGTCCCAGTCTGTCCCCCAGCCTGCAACTCCAGTCATGGGAAAAAGCTGGTAGAGCAAGGGGTTCCCTCTAGGGCCTGGAATCAGTGAGTGCTAGCTGGGAACCCCTGGGCTGGGGGAAGGGGCTCTGGGTTCTTGGTCTGGGGCCCAGCCCCCTGCCACAGCTGGGGTTGTGACCATGGGCTTTAGTTTCCCCATCTATCAAATGAGTTGACAGCCCTCCCATGACCCAGGGCCAGAAGGAAACAAGACTTGAGACTGTCAGGTGTGCTGCTCATCACTGAGCTGGCAGGGCTGTGTGGGAGCTGCGCGCAGACTCATCCACCCTCCCCCAGACCACCTTCCCACTTGCCAGTGTTTGTGTGTTTCCTTCCCATCACCTGGGCCACCATGACTCACCCCGAGCCCAGGGGGTGAGTAACTGGTTGGGGTTGGAGGTGGAGCCAGGCCCTTGGGCAAGACATTTCCCTTCCTCTGTTTTCTCATCTGCAGAATGGAGAGCCAGGCCCTGCTCTGTTCATCTCACTGGGGAATCTGGGGCAATGCAGGGCTGAGGAGGTGAAAGTTGCAGTGGTGTGAGGGCAAAGTGGGGTATGGCCTTCGCTGGGACCAGGCCTACTTAACATTAGTGCCAAGGTAGCACCGAGCAGAGCTTGAAATGTTCACTGGCCCAGGCTGACCAGCCCAGCAGACCCCCACGCTCTTGGGAGAACCCCATGCCTGAGAGAGCCTGGAGCACAGAGTGAGTGGGCCATGACAAAGGCCTGGCTGGGCCCCAGAACTCCCGGCAACATCTGGATGAGGGACTCCAGTGATGGAAGGGAGCTCCCACAGGAAAGGTTGCTCCATACCCAGACCTGCTCCACCCCGACCCCCTGCAGGCTCAACTGCCCATAAGTGGGTAGGGGTGGGAAATTCTGGACCCTGCAGGGGAGGATTTGGACAGCCTCTCCTGGGGTTAGGCAGGCTCCCTGAGGCTGGGGCGTCTCACAGCTGGAGCTGATTTCGGAGGGTGGGGGCACGGAATGAGGAAGTGTGTGGAGGCAGGGGCTCCGTGTCCGGGGCACCAAGGAGGAAGCAGGAGGAAGTCAGGGTCAAGTGAGCTGGGGGTAGGGACAGAGACGCCATAGCTGGTCTGGCTATCAATTGAGACCTTAGCAAATATGTTTTATCTCTTTTGTCTACCACAGTCAGTCAACTGGTCCTGCTAGCTTGGAAGGGTTTTGCGGCCAGAGAATGGTTCAGCAAGCACTGTGATCTACTAGTCATGCCCGCGGGGGACGGCGCATGGCAGGGTGGTGAGCCTGCGTCCTGTCTCCCTCACTCAGGCTGCCCCCGGTGGGCTGATGTGAGGCTGGGAAAGGCATGCTCTCAAGTGAGTGGCTGCAGGAAGCCACCTGGGGAGGCCGGCCAAGGGCCTGCAGTCGCTGTCAGCGGGGGGCTGGGAGAGGGGGGACCACATCTGCCTAGTGCCCTCTGCAGTTCCACGTCACCGCGCTGCACGCTCATCGTGCAGGCGCTCAGAGAATGAGCCCAGACAGGGGAGGCTCCCCCCAGACATGGCTGTCTTCACTCTTCCCCTCTGCCTTCTCCAGGTGGCCTTGGGGAGTTCCCAGATCTTCTAGGCCCTGGCTTCCATCCTGCCAGGTCTTGTTCTCTGATTTTCCTGGGTGTGGCCCTCTCTCCCACCTGCTCCCCAGGGGCCCTGTCCTCCTACCCACTCTGCCTCAACACCTGGGCAGGGCAGGGGGAGGATGGACAGGCAGCAGCTTCTCTGAGCCACGCTGCCATCACCCAGGACCCAGTAGCCCCACGCTGGGAGGCAGGCAGAGATGGAATTCCGTTCCATCCAGAGCTGGCACCATAGAGATCCCAGTCACAGCCAGTAAGGGGGAGCCCAGGTGGCCGGAGGGCTAGGGGAGGGGAACATGGATTCCACCAGCCAATAACAGCCCCTCTGAGCTACCTGCCTGTGGGAACTCCTCCAATAAGAGTGGCAAGTGCCCAGACATACAGGATATGTTTGCGTGTGTGCATGTAACCGTGAGCGTGTGTGCACATGTGTGTGATATATTTCTGCACTGGGGCATAGGTCTGTATCTGTGTATTTCTGCACACACACATAAGAGCCTGTGAGCACATGCGCATGTATAGGTAGATGTGTGTGTGTGTGTGTGTACGCGCGCGCGCATACATGCATACGCACGGATGTGCACAGCCAGGAGTTCTTCAGGGCAGGAGAGCTGCCAGGCCTTTCATAGTCCACTCCTGGCCTGGCTTAGTCATTCCTGGTTCTGACTGCACCCAGGCAGGCACCTCACTAAGGGAAGGGTGAGAAGCTTTCCCAAAGTTTGGGACAGGTGGGGTGACCCCTAGCCTGGCTCTCAGGCAGCGCTCTGATGTTACATGACCCCCAGCCTGGTGGAGCTGCCCTGGGCAGAGGGGGCATGGACTAGAGTACCCAGCTCCAGCCACAGCCCCTGCTCGGCTCTCTTTATTTTTCTTCTCTGACCGCCATGCCTAGGACATCCCAAACGATGTTAAATGTAAGTGGTGAGAGTGGACATGTCTTGTTCCCAATCTTAGCAGAAATACTTTCAGCTTTTTACCACTGAGGTGATAGTGGCTATGGATATGTCATATATGGCCTTTACTATGTTGAGGTAAGTTCCCTCTATGCCCACTTTCTGGAGGACTTTAATAAAAATGGGTGTTGAATTTTGTCAAAAGCTTTTTCTGCATTTATTGAGATGGTCATATGGGTTTTTTTTGTTTTTAATTTTATAGTTAATTTACAATGTTCTGTCGGTTTCTGCTGTGTAGGGTCATATGGTTTTTATTCTTCAGTTTTTTAACGTGGTGTATCACTCTGATTCTCTTCCTCTTGCAAATATTGAATACTTGTATCCCTGGGATAAATCCCACTTGATCAGGGTATATGATCCTTGTAATGTATTGTTGGGTTTGGTTTGCAAATATTTTGTTGCGGATTTTTCATCTATATTCGTCAATGATATTGGTCTGCAATTTTCTTTTTCGGTGGTATAGGATATGTGTTAACTCTTCACTAAATGTTTGATAGAAATTGCCCGTGAAGCCATCTGGTCCTGGACTTTTCTTTTTTGGAAGGTTTTAAATCACAGTTTCAATTTCAGAACTTGTGGTTGGTTTACTCGTATTTTTTATTTCTCCCTGTTTCAATCTTGGAAGATTGTACTTTTGTAAGAATTTGTCTATTTCTTCTATGTTGTTCATTTTCTTTTTCTTTATTATTTACTTATTTATTTTGTCTTTTTAGGGCCACACCCATGGCACATGGAAGTTTCCAGGCTGGGATCGAATGTAGCCACAGCTGCTGGCCTACACCACAGCCACAGCAACGCGGGATCCAAGGTGCATCTGCCACCTACACCACAGCTAACAGACCCCCAACCCACTGAGGGAGGCCAGGGATCGAATCTGCATCCTCATGGATCCTTGTCAGATCCATTTCTGCTGCTCCACAATGGGAACTCCCCTTTTCTTACTTTGAATTTGTTATTGTTGGGCTTTTTTCTTCTCTTCCTCTTTTGCTCTCTTGTGCTTTGGTGACTGTCTTTAGTGTTGTATTTGAATTGTGAATTGCTTTTTCTTTTATATAAGTGTGTCTATTGTAGGTCTTTGGTTTGTTTCCATGAGGTTTTGACATCTGCTCAGCTCTCATAGTGGGGAATAGACCCCTTCTGGAAAGCTGCCCTCCTGGAAGCAATCAGGGGCTCACCCTAAGTTTGTGCTATAGCCTCCTTAGGACAGGTGAGCAGGGAACTGCCCCCCTTTCCTCTGGCATATGCTGTTCAAAACATGGCCCAATCCTAAGAAGTCCACAGGCACCAGTGGGAAAAGAAAAGTCTGCTTCCAAGATGCTTAAACTACTCTTGGTGACACAGCTCCTGGGTCACCATGCCACGTGCGTGTGGTGGGGGAAGGGGAAGTCTAGACACCAGTTCATATCTGTTCAGTTCACATCCAACAGTTCACATCCCAACATCACGGCTTAGGCTTGCCCTGCTGGAAAGTCCCCTTACTGTGTGGTTCTGGGGCTGGACATGTGCACACAGGGAAGACAGCGCCAAACAGGCATCATGGGTTCAGGCCTGGCACCTGGGGGCCTAGGGAGGAGACAGAGACGGCAGGAGGAGAACTGGGCTTGAGCTGGGGCAGACGTGCCATCAGGCATCCAAAGGGAGAAAGTCTGGTGGGGGTTGTTAAACTCTGACAGAGTCCAAAGCAAAGTTGGGGGTGGGGGCAGAGGTCCCAAGATCACGGATCAGGGGGGCTAATATAGCCTGGATGATCAGAGGAGACCTTCCTGAGTGTGACACCTGAGCTGGGATATTCTAGAAGGCAGGCAAAGGGTGAGGGCAGAAAATGTCCAGGCTGAGGGAATAGTGTGCAAAGGCCTGGAGGGGTGCGGGAGAGCGGTGCAGCCCACAGAGCTCAAACACACCCCACCCACAGCTCCCCTCCTGAGACCCACTCACCCCTAGGGACCTACACCTGTTCTGGGGCCTCCACCCCACCCCTCAGGGAGACCCTGGTGAGTGGGGCACCTCTCCTAGGGGCTGCAGGTATGGAAGGGTCTGAACCTTGAAAGGCAGGAAAGGACACATTCCTGAGGAGGAGGAAAGTCTTTGATCCCAAGGTCTCACCCTGGGCACCAGGTCCCCTCTGCCAGTATCCTTGAGGGAGGCGCACAGTTGCAGAGCAAGGCAAGTTCCTGTTATGCTCTCAGCCTTGTTAGTCAGAGGGTTGTGTGTCTGTCCACAGCCCCCTCCCCCAACACCCAAGGGCAGCTCCGCTGTGATCCACTTTATGCATGTGTCCAGCTGTTCAAGACTGGAGGTAGGGCTTCCACTCAGGAGCCAAGGCTTTGGGGCTCTCCTCCACCCAGGGTGATGGGGGCCCAGGACCACGCCGGAGTCTCACACAGCCAGGCTAATTTGCTTCCACTGTCACCCTCCTCCTCCTCCTCCTCACACGCTCTCCCTTCTTCTGTACACAGCCAGATCCTGCCACTTTGTATGTCCCTGCAGGAGGATGCCCTCCCCCTCCAAGGGAGTTTTCTCAGTTCCACACATGGATGTGGATACCCCCCTAGAGGAGTCGACTTGGAGGGGGAGAGAGACTAGGGAGATATCAGGAGCTAATGTGAGGGGCAGCTGTGGGCCTCCTTCCCTCTGCCAGGAAGGTGCTTCCTCATGCCAAGGATGGAGACTGTGGGGCACAGTGGAGGGTCCCAGCTCAGTTGTGCCCCCACTAGTGAGAGCAGCGGCCAGCTCATGTCAAACCTCTGTCAAGGAATACTCACTGGCCAGCAGTTTCCCTCCGCTGTGGGTCTGCTGAGGTCTCTCTCCATCCCTGACAACCAGCACCTGGACTGCCACCAAGGGCCTGGCCCATAGATTTGCGGTGGACAGGCTGGGCACTGTCCAGACCAGTGCGCTCCCACATAGGAAAAACCGAGGCCCATAGAGGGCCGTTAAACAGGGCAGCACGTGGCAGGGCAGAATCCTCATCTGGGCCCCTCACTTTCCACGGCTTCCTCGGACCACAGGGAAGTAGGTCTGCCCAGCAACCCTAGGACGAGGCCAGAGACTTAATTCTCCTATCACGTTCCTAGGCATCGAATCTCGAGAGGTCTTGCCTTGCTCCTTTGCGACACAGCCCTGAAGCCCGGGATGAAACCCTTCAGGTAGACTCTCCTTCGCAAGGACAGTGAGGGTGGGGGGAGGTGGGTAGCGAGGACTGCCCCAGGGCTGCCCCTCTTCGAGCCTTCCAGTCAGCGGAAAGCTCAAATTCTGCGGGTTCCAGAGGTCCACCTTTCGGCGAATCTCAAGCACCAGCATCCCTCACCTCTGACCCTGACTCCTTTTCGCACGGTGTAGCGGCAGGGTGGCTGTGAGCCGCCAGCCTCGGGCTGAGTGAGAGGGGTAAGCTCCAAGGAAGAGGGGGCACTGCGTCCGGCAGGGAACGGACCTGATGGATCACAGGGCCCAGCCGCGAGCTCCTTCCCGGTGTTGGCAACCCTGGCTCCTTAGGGAAAGTGCGGCAGGCCCTGCGCACGCGCGCCGCTCGAGTCGAGCCGCTTTGTTCCAGCGCTACCTGCGGCTCCATTCACCTCCTTAGCCCAACCAGCCCGCGAGCCGGTACACAGCGCTCGCTGAGATCCCGCCCACTTCCCGCGCTGGGTGGAACTTCCGACAGGCCCACCTCCCTCCTCCACCCTCAGCCGCCCGGTCTCAATCGGCCACAGTTGGCCATCTGCGTGCCGCACTCCCGCCTACCGCGAAAGTTGATTGGTACGTTGGGGAGGGGTAGGCGGAGAGCGCGCCTCCTCCCACCAGCGCCTGAGGAAAAGTCACGTGGCGCTTCACTCGGAGCCTGTCACCACCCCGCTTGTAAAGCTCTCTTAAAGAGCCCAATCTCTTTTCCCAGGGCTAGTCCTTCCTAGGATTTCTCCATCTCTATCCTCGGAGGGTGGCAAGGCCTTGGGACGTCCTACTCCGCCAGTCGCCTATGTGCTGATTCCTCATCAGGCCTGCTAGGGTGAGACACAGGTTTCCGAGGCTGGGGCCCTTTTTGGGACTATACTGTCACTTGAAACGGTGTGCGCCTAAGCTCAAAAGGCCTGGCACTTAGTAGGCGTTCAGTTTCCATCTGTTGAATGAACTCCGAGACAGCGAATGAGGTTGACAGGAGGAGGGGACTTTGGCTCAGCTTGGTCGTAGGTTCCTTCTGCTCCATCCCCAGGGAAATTCTGTTTCAGTGAATGTAGGGAGCGGATGCCAAGCGCGGGACGCCCGCAGGGCAGCCCTTCAGGGTAGGGCACGGAAGAGCTGGTAGCGCGGGCACTGGGGACCTGGGAGGTGTCTTGGCCGAGTCTCCAGGCGAGTCATAGCCAGTCCGGGACAAGCCGGCGCTGAGGCGGGGCGAAGGACCGGGTGCAGGTCTCCGGGCGCACGGGGCCGCTCCCGCGCCCGCGTACCCCTTAGGGAGGGGCGGTGGAGGCGCGGCGCCTTTAAGCCCGGGCTCCGGCCCTGCGGCCCCGCCCTCCGGAGGACGCCACGGCGCGCGGCCGCCGGAGCCGCTGTTTAATTGGGGCTGTCAGGCCGCGGCGCGCGCGGAGGGCCGGGCGGGACGGAGGCCGGGAGGCCGGGGCAGCAGGCGTGCAGCTCGGAGGGAGGCGGGCGCCCGGAGACGCGGCTGGAACCCGCGCGGCCGGGCCGCTGTCCCAGGGCAGGGCTGCCCGGCCCCGGCCCCGGGCCGCCCGCGCTCCCCATGAAAAACCAGCTCCGCGGCCCCCCAGCGCGGGCGCACATGTCGGCCTCGGGGGCGTCGGCGGCTGGGGGCACCGGGGCAGGGTCGGAGCCCGGTGCGGGGTCCGGGTCCAGCGCGGGCACGGGGGCAGGCGCGGCAACGGGCTCGGGGGCCATGCCCTGCAAGAGCGCCGAGTGGCTGCAGGAGGAGCTGGAGGCGCGCGGCGGTGCGTCCCTGCTGCTGCTCGATTGCCGGCCGCACGAGCTCTTCGAGTCGTCGCATATAGAGACGGCCATCAACCTGGCCATCCCGGGCCTCATGCTGCGCCGCCTGCGCAAGGGCAACCTGCCCATCCGCTCCATCATTCCCAACCACGCAGACAAGGAGCGCTTCGCTACGCGCTGCAAAGCGGCCACCGTGCTGCTCTACGACGAGGCCACGGCAGAGTGGCAGCCAGAGCCCGGCGCTCCCGCTTCGGTGCTTGGCCTTCTCTTACAAAAGCTGCGCGACGACGGCTGCCAGGCCTACTACCTCCAAGGTAAGGGCGGCATCGAGACCTTGTCCGGGATTGGGTCTTTCCCGCGGCTCCCGGGTGTTCTGGCAAAAGGCTACTTTCTTGCCCTGCGCCTAGCCTGCCTCGCCGGCGCCACGTCGTCCCCGCCCGCATCCTACCCTCACGGGCCCCGCGGGTTTAGGCTGGCGCGGGGGCCTCCTCTCCCCTCCTTTTTGGGCACGTTTCGAGTGGGCTTAACAGACCCTTCCCCGCCTGGGCTTTCCTTTTTTTTGTTGTTAAGGCCGTGGGAGCTCCCAGGTTCCCCTTGAGCCCCTCAAAGGAGGGAGGTCCCCTCCTGGACACCCAAGTCCAGCTCTTCTGGGCTAATAAAATGCGTGTCCCTGGAAGGCCAGGGTTAGGACTGGAGCCTTTCACAACCATGCTCACCCCCGCCAGGGCATAGGGTTCGTTTCGGTTGGGGGACTCCAGGCATCCCCGCGTGGGTCTTACCACTTGGGGATAACTGCTTCTTGGAGATGCTTGGGGCAGGGCTGTGAGCAGTATCCCTTGCCCTAGCTCTGATCTTCTGGGACCCCTAAGTCCTTAGCCTGTCGCCCCAGAGATTGTGGAAGGGGGAGGCAGCACTGAGAGGCGAGTGGCTGCAGCCGGTGTTTCCAATTAACATTCCAAAATGGCCTCTTGCTGGCAGCGGGGCGGGCAGGCGGGAGGGGAGAAGAGGCCTGCGGCACCCTCGGGCGCAGGGCCCATGCTTAGGTGCAAGGCGCTCCCCATTTCTTGTCCTTGTAAAGCCCCCAGCAGCCTCCCCCTCTGTGGGTCCAAGGCTTGGCGGTAGGAGCCTGTGTTCTAAGGGGGGCCGTCTAGAGAGGTGGTGCTGAGACCCTTTATGAGCCTGCCCCGTCTGGGGACAGAGTTAGTCTATACCTTCACTCTACCCTCCCTGACTGGTTCAGAGTCGGGGGGCAAGCACTGGATTCCCAGTCTGGGGGGCCCAGGCGCTCTCTGCCTCCGACTGACCCAGATGGAGCTCTGGCCCCTGCGGTCTCATCAGTAAGAGTGGTCTGCAGCCCCGCAGATGCTGGTCTGAGATGGGGTTGTCTGCCTTCCTTTACTGCTTAGCAGTTGCTGAGCACTCATGGGGGCCAGGTATGCAGGGGAGCTGTGGAAGAGGAATGAACTGAAGTCTGTCCTCAGGTGCCCTAAAGCTGGGGGTATGGATGGGGCCCTGAAGCCTTATGGATAAGGATAGGGAGCTTGAGCATGTTCCTTCACTGCCTGGGGCCTCATTTTTCCCCATCTGTGAAGTGGGTCAGAGGACAGATGGGGGAAAAAAAAAACAGGAGAAGGTACATGTATAAATACTTAGCACAGCACCATCCTTGTCATCCGCTGTTGGTATTGTGGCACTTGCCATGGGGAGCCCTGGCCACTGTTGGTCTGGTGGAGCCTGTCTGGTCTGGGGGCACTGGCAATGGCATCATCAGTCTCTCACCCAGGCCCCGTCTCACCTTGGCCACAGGTGGTTTCAACAAGTTCCAGACAGAGTACTCAGAGCACTGCGAGACCAACGTGGACAGCTCGTCCTCGCCAAGCGGCTCGCCGCCCACCTCAGTGCTGGGCCTGGGGGGCCTACGCATCAGCTCTGACTGCTCGGACGGTGAGTCGGACCGAGAGCTGCCCAGCAGTGCCACCGAGTCAGATGGCAGCCCTGTGCCATCCAGCCAACCGGCCTTCCCCGTCCAAATCCTGCCCTACCTCTACCTCGGCTGCGCCAAGGACTCCACCAACCTGGATGTGCTCGGCAAGTACGGCATCAAGTATATCCTCAACGTCACGCCCAACCTGCCCAACGCTTTCGAGCACGGGGGCGAGTTCACGTACAAGCAGATCCCCATCTCTGACCACTGGAGCCAGAACCTCTCCCAGTTCTTCCCCGAGGCCATCAGCTTCATCGGTGAGTGCTGCTGTGCTGGGGGGGGGGGCACGCGCATCGAGGTGTGCATGAGACTCTGGCTGTTGCCTGCGCCTGTTGCCTTTACCTCTGGGCCTGTCAAGGCCTGTGTGTGTCCTGCATGTGCCAGCCTGTGCCCATGGGTGTACCTATGCCTGCTCTGAGTCACCGAGGCCCTGAGGGACACCAACTGCCCTCAGCAGTCCTAAGCCCCGGCTCCCTGTGGTTGTCAGCGCCTTGTGGACTCTGCTGTCCAGCTTAGGTTTTTTCCTGGCTGCGCCGTTTTGGGCTCAGCAAGCTGAAACATCCCAGCTCTCAGTTCTCCCACGGGTCTCGCTTGCTCTGCATCACGCCTGAGCACACGTGTCTTTAAGATGGGGCTGTCATGGTGCCTCTTTAGGCTTTACTGTGTACTTGAGGGGGCTAAAGGGTGGCCTGGGGCCAAAGGCCTATCCAAAGCCAGCAGCTGTTGGAATGCGGTGACCCAAAGGGCCTCGGTGGTACCTCAGATGCTCCCGGCAGTTTATGGGGCTTGCTTGGCATATAGGGGGTATCCAGACAGTGCTGAGGGAGGCTGCGGAAGGCCTCCCCCAGAGCAGTGTGTTCCCGCCGTCTGGCTTAGCTCCCTCTGCGCCCCCCGCATCCGCTGACTCGGCTGCACGAGGCGCCATATCTCTGACCTCCCATCCTGCTTCCTCCTCGGCCAGCTGGAGGCCGTTAGGCTGTAGGTCCTCTTCCCTGGACTCAGCTCTCAGCCAGGATTCAGGGAAGGGACACAAGATCAGGGGGACTGTAAACCCTGGGCTCTCGGAGCCTGGTGGCCCAGTGTTCTGCCCAGCCTCCACTGGCAGGGAAGGGGTGGCCCGGGCAGTCCTTTCCCGCTGGCGGCTGTGTCCAGTGGAGGGCGTTTTGGTGTCAGCTGGGCTAGTCTAGCTTTAATAACAGGAAGTGGGAGGCTTCCCCGCCTCATCCGCTTACTGGGAACCAAAACTAGGTGCCTGGCTGGGAGGAAGGAAGGAAGCTGAGGGCTGGGGGAGGGGCTGTGAGGGGGGCTATCCGGAGCTCCCCAGCTCTGCTCAGGAGGACATGGCCAAGAGGACTCTGGGTGCCACCTCAGCATTCGTGCTCTCCCCAGCGAGGGAGTGGAGAGGGGGCCTTGGATGCCCCTGGGCTGAGCCTGGTTTGTAGGTGACTATCTTTCTTGAAGGCCACTGTGTCCCTGGGGAGGGGGACAGAACAGGGTGCAGAGGTGGTCAGTTCCCCCTCTGACAGGTGAAGGAATTGAGGCCTGAGCATCCCAAAGGACGCAGTGGGGCAGCATCAAGTACCGCCTCCCAGGCTCAGCCACACCCTGAAAGGGATAAAAACACAGCTGCCGGAAGTGGTTTTACTTGGGATCACCCGGGAATGGGTTAGGGGCCAAGACTGCCCCGTATCTCTTGATGTGACACTACTGAAGGCTCGTCTCCACCCTCCCTTCTCTGCCCCAAACCTCAAGGTCAGGCAACATGCTTCCATGTGAACCTGCAACATCTGCCTCTTCCCCTGCTAGTTTTGCCCCTAGTGGGTCCCCAAGTCTGGCTTAAGCACCTACTACCTGCACAGCCCTGGTAACCTTCACGTGGGGTAAGGAAGGGAAGCTCTGCCAGGCCCGAGGCAGCGAGGGCCAGACGAACAATTTGTGAACCAGTGCCTCATCTTGTAAGAGTGCACTGATTAAGCGCTATCAGTGGGCAGGGACCTTGAGGGTCCCAGGGCTACCTCTTGTTAATCTATGGCCCTGGCACAGCTTTGGCACCAGAGAAGCAGCTGCCCTGGGGTCCAGGGGAGAGATTACAAGACTGGGTTGGTCAGTCAATGTTTATTAAGCTCCTGCCGTGTCACCGTGTCAGGCAGAGGAGTCAGCGGCACTGGGGGCTCTGGGAGGGGCAGAGGGGAGGGTTGGCAGACCCTGGGTGGCAGTAGTGGGAGATGTCACTGGCACATGGCTTAGGTATAGTAAGTGGGCTGGGTGGGTCCCAGTTCCTGGATATTCAGGAGCAAGGCTAAGGCCCGGGAACTGGCTGGGCACAGGGTTGAGCTGAGTGCAGAGCCCGGCCCCTCTGTTCCCTGGTGGAGGAGCCTTTGTATGGCCTTAAGCTCATCGCTGAGTGTCTGTTTCCTCATTTATAAAACCAGCTTGGTAGCTATGGTGCAGGTGCCCTGCAAAGATGCAGGTGCCACCCTCAGCACAGTGTAGCA
This sequence comes from Catagonus wagneri, assembly GCA_004024745.2. Classification (NCBI taxonomy): domain Eukaryota; kingdom Metazoa; phylum Chordata; class Mammalia; order Artiodactyla; family Tayassuidae; genus Catagonus; species Catagonus wagneri. Next base: position 35,017,486 of record PVHT021183699.1, on the reverse strand, counting down.
CAGTTAGAGCGGTAAGACGAGCAGTGACCAGTGTTTGTGGAGCCTTGACCTGGTTCGGGTCTTCCCAAGAGCACCGCGAATAAGCAGGGCCGCTGAAAAAGGAGAAACTGAGGTGCAGGGATGGCCGGTGACTTGGAGCTAATGTGCGCCAGAGCCCTCTCCACGGCCATGATCTTGACCGCTACCCCAAGTGGCTGTCCCACCCGCCTGGGCCATCACTAGGTCCCTTAAAAGTTGGGCGGCACCAGCCAGTCACCATGCCACCCTTGGTGCCGCAGCCTCACCTGAGCTGGCTCCCCAGACGTTCCGCCTCCCTGACCGCTTCCGCTGTGTGTTTCAGATGAGGCCCGCTCCAAGAAGTGTGGTGTCCTGGTTCACTGCCTGGCAGGCATCAGCCGCTCGGTGACCGTCACGGTGGCCTACCTGATGCAGAAGATGAACCTGTCACTCAATGACGCCTATGATTTCGTCAAGAGGAAAAAGTCCAACATCTCGCCCAACTTCAACTTCATGGGACAGCTGCTGGACTTCGAGCGGACGCTGGGGCTGAGCAGCCCGTGTGACAACCACACCCCCAGCGAGCAGCTCTACTTCTCCACGCCCACCACCCACAACTTGTTCCCACTCAACACGCTCGAGTCCACGTGAGGCTGGGGGCACAGGGCCTGCCGGGAGGGCCCACGCCTGCTGCCTCTGGCCTGGGGAACCCGGACATCTCCTGTGCCCAGAGGCCTGAGCTGACGGGTGGCTGAGCTTCCCTCACCATCCGGCAGGACTTTCTGGAGGGGCCCTCGGCTCTCAGGCACGTGGCTTTGGGAGTCCAGCTGGGGCTCGTTCCTGTCCCAGGACACTCCTTTCTGCCGATAGCCCCACCCCCACCCCCCCAGCCAGTTTGGCTCTGTTTTTAAAGACGCATCCACGGACTTGAGTTTACCTTTTACTTTTGACAGGTAAATCCGAGCTCCCTGGAGCACAGAGAGTGTTCAAGCTCTTCTTGATTTTTCTTTTTTTAATGAAAAGTGTTATTTTCAGGCTACATGCAACAGTGGATTGTATAAACCAGTATTTCATCCCTTTCTTGATCCTACGAGACAGAGAAGTGTTCTCAGTTTTGTTTTTCTATTTCCAAAAGCAATCCTTGGGTTTTTGTTTTTGTTTTTAATGGAAAAGACAAACCCATGTTGATCTTGACCAAATGCGTTTTGCACATGTGTGAAGCCTCCGTTTCTGCGGTGGCCCTTCTTCAAGAGGTGGCTGTGCTCTCCCCGCGTCGGACTCCCAGTCGTGCCCTCCCCGCCCACCCTGGGCCAGCCCGACTTGGCCCCACACTTACCTGCGACGACTGCCGTGAGTTGTGAGTGGTGGGCTGGACAGGGGGGCCTTTGCATTCTCTGCCCTCCGGTGGTCCCTGCAGAAGGCCTGAGGCAGGAGATGGAGGCCGGCACGGTCCTGCTGGCGGTGGGGCCACGGGAGACAGACTGCCAAGCCGTAGCATTAGCCCTCTGGGTTCGGCCTCAAGGAGAGCCTGGACCCTGGGCCCTTTTCTGTACGTACCCACTATTTCTGTCTCTTTCTCTCTCTGTTTGTAGCTGAGAGTGGAGGCCTGGCGGCTGGGGTGGTTTAGGTGGTGGGGCCCAGCCCTGCCTCCCCAGTCTCCTCACCCTGGCCGTTGCTTTGGTTCAGCTGCCACTCCCAGCCC
>PVHT021183699.1:34997153-35015687 GCA_004024745.2 Catagonus wagneri | reverse complement strand
TTGAAAAGAAAAACCCAGAAAGATGCATCAGATTTGTGTAATGAGGGTATGCCAAAGGGTGGCCAGTTTTGCTTTATGATCTTATGAAGGAAAATTTGTGACCCTACATATATATATACACATACACACATATATATATATATCCCGAACCAGCAACGGGACTTTGTTTATATTGCAAATAAATATTATTTTTTCTTTAAAATGAGCTGTGTCTGATAAGGGCCTGGGGTGGAGGTGGGGCGCCGTGGCCAGTGTCCCAGCACCTGCTCTGCGAGAGGCAATGGCCGGGGCCTGCTGGGCGCCTGCTCTGACTGTCAGGTGCCCAGAGCTGGGGCTCTGGAGAAGCAGGGTACAGGCATTTCCCCAGCCCTTCAGGCACAGGCAGGGGCATCGGGACTTCCTCTGGGCTTTGTCTCACCGCTTAACAGACTGAGTATTGAAGAGGGCTTTTTTTTTTTCCCCATCTCTTGGCTGCCCCACAGCAAATGGATTTCCCAAGCCAGGTATCAGATCCAAGCCGCAGTTGCCACCTAGGTCACAACTGCGGCGACACCAGATCTTTAATCCACCGTGGCGGGCTGGGGATTGAACATGTGTCCCAGTGCTCCAAAGACGCTGCTGATCCCCTTGTGCCATGGCGGGAACTCCAAGCCTTGGAGAGGCTTTTGTGGACCAGCTGAGCTACTGCTCACCCAGAACTGCTCAGGGCTGTCAGCCTGGACGCTGCCCAGACTGCCCCAGGGCTCCAGGCTCCTGACCCACCCCCCCAACCCCCGGTCCTGACCCTTTCTCTTGCTGCTCTTGTGAGGGGGATGGGGGTGTACGTTTATCCACCTCACTCCCTCCCCACGACCCCTGGGTGCCTGTAAGAACTGGAACCCGGTCAGGGAGCACGTCAATCCTGCTTTGCTGCTCAGGAGCCAGGGAGCCTCGGGTCCTTCAGCCTCCCTGAGCCTCAGTATCTATTTCTGTAAAGTGGCGCCAATCACACCCAGATACGCAGTGGTTTTCACATTATGTTCATTTTCTGGCCTGGGCCTACAGAAAGGAATTGGCCATGTCCGGCTTCTCCAGACCGGTGAGCATCAGCCCTCCATGTGGGCCCCTCTGGAGGCTCGAGACCAGGCCCTGGGTGGGAGCAGGAGCAGGAAAAGGGCCTTGAGAAGGCTGATGGCCACGGCCTGGGGAGGGAGGTCCCCGTGGGCTGCACAGCCCCATGACCCAGAGAGGGGAAGGGAGTTCCACTGGGGCTCAGGCTGCTGCACCTCTGGCTGCACCGAGGAAGCCCCAGTCAGGAACTTAGGGGCCCGGATCTCTGCCTCTCCCCTGGCTTTAACGCTTCTGCTGGGACCAGCAACTGGGGCAGGGCTGGAAGAATGACAGCAATTCAGCCCCTTCCCCAGGGCTCTCTCCACTTTGGGCTGTCCAGGCTGTACCATCTCTGTGCCTGCCCCATCACTCCCCGCGAGCTACGTCTGACCACAAGTCACACCTCATACGCACGATGAGGGCTACAGGGGAGCTTCTGTGGGCAGAGAGACATAGGTTTGAATCCTAGCTGTGTGGCTGCCAGCTCCTCCGCCCTCTCACTTAGCCTTCCCATCTTTAGAATGGGGGAACACCGCAGTGCAGCCAGTAGGCTTGTGAGAGGGGGAGGAGGAGATTTCTCACCACGTCGGCAAAGAAGCGGGGGCTGCTTTTGCTATTGGGCTCCCTCAGGGCTCTGGTCCTTCTGTACCAGGGGCGGGCAAGGGGGTGGGGGCTGAGCAGGCAGAGACTGGACCTTTGTTCCCTCTCTATGCCTGGGCTGGGGAAGCCCGCGGGTGCTGGGCTGGGGGCTGGGCCCTCGACAGGCGGAGTAAGTGCCTGGCAGTGCCAGCGTGCCCAAGCACAGGATGGGGGGTGGGGGCAGCGGTTGCCTCCTGAGCCAGCTCCTCCAGCTGCGCATCGAGGGGCTTTACCTCCTATGCAACCTTAGGCCAGGTGGCCACTCTGACCCTCAGTATGTAGAAATTCCCACTTCAGTACCATGCTCAGCTGAAGTTCCCTTCAGCTTCCTTCTAGTGGGGTACAGAGGGACAGGTCCTGGCCGACTGTCCGGGCCCTCAGGTCCTTGCTCTGACCTTGGCCTAGGCCATGCTTGTTCTAGATACAGTCACCACCCTGGGTCCTAGGCTCCCTTACTCTGAGCTCCTATTATTCCACTGTTCAGGCCATGCTATCCACCTCTGGGCCCTGACTGTCCCAGGACACCTCTGGCTGAGCCCTTAGATGCCAGTGTCCCTGGTGCTTGAGAGCACCTGGCTCTCTGGGCTGCATCTGCTTCGTCTCTGTGCCCTCAATCCCATCTCTTCCTCCAGACATTCTTTTTGCATCTCTTTGGGTCCCTGTTTCTGTTGCCATCGCAGCCCAGGCCCCGGGAACCCCCTTACCCACTTCTTAGCATTCTCATGGGAGGAGGATCTGAGCCACTCCCTGCCTCCCTCCCTCGCACTTTCATCCAGCAGCCACTTCCTGTGCAGCCTGGGCCGTCCCAGGAGTGGGAACACGCCCGAGGGAAGCTCAGCATGTCAGGCTGGGTGGCAGGATAATGGGGCCCTCAACTTGTCCTCTGATAAATGAATCAGGTACAATGGCAGGAGTGACTAAGGCTGGACACGAGAAAGAACTTGCAGCTCTGTGGAGGAGTCACCTTGAAGGGGGTCTGACAAGGAGACCACAAAAGAAATGAACATTTCCCTAGGGTGGTCCTGCCCTGGGCCTCCGGGAGGAGGAGCAGCCTTCAGGAAAAAGGCCACCCCCACCCCCTCCCCCATCTGCAAACGTAGTCATCCCTCACGAATGGGACAGGGTGGGGGCAGGCAGCAAGCCTGTGCTGGAACCTGCCCCCTCCCTGCTGCCGCCACTGCCTGGCACACGCAGGCCTGCCTCCGGACACTCCGTCTGCAGCCGGCAGGCAGGCCCTCTGCATGTGAATGGAGGAGGCCGGGGAACCGGGCACACACACCCAAACCCTTAACAGAAGCCAGAGAGCCTGAAGCGGGAGCTGGGTGTCTCTGGAGGAAGCACGCTCACACGTGAACCTCTGGGCGCCCCAGGGGCCTGGATAGCACTGGGGCTGTCCGGGTTCTGATCTCTGATCCCTTTCTGATGCTTGTTCTGGGTCGTATCCAGACACAGCCCTCTTGACTCCTCCCGGAGAGCATCCGGGATGGGTCCCATCTGACTTCTGATACCCAGCGGACCTGAGAGCCCAGGGAGGGTTCAGAATTGCCCCGTTGCCCCCAGCCCCATGCAGACAGCGAAAGCAAGGCTCACCCAGAGCAGAGGCGAGGCCTCCCACTCTGTTGCCCTGAGTCTTCCCACCTAGGTCCTGCCTCCTGCATCGGGCGGAGAGCCTTCTCCCCCGGCCCCGTGAAGGACCTGATACAGACACACGTGCATACAGTGCCCCCTCGTTTCTCAGACAGGACAAGTCCAAGCAGGTCTCACAGTGACGGAGCCTCTGACTACAGCCTCCTCTCAGCAGGGTGCGGCCCGGGAGATCATCTCTGCCCAGGCAAGGCCATTAAAGACCATCATTAGCAACTCTCCAGAGGTAAGACGAGGCCTTAGCCCATTGTCTCCGGCTGGGCCAGATGAGCCGTGACCGGGACAGGGGACTTCAGTCCAGGCCAAACCCTCTTTGCTCAGGCAGCAGCCCCCCTTCCTGGGGCTGCTCCGCCGCATACCGCCAGGGCGCATCTACCCCCCTAAACCCACACCTCATCTTCTGGCCGCAGGGCCCTTCCACCTCTGCTGCAGGCAAAGGAGAAGCGGCAGCCCCTTCTGCAGGGCTGGATGGGCTGGGAGGTGAGGCAGAGGAGCCCCTAAAGAGTTTTAAGGCCAGGGCTGGAAGAGTCTGGTTGCCACTAGAAAAATCCCCTAGTTTCTGAATGGAGAATAGGCTGAGGGGTGAGTGTTTAGGACATTAAGGAGGCTGGGCTGGTCAGGGTGGGGGCTGGGGCCAGGACCACTGTGGCAGGGGAGGAGAGGCAGGGCAAGGACATATCCTGCAGGGCCAGCAGGACTTGACTCTCAGGGGAGACAGGACCAAGGAGGGTCCCAGCTTATCTGGCCATGTCCATGGCCTGAATGCCAGTCACCATGCTGCGTAGAAGGCTGGATCTTAGCCAGACCATGCATGGGTCCAAGATGGAAAACTGGCCACTAGAAGCTGAGCCTCTCCTCACCCGCCCCCACCTCTCACTGTGAACCCACATGCTGATCACCCAGAGAGAAGCAGCGGTCACCAGGATCCTCCCTCATACTGGAGACTTTCCCAGGAAAGCACACCCCTGGCTCCTCTTGGACTCTCAGTTTTCTTATCTGTACAGTAGGGATAAGAATTATGGATCTCTCTCTCTTTTTTTTTTGCTACGCCCACAGCATATAAAAATTCTCTGGCCAGGGATCAAACCTGAGCCACAGCAGCGACCCAAGATGCTGCAGTGCCAACACTGGATCCTTAACCTGCTGAGCCACAAGGGAACTCCAAGAATTATGGATCTTTTACAATAGCCAAGACACGGAAACAACCTAAATGTCCATCAACAGAGGAACGGATAAAGAAGATGTGGTGCGTATACACAGTGGAATACTACTCAGCCATAAAAATGAAATAATGCCATCTGCAGCAACATGGTTGAACCTTGGGGCTATCATACTAAATGAAGTCAGACAAAGACAAGTATCATGAGATCACTAATATGTGGACTCTAATAAAAATGATACAAAACAACTTATTCACAAAACAGAAACAGACTCAAAGATTTTGAAATCAAACTTATGGTAACCAAAGGGGAAACGCTGGGGGGAGGGATGAATTAAGAGATTGGGATTAACATATATACACTACTATATATAAGACAGATAAGTGACAGGGATCTACTGCATAGCATAGGGAACCAAATACTGTGTGATAAACCATATGGGAAAAGAATCTGAAATGGAATGGACATATATGTACGTACAACTGGTTCACTTTGCTGTACACCTGAAACTAACACAAGACATTCCAATTAAAAAAATACGGCTCTAAGAGGAGAAAGCAGGCTGAAGGGTCTTCGTCTCCAAAGTGCCTTGGGAGTATGAGCCTTGGGTAATGCTAAGTTAACTAGGACCACCCCCACCGTGGGTCGCCTCCCAGAGCCAGCCACTGCCAATTTCTGTGTAATTCCTGGACAAGTCTCCTCCCTGATCCGGTCCTCAGGTTCCCTGTTTATACAGGTGACAGATGAGAATAATAATCTAGGAGACCCGGCCCCTAGACTCAGGACTCGCGGATTATGGCCCAGTCCCTAGGTTCCACCCCAAGGGCTGGACAGTCTGGCATCAGGAGCAGCCTAGGAATCAGTGCTCAGGGCTGAGGGGCCTTGGCTGGGGTGGGATGGTCCAGGCCAGGCCCCTCTCTGCCCCAGCAGAGCCCTTTGCTGCAGCCCCCTGAGGACACTTGCTCCTTCTATCTACCTGCCCAGGAAACTCCCCGCAGTGTCCTCTGTCCCAAGGCTCAGAGAAATTTAGAGTGCTGCCAGTTGAGAGGGCCCCCGGGTGAGCGCTGGTCACAGTTCCACGGTCCGCAGCTCCCAGCTCCCTGCCTGCATCTGGGGACGGTCTGATGATGGATCAGGGGTGTCTTCAGAGGGCCATCAGGAAGGGCCTTGCTCTCACCTGCTGCCCCCTCACTCTCCTTTGCTGTTTCCCGCACTGCCCAAAGACCCTCCTCACTAGCCCCCAAATTCCCAAGTCCTGTCCATCCTCAGCACTACACCTACGTGAGCCTGTCTCTGTCCTCCACTCACACGGCCGCAAACCTGGGCTTGCCTGTAGCTGCTTCTCTTTCCCACAGTGGAGTCCAGCCTGGGGCTTGGGCTGGTGCTCCTGGTCGGCGAGGAGCAGGAACAAAGGCTGGGCTCAGCTTTTCCTCAGATCCCCTGGAACCAGGCCCCTGCAGCCCTCTCCTCTGCCTCTCCCTGTTTGCAAGGTTGTCCCACTTCATTGTCCCATTGGCACCTCTGGGCCGGGATCCTGGGTGCAGTGTTTTCTGCATCTCAGACTCTTGTCTCTGGGCTTCATGCCCAGAAGCAGCATTTCCAGTGCAAACACCTGTGCTCTATTTTTTCCAATTGGTTTCCCAAAGGAAAGCAGGATCATTTGTCTTTAAGTTCGACTATTACCGCGGCTGATTTACAGAAGCCGTGTATCCGCAGTGCCAGGCACCCAGCAAAGCGCCGAGGGCAGAATCATCCCTCAGCTGCAGCCCCTGCTTGGGGCCAGCTGCTCCAGCTGCGCTCGTGACGGTCCTGCCTGGGAGTCGCGCTGTATCTGATCTGGTGGCAGCTCTAATTGCAGTAACATTAATAATAATAACACATAAGCATGACCTTTGCTCAGGGCCAGTGTGTCCCTCTGGTTTTCCATGATAGACTCATTCAATCCTCCCTGGATTGGAGGGAGGGAGGTGCTGATTATCCCCAATGGGCCGATGAGGAAGCCAAGCTGGGAAGTTGTCCACACTGGAGTCGGGGTACACATCTGGCAGCTAAGGAATCCCTGCTCTTGTAAAAAGGGAAGAGCAGATCTGACTCCATGTTGAATCTGTTTCTTTCCCCTTAACCTTCTATTGCTCTTGGAGTTCCCGTCGTGGCGCAGTGGTTAACGAATCCGACTAGGAACCATGAGGTTGCGGGTTCGATCCCTGGCCTTGCTCAGTGGGTTAACGATCCGGCGTTGCCGTGAGCTGTGGTGTAGGTCGCAGACGCGGCTCGGATCCTGCGTTGCTATGGCTGTGGTGTAGGTCAGTGGCTACAGCTCCAATTAGACCCCTAGCCTGGGAACCTCCACATGCCGCGGGTGCGGCCCTAAAAAAAAAAAATGACAAAAGGCAAAAAAAAAAAAAAAACCTTCTATTGCTCTTGCTACAAGTTAAGAATGTTGCCCGAAAAAACACAGGATAGCCCTTTCTCAAGGCTCTGGCCCTTCAAGGTATAACACTTTTCCACATACAGAGATAAAAAGTTGCAGAACAGAGAAAAACATTGGTCTTGTTGGAAGTTTACACCTGGACAGCTGCAAGAACAGAAGATTGTGACACCAAAAGCCAACCATGACCCCTGTCCTCTTAGTATAAAAGAAGCCTGAATTCTAGCTCTGGTCAGGGACACGAGTCTGCCATCTTCTCTGGCCACTGGCTTTCTGAATAAAGTCACTCTTGCTTGCCCCAGCAGTTCATCTCTTGATTTATTAGACTGTCACACGACGCAGCAGCACAAGCTTGGACTCTGTAACACTCCCAACTATCGCAGGCGTGAGAGGTCCACAGGGGCTTTGACCGCTCCTAATCCCAACACCACCTGAGCTCCCACCGACACCAACCCAAGGAAAGCAGCATCTTGGGGGAGGGAGCCTGTAGCCCCTTTCTGAGGAGACTGCGATGCATCTGTGGGTCCCCAGGAGGGCTGGGCAGGAGAGGAAAAGGAGGAGAGCTGGCATCAGCTCGGGAAGCTTGGAAGGGAGTGCTGAGTCAGGGCTGTCCCAGAGTGCACAGGTTGGAGGGCACAGAGACCAACAGGCAAGGTGGGTTGGGAGGGGTCCCAGAGAAGGGCCATCTTGTAAAGATGAAGTTTCCACTGCTCCTGCCTCCAGGCCTTTGCATGCGCGATTTCCTGCCCTTAAATATCTGTATCACCCATTGCTCCCTTCAACTGGCCATTTCTGTCTACTCTTTCTCTGAGCTTGGCTCAAATAACTCTTCTTCCAGGAAGCGTTCCCAGCCTCCTCCCCCAGCTGAGACTCTGGTGCTTCCTCTGGCTCCCAAGGCCCTCTGTGCAGCCCCACCCCCCGGGGGCCTGGCTGGCCAAGGTGCTAGGTCCGGCTGGGCATTATAAGCCCTCTGACCACTTTCTGGGACACCTCTGGGAACTTGCCCAGCTCTGGATGTCAGGCCTGTATGACCTGCACACACAGAGATGCTGCACGTACCCCGTGCATATGCCTCACTGTGTGTCCCCGTGTTCAGGCGTTGCTGATTCTGCGCCTGCCTTTGGAGATGCTGAGGAGGGGGACTGGGCACCTCGGCACCACTGACAGGATCTCTTGCCCCTGCGGCCCCTGTTCTCACTGCCTCCGTGCCCACCGTGGTTGTCTGCCCTCCCCTCTGGTTCCAGGCAGAGCTCCTGTTTATAAATATCTGCCACTGCGACAGCTAAGTGGAGGGGTCTGGAGGCCACGCTAATTGATTAATTAAACCCTCTCGGTTAATTAGCTCCATCCCTCCAGGGAAAAAAAGGCTAGAGCTAGAGCCAGAGCTGGGGGAGGGTTTAATTAGCCTAGGTCAGACTGAGCCTGATGCCAGCTGCTGGGGGCAGCGGAGAGCCCAGGAGGAAAGTAGTTCTGGGCACCGGGGCCAGCCGGGCCACCTGGGGTGGGGAGAAGGGGGCCCCAGCTTCAGCCTGAACCAGCCATTCCTGATCACCCTGCCCAGCCTCTGGGCTTTTCACCTGAGCCCCAGAGGCTGGGGCAGTTGGACCTGGAGGAGGAGGGGAGAGGTGCACCCAAAGGGGCAGGATCTGTGGGAGCAAAGAAGTGGAGGCTGCCCTCAGGAAGATAAAAGAGACTTTACTGGGTTAACACTCCCATACAGGGGCTGAGAGAGACTCCAGTCTCCAGACGGGGCCTCTCACCCGTGCTGCTACAGCGCTGTGAAGGCCTCGAACGCCAGCGCAAGAGATGGAACTTTCTCTGGATGGTGAGGACATGACAGGTTTGAGGCCCAAGAGGGACCTGATCAGGTTTGGGTTTTGGAAAGATCTTGGGGAGGGGAACTGCTCAGGGAGGAATGGATTAGAGGGACAGGAAAGGGGTGGGAGCTGGGGGAGGGGTTCCCTGAGGGCACAGCCTTGTGATGTGAAGTCACCACTGTTTCCAGGTCCCAGGACAAAGCACCTGCTTTACCTCCAAGCTCTCCTGGCACCCAGGCGTCCTCATGTATGCAAAGAGCAGAACCCAGCCCGCATGACTACAGACCAGAGGAGCCAGGGGAGGAAGGAGGACACCTTCGGGGGGAGTCCTGGGTACCCCGGGCCCGGGCCGGCCCCAGGGAAGGAGTGGACCACGGGTAGGAGGCCGGAGCCCTGGACACTCCAACTGCCACAGCAGCAGGCAGGGCTGCAGTCTTGGCAGCAAGCCAACCCTGGGCCGGTCCTCCAGCTCCCTGAGTGGCTGCCCAAGTGGGAACAATGACCCTTTCACGTCACGCCTCCTCCAGTCACAGCAACTTTGGCGCCGCAGGACAAAGGGGCCATTTCATCATTGTTGGCCTGGATCAACAGCCCGCCCGCCCGTCCGCCTGAGCCCCGCTGCCCCCACCAAGCCCAGGCCTGGGGCAGGGAAGCCGACCGCCCAGCCTGGCCAGAGCCTGGCACCTTATCCCACCTGGCCCGGCCACATCCTTCCTGGAGACCCTCCGGGCCTTCCTTATCTTTCCCCTTTGGGCTCAGTCAGAGCTGGGGCAGCACCATGCTCCTGGGACCTCTGAGGACACAGGGCTCTGCCCCAAGCCGTCCCCTCCTGAGCCTGGTCTCCCTGTCTCTGTGAGATGTCTCCCGGGCTCCATCCCCATCTGCTATCCCGACCCTGAGGGCTGAAACTTTCTGCTTGCGCCCCTGCCCTCGGCCAGCGCTGGCCCTCACTGACGGCACTGAGGGGCAAGAAGCCCCTGGCCCACAGGGCAGGAAAGCAGAGGAGGTCTCTTGGTCTGAGTTCTCACCAGGGCCCTGCTTAACCTCTGCTCCCTGTGACCTTCGGTGGTGTGAGCTAGTTCAAGGCCACCTTGCTCATCCTTGGGCTGGTCTCGCGTCCATGAGCACCTGGCTGTACATGTATCTATATAAACACATAGGCCAGGGCTCTCTCCGGGGCAGATTCTCCCCACCCACAGCCCTGCCTCCTGCCTCCTGCCTCCTTTGGTTAGGGACTGGGGATTGGAGCCCCGAGCCCCCTGGCTTTCTCTTTCTCCATTTGGCCAAGGTTGGCTTCCTAAGAGGGAGAGGGGTGGGGGCCTTGGGGAAGAGATCCCCATCTGGGAATCAAGACAGAAACCTCGCCTTCTATCCCCTGGGTCAGATCTGTGTCAGGGAGCAGGCCGACAATCCAGACATCAGGGGTCCAAGGCACAGCCTCAGAAGCAGGGCTGTGGGACAGGGTGGGGGCCTTGTGGTGGGTGCCTGCAGCCCTGGGCCTGCGGGCAGCCCTGATATTGGTAACTCACCCCCAGTGGAATGCAGGGAGACTCCAGCTGCTGGGTGCCAGCAGGTGGTGGGGATGCAGACAGTTCAGCCAGGGGGGCTTGGGGTCGCCCCTGGGCACATCTGCATGACACGACCATTTAAGCAGCCAGCTCTTGAGAAGGCCCCGCACTCTGGGCCTGGATCACGCCTTCTGCTCAAGGACGGCACAGACTCTATACTGGTGGGCTCTTTCTCCAGAACCCCCAGTGGGCCAAACCGGGAGGGTCCGGACGCTGGGGTGGGGGAAAGCCAGGGGCATACGGGTACCACAGATTTCCCCACTTCCCCACAGATGAAAACCCTGAGGCTCAGAGGGTGAAGCGGCCAGTCTAAGCTGCACAGCAGGTGAGTGGGAGAGCAGAGCCTCGACAACTGGGGAGGAGGGAGCCAGAATCTGGGGCTAGTCACTGCTGGCGTCTGGTCTCCGGGTGACAGACCCTCCTGGGTGCTGAGCAACAGGCTGGCTGTTGAGGGCAGACATGGTGTGTATGGCTGCAGGGAATGTGCAGGGCCAGGCCTGCTCCCTGGTTCCTCCGGCTGCCCTGTCCTGCCAGGCCCGGCGGCACTGCACACACACTGCCCATTTGCCCTGCCTCACTTCCTCTGACTAAGACTAAAGAATCACTCCTTCAGGGGACTGGAGCCTGGCACCCGTCAGCAGGAAATGCCTGGCCCAGCCCTCTCCAGAGCCTGCCTGCCCTGCACCGCCACCCCTCCCCAGTCCCAGTCTGGACTCCTAGGAATATGTGGGGGTGGGGCCGCTGCCCTGGGTGGAAGGTGCCAGGCTCAGCCTGGGAGTGGAGGCGGGTGCTGTCCCGCCCAAACCTAGCCAAGGGCCCACTTGGCCCCAGCAGCCCATCTTGTTGACGTCCAGCCTCAGAATCCAGGGTACCTTAGGCCTCCCCCAGGACTCTGGTGGGGAGGTGGGGATGGGGTGGGGATTAAGGGCTGAGCTCCTGCTATAACTCCAGCTGCAGAAGACCAAGACCTGGGCTCTGAGCACAGTCTGAGCCTCCTTCCATTCCAGGCAGCCTCTGAAGCGTGTCCCTCTAGGGAACCGAGAGGCTGAGGCTGCCTCAGGATGCCTGAGGACAGAAGTGGAAGCCTGGCCCGAGGATGCGGGGAGCTTCCACCTCTAGGATCCCCACCCAGACAATTTGCTACAGCCGCCATCAGGGTGAGGTGGGGTCTGGGGGATGGGGCTTTAAGCAACTTCCAGCTACAGGTGGGGTCACAGAACTAACACAGCCCTCAGCCTCCAGGCTGTGCCCCAGGCTGGGGACCCAGCCGCAGTCAGCACCTGCCCAAGCTGTACTTAGCAGACGGAGGCCTCGGGCCTGAGGGAGAGGCAGAGCTGCCCAAGAAGTCCTCAGCAGGGCCTGGAGGCTGAGGCTCTGGATTCTGGCTGCAGCTCTGGCCCCGAAGGGCTGTGGGCCTGTAGCTAGGTCCCCAAGTTCTCTAGAGCTCTCCCCTCCTGCGTACTGGCTGGACTTCACTGAGGACTGCTCCCTGTTCAGAGACCCTGAGTTCTTGTATCACACCTGCCAGGCCAGGCACAGCACGGTCTATTCGCCAACAGGCCCCAAAATGGCCACCTCATCTGTTTCAAGGGTCCTGGGAGGGGACCCACTCTGTTCCCGGCCTCTGACCTCCCACGCAGGGCCACTCTGAGGAAGAGCCACGATGCTCTGATAGTACTTTCCCTCAGCCCCAAGACTGCCGAGAGCCTCTTACTGCGTAGGTGTGCACCCCTGGGCTTGGTGAGCAGCTCCCAGCCATGTGATCCAGGGCCAGCTCCGCTTGGAGCTGGGCCTCAGCTGCCACCTCTGCACAGTGAGTCCGTGCCCTCCTTGAGGGCTATGGCCAGGATCAGAGATGTCTTGTGAACAACAGCTCTGGAAACAGCTAAGTCAGAAGGGTGTCACATACAGCCATGTCCCAGTGGCATGAGCTCTGTGGCCAGGCTGAGAGTCTGGCTCTGCAGACCGCTTTGCAGTTCCACCTCAGAAGGGACTTCGCTTCTCTGAGCCTCACTTGGTGGGGATAATAAACTCCCAGGTGTGGGAGTGACTTATCTGAGCCACCAGGCTCTGGAGAGGAGAGAAGCAGCTGTCACTGGGGGTGGCTGCTGGAGGCAGGGGAAGGGCAAGGGCAGGAGCCCGCCCTGGGCTGGGGGTGGATTCCCAGGGCCTCGCCTCACTCGGGAAAGACCCCTGCGGATGCACCTTTAGGTGCTGTCCAAGTAGACACACTGCCGGGTGTGTGCCAGCCAGAGGACCAAGGGGGGAAGACATGCTTAAAAGTGGGGGACACAGTCTGGTGACCGTACAGGTGGGTGGGAGGAGCAGGGTGCTGGGCTGGTCTCAGGGAACAGAGGGGAGGAGAGAGGTCAAGGCCTCAGGAGGGTGGTCTCAGGCCTCTCTCCTCTGACAGCAGGAGAGAACGCTGCTGTCCGAGCCTGAACTCTAGGCCTGGAGAAGTCCTAGGGCTTCAGCTGGCAGCCGGCAGACTCGGCCATGCTTTGTCTCCCGGGAGAATTCTGCCTCCTGGGTATCTAGGGTCAGCAGTGACTCCTGACCTTAGCTGAAGACCTGACACAAACTCTCCAAACTCCTCTATCAGGTTATTTTACCGGGAATGTGGAAACTGAGACCTACAGACGTTTGGTAACTTGGGGCGGGGGGTGGGGCTGCCCCACCTCCCATCCCATGCCTGGGGAGGAAGGACAGAATCAGGGTGCTTCACCCTGGGGTCAGGGCCAGCCCCAGCGAAGCCTCGGGCAAGGCTACCCCAAGGCCTGGCTACACTGACTCTCCCTTCCTCCCCTAGCCAGCTGCCTGCCACCTGGGCTGGCACTGCCTCTCCCAGGAAGCCACCTCTCCCCACACTGACAAGCGTCTTTGCTGTGCCCCCTGGCCCCTAGCCGCTGCCGTGAGGGCTAGAGGGAAGGCTGAGGCTCAACGTGCAAGTGAGGCTCATGCAAGTGCGTCCTTCTATCACGGGGCGGGGAGGAAGGAGGCGGTTTTGTCCCAAGCCACAGGTACAACAGCTTCCAGAGTGGGGCTGGGTCACAGGTATAACTGCCTCACAGCCTGCCAAGGGTTTGATTCTGGTGACGCTTTCTGAAGGCCATTTGTCTGCTTGTGTCAAAAGGCCTAAACATATGATAACCCTGAACCCAACAGTCCTGTTTCTGGGAATTTGCCCTAAGAAAAATCACCATTTGAAGGAAAGGGGAAGCAGTCAGCTTCTAACTTGCCCTGTGGTCTTAGTTTTCCCAACTGTACAGCGAAGGGCTGCAAAAACATGGCCTTCATACCTCGTCTGTCCCATGTTCCACCCATGGCAGACATGGCCAGCTGATCACAGAGTCTCTCAGTGGTCTAAATCCTGTGTTTTCTAATGTGCTCCAGATGACTTCTACCAATGGGGCTTCACCCCCCTCTTATCTGCAGGGTAGCCCCTCTAGTCCCCTTTAGCTGGGATGCCCTGTGAGGTCTAGAAGCAACTGGGGGACTCAGTAGACCAAGTCCTCTCTGGGGCTGGTTCCGGAAACCACTGAGAAGAAAACTGTCCTTCCAGAAGCTGCCTCTCTCGTACCTGGGGTCAGGGGTGTCGGGGCACTATGTCCAGAAGATGACCTTATTCTCTGACCCTAAAACCACCCACCCCTGGCTCACACAGTCCCAAAAGCTGGTGTCCAACCTCCCCCAGTGAGACTGTCCTCCTTGCACAGGAAGCAGCGGCCCCACGAAGGATGCTGCCCATTGTGCTCAGGCCACCGTGTGGGCCTCTGTCTCCAGATCATGGCCCTTCCCTCTCCTCCCTCCCTTCTGTCTGGGACTCAGGGCTTCTCTCTCCCCAACCATAGGGCTCACAGAGCACCCCCTTCCGGGGAGTTGACTCGGATTTCACCGCTGAGATTCCTACACTCTGATATCCAAGGGAAGGTCATTATGAGACAAGAGGGAGAGGGGCAGGGGACACAAACGCTCAATAAATGAAGAAGGGGCTCAGCTGTTGGGATGAGATAAAAACCAGCCGGAAGCAGCAAAAACCAAGGTGGCTTTGAGAATAGACCAGTTATTAACCTTTAGCTCATTATACCTTCACTGTAATACTCAAAGGCACTCCCCCTTACACCACGACAGTTCCAAGACAGATCATAAAAGGACCAAGAGTCCTTTTGCAATATTCTTGCTAGTTTATCCTTCCTTGAAATAGCAAGAATATCCCTCCCACTCATTAGCATGTGAAACTAGCCCATAAAAACCTAGCACCCATGACCCAGGGCTGCTCTCACTTTCTGAAATGGTTCACGTTCTGCCTATGGAGAGTGTATCACTCTAAATAAACTCACCTTCACCTTTTTTTCTGGCTCACTCTTGAATTCTTTCCTGCCCAAAGCCAAGGACCGTCACTTGGAAACCTGTCCTAAGGACTCTTGCAGGTCCCCTGATGGGACATTTCCCTCTTCTGCAACATCTTTTGAAGGGACCTCAAATGACATAATCTCAATCCGCTTATTGGCTCCCTTCCTCTATGGAGAGTGGCCAGGATGGAGGGTCCTCAGCCATCAAGGCCAAGCAGCCCCTTAGATGAGTGCTGATACTATCCACAGGATCCGGCAGAGGCCAGCTCTCTGGCCAAGGAGGAGCCCGCCAAGCCTGAGGCTTTTCTCCGCTAGCTCTCTCTCCTTCTCCTTTCCCACTTTTTGTTTCTATCACTCAGTCTCTTTGGACCCAAGAAGAGCCATGAGACAAGCAGCCAGACTTCCAATAAGACCACAGAAAATAACTGGTGACTTGACTGGGTGAGTTTCCCTCTGTGGCTCCTCAAGCCTAATTCCTCTTCCTTATGTGTTCCCATTCTCAGTCCAATCCCACAACCCAGAACTATGTCAAGGGGCCCAAATCCAGGAGTCCTCTGCTAACTCTGCGGCCTGGCCTTCCGTAAGTGCTTCCTGTGGCTCACAGCCTCACTGTACCCCTAAGCAGAAGTCCCAGGCAGGCACTTACCTCTTAGGGGATGCGGTCTGATATTTATTAAAAAATTCCATCACCCTGAATTTCCCCCTCCTCCTCCTCTCAACCCTTAACTTCTTAGACTGGCTACTGGTCCTCGAGTCCCCTTTCCAACTTTGCCAACAGCCTCTGTTACATGGCTGCACAGGGCCATCCTTCTTTACCCTTCTCTCAGGTAAAGACCTGCTCTTACCCTAAGTCCCCAGCTGATTTTCACCCCATTGGATGTTTAACATTGTTATGCTCAATATCATAAGGGTCACGTACTGAAGGGAACTTCTTCCTTGGATCACTATCATCACGTCACCTTGTGGTGCTCCAGCCCTATCCCTCAGCCCTATTGCCTTCGTTTCTTCTTTTGCAGGGTGATAAAGATCATTCGCCTAGCCAGTTCAGGGCTTAGGTCTCCTCCCCTCCTCTCTGAAGGATCTGGGCCTTGGCATGCTATAGGCTTTTTCTCCTCCTGGTTCTTCTTCCTCTCATTAACCCAGGGGCCTCCTCAGACTCCCTGAGCAGGCAGACTTTGGGTGCTCACTGCTGCCTTTGCCAAACAAACCCTTTAAGGCCAGACAGCCACAGTCCCAGTTTTCGCTGCTTAATTAAATACTTTTTCTGCTGAATTCCTTACCCTGGAGTCAAAAGCCATCATGGATCAGGCCAATTGTACTATCTCTTTAACTGCCATCAGAACTTAAATCTGGGGAGAAGGAGAAAAGACGGCAGAGTAGAAGTACTCAAGCCCACCTCCTCTCATGAAAATACCAAAATCGTAACTGGCCCATGAACAACCGCTGACAAAAAAACACTGGAAAATATCAAAAAAGATATTCTACACCTAAAGACAAAGTGCCACAACAAAACGGTAGGAGAGGTGCTTTTGTGATATAAGCAAATCCCATACCTGCTTGGTGGGCAACCCACAAACTGGAAAATAACTATATTGCAAAGGTTCTCCCATTGGTGTGAGAGTTCCAAACCCCACATCAGGTTCCCCAGCCTCGGGGGTCGTGTCTGGCATTAGGAGGAGGAGGCCCCAGTGCATTTGGCTGTGAAGGCCAGTGGGGCTTGAGTGCAAGAGCTTCACAGGGCTGGAAGAAACAGAGACTCTATTCCTGAAGGGTGCAAACAAGTTTTCATGTGCACTGTGTCCTAGGGCAAAGCAGCAACTCCACAAGAATCTGGGCCAAAACTACCTGTGGGTCTTGGAAAGTCTCCTGGGGATGCAGGAGTTGGCTAGGGCTCAATGCAGGGGCACAAAACTGGAGGCAGAGGGCCCAGGCAATAAACACTGGTGTGAGGGCCCCCAGAGGTCGCCATTTTGGAAACAAGACCTGGTGCCACCCAAAAGCCTGCAGGCTCCCATGCTGGGATTTCTCAGGCCAAACAACTAACATAGTGGGAACACCAGATAGGCCACCTAAAGTTATCCTGGGCACACAGCCCCACCCATCAGCAGATAGGATACCTAAAGTCAACCTGGGCATACAGCTGCCTCTAAACACACTTCTTGACAACCGCCCTGCCCAGCAGAGGGACAAGACCCAACTGCACCCACCAGGAAGCCTGCACCAGGCCCTGGATCAACTTCACCCACCAGGAGGCAGACACTGGAAGCAAGAGGGGCTACAACTTTGATCCTGGGGAAAGGAGACCACAAACACAAAGTCAGACAAAATGAGATGGCAGAGAAATACATTCCAGACTAAGGAACAAGACAACACCTCAGAAGAACAACTAAGTGACAGGAAGAGAGGTAAACTACCTGGAAAAGAATTCCGAGTAATGAAAGTAAAGGTGATCCAAGATCTCTGGGGAACAAATTGAGGCACAGAATGAGAAATTACAAGAAATGTTTAACAAAGAGCTCGGAGATTTGAAGAACAAAGATGAAAAATACAATAATTGAAAAGAAAAGAACATAAGAAATCAATAGCAGAATTCATGAGGCAGAAGAATGAATAAATGTGCTGGAAGACAGATTGGTAGAAGTCACTGCCACAGAACAGAATTTTTTTAAAAAAGAAAAAAAAATAAGGACAGTCTAAGAGACCTCAGGGACAACATCAAATGCACAAACATTTGCATTACAGGGGCCCAAGAAGGAGAAGAGAGAGAAAAGGGGCCAGAGAAAATATTTGAACAGATAAGAGCCTAAAACTTACCTAACATGGGAAAGGAAACACTTAAGTATAGGAAGTACAGAGTCCCATACAAGATAAACCCAAGGAGGAACACGCTGAAACACATATGAATCAAACTGACCAAAATTAAAGACAAAGAGAAAATATTAAAAACAAAAGAGAAAAGTAGCAAATAACATAAATGGGAATCCCCATAAGATTACCAGCTTATATTTCAGCAGAAACTTTGCAGGCCAGGAGGGAGACGCGTGATTGATTTTCAGTGATAAATGGGAAAAACCAAAACCAAGAATACTCTACCCAGCAAGGCTCTGGTTCAGATTTGATGGAGAAATAAAAAAATTACCAGACAAACAAAATCTAAGAAAATTCAGCATCACCAAATCAGACCTACAACCAATGCTAAAGGAAATTCTCTAGGCAGAAAAGAAAAGGCCACAAATAGAAATAAGAAAGTTATAAACAAGAAAGCTCACTGGTAAAGGCAAACATACCGCAAAAGTAGGAAATCATCCACACACAAACATGATATCAAAACCAGCATTGTGAGAAGAGCAGAGTACAAATGCAGGATATTGGAAAGGCATTTGAAATTAAGAGATCACCAACTTAAAACAATCATACACACACACACATACACATACACTGCTGAATGAAAACCTCATGGTAAACACAAACCAAAAAATCATTATAATAGACATGCTACACACACAAAAAAGAAAAAGCAATCCAAACACAATACTGAAGACAGTCATCAAACCACAAGAGAGGAGAACATAAGAGGAAAGGAAGAAAAAAGATCTCCAAAAAGAAATCCAAAATAATTAACAATATAGCAATAAGAGTACACATTCAATGCAATCCCTATCAAATTACCAATGACCTTTTTCAAAGAACTAGAACAAAATAGTTTAAAGTTTGTCTGGAAACACAAAAAACCCAGAATAGCAAAAGACATCCTGAAAAAGAAAAATGGAGCTGGAGGAATCAGGCTCCCTGACTTCAGACTATACTACAAAGCTATAGTGATCAAAACCGTATGGT
>PVHT021183699.1:34985375-34996153 GCA_004024745.2 Catagonus wagneri | reverse complement strand
CTAAATGCCCATCCACAGAAGAGTGGATAGGCAAGATATGGTACATACACACAATGGAATGTTACTCAGCCATTAAAAGGAACGAATTACCAACATTTATAGCAACATGGATGGACTTAGAAATTATCATGCAAAGTGAAACCAGTCAGACAATTAGACAGCAACACCCAATGATACCGCTTACATGTGGAAACTAAAACACACAATGAACCTTCTTACAGAGCAGACAATGACTCACAGACTTTGGAAAACCTTGGTTTTTCAAATAAGACAATCTGGGGGGGTGGGGGGATGCACTGGGGGTTTGGGATACAAAATCTGTAAAATTGACTTGTGATGATTTATGCACACCTATAAGTGAAATAAAATCCATTAAGAGAAAAAAAATGTGAAATTGCATTTTGATAAAACTATTCTACAATACAAAAAAATTTTGACATTAATATAGGAAAAATGCTAATATTAAAATTCATGTTCAAGTCAAAAAAAAACAATATAGCAATAAGAATATACATATTGAATCATTAAAAAGGTTAGAAATAACAAATGCTGGAAAGAGTGTCAAGAAAAGGGAAACCTCCTACACTGTTGGTGTGAATATAATTTGGAATATATATGTATATGTAATGTCCCATATATGTATTGTTATGGAAAACAATATGGACATTCCTCAGAAAACTAAAAATAGATTTACTGTGTGACCCAGCAATCCCAATTCTGGGAATATATCTAAACAAAACTATAATTCAAAAAGATATATGCACCCCCTATGTTCATAGCAGCACTATTCACAATACCCAGATGTGGCAGCAACCTGTATGTCCTCTCTTGGAGAAATGGATAAAGAAGATGGAGTACATATATACAATGGACTATCACTCAGCCATAAAAAAGAAAGGATGCCATTCGCAGCAACATGGATAGACCTACAGATTATCATGGTAAGTGAATGAAGTCAGAGAAAGACAAATATCATACAATATCACTAATATATGGAATCTAATTAAAAAATGATACCAAAGAACATTTATAAAACCAAAAGAGACAAATAGTTTGAAACAAAGCTTACAGCTTGTTTCATTTAGGTAACTAATGATTACCAAAGGATAAATACTGGGTGGAGGGATAAACTAAGAAGTTAGGATTAATGTATACACACTGCTATACATAAAATAGCTAAGTATCAAGGACTTACTGTATAGCACAGGAAAATCTACTCAATAATCTGTAATAACCTTCTTAGGAAAAGAATGTGAAAAAGAATGCATATATGTATGTGCATAAATAATTCGCTTTGTTGTACACTGGAATTTATACAATATTGTAAGTCGATTATACAAAAAAGAAAAAACTCAATTGAAAATTAGGGAGTTCTCGTCATGGTGCAGAAATTAACGAATTCAACTAGGAACCACAAAGTTGCAGGTTCAACCTCTGGCCTTGCTCAGTGGGTTAACAATCTGGTGTTGCCGTGAGCTATGGTGTAGGTTGCAGACAAAGCTGGGATCTGGTGTTGCTGTGGCTGTGGCGAAGGCCGGTGGCTACAGCTCCGATTAGACCCCTAGCCTGGGAGCCTCTATATGTCATGGGTGCGGCCCTAAAAAGCAAAAAGCAAAAAAAAAAAAAAAAAAAAAAAAAAAAAAAAAAAAAAAAAAAAAAGAAAAAAGAAAGAAAATTAGGCAATAGATCTAACTAAGCATTTCTCTAAAGAAGACACACAGATGGCCAAAAAACACATGAAAAGATACACATCACTCTGTAATAATTTTACAGAAATACAAATCAAAACTACAATGAGGTATCACCAGACACCAGCCAAAATGGCCATCACCAAAAAGTCTACAAACAATAAATGCTAGAAAGGGTGCAGAGAAAAGGGAACCCTCCTACGCTGTTGGTGGGAAGGCAAATTGCTACAACCACTTAGGAGAAAAGTATGGAGGTTCCTCAAAAACCTAAATACAGAATTAGCATATGATCCAGCAATCCCACTCCTGGGCATTTATCAGGAGAAAACTGTAACTCAAAAGATACATGCACCCCAATGTTCACTGCAGCGCTATTTACAATAGCCAAGATATGGAAGAAACCTAAATGTCCACTGACAGATGAAAGGACTAAGATGTGGTACATATATACAACAGAATACTATTCAGCCATAAAAAAAGAATGAAATAACGCCATTCTCAGTAACAAAGATGCAACTAGTGATTATCGTACTAAGTGAAATAAGTCAGAAAGGGACAAGTACCATATGATATCACTTATATGTGGAATCTAAAATATGGCAGAAATGAACCTATCTGCAGAAAAGAAACAAACTCATGAACATTGAGAACAGACTTGTGGTTGCCAAGGGGGAGGGAGTGGGATGGTCTGAGAGTTTGGGTTTAGTAGATGCAGACTATGACATTTAGAATGGATAAGCAATCAAGGCCTAATGTATAGCATAGGAAACTATGTCCAATCACTTGTGATAGAACATGACAGAAGATAATATGAGAAAAATAATGTATATATACATATAACTGAGTCACTTTGCTGTATAGCAGAAATTGACAGAACATTGTAAATCAGCTATCATTTTTTAAAAATTTTTTAAAGAGAAAAATATTTTAAAAGAATGAAATAGTGCCATTTTTAGCAACATGGATAGACCTAGAAACTATCATACTAAGTGAAGTTAGACAGTGAAAAATAAACATCACTGTATGCGCAATCTAAAAAAAAAAAGGATATAAATGAAATTTTATGCAGAACAGAAACAGACTCACAGACTTTGAAAAACTTAACGGTTACCAAAGGGGACAGATGGGGGGTGGGAGGGATTGACTGAGGGTCTGGGACTGGCATATGTACACTGTGGTATATGCAATGATTGGCCAATGGGGACCTGTTGTATAGCACAGAGAACTCAACCCAGTATTCTGTGATAATCTATATAGGAAAATATTCTGAGAGAGAATGGATGTGTGTATATGTATGACTGTGTCACTCTGTTGTATAGCAGAAATTATCACAACCTTGGAAATTAACTATACTTCAATAAAACTTAAAAAGGGGGAAAGGAATATCGCTCACCCATAAAAAAGAAAGAAATAATGCCATGTGCAGCAACATAGATGGACCTAGAGATTATCATGGTACGGGAAGTAAGGGAAAGACAAATATACGCTATCACTAATATATGGAATCCAAAAAAATTAAACAAAAGAACTTACAAAATAGAAACCAACTAAAAGATTATGAAATTAAACTTATAGTTACCATAAGCAATATGTTGAGGAGAGGTATAAATTAGGAGGTTAGGATGAACATATATACACTACTATATATAAAATAGATAAGTATCAAGCACCTACTGTATAGCACAGGAAAATCTACTCAATACTCTATAGCAACCTTCATGAGAAAAGAGTCTGAAAAGGAATGTATCTAAGTGTATGTACAAATGATTCATGTTAGGCTGTACCCCTGAAATCAACACAACACTGTAAATCAACTCTACGCCAATAAAATTCTTTAAAAAGAAAAAAAGCACCCAATCAAAAAATGGGCAGAAAATCTAAACAGACATTTCATCAAAGAAGACATGCAGATGGCCAAAAAGCATGTGAAAAGATGCTTTATATCACTAATTATTAAAGAAATCCAAATCAGAACTACAATGAGGTATCACCTTAAACCAGTCAGAATCGCCATCATCAAAAAGTCTAGAAAAGGAGTTCCCGTCATGGCTCAGTGGTTAATGAATCCGACTAGGAACCATGAGGTTGCGGGTTCGATCCCTGGCTTGCTTAGTGGGTTAAGGATCCGGCGTTGCCGTGAGCTGTGGCGTAGGTTGCAGACACTGCTCAGATCCCGCGTTGCTGTGGCTCTGGCGTAGGCCCGCGGCTACAGCTCCTGTTAGACTCCTACACTGGGAACCTCCATATGCCATGGGTGTGGCCCTAGATAAGGCAAAAATACAAAAAAAAAAAGTCTAGAAAAAATAATTGCTGGAGGAGTTCCCGTCGTGGTTCAGTGGTTGATGAATCCGACTAAGAACCATGAGGTTGCAGGTTTGATCACTGGCCTTGCTCAGTAGGTTAAGGATCCAGCGATGCTGTGAGCTGTGGTGTGGGTTGCAGACGTAGCTCAGATCCCGCGTTGCTGTGGCGAAGACTGGCATCTATAGCTCCTGTTAGACCCCTAGCCTGGGAAATTCCATAGGCTGCGGGTGCGGCTCTAGATAAAGGCAAAAAGACCAAAAAAAAAAAAAAAAATTGCTGGAGAAGATGCAGAGAAAAGGAACTATCCTACACTGTCCATGGGAATGTAAAGCTACAACCACTCTGGAGAACAGTATGGAGGTTCCTCAAAAAACTAAATTTAGAACTACCATATGATCCAAAATCCCACTCCTGGGTATATATCTGGAACGAAACGTCATTCAAAAAGATGCATGCACCCCAGTATTCACAGCAGCACTATCTGCAATGGCAAACCCATGGAAGTAATCTAAATGTCCACTGACAGATGAACAGACTAAGAAGATGTGGTATGTATACATGATAGAATACTACTCAGCCAAAAAAAAGAATGAAATATATAATGCCATTTGCAGCAACACGGATGGAACTAGATACTATATGGTAAGTAAATTAAGTCATGAAAAGACAAATACATGTTATCACTAATATGTGGAATCCAATAAAAAACGATACAAACAAACACATTTATAAAGCAGAAACAGAATCAAAGATTTAAAAACCAAATTTATGGTTACCAAAGTGAAACCCTGGGTGAAAAGATAAATTAGGAGGTTGGGATTAACATTTATATACTATTATATATATATTATATATAATATATACACACACACACATACATACATGTATGTAACAGGACCTATTGTATAGCACAGTGAAATCTACTCCAATATTCTGTAATAACCTATGTGGGAAAAGAATCTGAAAAAGAATGAATATATCTATGTGTAGAACTGAGTCTCTATTGTACAGGAAGATTATCACAATATTGAAAATCAACTATACATCGAGAAAATTTTTAAAGTTGAAAAAAAAAAGAGAAAAGATACATGCACCCCCAATGTTTACTGCAGCACTGTGTATGATAGCCAAGACATGGAAGCAACCTAAATGTCCTGTCCATCAACAGGAATGGATAGAGAAGGTATGGTACATGTATGCAATGAAGTATTACTACATAAAAAAGAAAGAAATAATGCTCTTTGCAGCAACACAGATGGTTGCAGAGATTAGCATGGTAAGTGAAGTAAGTCAGAGAAAGACAAGTATCACATGACATCACTTATATGTGAAATCCTAAATTTGGCACAAGTGAACCTATCTATGAAATAGAAACAGACTCACAAACCTAGAGAGCAGACGTGGTTGTCAAGGGGGAGAGGGGTGGACTGGCAATTTGGGGTTAGTAGATGAAAACTATTACACTTAGAATGGATAAGCAACGAGGTCCTGCTGTGTAGCACAGAGAACTATATACAATCTCTTGGGATAAACCACAATGGAAACTAATATAAAAAAGGAATATGTATATATATATATATATATATATATATATATATATATATATATGGCTGAGTCACTTTGCTGTATGGTAGAAATTGGCACAATACTGTAAATCAACTATACATTGATTTAAAAATTGATATTAAAGAACATATTTACCAAGAAGAAACATACTCAAAGAATTTGCAACCAAACTTGAGGTTATGAAAGGAGAAACGTTGGGGGAAGGGATAAATTAGGAGCCTGGGATTGACATGTACACACTATTATATTTAATACAGTAACAAGGACCTACTGTATAGCACAGGGAATTCTATTCAATATTCTGTAATAACCTATGGGAAAAGAATCTGAATAAGAAAGGATATATGTACATGTATAAATTATACAGTTTGCTGTACACCTGAAAGTAACACAGTATTGTAAGTCAATTAGAGTGCAATAAAAATTAAAAAAAAAAAAGGACCTGGCATTGCCACAGCAGTGGCATAGATGGCAAATTGTGGCTCAGATCTGATCCCTGGCCGAAGAACTCCACATGTGCCCCAAGGCAGCTGCAAAAAAGAAAAATAATAGTAATAAAATAAAATAAAGCAAAACAATAAAAAAATGGACAGTAAGGCATTCCTGTTGTGGCTCAGCAGAAACAAATATGACTAGTATCCATGAGGACACAGGTTCGATCCCTGGCCTTGCTCAGTGAGTTAAGGATCTGGCATTGCCGTGAGCTGTGGTACAGGTCACAGACATGGCTTGGATCCTGCATTGCTGTGGCTGTGGTGTAGGCCAGCAGCTGGCTACAGCTCTGACTCAACCCCTAGCCTGGGAACCTCCATATGCTGCAAGTGTGCCCTAAAAAGACCAAAAAAAAAAAGGAAATAAAGAAAAAAGAAAAAAATTGGCAGTAGATCTAAATAGACTTTTCTCCAAAGAAGACACACAGATGGCCGAAGAGCTCATGAAAAGATGTTTATCATCACTAATTGTGAGAAAATGGGAAATCAAAACTACAATGAGGTCACAACAGTCAGAACAGCCATCACCAAATAGTCTAAAAATAGCAAATGCTGGAGAAGGTGTGGAGAAAAGGGAACCCTCCTATACTGCTGCTGGGAATGTAAATTCGTGCAGCCACTATGGAAAACAGTATGGAGTTTCCTCAGAAAACTAAATACAGAACTGCCATATGATTCAGCAATCCCAATCCTTGGCATATATTTGAGAAACCTTATATTCAAAAAGGTTAATTCAAAAAGATATAGGTGCAGATTAAGATGGCAAAGCAGAAGGACTGGCGCTCACCTTCTCTCATAAAAGCAACAAAATTACAACCAACTGCTGAACAACCTTCAACAAAATAGAATGCAAACTATCAAAAATATATCATACTCCAGAAGACAAAGAGGAGGCCACATCAAGACGGTAGGAGGGGTTATTATGTAATATAAGTAACCCCATACCCACTGGGTAGGTGTCCCATAGACTGGAAAGTAACTATATCACAGAGGCTCACCCATGGGAGTGAGAGTTCTGAAACCACATCAGGCCCCCACACCTGGGGATCTGGCTTTGGGAGAAGGAGCCCCTGGAGCATTTGGCATTGAGAGCTAGCAGGGCTTGTGCACAGAAGTTCCAAGGGGCTGGGGTAAATGGAGACTCCACTCTTTAAAGATGCACACAGGCTTTCATGTGCACTGGGACCCAGGGCAAAGCAGAGACTCCATAGGAATCTGGGTCCAACCTGACTGTGGTTCTTGGAGGATCTCCTGGGAAAACAGGGGGTGACTGTGGCTTGCTGTGGGAGAAGAACATTGGAGGCAAAGGTCTTGGGAATAATCATCAGGGTGAACACCTCTAGAGGTGGCTACTTTGGTAACTGAAAACCAAAAATCTACAATAGATATACACACGAATCAGAAAAAGCAATCCAAACACAACACTAAAGATAGTCATTAAACCACAAGAGCATAGAACAAAAGAAGGGCAGAAAAAAGACCAACAAAAACAAATCCAAAACAGCTGATAGAGTGTCAATAATAACATACATATCAATAATTACCTTAGAGGTAAATAGACACAACAATCCAAAACCTATGGGATGCAGCAAAAGCAGTTTTGAGAAGGAAGTTTACAGCAATACAGGTCTACCTCAGGAAAAAGAAAACGCTCAAATAAACAACCTAACTTTACATCTAAAGCAACTAGAGAGAGAACAGACAAGACCTAAAATTAGCGGAAGGAAAGAAATCATAAAGATCAGAGCAGAAATCAATGAAATAGAAACAAAGAAAACCATCGAAAAGATCAATGAAAGTAAAAGCTGGTTCTTTGAAAAGATCAACAAAATTGATAAACCCTTAGCCAGACTCGTCAAGGAAGAAAGAGAGGAAATAAAGTCTTAAGAGACTACTACAAGAGTTCCTGTCATGGCTCTGGTGTTGGCCGGCAGCTACAGCTCTGATTAGACCCCTAGCCTGGGAACCTCCACATGCCACGGGTGCGGCCCTAAAAATGACAAAAGGCAAAAAAAAAAAAAAAAGAGAGAGAGAGAGAGAGAGACTACTACAGACTACTACAAGCAGCTATATGCCAATAAAAGGGACAAACTAGAGGGAATGGACAAATTCTTAGAAAAGCACAATTTCCCAAGACTAAACCAAGATAAAATACAAAAGATGAATGGACTAATCACCAGCAGTAAAATTGAAATTGTGATTGAGAAACTTCCAACAAACAAAAGTCCAGGACCAGATGGCTTCACAGGAGAATTCTACCAAATATACAAAGAAGAGGTTATACCCATACTTCTTAATCTTTTCCAAAAGGTTGAAGAAGGAACACTCCCAAAGAATTCTATGACGTCACCATCATCCTAATACTAAAACCAAAGATACTACCAACACAGAAAATTACAAACCAATGTCTTGAAGAATATAGACAAAATTTTAGCCAGCTGAATCCAACAACATATAAAAAAGATCATAAACCACGACCAAGTGGGATTCATCCCAGATTCACAAAGATGGCTCAACATAAGCAAATCAATCAATATCATATACCACATTAACAGAAGTCAAAACCCACATGATCATCTCAATAGATGTACAAAAAGCATCTGACAAAATCCAACTTCCATTCATGGTAAAAACTCTTACCAAAGTGGGTATAAAGGGAACATACCTTAGCTTAATAAAAGCCATTTATGACAAACCCACAGCCAACAGAAAATTCAACAAAGAAAGGCTGAAAATCTTCCTGTCAAAATCTGAAACAAGGCAAGGATGCCCACTCTCACCACTTTTATTCAACATAGTATTGGAAGTCCACAGCACTCAGACAAACAAAAGAAAGGTATCCAAACTTGAAGAGAAGAGGTAAAATTGTCACTCTATGAAGATGACATGACACCATATTTAGAAAACCCTAAAGACTACACGCAAAAACTACTCAAACTGATCAACGAATTCAGCAAAGTAGCAGAATACAAGATTAACGTTCAGAAATCACTTACATTTCTCTATACTAACAGGGAAGTATTAGGAAGGAATATAAAATTACAATACCCTTATTTATTTATTTATTTATTTAATTTATTTACTTTTAGGGCCACACCCACAGCATATGAGAGGTTCTGAGGCTAGGGACTGAATTGGAGCTGCAGTCACCAGCCTATTCCACAGCCACAGCACAACAACACTAGATCCAAGCCACATCTGTGATCTACACCACAACTCATGGCAACACCGGATCCTCAACCCACTGAGCAAGGCCAGGGATTGAATTGTGCCCTCATGGATACTAGTCATATTCACTTCCACTGAGCCACGACAGGAACTCCTACAATACCTTTTGAAATCACACCCAAGGAGTTCCTGCCGTGGATCAGCAAAACGAATCTGACTAGAAACCATAAGGACGCAAGTTCGATCCCTGGCCCTGCTCAGTAGGTTAAGGATCTGGCATTGCCATAGCTGTGGTGTAGGTTGCAAACACGGCTTGGATCTGGCATTGCTGTAGGCCAGAGGCTACAGCTCCAATTTGACTCCTAGCCTGGGAACCTCCATATCCCATGGGTGCGCCCCCCCCAAAGACAAATAGCACCCCAAAAAGTTAAATACCTAGGAACAAACCTGACCAAGAAGGTGAAAGACTTACATACTGAGAATTATAAAACATCAATCAAGGAAATTAAAGAGGATTCAAAGAAATGGAAAGACACTCCATACTCCTGGATTGGAAGAATTAACATTGTTAAAATGACCATAGTACCCAAAGCAATCTACAGATTCAATGCGATCCCTATCAAATTACCCATGATATTTTTCACAGAACTAGAACAAACAATCTAAAATTTTATAAGGAACTATCAAAGACGCAGAATTGCCAAAACAATCCTGAGGAACAAAAACCAAGCAGGAGGCATAACTCTCCCAGACTTCAGACAATATTACAAAGCTACAGTCATCAAGACAGTGTGGTACTGGTACGAAAACAGACATACAGACAAACGGAACAAAAGAGAGAACCCAGAAATAAACCCAGACACCTATGGTCAATTAATCTTCAACAGAAGGCAAGAATATGAAATGTGAAAAAAAAAAGTCTCTCAGCAAGTGATGCTAGAAAAATTGCACAGCTGCATATAAATCAATGAATCTAGAACAAACCCTCACAACATGCACAAAAATAAACTCTAAATGGCTTAAAAACTTAAACATGAGATAAGACACCATAAAACTCCTAAAAGAGAATGTAGGCAAAACATTCTCTGACATCAACCATATAAATATTTTCTTAGGTCAGTCTCCCAAAGCAATAGAAATAAGAACAAAAATAAACCAATGGGACCTAATCAAACTTACAAGCTTTTGCAAAGCAAAGGAAACCATAAAAAAAAAAAGACAACCTAGAAAATGGGAGAAAATAGTTTCAAATGATGCAACTGACAAGAGCTTATCTCCAAAATATACAAACAACTCATACAACAGAAAAGCAAAAAAAAAAAAAAAAAAAAAAAACCCGGTTGGAGTTCCCTTCGTGGCTCAGTGGTTAATGAATCCGACTAAGAACCATGAGGTTGCGGGTTCGATCCCTGGCCTTGCTCAGTGGGTTAAGGATCCAGCGTTGCCGTGAGCTGTAGTGTAGGTTACAGACGTGGCTCAGATCCCGCGATGCTGTGGCTGTGGCAAAGGCCAGCAGCTACAGCTCCTGTTAGACCCCTAGCCTGGGAACCTCCATATGCTG
>PVHT021183699.1:34915403-34984375 GCA_004024745.2 Catagonus wagneri | reverse complement strand
ACCCGGGAGTTCCCACTGTGGAGCAATGGAAATGAATCCAACTAGTGTCCATGAGGATGTGGGTGCGATCCCTCACCTCACTCAGTGGGTCAGGGATCGAGCGTTGCCATGAGCTGTGGTGTAGGTCACAGACATGGCTTGGATCCCACATTGCTGTTGTGTAGGCTGGCAGCTGTAGCACCAATTAGACCCCCAGCCTGGGAACTTTCATATTCCATAGTGTGTTCCTAAAAAGCAAGCATGCAAAGTAACTCAACTGAAAAATGGGCAGCAGACCTAAACAGACATTTCTCCAAAGAAGACATACAGACAGCCAACAGGCACATGAAAAAATATGCAACATCACTAATTATTAGAGAAATACAGATCAAAACTGCAGTGAGATACCACTTCACATGGGTCAGAATGGCCATCATTAGTAAGTCTACAAATAACAAATGCTGGAGAGGGTGTGAAGAAAAGGGAACCCTCCTACACTGCTGGTGCGAATGTAAATTGGTACAACCACTATGGAAAACAGTATGGAGATATCTAAGAAAACCAAGTAGAGAACTACCATATGACCCAGCAATCCCATTCCTGGGCATATATCCGGACAAAACTTTCATTGAAAGAGATACATGCACCCCTATGTTCACTGAAGCACTATTCACAATAGCCAAGACATGGAAACAACCTACATCTAATCCATTGACAGAGGAGTGGATAAAGAAGATGTGGTACATATACACAGTGGAATACTATTCAGCCATAAAAAAGGAAATAATGCCATTCTCAGTAACAATGATGCAACTAGTGATTATGGTACTAAGTGAAATAAGTCAGAAGGAGAAAGACAAATACCATATGATGTCACTTATATGTGGAATCTAATATGTGGGACAAATGAACCTATCTACAGAAAAGAAACAAACTCATGGACACGGAGATCAGACCTGTGGTTGCCAAGGGGAAGGGGGAGGGAGTGGGATGGACTGGGAGTTTGGAATTAGTAGATGCAAACTATTGTATTTGGAGTGGATAAACAATGAAACAATATATATGAATAACTGGGTCACTTTAGTATACAGCAGAAATTGACAGAATATTGTAAATCAACTACAATAAAAAATTTTTTGAAAAGAAAAAAAATAAAAGGAATCCTAATTGCAAAGGAAGTAAAACTATCACTGTTTTCAGATGACGTGATACTATTCCTAGAAAATCCTAAAATGCTACCACAAAACTGTTAGAGCTCATCAATGAATTTGGCAAAGTCGCAGAATACAAAATTAATACACAGAAATCAACTGCATTTCTATATACTAAAAACAAAAAGATCAGAAAGAGAAATTAGGGAAATAATCCCATTTACTATTGTGTCAAAAAGAATAAAATACTTAGGAATAAACCTACCTAAAAAGACAAAAGACCTGTACTCTGAAAACTATAGGATGCTGATGAAAGAAATCAAAGATGGGAGTTCCCATTGTGGCTCAGTGATTAACGAATCCGACTAGGAACCATGAGGTTGTGGGTTCGATCCCTGGCCTCACTCAGTGGGTTAAGGATCTGGCATTGCCATAAGCTGTGGTGTAGGTCGCAGACGCTGCTCAGATACTGCACCGCTGTGGCTGTGGCCTAGGCCGGCAGCTACAGCTCCAATTAGACCCCTACCCTGGGAACCTCCATATGCCTTGGGTGCAGCCCTAGAAAAGGGAAAAAGACCAAAAAAAAAAAAAAAAAGGAAAAAGAAAGAAATCAAAGATGACATGAACAGATGGAAAGACATACCATGCTCTTGGTTTGGAAGAATCAATATTATCAAAATGACTATACTACACAAAGCAATCCACAGACTCAGTGCAATCCCCATCAAATTACCAAGGACATTTTTCACAGAACTAGAACAAAATATCTTAAAGTTTGTTTGGAAGCACAAAAGACCCAGAATAGCCAAAGACATCCTGAGAAAAAAAATGGAGCTGGAGGAATCAGGCTCCCTGACTTCAGACTATACTACAAAGCTATATTCATCAAAACAGTGTGGTACTGGCACAAAAACAGTGGAACAGGACAGGAATCCCAGAATTAAACCCACACACCTACAGTCAACTAATATAGGACAAAAGAGGCAAGAATATACATGGACAAAAGACAGTCCCCTCAATAAGTGGGGCTGGGAAAACTGGACAGCTACATGTAAAAGAATGAGATTAGAACACTCCCTAACACCATATACAAAAATCAACTCAAAAATGAATTAAAGGCCTAGATATAAGACTGGCTACTATAAAACTCTTAGAGGAAAACATAGGCCAAAACCTCTCTTGACATAAACCACAGCACTATCTTCTCAGTTCCTCTTCCCACAATAATGACAATAAAAACAAAAATAAAGAAATGGGACCTAACTAAACTTAAAAGTTTTTGCACAGCAAAGGAAAGCCTAAACAATACAAAAAGTCCACAGAATGGAAGAAAATATTTGCAAATGAAGCAACCGACAAGGGATTATCTCCAAAACATATAAACACCTACTGCAGCTCAATACCAAAAAAAAAAAACAACCCCATCAAAAAATGGGCAGAAGATCTAAACAGACAGTTCTCCAAAGAAGACATACAGATGGCCAAAAAACACACGAAAATATGCCCAACATCACTAATTATTAGAGAAATGCTAATAAAAATTACTATTAGATAT
Organism: Catagonus wagneri; assembly: GCA_004024745.2. Classification (NCBI taxonomy): domain Eukaryota; kingdom Metazoa; phylum Chordata; class Mammalia; order Artiodactyla; family Tayassuidae; genus Catagonus; species Catagonus wagneri. The sequence continues at coordinate 34,981,690 of PVHT021183699.1, read as the reverse complement.
CACTTTATACCAGCCAGAATGTCCATCAACAAAAAATCTACAAACAACAAATGCTGGAGAGGGTGTGGAGAAAAGGGAATCCTATTATACTGTTGGTAGGAATCTAAATTGGTGCAACCACTATAGAAAACAGTATGGAGGTTCCTCAAAAAACTAAATAAAGAATTACCATTTGATCCAGCAGTCCTACTCCTGGGCATCTAACCAGAGAAAACCATGACTTGAAAAGATAAATGTACCCCAATGTTCATTACAGCACTATATACAATATCCAAGACATGGAAGCAACCTAAATGTCCATCAACAGAGGACTAAATAAAGAAGACGTGGTACAGGAGTTCCTGTCATGGCTCAGTGGTTAACAATCCGACTAGCAACCATGAGGTTGCAGGTTCAATCCCTAGCCTTGCTCTGTGGGTTAAGGATCTGGCATTGCTGTGAGCTGTGGTGTAGGTCACAGATGAAGCTCGGATTTGGTGTTGCTGTGGCTGTGGCGTAGACCGGCGGCTACAGCTCCAATTAGATTCCTAGCCTGGGAACCTCCATATGCCACAAGTGCGGCCCTAGGAAAAAGGCAAAAAGACAAAAAAAAGGAAAAAAAAAGAGAAGAGGTGGTATATATACACAATGGAATATTACTCATCCATAAAAAGGAATGAAATAATGGCTTTTGAGGCAGTATGGATGGACCCAGAAGTGATCATGCTAAGTGAAATTAGTGAGACACAAGTATCATATGCTATCACCTATATGTGGGATCTAAAAAAAGGATATGATGAACTTCTTTGCAGAACAGATACTGACTTGCAGACTTTGAAAGACATATGGTTACCAAAGGAGACGGGGTTGCGGGGAGGGATGGGCTGAGGGTTTGAGATGGAAATGTAAAACTGGGTTGTGATGATGGTTGCACAACTATAAATGTAATAAAATTCATTGAGTTAAAAAAAAAAGATAGATGCACACCAAATTTCACCACAGCACTACTTACAATACCAAGACATGGAAGCGACCTATATGTACATCAGCAGAGGAATGGGTAGATAATAATGGAATACTACTCAGCCATAAAAAAGAATGAAATAAAGCCATGTGCAGCAACATGGATGCAACTACCGATTATCATATTAAGTCAAAGACAAATATCATAACACTAATATGTAGAATCTAATAAAATGATACAAAAGAATATATTTATAGGAGTTCCCATGACGGCACAGAGAAAACGAATCCGACTAGGTACCATGAGGTTGCAGGTTCGATCCCTAGTCTTGCTCATTGGGTTAAGGATCTGGCATCCTCATGAGCTATGATGTAGGCACAGATGCAGCTTGGATACTGTGTTGCTATGGTGGTGGCCTGGGCTGGCAGCTGTAGCTCCAATTTGACCCCCTGGCCTGGGAACCTCCATATGCTGCAGGTGCAGCCCTAAAAAGCAAAAAAAAAAAAAAGAGTTTCCATCGTGGCTCAGTGGTTAATGAATCTGACTAGGAACCATGAGGTTGCAGGTTCGATCCCTGGCCTTGCTCAACGGGTTAACCATCCGGAGTTTCCGTGAGCGGTGGTGTAGGTCGCAGACGCAGCTTGGATCCTGCATTGCTGTGGCTCTGGTGTAGGCCAGTAGCTGTAGCTCCGATTAGACCCCTAGCCTGGGAATCTCCACATGCCGTGGGTGCGGCCCTAAAAAGCAGAAAAAATATATATGTATTTACAAAACAGCACAGACTCAAAGGTTTCAAAACCAAACTTATGGTTACCAATGGGGAAACACTGAGGGGTGGGATAAATTAGTAGGTTAGGAATAACATATACCCTATACTATATAAAAATATATATAAAATAGTAACAAGGACCTACAGTAAAGCACAGGGAAATATTCTCAATACTCTGTAATAACCTATATGGGAAAAGTATCTGAAAAAGAATAGCTATGTCCATATACAGAATTGAATCACTTTGTTGTACAGCTGAAATGATCACAATATTGTAAACCAACTATGCTTCAAGAAAACTTTTGGAGTTCCCATTGTGGCTCAGCAGGTTAAAGAAATGATGTCTCTGTGAGGATGCAGGTTTGATCTCCGGCCTGGTTCAGCCAGTTTAGGATCTGGCACAGCTATAAGCTGTGGCTTAGGTCACAGATATGGCTCAGATCTGGTGTTGCTGTGGCTGTGCCATAGGTCACAGTTGCAGCTCTGATTCAACCCCTCATCTGGGAACTTCCATATACAGCAGGTGAAACTATAAAAAGAAAAAAAAGATACATGCAACCCAATGTTCATTGCAGCACTGTTTACACTATCCACAACATGGAAGCAACCTAAATGTCCATCAACACAGAAATGAGATGTAGTATATGTATATAATGGAATATTACTCAGCCATAAAAAATAAATAATGCCAATTTAGATGGCGGAATAGAAGGACCAGAGCTCAACTTCTCTCATAAAAACAACAAGATTACAACCAAATGCCAAGCAACCTTCAACGAAATGGACTGTAAACTTCCAAAAAAGTTATTCTACTCCAGAAGACAAAGAGGGGACCACATCAAGAGGTATGAGGAGCGATTACATGATAGAAGCAACCCCATACCTCCTGGGTGGTAAGCCCCACAGACTGGAAAGTAACTGCATCACAGAGACTCAACTACAGGGCTGAGAGTTCTCAGCCCCACGTCAAATCCCCATGCCTGGGGATCTGGCACAGGGAGAAAAAGCCCCCAGAGTGCCTGGCATTGAAGGTCAGTAGGGCTTGTGTGCAGGAGCTCCACGGGACTGGGGGAAATGGAGACCCCATTCTTGAAAGGCACACACAGACTTTCACGTGCACTGGGTCCCAGGGCAAAGCAAAGTCTCCATAGGAATCTGGGTCAAACCTGACTCCAATTCTTGGAGGATCTCCTGGGAAAACAGGCGTGACTGTGGCTTGTTGTGGGGGAAGGGCATTGGAGGCAAAGCTCTTGGGAACATTCATCAGCCTGCATTTCTCTGGAGTTAGCCATTTTGGGGAAAATCTGGCCCTTTCCATCAGCGCTGAGAAGCCCCAGGCCAAACAATAATCCAGGTGGGACCACAGCCCCACCCATCAGTAAACAGGTGGCCTAAAGACCCCTAAGACACAGAGACACCTCTAATATCACCCAGAGACAAAGCCCCATCCATGAGAAGGATAGGAATCAACCTCATCTACCAGTGGGTAGACACCAGTCCCTCCCATCAGGAAGCCTACAGCAAGCACCCCCCCCCAATCCCAACTTTAGTCACAGGGGAGGCAAACACCAGAAGTAAGAGAGGCTACAAATCTATTGTCTGCAAAAAGGTCACCACACCAAAAACCTATAAAAATGAAAAGACAGAAAACTATAACTCAGATAAGGGAGAAAGAAAAAAAACCCAGAAAAACAGCTTGGTGATGAGGAGATTATCAGTCTCCTGGAAAGAGACTTTAGACTGTTGATGCTGAAGATGATGCAAGACATTGGAAATAAACTGGAGGCAAATATTGATAATTTACAGGAAACAGTGAGCAGAGAAATAAAAGCTGTAAAAATTAAACAAGAAGAGATGCAAAATACAATAACTGAAATAAAAAATTCATTAGAAGTAGCCAACAGTAGAATACAGGAGGCAGAAGAACAAATAAGCGAGTTTAGTGGAAATCACTAATGCAGAAGAGAAAAGAGATAAAAGATTGAAGGGAAATGAGCAGAGTCTCAGAGAACTCTGCGATAATGTTAAATGCACCAATGTCCATATTATAGGGGTGCCAGAGAGAGAAGGGGACAGAAAAAATATTCAAAGAGATAATAGCCAAAAATTTCCCTAACATGGGAAAGGAACCACTCATGCAAATCCAGGAAGCACAATGAGTACAATATAAAATAAACCCAAGGAGGAACACCCGAGACACATATTAATCAAAATGACCAAAATTAAAGATAAAAGAGAAAATATTGAAAGCAGGGATAAGAAACAAATAACATACAAAGAACCCCGATAAGGTTATCAGCAGATTTTTCAGTTGAAACTCTGCAGGCCAGAAGGGAGTGGCGTGATCTACCTAATGTAATGAAAGGAAAAAACTTCCAACCAAGATTATTTTACCCAGCAAGGCTCTCATTCGGATGTGAAGAAGAAATCAAAACCTTTACAGATAAGCAGAAGATAAGAGATTTCTGCAGCACTAAACCAGCTTTAAAACAAATGCTAAAGGAACTTCTCTAGGCAGAAAAAAAAAAAAAAAAGGCCACAACCAGAAATAAAAACACCACAAATGACAAGTCTCAACAGTAAAGGCATATATACAGTAAAGATACTAAATCATTCATGCACAACTGTGCTACCAAAATCAGAAATCGTGAGAAAAGAGCACAAATGCAGGACACTGGAGATGCACTTGCAATTAAGAAACCAACAACTTAAAACAATCTTGTTTATATATAGACTCCTATATCAAAATTCAGGGTAACTGCAAACCAAAAATCTACAATTGATAAACAAGAAAAATCAATTCAAATACAACATTAAAGATAGTCATCAAAACACAAGAGGTGACAACAATAAGGGAAGAAAAAAGAGCAACAAAAACCCAGAACAGTTAATAAAATGGCAATAAGAACATACATATCAATAATTACCTAAAATGTTAATAGACTGAATGCCCCAACCAAAAGACATAGACTAACTGAACAGATACAAAAAAAGAGACGCATATATATGCTGTCTTCAAGAGACCCACTTCACTTCTAGAGACACATACAAATTGAAAGTGAGAGGATGAAAGAAAATATTCCATGCAAATGGGAATCAAAAGAAAGCTGGAGTAGCAATACTCCTATCAGACAAAATAGACTTTAAAATGAAGAACATTTTAGAATTCCCATTGTGGCTCATTGGTTAACGAATCTGACTAAGAACCATGAGGTTGCGGGTTCGATCCCTGGCCTCGCTCAGTGGGTTAAGGATCTGGCATTGCCGTGAGCTGTGGTGTAGGTCACAGACACGGCTCGGATCTCACATTGCTGTGGCTGTGGTGTAGGCCAGCAGCTACAGCTATGATTAGAACCCTAGCCTGGGAACCTCCATATGCCACAGGCATGGCCCTTGAAAAGACAAAAAAAAAAAAAAAGAAGAAGAAGAAGAAGAATATTTTAATAGAAAAGGAAGGGCACTAGATAATGATCAAAGGATCAATCCAAGAAGAAGATATAACAATTTTAAATATCTATGCACCCAACATAGGATCACCACAGTATATAAGGCAACTGCTAACAACCTTAAAAGGAGAAATCAACAATAACACCATCATAGTGGGGGACTTTAACACCCCACTTACAGCAATGGATGGGTCATCCAGACAGAAAATCAATAAGGAAACACAGGCCCTGAACAAAGCATTAGATCAGATGGACTTCATAGATATTTATAGGACACTCCATCCAAAAGCAACAGAATACACATTCCTCTCATGTGCGCATGGAACATTCTCTAAGATTGATCACATCCTGGGCTACAAATTAAGTCTCAGTAACTTTAAGAAAATTGAAATCATATCATAGATCTTTTCTGACCATTCTGACCACAATGCTATAAGACTGGAAGTCAACAACAAGAAAAAAATGGCCAAAAATACAAATACGTGGAGACTAAACAACACGCTACTAAATAACCAATGGCTCACTGAAGAAATAAACAAGAAATTTAAAAATACCTAGAAGCATATGACAACAAAGATATGACACTCCAAAACCTCTGGGATGCAGCAAAAGCAGTTCCTTAAAAGGAAAGTTTATAGCAATACAAGCCTACCTCAGGAAACAAGAAAAAGCTCAAATAAACAACCTAACTTTACATCTAAAGCAGCTAGAGAGGGAAGAACTCACAAGACCTAAAGTTAGTAGAAGAAAAGAAATCATAAAGATTAGAGCAGAAATCAATGAAATAGAAATGAAGAAAACCATAGAAAAGATCAATGAAACTAAAAGCTGGTTCTTTGAAAAGATCAACAAAATTGATAAACCCTTAGCCAGACTTATCAAGAAAAAAAGAGAGAGGACACAAATCAATAAAATTAGAAATGAAAAAGGAGAAGTAACAACGGACGTTACAAAGGATCATAAGGGACTACTATATGCAACTATATGGCAATAAAATGGAAAACCTAGAAGAAATGGACAAATTCTTAGAAAAGTACAATCTTCCAAGACTAAACCAAGATGAAACAGAAAAGATGAATAGACCAATCACAAGTTCTGAAATTGAAACTGTGATTGATAAACTTCCAACAAACAAAAGTCCAGGACCAGATGGCTTCACAGGTGAATTCTATCAAACATTTAGAGAAGAGCTAATGCCTATCCCTCTGAAACTCTTCCAAAAAACTGCAGAGGAAGGGGACACTTCCAAACTCAATCTATGAAGCAACCATCACCCTGATACCAAAACCAGACAAAGATATCACAAAAAAAGAAAATTACAGGCCAGTCCCACTGATGAACATAGATGCAAAAATCCTCAACAAAATACTAGCCAACCGAATCCAACAATACATTAAAAGGACTGTACATCATGATCAAGTGAGATGGGGATGCAAGGATTCTTCAATATCCGCAAATCAATCAGTGTGATACACCACGTCAGCAAACTGAAGAACAAAAACCATATGATCCTCTCCATAGATGCAGAAAAAGCCTTTCACAAAATCCAACACCCATTTCTGATAAAAACCCTTCAGAAAGTGGGCATAGGGGGAACCTACCTCAACATAATCAAGGCCATCTATGACAAACCCAGAGCTCACATCATTCTCAATGATGAAAAGCTGAAAGAATTCCCTCTGAGATCAGGAACAAGACAGGGATGTCCACTCTAACCACTACGATTCAACATAGTTCTGGAAGTCCTAGCTACAGCAATCAGAGAAGAAAAAGAAATAAAAGGAATCCAAATTGGAAAGGAAGAAGTAAAACTATCACTTTTTGCAGATGACATGATACTATACCTAGAGAATCCTAAAGACTCTACCAGAAAACTGTTAGAGCTCAGCAATGAATTTGGCAAAGTTGCAGGATACAAAATTAATACACAGAAATCAACTGCATTTCTATATACTAACAATGAAAGATCAGAAAGAGAAATTAGGGAGGCAATCCGTTTACCATCGCATCAAAAAGAATCAAATACTTAGGAATAAACCTGCCTAAAGAGACAGAAGACCTGTACTCTGAAAATTATAAGGCGCTGATGAAAGAAATCAAGGATGACATGAACAGGTGGAAAGACACACCATGCTCTTGGATTGGAAGAGTCAATATTACCAAAATGACTATACTACCCAAGGCAATCTACACATTCAATGCAATCCCCATCAAATTACCAAGGACCTTTTTCACAGAACTAGAACAAAATAGTTTAAAGTTTGTTTGGAAGCACAAAAGACCCAGAATAGCCAAAGATATTCTGAAAAAGAAAAATGGACCTGGAGGAATCAGGCTCCCTGACTTCAGACTCTACTACAAAGCTACAGTCATCAAAACTATATGGTACTGGCACAAAGACAGAAATAGAGATCAGTGGAACAGGATAGAAAGCCCAGAATTAAACCCACACATCTATAGTCAACTAATCTATGACAAAGGAGCCAAGAATATACATTGGACAAAAGACAGCCTCTTCAAGAAGTGGTGCTGGGAAAACTGGACAGCCACATGTAAATAAATGAAACTAGAATACTTCCTAACACCATGCACAAAAATAAACTCAAAATGGATTAAAGATCTAGATATAAGACCAGATACTAGAAAACTCTGAGAGGAAAACATAGGCCAAACACTCTCTGACATAAATGACAGCAACATCTTCTCAGATCCATGTGTCAAAGTAAGGACCATAAAAAGAGAAATAAACAAATGGGACTTAATTAAACTTCAAAGTTTCTGCACAGCTAAGGAAACCCTAAACAAAACCACAAGACAACCCACAGAATGGGAGAAAATATTTGCAAATGAATCGACTGACAAGGGATTAATCTCCAAAATTTACAAACACCTCCTACAGCTCAACACCAAAGAAACAAACAACTCCATCAAAAAATGGGCAGAGGATCTAGGCAGACAATTCTCCAAAGAAGACATGCAGATGGCAAATAAACACATGAAAAGATGTTCAACATCGCTCCTCATTAGAGAAATGCAAATCAAAACCACTATGAGGTACCACCTTACACCAGCCAGAATGGCCATCATCAAAAAGTCTATAAACAGGAGTTCCCTTCGTGGCTCAGTGGTTAATGAATCTAAGAACCATGAGGTTGCAGGTTTGATCCCTGGCCTTGCTCAGTGGGTTAAGGATCCGACGTTGCCGTGAGCTGTGGTGTAGGCTGCAGACGTGGCTCAGATCCCGCGCTGCTGTGGCTGTGGCGAAGGCTGGCAGCTACAGCTCCTGTTAGACCCCTAGCCTGTGAACCTCCATATGCCGCGGGTACGACTCTACATAATAGGCAAAAAGACAAAAAAAAAAAAGTCTACAAACAATAAGTGCTGGAGATGGTGTGGAGAAAAAGGATCCCTATTACACTGCTGGTGGGAATGCAGATTGGTGCAACCACTGTGGAAAACAGCATGGAGATTCCTCAGAAAACTAAAAACAGAATCACCATTTCATCCAGCAATCCCACTTCTGGGCATCTATCCAGAGGAAACCATGACTCGAAGAGACACATGTACTCCAGAGTTCATTGCAGCACTCTATGCATTAGCCAGGTCATGGAAACAACCTAAATGCCCATCAACAGAGGAGTGGATAGGGAAGATGTGGCACATACACACAATGGAATATTACTCAGCCATTAAAAGGAACGAATTACCAACATTTATAGCAACATGGATGGACCTAGAAATTATCATGCGAAGTGAAACCAGTCAGACAATTAGACAGCAGCACCCAATGCTACCACTTACATGTAGAAACTAAAAAGACACAATGAACTTCTTTGCAGAACAGACAATGACTCAAAGACTTTGGAAAACCTTTGTTTTTCAAACAAGACAATCTGCAGGGTGGGGGGATGCACTGAGGGTTTGGGACGCAAATGCTATCAAACTGACTTGTGATGATTTTTGTACACCTATAATTGTAATAAAATTCATTAATTAAAAAAATAAATAATGCCATTTCTAGCAACATGGTTGGACCTAGAAATTATTATGGTGAGGTAAGTCAGAGAAAGACAAATAAATATCATATAACACTCATACGTGGAATCTAATAAAAAATTATACAAAAGAGCATATTCATACCAGAGAAACAGACTCAAAGTTTTCGAAACAAAACTCATGGTTACCAAAGGGAAAATGTTGGAGGGAGGAATAAATTAAAAGGGCAGGATGAACATATACACACTATTATATACAAAATAGGTAAATATTAAGTACCCACTGTATAGCACAGGGATATTTACTCAATACTTTGTAGTAACCTTTATGGGAAAAGAATCTGAAAAAGAATGGATATGTGTGTATATGTATAAATGATGCATATTGCTGTACGCCTGTAACTAACAACATTTTAAGTCGTCTACTCCAATAAAATTGTCAAAAAGAAAGAAAAAAACCAACTTAATCAAAAATGGGCAGAATATCTAAACAGACAATTCTCCAAAGACATACAGATGGCCAAAAAACACATGAAAAGATGTTCAACATCACTCGTTATTAGAGAAATGCAAGACAAAACCACTATGAGGTACCACTTTACACCAGCTAGAATGGTCATCATCAAAAAAGTCTATAAACAGTAAGTGCTAGAGAGGCTGTGGAGAAAAGGGATCCCTATTACATTGTTGGAGGAAATGTAAATTGGTGCAACCACTGTGGAAAATAGTATGGAGATTCCTCAGAAAACTAAAAATAGAATTACCATTTTATCCAGCAATCCCACTCCTAGGCATCTATCCAGAGTAAACCGTGACTCGAAAAGACACATGTACTCCAATGTTCATTACAGCACTATGCACAACAGCCAAGACATGGAAACAATCTAAATGTCCATTGACAAGAGGAGTGGATAAAGAAGACGTGGTACATATACACAATGGAATATTACTCAGCCATTAAAAGGAAAGAAACAACAGCATTTGCAGCAACATGGATGGACCTAGAAATTATCATACTAAGTAAAGTCAGTCAGACAATGAGACACCAACATCAAATGCTATCACTTACATGTGGAATCTAAAAAAAGGACACAACGAACTTGGCAGAACAGATAATGACTCACAGACTTTGAAAAACCTATGGTTTCCAAATGAGACAAGCTGAGGGGTGGGGGGATGCACTGAGGGTTTGGGATGGAAATGCTATAAAAATTTGGTTGTCATGATTGTTGTACACCTATAAATGTAATAAAATTCATTAAGTAATTTTTAATTAGATAAAGAAATAAAAAAGAAAGAAAAGATACATGCACGCAATGTTCACTGCAGAACGAGTTAAAATAGCCAAGATATGGAAGCAATCTAAATGTCTGTCCTCAGAGGAATGGATAAAGAAGACATGGTGTACATACAATGTAATATTACTCAGCCATAAAACAGAAAGAAACAATGCCATTTGCAGCAGCATGGATGGACCTGGAAATTATCATATGGAGTGAAGTAAGTCAGACAAAGGCAAATATCATGAGATCACTTATATGTGGAATCTTACTTACAAAACAGAAACAAACTCAGACTTTGAAAACGAACTTATAGTTACCAAAGTGAAAAGGTAGGGGAGGAAGGGATGGACTGGGAGTTTAGGACTTGCATATACACACTGTTGTATATGGAATGGATGATCAACAGGGATCTGCTGCTGGAGGTCTCCTTGTGGCTTAGCAGGTTAAGAACCGACCTAGTATCCGTGAGGATGCAGATTCAATGCCTGGCCTCACTCGTGGGTAAAGGATCTGGCATTGCCATAAGCTGCAACACAGGTCACAGATATGGCTCGGATCTAGTGTTGCTGTGGCTGTGGTATAGGCTGGCAGCTGCAGCTTCAAGTCCCCTAGCCTGGGAACTTCCATATGCTGCAGGTGTGGCTGTAAAATAAGATAAAACAACAAAAAACAAAACCAGGGATGGATGTATAGCACAGGAAACTCTACTCAAATATTCTGTGATTATCTATATGGGACATAGGTCTGGTTTTCCATGGAATGGTATGTCTATACATATAACTGAATGACTTTGCTATACAGCAGAAATTAACACAACATTATTTGTTGTTGTTGTTGTTGGCATGTGGAGGTTGCCAGGCTAGGGGTCTATTCCCAGCTACAGCTGCCTGCCTACGCCACAGCCACAGCCACAGCAATGCGGGATCCGAGCTGCGTCTGCAGCCTACACCACAGCTCATGGCAACGCCGGATCCTTAACCCACTGAGAGAGGCCAGGGCTTGAACACGCAACCTCATGGTTCCTAGTTGTGTTCATTAACCACTGAGCCACGACGGGAACTCCTAACACAACATTTTAAAATCAATTATACCTCAATAAAATTTAAAAAATGAAAATAGAAAGAACCTAATTCTACAACACCCCCTTGAGAGGGTCCATCCACTGAAGTCCCTAGCTGTGCACTCCCTTCTGACATGTTTGGGCTATCAGGGACACTCGGAAAGCCCCCAGAGAGATAACTACCATTTGGCCAGGATCCACCATTCCCCTGTCTCATCATAACATTCTAACCAAAAATGCAGCAACTACAAGCACCCTTAAGGACTTAGTTAAATGGGGTATATTTAGACAGGATGACTTAAAATTTTATTTCTTTTGTAATACTGCATGGCCCTAATACAATCTAGGGGACCAAGAGATCTGGCCAGAAAACAGGTCAATGAATTTTAACACCATTTGCAGCTGGACCTCTTTTGTTAAAGTGAAGGTAAATGGGGGAAGTCCCATACATCTAAATGTTCATGACCCTATTCCAAGATCCAGATCTAATAAACTCTTGCCAGGTATGCCTGACTCACACCCCTCCAAAGTGCCTTCTTCTTCTACAGAAGCCCAACGCTTTGAAGGATCCCCTATAAGTCCACCTCCTCAAGGTCCACAGCCAAGAAATCCTACCCACCTACCTCCCCACAATTCTGAGGGGAGACAGTCTTCCAGACCCTTCTACCCCTAGTGCCCCTCCTGGGCTGCTAGAAATCCCACCACCTTATGCATCCAGCCTGTTCTGTATCCTCCATCACTGGAGGGGGGTCCTGCCATTACTACATGACCAGGGGTCCCTACCAGCCTCCCGATATCAAACTCTGTCCTCAAGGGAAGTGCTAGATGGTGACAGAGGAACAATCAGAGTCCATGTCCCTTTTCCTAGGGCTGACCTAGCTACTTGCAAAGAGAAATCTGGATATTTTTCTGAGGACCCCAGCTGGCTGGTAGAGGAGTTCACCAAGCTGACAATGTCCTACGAACTTCCTTGGAGGGACTTACAGGTTCTACTTCCTACTTGCTCACTTTCAAAGAGAAAAGCCAGAACTTTGGTGCAGCCTGAGCATGTGCTAAAGAACTGGCAGCCCCAAATCAAGGACATATAACCTACCTTATGGGAGGGGATGCAATCTTCAACCAAACCCCACCGGGACAACCAACAAGGAGGCACAGGGCTCCAACACAGGAACCACATGATAACCTGCCTCACAGAAGGCAAAAAAAGGGGTGTTGGTAAGCCTGTTAATTATGATGAAGTCAGGGAGCTCCCCCTGTGGCTCAGCACTAATGAATCCGACTAGTATCCATGAGGATGCAGATTCGATCCCAGGCCTCGCTCAGTGGGTTAAGGTTCTGGCGTTGCCTTGAGCTGTGGTGTACGTCACAGATGCATCTTGGATCTGGCGTTGCTGTGGCTGTGGTATTGGCCGGCAGCTACAGCTCCAAGTCTTTCAAACTCTAGTCTGGGAACTTCCATGTGCCACGGGTGAGACTCTAAAGAGACAAAAAAAAAAAAAAAAAAATTATAATGAAAGAGAAGTAACACAGGGAAAAAATGAGACTCCAGCCCTCTTTCAGGGATGCTTGGTGGTGGCCTTTAGAAAGTATACCAGTATTTACTCAACACCCCCAAAGAGCAAGTCCTAGTAAATACCTATTTAATCACTTAATCTGCTCCAGACATTAGAAGTTACAGAAGGCAGTTATGGGCTCCCAAACCCTCATGAATCAGCTCATGGACTTGGCCTTTAGAGGATTTAACAACACGGTTGAGGAAGCAAAAAGCCTTCAGGGACAAGAACAAAAGGCACAATTATTGGCAGCAGCCCAAGTCCCTGTACCACCTCAGGGTTACTCCCCACCCCCTTGTGAAAGCCCATGGTGGGGTCAGGATCTAGAAAATCTGTTATCTTGCCTTGACAAGAAGGCATCTGTTTTAAATGCAGCCAGGAGGGCCACAGGATGGACAAAACTCCCCACATGGGAAAAGTCCACTGGGAGCCTGCCTGAAGAGCAAACAAGAGGGCCACAGGAAGCAGGACTGCCCGCAGTCCTTAAGGGGACTTGGGGCTCCCAAACCAATAGTGGCCCAAAAGACCTAGACTGGTGGGGCCTGGGACCCTCCATGGCTCCCAAGGGATACTTGGTCACTTCCCTGAAGGAGCTTCAGGTAACCCTGGAGGTGGCAGGTAGGAAAATTATTTTTTTACTAGATCCGCCTATACTGCAATTTCCTGGATCTTGTCCTCCCAATCCTGTATATAACAGAGACAGATGGACGGCCCAAAGCCAAGAGATTTACAACCCCCGGCCCTGCCAACCTCAGCTGCTTATAGAGAAGTTTCACCTTTGCACACCAGTTCCTGTTTGTGCCTCAGTGCCCTGTCCCCTTGTTGGAAAGGGATTTGCTCACTAAATTCCGCCCTGAACACATCAGTTTGGAGCCCCTGCCCAAGAGAAGACACCCACCAGGAGAAATGCCTGCCCTTGGGCCATGAGAACCTGCCTGGGTCACAAATCAGAAGAGTTCTCCCTACATCCCATACTGTTTCTCAAGTAAACCCCTGTCTGGGACACGGGTTCCTAGGAGAGCGACTAATGTGCCCCCGGTTCAGATTTCACTGGAACCCAGTGCTGATTACCCATGGAAAAAATAGTATCCCTTGAGGCCCAAATTCCTAGGAGGTAGCCAGCCTTTAACAACCTAGTTCTTAAAATATGGGCTGTTACAACCCCACCAACCTTCAGGTAATACCCCCATTCTGCTCATAAAACAGCAAAGTGGAGAATACAGATTTGTTCAGGACCTGAGGGCAGCCATTGAGGCAGTGGGACCAGTTCACCCCGTAGTGCCTAATCCATACACCACACTGACCCAAATTTTGGAAAATGCAAACTGGTTCACAGCGCTAGACCTAAAGGATGCCTTCTTCTGCATTCTCCTGCACCCAGACTCCCAGTAGCTTTTGCCTCTGAGTGGACAGATCCAGACATTCGTAACACTTTCCAGCTAACCTGGACGGTGCTCCCCCAAGGTTTCTGGGATGGCCCCTGCCCATCTGGAAAAGCATTAGCAAAGGAATTAAGAGAATTACAGTTGGTTGGTGGGACGACCTCCTAACTTCCAGTCCCACTAGGGAAGCCTCAGAGTAAAAATACCATTTTTAACCATTCAGGTCTTTAACTTCCTCACACACCCCAGATTTCCACCCAAACAGGTTAAGTACCTGGGATCTGCACTCACCTCTGGGATGAGGACTCAAGCCCAGGACTGAAAGGAAGCCATCGTAACCCTCCAACTCCCACCCCCGCAGACTGAGGCAAGTGAAGGCCTTCCCAGGAAAGAAGGATTTTGCACACTCTGGATACCTGGATTCAGGCTTATAGCCAAGTCTCTCTATGAGGCCCTAAACGGAGGCCCACAACTTGGATGAAAACTGCCACCGGCAATTCAAACTCCAGGACAAAACTTAGGAACCACTTTTGTGTTAAGTCTTCCGAAATTAGGAAAACCCGCTACTCTATAGAACTAAGAGACAAGGGGTAGCCTTGGGTGTCCTCACCCTGAACACATCAGCCTTTAGTGACCTCAGTGGTGAGGACTGCAGGGCTGCAAAAGTGTCCAACATGGGGCAACGACGAGTCTGGCTCCCAGGCCAGGAGACGGATCTCCTCACTCTTTTCTCCTCCTTCTCCTCTGCCCTGTCTCTATAGTCCAAGGCCTGGGTTCTCCTCTCGGATCCCAAAGGCGGCACAGTCTTTTCTGATGGAAGCACTCTGAGGACCTAGTAAGTGGTGGACAGATGTATTCCAGGCAAGGAAATACCAAGACCAGTGGGTACAGCCCCGAGAGAGACTGACCAACTCCAGGGACTCACAGAGGGGAGACATCACTATTTATGCTCACCTGTTTGCTCATTTTTGACTTATTTGTTCAGAAATATTCTCCAAGCCCCACCAAGTGCCAAGGTGGGGAGGTGGGTCAGCAGAGCAGCCTGGGGGGTTCTGACAGCTTGGGGTGTCAGCTTTTAGGTGGTCAGAGGGATTCCCAGGGCTGTCCTCCGGCCAGAGGGTTTGTTCTGGCTTCTGCTGCGTAGTCAAAGCCCCTCTGGGCAGACAGTGCTCTAGACATAGCTCTGAGAGCCCCGCCTTCAAAGCTTCTTGAGCCATTTCCTCTTCAAAGCTTCTTGAGCCATTTCCTGGCAGTTTGGCCTTGGGCTGGTTCCCTCACCTCTCTAGGCATTGCCTTTCTCTGGAAAAAGAGGACGAGGCAATGCCTGGTCCCCATTGGAGAGGGCACAGGACAGAGACCATGCGGGCAGCACCTGGGACATAGCAGGTGCTGAATGACACAGCACCACATGCATTTCCCCTCCCACCCTGCATAGGAGGCCGAGGGCAGGATCAGGACCTGTGCTGGCTCCCTCTGACAAGACAGGCCCAAAGCCCACTCCTCCAGGACTTCGTTTTCCCATCTGTGAATAGGCAAGGCAGAATGACAGGGGGCCTGCCATGACACAGAAACATACTCGACGCCCGACTAAAGCTCAGCTCCTTGTCCCCAGAGGACATCAGGTTTTTCCGTGAGGTAAGACAGCTAGATGTCCTGGCCAGCAGGCATAGGGGTGGGGTCTGGGTGGCTGGGGTTGGGGGAGGCATGGGCCCTTCCGTGCCCTCTGAGTGACCCTAGGTTATCTCCTCCAGACAGCTCCTTCCGCCAACTCTGCCCTCGGGCTACTGCTTATCTCCTTGATAAATGGCCCCACTGTCCTGACAGCGGAAGAGCTGTCTGTGTCCTTCAGAGCCCTCCCTGCTCTGGCAGGGCACTGTATGGTGAGGACTTGGGCCTCAGCACGTCAGCACGGCAGCCGATGACCCCAGGCCACTGATCCAGCAGTCTTAGGTGGGACTCAGGTGGGATGCGGACTCTGGCTCCAGGGAGCCTGGCTGTCTCACTGCCCGTTGTCTTTCTGGTTAAGGCTCTCGGGACTTTCCTCTAAGTGGGAGGAAGGCTGTGTCTTGGGGAGTTTGAGAGGATGGCAAGGCCCTGTTCTCACAGGATGCTCACCATTTTCTCCCAGAGCCCCCCAGCTATTGCATGTTCCCCCCTGACATGAACGAACACAGCAAAACATCCTAACCACCACCTGGTAGCAGAGAGGGGCTGCTTTGAGCCATGACCTGTACTTGACCTTAACGTGATCCTTGGCAGATGCTGGCTGGGGTTGGATCCCATGTACAGGCCATGGAGTGGGTCCAGTGGGAGGGATGGGAGAGAGCAGGGAAGGCAGTGAGCCTATCTCTGTGGGGTCCTTTGGTCCATCCCAGCTCTAAAAGCTACTTGAACACTGGCCACAGGGAACAGGGGCCACTGGCCCGGGCCCCCAGCAGAATGACTTGAGTCTTCAGGGCCCCACAGGATATCGTCGATCTGTGCTTCTTTGCAGACAGAGCTGTGCTCAGAGATCTCACATCCCGCATGAGGAAAAATCTTCCCTTCCCTTTGGTCCAGGGCTGAGGGTCAGGTCCGCTGATCCTGCTTTTCCTCCTGGCTTCAGCCTGACGCCAGTATGGGCAAAGGCAGACCATCTGTCCACTGCCAGATACTCAGTGCTCAGCCAAGCCCTGGCACGTAGTTGCCTCTGAAGAAATGTCTGTTGATGAATGAATCTTGGCTCCACATGAATCTTTGATATCCTAGGTTCTTGCATCCAAATATAATGTTTCATTGAAAAAAAAATTCTGCACTCATTTGGTGTTGAGGTGGCTCCTAACACACGGCCAGTGACACTGCTGTTACTGTTAACTTCAGGGCTGCCCCAGACAAGTTACTGCCTGGAGACTTCAGGGGAGGCCTCAGGTGCTTAAATTTTAGGGGCCAATGTAACCATTTTTTGCAACATCCTTAGCATGTGAGTATTAGCATGCCTTTAAATCTTACTAGCTGATGTTTGTGCCTGAACTTAGATGTCTATTAATAGAAACACTGTGGTTTTTACATTATTGGTACAATCACTATGGAAAACAGTATGGAGGTACCTCAGAAAACTAAATATAGAACTACCATATGACCCAGCAATCCTACTCTTGGGATCCAGACAAAACGTTCCTTGAAAAACACACAGGCACCCTTATGTTCATTGCAGCACTATTCACAATAGCCAAGACATGGAAGAAACCTAAATGTCCACTAACAGATGAATGGATTAAGAAGATGTGGTACAGATACACAATGGAATGCTACTCAGCCACAAAAAAAAGAACAAAATAATGCCATTTGTGGCAACATGGACAGAACTAGAGACTCTCATACTAAGTAAAGTAAGTCAGAAAGAGACAAATACCATATGATATCACTTATATCTGGAATCTAATATATGGCACACAAAAAAAAACCTTTCCACAGAACAGAAACTCATGGACTTGGAAAACAGACTTGTGGTTGCCAAGGGGGAGGGAGTGGGGTGGACTGGGAATCTGAGGTTAATGGATGTAAACTATTGTCTTCGGAATGGATAAGCAATGAGATCCTGCTGTACAGCACTGGGAACTATATCTAGTCACTTATGATGGAGCATAATGGAGGATAATGTGAGAAAAAGAATGTATATGTGTATGTGTGACTGGGTCACTTTGCTGCAGAGTAGGAAACTGACAGAACCCTGTAAACCAGCTATAATGGGAAAACTGAAAATTATTTAAAAAAAGAAACACTGTGGTTTTTACATTAATTTACTCATCATTCAACATATATCGACTAAGCACATGCTCTGGGCTCATCTGGGTTAAGATGATGGGATCCAGTAGTAGCCAAGAGAACCCTGGCCTGCTGTGTGTACTGGGGGCGTCAGTGGAATAGAACACAATTAAACACCAGACTAAGGTTCTGTGAGTGCTCTGAGGAGCAGTGTAGGGTCCTATGGGGACAGATACCAGGGGCCTGCCATGATCTGGAGGCTGGGAAAATTGCCCAGGGAGCAGGCCAGGAAGCTGACTCTGAAGAGTAGGCGTTAGCAAGTGAAAAGGAAGAGGACATTTTCCAGACAGGGAGAACAACCTGGGTAAAAGCCAGTTGGCCAGAAAGACCATTAAACCCTGAATATCTATTGCAGTTGAGTGGAGAAGGGAGCTGAGTTCCAGGGAGAAGCTGGAGCAGAGTAGACACGGCCTCCAGGGGACCAACAACGGGGAGCTATGGTGGGTCAAGCAGAAGGAGCAGGGAGCCAGAGGTGACTTTGAGATGTCCCTCTCTAGCTGCTGAGTGGAAGTGGGTTACGTAGGATTTCACTCCCCAGAGTCTGGAGCTGATCTTGATTGTATGGCCAGGGATGCAGATTTTTTATTGCTGTCATCTCCTCCATGCCTATCCAGACGCAGGCTCTCAGAGGCAGGGGCAGTCTGTGTCTAAATCATTTCTGAGGGCTCAGCAGACATCACAGTCCAGACATATGGCAAGGGCTCAACAGAAGCCTGCTGAGCGAGGGCACACACTGACCTGGGCCCCACCCATCTGCCCATCGCTGCCTGTGGAACTGTCCGCCAGGCCCTGCCTCTACCCACTGACTTGTGTCCTCAGCCGAGCAGGGCTGGGCCCTGCAGGACGTGCTGGACAACAGGTTGGGCATCCAGGAAGCAGACTCCGTGCCTTTCCACACGCTCCCACGCTGGCTGCCAGCAGGGGAAGCTCCAGCCCGGAAGCCCTCCCAGCCATCAGGCTCAGAACTGCAGGCACCGTCTAGGGGGGGCAGATCAGATCCAGTGCCAAGCAGCCTGCAGAATCCCAGGGTTCCGCCCTCAGAGTCCACCCTGGCCCCAGCCTCAGCTCAGGCAGCTAAGGTAAAGACAAGAGGTCCAGGGTGAGCTAGAGATTAGGATGCAGAGAAACTTGGGCGTAGGGGGAGGAGCACCTCCTACTCAGGGAGAATTGCCCACCAGCTACAGCCGCGCCAGTTCACCACAGGCAGCCAGGAAGCAGTGAGCTCTCCGTCTCAGGAGGAGTGCGAGCAAGACAGAAGCTGGAGAATTCCAAGGTTCTGTCCACCACCTTGCTTTACCAACCCCCCACCAAGAATCTTCTCCGCACTGAGCCCCCAAAGCCACCGCTTCCTGCTCATGGGGGACAATCGCTGCAGCTGTGTGGCCTCGTTGTCCCTCCCTCCCCACCTCACTTGCCTCTTCTGTGACACAAGAGTGGGCGAGCTCGGGAGGTGTTTTCCTTTCATTCTCTGCTGTCGGCACCACACAATAATTGCATTTATTCTCAACATCCATAATAATTTTCTCTTAAAACAAAAACATGACAAGTCCCAAACCAACTGGCAAAAACACGGGAAGGCACCTTAATTTCAGCACAGAGGACTACCATCAGGCTCTCATATTTTCCTGAGGTAAACTGAATGTTTCTCCAAAGGCCTAAGGCTGTCTGGAAGGGCTCTGAGGGAGGCCAATGCGGGAGGCCCCCTCCTCTGTCTCCACACCCTTTTATACCTACCAGGAACCCTATGGCCCCACTTGGCTTGTTTCTGCATACACGCGCGCGCACACGCACACACACACACACACACACACACAATCCTTCCCATTCCCCACATCATAGATCTTCTCTTCGCTTGTACTCCTGATGAAACCCAGTCCCCCAGCATGGCTGACAAGGCCCCTGCCTCTGAGCAACCAGTGCCCCCCCCACTTCTTGATGCCCCTTCCTCACTCTGTGCTCCCGGCCTTTGCACTTGATGTTCTTTTTTCCCTGAACACTCTTCCCCTCTCTTCCCCTGGCTAAGGGCACAGGCATCCTTCGGGACTCAGCTTATACACCCCTTCCTCCAGGAAGCTCTCCCTGAGCTCATCAGGGCTTCCCACGGCCACATGCCTGCTCTTTCTGACTTGTACCTTCCTGGTTACGTATCTTTCACTTTCATCACTACTCAGTGTCTCAGGGCCCAGGACAACGCCTGGCACAGAGAGCCTGCCCAGAAAGTGTGTGATGAAAAATGAAGGACCCACAAAATGCCCTGAGAACTCTAAGCTGGCTTTGACCAGGTGTTCTGGTTCCAAACCACAGGAGGGCACAGCCTTGCCCTGAGCCAGGTTGCAGTTCTGGGATCTTGTGATCCCTGCATCCTGGGGTGGGAGGGTGTCTGTGCCCAGAATTCTTCCCTAATGTGGTCCTGTTATTTAGGGTTGGACCAGCCGAGCAGAAGCAGGAAGGAGAGCTGGGTCTCTGTTCTCCCACCCAATCTCCAATTTGGAGGCCACGCAGCCTGTTATTTAGAAGGCTAATTTGGTCTGGGGTTGGAAGCGAGCTCTGTGTGTGCTGAATGATGCCGTATTCTCCCAGGGGAGGAAGTGCCGTCTCCCTCTGCTCTCAGGCACAGGCCACGCTGCTCCAGGGCACCCCTGAGACCTGGGCTGAGGCCCCTAGAGCATTGAGGCCTCTGAGCCCTCACCCAGAGGAGAGGGAGAGGAGGGAAAAAACGGGTCCAGTCTCCTTGGCCACTGACTGCCCAGACAGTGCTTACCTTTGGCCAGGCATGAAAAAGAGCCAGCAGAGGGTCCCCAAGGACCAGGGACCCCAAAAGCCCCAGCTAACTGCTCAGGAAAAACACTGTAGAAATGAACACCATGAGGACCTGGCCCAGAAGGCCAGAAACCCAGCCCAGCAACTCCCCAGCAACCTCCCACTCCTGCTTCTCCCCGAGTCCAGCCACAGTTACTTACGTCCCTCTGGTGCGATGGTCCATCATGCTGTTTCCGGCCTTTGAACGCCTTTCACCTCCTCCTCGGGGAAGCTCCCTGTGACTACCAGGCTGGATCAGGAGCCACTTCCGGGTTCCCACAGCACTATATTTCCCACTTCATGGCACTGAGCGGTCTGCCCCATAGGCGCCTGGTTGTCTCCCCATCAGAATATGAGCCTGGAGTTCACGCCATGACGCAGCAGGTTAAGAATCTGACTGCCGTGGCTTGGGTTGCTGGCGGAAGTGCGTGTTTTATCCCTTCCGGCCTGGTGTAGCCGGTTAAAGGATCTGGATTTGCTGCAGCTGCGGTATAGGTCACAGCTGTGGCTCGGATTCAGTCTCTGGCCCAGGAACTTCTATATGCTGCAGGTGTGGCCATAAAATTAAAAAAAAACAAAAAAGAATACAGGCTCAGTTAGAGTGAGGCCTGGTGGTGGTGACCTTGGTGGCCCAGAGCCCTGCCCAGGATCTGGCTCGGCAGAGTTGGTAAGACAGGACAGGCAGAGAGGCTGCTCCACTCACAGCTGTGTGGACTTAAGCCAGGAGCGCCACTTTTCTAGGCATCTGTTTGCCTGTTTACGGACCGGGCACACAGGAACATTTCAGTATCTGATGAATACGTGAATGAATGAATGAGAAGCTGGTCTTGAGGGTCTGCAATCTCTGTAACTCAAACCCTTTAGAATTCCTCTCCTCATTCAAGCCACAAGGCTCTCTGCCCAGGTATATGCCAGCAGGTATAGCCACTGGCCTTGGGATGAGCTCTGGGGACGGTGGGGGCAGGCAGGAGCTGCAGTGGAGCTCAGAAGCTGGGACCTTGATCGGGTGATGGGTGACAAGAGCCTTGGGGGGAGGGCATAAAGACTTGAGGATGACAGGTGAAGAGTCCATCCCTGACATGCCTGGTGCTCCAGAACTCCAGCCTGCCTGGGGGCAGCACGCCGTCCCAACTCCCCCACACCCCAGCAGCTTCTCCTGAAACCTGCTCGGCTCTAACCGTCTGTCACCGGGGCTGGTGATTCACACGCTCCGCTCCTCTTTCCTCTTCCTGACTAATTATAGCTCCTGCGTGTTTTTCCCCCTGGAAAAAATGTCTTCTTAAAAAAATATATCCCCAAGCCAGCAGTGGTTAACTTAGTGAGCAGTGTGCAATTCAAACGGACTCTGAGGACGGGAGGGTTCCCTGTGTGGGGAGGTGTCTTCTGTCCAACAGAGAAGGGACAGGTGTGGGACTCGTGATGGCTATGGGACACTCCAGGTAGAAGAAGCTCAGCCCACCCCCGACTCTGCCTGTTATGACTCTGGGGACCCTGAGGAATTGCAGTCACAGTAACAGTAATGGGGACTCTATGGAGCCTGCGTGCTGGGTACAGTGCCAATTGTTCACCACGTGCACTGACATCTCTCCTCTGACACCTGCTGAAGTAGGCCCTGCTGGCCCCCCTCTGGACAAGAGGATATGAGCTCAGAACCTGCCTGGGGTCACACAGCCATCTGTGGTGGGGTCAAATGTGAAGTCAGGGGCACCAGGAGTTGTGGCTAGGTAGGGACCAGGGCCAGTGGCCTGAGAAGAGGGAGGCCCAGGACCATTAGCCCCTCCAGGGGACAGGCAGGCACATGGCCCTCTGGCCTGTCTCTCCCTCCCCCAGCTTCTGGGAATCCAGCAGTTCCTCTGGAACTGGGCCAGAGTTGAGACCACAAGTGTTGTCTGAGCTCTTCGTGGGGCCCAGTGAGTACACGTCAGAGCAGATGCCTGAGCAGGCACCCCGGCCAGGTGGGGAGGGGAGGCACTGCCGGGACCGGGTTCTAGAGCAACAGACAGAGAGGCCGAGATATGGGAGACCAGGTCAGGGAGCCAGACAGAGACAGAGAGAGGGGCAGAGATGGAGACAAACAGGGAGACGGGGTCAGGTCTGAGTCAGAGCCCAAAGGACCAAGATAACCCCAGAGAGAAGAGACAGAGACACAGCGCAGGGGACTGAGGCCCAGCCTGAGCAGCAGGGACAGCTGAGAAGGGAGAGGACCCCAGACCTGGTGTGGCCAGCGGGCTGGTTCAGCCAGAGAACCAGAGGCCTGGGGACTAGGACAGAGCCGGGAGGGAGAGAGTGTTGAAAGCAAAGTGAGGGAAGAGATGGAGGCCCCAGACCGCGTGAGGTCAGGCTCTGCCAGCAGGGGAGGGTGGCCATGGACACTCCAGGCCTGGTGTAGGAGTTGGGGGCATGATGCCTCCTCATGTCTATCAATCCAGGAAGACTGCCTGGGGAGGTGGCTCTAGAGGGGGTGCGCACATGGGCATCAGGAGAGCTGAGGTGCATGGATCAAATGAGCAGGGTGGAGGCGGGAGGGGGGCATCCCAGGGGGGCTCCCCTGGAACCGCCTCTCTGAGGCTGGCCTGTCCCCGCCTCTCCACCAATGCCGAGGCCAAGACCCTCCCCAGGGGCTGAGGAAAATCCAGGCAGGGCTGGGCCTCTCCTTTCTCCCAGGGAAGTGAAACCCTGGGGCTGTTTGTGTGGTCAGCCTGAGGCCAGAGGCCTCCTGCCTTGTCCAGCAGAGTCACCAGCCTCCCAGCCGGGAACAGGAGGGAGGCGGGTTCAGTGCTACCCCCTGAACCCAGCAGATGGGCAGCCTTCCCCGGCATCAGGCTGGGACAACCTCCCACACCCCATTCCCCACCAGTTATTAGGAAATACACCCCCTCTACAGCCCCCAAGGCTAGGGGTCTGTCCTACTCAGATTTCTCAGGCAGGGCCAGGACTCTCTCACCTTAGGACAGGACTCTGCTTCCTTCCCCTGACCTTCAAGGCAGAGCCTGTGCTCCCCTCAGACCCTCCAGGCCAAGGGAGGACCCCACTCTGCCCTGGCAGCCCAGGACGTGTCAACAGCCTTGCTAACCACAGGCAGGCTGGCCCTGGCTCCAGCCATCACCTCCCCCCAAGTCCTCTGGACACCTGACACGGCTGCTGCCTGCCCTGGGTCAGGGCCCAGTGCCCAGGGCCTGTAAGCCAGGCAGCTGTCACGATTTCCGGCTCAGGGGGCCTCCAGGGCTAACACCTCTTAGCTACTTTCTCGTCTGGACTCTCCTGGCCAAGTCTTGGTTTTTCTGGGGTCGGTGTCTGGATCCTGGAGCATCTGTCATGGGAAGGGAGGGAGTCACAGCAGGGAGCAGGTGGCCTTGAGTCCAGAAGACCAGCACAGGCTCCCAGGATATGCCCTTGAGCCTCAGGAAGGAGGGAGGAAGTGGCTGCCGACCCCTGGGAGGGGGGAGTTCACCAATGCAGGAAAAAGGTGCCCCTGCAGGCCCCTCATTATTGGCCCAGCCGCCCAGGAGGGCTGGGGACAGGTGATCAGGGCATTTTGACGGAGACACCTGTTTCGTGGATCCCCAAGATAAACCAAGAAACCACCTTTTATAATGACATGACAGGGTAGGGTTTGGAGTCTGACAAACCAGGTCTATTCAGCTCAGGCTCTGGAGAGATGACCAAGCCTCAGTTTCTTCATCCATAAAACGGTGCTGCCAGTAACTCCCACCTCAGCAATTGAGATTTCACACATGAAGCTGAAACACGAATGGCTCTGCTTTAGCAGGTCAGATCGCACCAGAGGTTCCAAGCTCCTCCCCAGAATCCCCTTTCCCCTCAGGTCCCCTCCCCATAGGAGGAGACAGGCAGCCCTCAGACTCTAGTCCCAGTGCAGCCTGGGGCGGACTAAGCTGAAGTCTGAGGGGAAAGACAAGGCCTGGGTGGGGACAAGGAGCCAGGAGAGCTGGGCGGTGGTCCTCTCCTGGGTGGGACTGCTGGCCAGCCCCCAGCCCCCACCCTCGGGCCTCTGAGCCACAGGGATTGGACTGGCTGAGCACCTCCCTGCCTCTCAGGCCAGCCAAGGGCTCAGTCACCCTCTGCACCCCCACCCTGGCTCCAGCCTCCTTCTAGGCCAGCCTGGCCTTTGGTCCCAGCTCCTCTGACAAGAAGAGAGGGAGGACACTGGGCCCACTCTCATCTCAGACCATTTTTAGCCCCCAAGGAACTCGGCGTCCTCCCAGCAAGGGTGCGTGGGTCGTAGCTGGGTATTAATAGCTCAGCTGGAGGAGGTGACCGGGACTTTCGCAGCCAAACCCTGGAGGCCTTGCATCCTGGGCAGGCTGAGCGGCCCTCTCCTCATCCAGACATCCTCCGCTGGCTCTCGTACATTCCTGTCCCCCAGGGCTTCTCTCACCTCCCTGCAGCCCCCACCCTTTTACACATGCCTGGTTCCCCTCTTGGTTGAATCTCCCTGTGCTCCCCTTGGGGAGGGGGAGACCCCCGGGGTCAAGGGCCCCAGCGGTGGGTGAACGGCTGAGGCTGGTCCGTGATCAGGCCCCGTGGGAGATGAGAACAGAGAAGCCTGTGATAAGGCTCCCTCCTTGGCACCCTTCTTGGCCCGCTGGCCTCTCATTCCTGCTTGCCTCCTCCACCCCAGCTCCCCCACCAGCTGCTGTGTGGGCTCAGCCCCAAATCTCTGGCCATGCCGGGTCCAGAACAGAGAAGAGGCGGGAAAACCCAGCTGGCAGACTGGGGGCCTGGAAAAGGTGCCCAGGACGGTGCTGCCTGCACATGGCTCAAGTGGGAGAGCAGCGGCCTGAACAGGCCACAGGACCGCCTCTCGGGGGCAGTCTGGGAAGTGAAAGGGCCCTGGGCGGTGACTGCGGATCTAGGGCCTTGACACAGTCCTTCCCCTGAGACTCCCTCCAGAGAGATCAGCACATACCTGATGCTAACCTCTGACCTCTGACCCTACCTCAGCCTGAGTCCTGACCTTGACCCTAGATAGCCTGGCTCATTAGGTTCTGAGCCATGGCCCCTGCCCTCTGAACCCTGACTCTAAGCCAAGACTGCACCTCTGACCATTGGACAAGACTGAAGCTCAACCCTCTGACCTCACCTCCAGTTTAAGCCTCAGCCTTTAGGCTCAAGCTGAATGTGGGCCACCACCCTCTGGTTCCCACCCCAGGCTGAGTCCCCAAACCAGCTCCAGGCTTAGCAAGGACTGGTCCTCGCTTGCCTTTCTGAGCCTCAGTCCCGAACCTACCCAGTCTCCTAGCTCTCAGCTCCTCAGCCTGGAGGAGGCCCTGAGCACTCCTTGCAGTCATTCAGCCACCCCCACCCTGAGTTTTGAAGCAAGCTGATACAAGGAGCACATCATACCAGGCGATTTATGACTTGGACTAGCAGAGGCTGGTAACATATGCTATTTCTGGGCTGCATCTTGTTGTTTGGACCAGGGGGAAGCAGAGCCCACAGCAGAGGGAAGGGAAACACAGATGGGCAGATGGGCCCTCGTGTTCCCAGACACCACGTGGTGGGGTGCAGGGGCCCCGGGTGACCTAGGGCTGGGGCAATGCTCTTCTGAAGCAGAGAAGCAGGTGTGCCTACACACTCTGACCTGGAGGAAACAAATCATAAAAAATGGGACACTCTCCCCAACTCCAGCACCTCATTTTCTTTCTAGCTCCAGATCCCATACTCCCAGCAGCTCAGAGTGGAAAATGGGTCCAAGGCCCACCTCTCCTCTCCACAGTTGTAAGCCCTGGGGCGTGTCGCTTAGCCCTGGCCTCCAACAATGTCAGCAGCCTCACCTGTAAAACGGGGATGTGACACAACCTTCATGATCAGGTTTTATGAGGACAAATGCAATCTCAGAGGCAAAGGCCCTGTGCGTGCCTGGCACACGTCAAGAGCTCACCACAGAGGAGCTCCTAAGATTTTATCAAAGATTAAAGTCCAGCTGTTATATTTGGAGGGTCGGGAGCCTCCCCCTTCCGTTCCCACTGCAGGATTCCTCGGGGACACAGTTTGGAAACCCTTGACCTAGATTCTGGGCTGGCAGTAGGACCAAAAGTAGCATTAGCTGACGATTACAGGAGCAGGAACAGCATGGAATTTGTCAGCGTGGAATTAGGTCACAGAATTCTTAAAACAGAGGAGCCACAGAAGCCAAAAAAACTCAACATCTGAAGGCATAGTGATCTCCTGGGCCAAGAATGGTGCAAGCCAACCAAGAAAGGATGGATTCCCTGTCTTGGACAGCAGACTGGGGCACTCTCACGTGCCTGTGGGCTTTTCCTGTGTGCCCTGGAGCATCCAGCGAGGTGGAGGGCCTCCAGCTCCACCACCATCTCCAAAGCCCCACATTTCCAGGAGATTTTCTGCTTTCCCACCGCTGCTCTGCTCAGGTGTCTGGAAAGTCAGCTGCTCCTGAGCCTCCCTCCCCAGCCAGATCACCTCTATGACCCCTCCCAGGGGTCCCTGGCGGCAAATCCCAGGGGCCATCCCTGACGCTGCCAGAGGCCCTGCAGAGTGGACTTTTGACACACTGGTGACCACAGGTCTAACCTTTCCTCAAGAGTGAAGTGAGGAGCTGGCCCTGTGGGAAGAAGGTGAGCACCCGTGCGCTGGGGACCCACTGCACCAGGTGTTGTGTCCATCATCTCTGATTCAGGAAACAGAGTTGGATGGGGGAGTGACACGCCCAAGGCCACACAGCTGGGCAGTGGCAAGGGGAAGGATTTGAACTAAAGCTGCTGCCCTGAGAGGAGAGGCAAAAGTGAGGCCCCAGGAGTGGGCGGGCTACCCCTCAGTGCACAGCAGCAGAGACCTACAGCCAGTACAGCCTGCTCCCTGGTCTCTGGGGGCTCCCAGCCTCCGCCATGGCCAGCTGAGCCCCGCCCCCAGTGCCATTCCCACACGACCTTTCCAGGTGGCTAATGAGGGCCCCAGCACCACTCAGTAATTGGCTTCATTAGGCGGCTGGGGCTGCCCAGGGGATGGGGTGGCGGATGCTGGGCCCCATGGGGACAGGCCAGACAGCCTCCCGTTAATTACCTGAAAAATCAGACAATTAGGGCTCCTGCCACCCGCCTGCCCACGTCCTGCTGGCCCCTAATTACTGATGGCTGCTAAGCAGACCGGGAGTGACCTGGATTTGGACCGAGGACCAGCCACTGCCATCTCTCCCAGCCCCCACTCTGCATCCATCACAGGCTACAGACACACAGAGCTAGGAGGAGGGTTCTCTCAGGGATCTTCCTCTGGTCCCCCCCTTCCCCAGCCCTGGACCCTTCCCACCCATCACCTCTCCTGCTGAGGGCAGCTCTGGAAGAGGAGAGATGGATGCTGGGAGCCCCAGAGGCCCTCAGGGAAGACGAGTGGGCTGCTAGGGGAAGGGCAGACCCAGAAAGGGGGGTCCAAGAGGTGTGGGGGCTGATGAAGTGGCTGACCTCCCGCTGGGCCCGGCTCCTCCAGGGGAAAAAATGCTTGACTGTGTTCAGGAGTAGGTCTGGGCAGAGAAGATGAGGCTGAGAAGTTTCTGTGAGCCTGGCCCAGGCCAGGGCATGCAGGGAGACCTGGGCCTGTCCTCGGGGAGACCCCCCCCCCCACTCAGGAAGAGAGATGGACCTAGATGAAGCATGACCAAGGTACAGCTTGTGCTGCTGGGACAGGTGTGAGGGAGGGGCTTGGCCTGACCGAGGGGGTCCTGGAAGGCCTCCCAGAGGTGATGATCTTTAGGCTGAGCTGCACGAGGGGTGCACTGCTCCTGGCAGAGACAATAGCACATTTGAGGGCTTAGAGTTGTATCCTTTTCTGTTGAAAGCATTGATAGAAAAAGAGGCAGGGTACCCCCCCTCAGCAAGTATCTACCATGCACCAGGCCACTAGGTGAAGGCGGCTAGACTGGCCCTGCCCCCAGGAAGGCTGAGTACGGGGGCTGGGATGGGGGTGGGGATGCAGGCACAAGTAAGACAGATATAACCCCAGGCCTCACACAACTTACAGTCTTGCAAGGCAAGTTTTGTTCCTGTTCTTTTTGTTGTTGTTTTGCTTTTTAGGGCCACACCCGAGGCATATGGAAGTTCCCAGGCTAGGGGCTGAATTGGAGCTATAGTCACCAGCCTGTGCCACAGCCACAGCAATGCCAGATCCAAGCCGTGTCTGCAAGCTGCACCACAGCTCATGGCGATGCTGGATCCTTAACCCACTGAGTGAGGCCAGGGATCGAACTCATGTCCTGGTGGATCCTAGTCGGGTTTGTTACTGCTGAGCCACGACGGGAACTCCTCGCTCCTGTTCTTGTGTCATGTGGTAGGTCACCAGTGTCCATTACATGATATATGGCTGGAGGGAGGGAGGGAGGGATGGACAGACAGAGGGATGGATGGCAGACTGAGCCCCCCAGTTGAAGATGAAGAGTTTGAGACAGAGCAGCCCTGTTACTTCCCATCTTCTGCACCTTCCTCCTCTATTCATGTAGTGCAAGAGCCTGTGCCAGAAAGAGGACGAATCTTCCCAAGCGCTCTGTACTTCTCTCCATTGCATTTTATCTCCCCAACTGGCTCTGGCTCTCCTAGAGGTTGGGTACCCTGCCCCATCTACCAACCTAGCACTCCAAGCCAGTTTGACTTTAGCCTGCAGATAAGTGAGAGAATAACCTTGTGGGACATTCAGCTGGGGAGACTGAGGGAGGACAGGGTCAGGGGTTGGGATTCCTTCTGAATGAATGTGATGGGGTATCAATGAGAGGAGGCAGGGAGGGGAGCTCAGCCTCTAGAGCTCACCACTTGGGTGGTCAAGTAACGGTGTTTATTCCTTATTTATCTCTTTAAATACAATGTTTATGACAGTGCATAATAATATCATGGACACTGGTGACCTACTGTACAACAAAAGAACAGGATGGAAGTGTGCCTCCTGAGACTGTAAGTACCGTGAGACCTGGGGTGCACACCTGCCTTGTGCCTGCATCTCTGTCCCCAGCAGCACGAATAGCGCCTGGCACCCCAGGGCGAGTAACAGTCCTTCATTGGTGGAATCTCTGTGTGTGTGCCATTCCTATCCAACTTCTGCCTCCCCCAGTGTCAAGAATCTCGGTGTGTCACTTTTGGCTTTTTTGCAAATAATTCTATCATATACATACAAACACCTAAAAGAATAAACACCTAAAAGAATAAACACCTAAAACACCTGAAAGGGGGCTTCAGAAACATGGCTTTGAACTGAATGTAGTTCCCTGCAATCTATGTTCTTCACTCGCCGTTATGGTTTAGGACTCACCCATGCTGCCGTGGGAGCTGATTTCTTGATTCACCTGTTACTGGATATCTGTTTTGCTCTTAGCTTCTCCTCAGGAAGAGTGCTGCTAAAAACAACCCCAGGGTGGGGGAGATTCTGTTATCACTTGTCTGGTCCCCATGCCAGCAGAGTTCATGCTGCCTCTTCTCCCCTACCTGCCTGCACACACAGGCACTTCCCAGGCACACTGGTGCCTCAGAATGAGGCTCCCTGTGACCTGAGCCAACCCTGGAGGGGCAGGGGTAGGTAGGTCTGGGTGGGGGCCAGATGCAGCAACTCCACGAGTCTCATATCTGGATCCAAACCCATGCATCCCACCTTGAGCCAGCCTCAGAAGTGCATCTGGCTCTATGTTCAGAACAGGATGAAAAAGAAAAACAGATTCTGTAGTTGGACAGTCCTGGCTACAAAGGTCCAGTTCATCATGCACAAGCTTGATGACTTCTTCCTTCTGAGCCTCCGTGTTTCCTCATCTGTATAGAGCAGGAGTAGCTTTAAGATGTCCTCACAAAACCTTACAGAGAGACTGTGAATGCTCAGCAGCAGGCAGGGGTAGCTGACATTGTTGCCACTGCTGTTTTCCTGCTTCAGCTTCTTTCACTTTTAATCTAAGGGGCTTTCAAGGACATCTAACCACCACCCCTAAGGATGAGGAAGCTGAAGCACAGAGAAGGGAGGGCCCCTACTCAGGGCCCCGGTGTTCCCAGCCCATTCCCTGCTGCAGGGCTGATTGGTCAAAGAAAAGGCAAAAAAAAAAGACCCTAATCCTGCTGCCTGGAAAGTGATGCGATTTAAGGAGAGAAACAATGCTCCAAGGGCACAAGATTCTCAAGCCTACAAAAGGAAATTCCAGAGTGCAAGAGTGCCATGCTATCCCCTCTCCACCAGGGGACCCTGGACCTCCCCTTGAGCCTTTTGTGTTCCCTCTTGCACTCTATCCTGGTTCTGGGATATGAAGCTGGGGATGGCAGAGAGCCAGCAGCCTACTTGCCTGGGTCCCACAGTTATCCTCCCCATCCCACGGGCACCTGGAGCCCCCACCCTCCCTGACCTTCCTTTGTGCAGAGAAACCGAGGTCCTGCCTGGCTTAAGTCCTCCTGGGCCTTGACACAGCCTCCACCCTGTTCTGAGGGGTAGTCACCACGTGGTCTCTCAGCCCTGTAAAAAGGGGGTGACAGGGACCCTGATCCTGCCTCTCCAGACAGAGAGAGCAAGTAGGGTTGAAAGAGGAGGCCCTGGTGTGCCCAGGAGTCAAATGCTTAATTTTGCAGTTGCACCCAGTTTTCTTTTTTCTTTTTTCTTTCTTTCTTTTTTTTTTTTTGGTCTTTTTGTCTTTCCTAGGGCCACACTGGTGGCATACGGAGGTTCCCAGGCTAGGGGTCTAATTGGAGCTGTAGCTGCTGGCCTACGCCAGAGCCACAGCAACGCCAGATCTGAGCCGCGTCTGTGACATATACCACAGCTCATGGCAACGCCAGATCATTAATCCACTGAGCAAGGCCAGGGATCGAACCCGCAACCTCATGGATCCTAGTAGGATTCGTTAACCACTGAGCCACGACGGGGAACTCCTGCACCCAGTTTTCTGATGAGGAGCTGGGGCTCAGTGTCACACTGCAGGACAGGAGAGCTGGACCAGGAGCCCAGATCTGCGCCCCCTGCTGTCACTGCCTGCATTCAACACTGCTGAGCTGTGTGTCGGGGTCTCCTCCAAACACAAACACAGACTTCCTGCTGGAAGGAGCCTATGGTTACCACCCAGCCAGGCTGGTCTCTGCCATGGCGAAAGGCCAGGGATCAGGACCAGCCGTCGCCCCAGCTCTGCTCCAGAAGCACTGGCCTCTGAGAGCAGGCCTAGAGAGAAGTGGGTGAGGAAGGGCGGGTTCCCCTTAATGTCCCACACTCCCTCCCACCTGCCAACACCCGCTTTTCTCCATCTCCTCTCAGGGAACCCCCCTCCGGCTGCCCTGCCGCTGCAACATTCCCCACAGGCTCCGCCCCCGCAGCCCCCAGGCCCCTCCTCCGCGCCAGTAATTCGAGCTATTTTTAGCCAAGCCGCATCCTCGGAGAGCCTCAAGTCAAGGGGAAGCCACCCCCGCGCCTCCAGGAGCTGCTTGCAGAAAAAGATCGATTAAAACCAGTGCTTCCAGGGCTCGAGCCAGAAAGGCAGCAGCGCAGAGACAGGCAGAGCCAGGACCTTGGGCCTCGCACTCCTAGCGTCAGGGCCGGGATGTTAGGAGTGGCCAAGGTCCCCCACATGCCCCTCACTGCCACCACTTAGCAGCTGGCCTGATTGCACCTTCTCAGGGCCTGTCCAGTCATCCCTGCCAGCAGTGAGGAGGCCTTCCCTGGAAACTTCTGTGCTCTCCCATCCCCAACTCTGGGCACCAGGCCTTGGAGGTGGGCAGCTTCCGTGTTCCCAGAGGAGATATGATGGCCGGGAAGGACCCACATATCACCTGTCTGGCCTTCTGGCTAGTTCAAGCCTTGTCCAGGGGGCTATCAGATGGGACAGAGACCGTGGGCCAGGTCCAGCAAGCACTTGGCATGGAAGGGTCCCTGGAGCCACACCACAACCAGCAGGTGGTACCCTCACCCCCATCTCGCAGGCCAGGTCACAGAGCCACAGGAGGACAGTCTGTTCAAGGTCACACAGCTGCTGAGTGTCAGGCAGCACCTGGGTCACGCCCTACAGCCTTCGCCAGTGGACAATGAGTGCCTGCGAATGTGACAATCAACTACTGAACAAGTGTGTGGGGTACACAGGAAAGAAGCACTGACAATGTTGTATTGGGGAGACTGTCGTATTGGGACCCACCTGCTGTGGGTGCCATAGCACATTCTCAGAGGCTTGCTCCTCAGGTGCCCTCTTTTTCCCAAGCTGTCATCGGTGTGAGTCTCAGGCAGCATCCAAGTCCAGAAGAGCTTCCAGGAACTGCCTGGAAGGATTGGGCAGAGAAAGACCTGGGTGATCCTGGGCAAGCCCTTTACCTTCCTGAGCCTGTTTCCTCATCTGCAACATGGGATTAACAAAAAAAAGCCACTCTGCAGTGGTAGTGAGGACTGGTGACAGCCAGCTCAGAGCTCCTGGCCCCGGGCCCTAGCAGGACGCCCCCTTCCCCCCAGGCCCTGGATTTAGGACCGCACTCACTGCTGGGAAGTGAGGACGCTCACCGCGGGCCAGGCGTCTGAGGCTCTGGGGCACAGTGACAGCTCGGGGAGGCCCTGATCAGCCTCCAGAGACAGAGCCACAGGGAGCAAATGCCAGCTTGTGCCTGCTCAGCCACTGTATCCTTTCACCTCTGCCTGACCTTCCATGGCCTGCCTTCCAGCCCCAGCAGCATCCCTCCTCTCCCAGGAAGACTTCATGGTTCTTCCTCCAAACCCCAGAGGCTCCTGCCTAGATGGACCCCTCTCTGTTCTGCCTCTTGGGATCTGTATCTGCAGCTTCCTCCTGCCCCAGGCCCTCAGGCTCTGCACATAGAAGCTGCTCCAGGTGATCGTGGCAGTAGCCCTGGCCCAGCAGACAGAAGGGTTCCAAGCTCAGGGCCTCACAGGGCCCGTCCTCCAATCTCCAGTGTGAGCCAGGGGTCACCCTGTTTGTTCTGTCACAGAGAACCACCCCCGACCTATGTAGCTGATCCCGTTTTACATGGGGCAGGGGTGGCACGAGAGCGAACGGCAGCCCCTGGGGAGTTGAGTGATTTGCCCAGGAACCCACGTAGAAAGGGCAACACTTGGGCCAAAGCCCTTTGTCTAGGGCTACAAACCCTTCGTGCTCACTCAGTAAGACCTTTAGGTCCCTAGCTCTCCTGACCGTGCCCTTCTTCAGATCCCCAGCCCCTTTCTGCTCCTTCTGATGTCCCTTGTTTTATGAGGGCAAGGGCAGGCCCAGAGCCTTACCCAAATCCCATCTGCATGAGGTGCAGCTTTCCTGTGGCCTCACTGCCCAATAGTTAAGGATGCTCCCAGCTCCCTGGCTCTGACCACTCCGGCTCCCTGACTTTGCCACATACTCTTTGTGTGTCCTTGACAAGTCCCTTTTCCTCTCCAGACCTCAGTTTCCCCACCCATAGGCTGGAGAGGGGAACCAGGTGATCTTCAAGGCCCCTGCCCCAGTGCTGTTTTTCTCAATTCTGCCAGGGGCTCTTGGGTTTCTGCCTGTGCCTCCTGGGAGAGGGTGGGACTCAGAGTTGGGAGCTTGAAATCTTAGGGAGATGACAGCCCCCTTGCTCATTCAGAAGAATTCTTACAAAGGCGACTTCACCCTGCTCTCTCCTCGCTTCAAGAATCCTGATGCTGGGAGTTCCCTTCGTGGCTCAGTAGTTAACAAACCCGACTAAGAACCATGAGGTTGCGGGTTCGATCCCTGACCTTGCTCAGTGGGTTAAGGATCCGGCGTTGCCGTGAGCTGTGGTGCAGGTTGTAGACGCGGCTCAGATCCCGCATTGCTGTGGCTGTGGCTGTGGCTGTGGCTGTGGCTGTGACTGTGGTGTAGGCTGGCAGCTATAGCTCCTGTTAGACCCCTAGCCTGGGAACCTCCATATGCCACAGGTGCGGCTCTAGATAAAGGCAAAAAGACAAAAAAAAAAAAAAAAGAATCCTGATGCTGTAGTTCCCATCATGGCATAGCGGTTAACGAATCTGACTAGGAACCATGAGGTTGCGGGTTTGATCCCTAGCACCGCTCAGCGGGTCAACAATCCAGTGTTGCCGTGAGCTGTGGATTGGCGTAGGCCGGCAGCTGTAACTCTAGCTCTAATTCGAACCCTAGCCTGGGAACCTCCATATGCCGCGGGTGCAGCCCTAAGATGACAAAAGGCAAAAAAAAAAAAAAGAATCTTGATGCAAGGGTGGTCCCAGGATCCAGTCCCTGGGGCCATAACTGGGCCAAGAAAGGAGCTCTCCCCTACCCCAGCTTCTTTTTAGCCCGGGCTGGGAAGGTAGACAGGCAAGAGGGGGAACCTGGGCAAGATGGGGGCTAAAGGAAAAAGGGGAGCTGAAGGGGCCACAGGTGCCACGGCAATGACATTGCTGGCTCTACTGGAGGCTGCGAAAGGGAAGGAAAGGGGTCCCTCCCAATCCTCTGCTTCATTCTTCTTTCTTAGATGCTCTTTTTTCCACCTCAGAGACAGAGGTGAGAGTTGGAGGAGCCCTTCAGAGATGTCGTCCTGCGCTGCCTACCCCCCTCGCTCATCCCTCCCTTCCTGGCAGGTCAGTCCTTGGTGCTGCCCAGCGTCTCCTCCCTCACACCCCACCAGTCCTTGCTGCCTGAGGCCCAGGCCCGCAGGCCCCAGCTCCACCCCCAGTTGGCAGAAGCCTGCCCACCTCCCAGGGCCACTGACACCACCACCCCCAATCCCCCCCACCCCGTTCTAGGCATGTTCTGGGAGGGGCCGGTGGGTCTGAATGGAGGCAGGGCCAGCACAGAGGATGCCCCCATTCTGGGCATCTGCTGGCCACAGAAGCCAGGAGCTTCTCCCAGGTCACCTCTCGGTGTCAC
The DNA here is from genome assembly GCA_004024745.2 of Catagonus wagneri. Classification (NCBI taxonomy): domain Eukaryota; kingdom Metazoa; phylum Chordata; class Mammalia; order Artiodactyla; family Tayassuidae; genus Catagonus; species Catagonus wagneri. The sequence goes on along the minus strand of PVHT021183699.1, from coordinate 34,945,868 downwards.
CAGGCTCCCTCTACGACATCCTGGGCACACACCATCCCATGCTCCTCTGGTCCTGGGGGGCATCTGGACCACAGTATTTCTTCGTTTCGCTGTGGGACCTCTAGCAGGTCATGCCCAAGGACTCCCTCTCCCCACCTGCAAAACAGGGTGATGAGAACCGCAGCACCTCCCAAGGCTGTGGTGCAGTCTCAGGATGCCCAGCCAGGCCCAGGAGGCTTCCTGCCTGCTCAGCCTTCCCTCCACTTTCTCCTCCTCCACTGTCACAAGTGAGGAGACCAAGGCTCAGGAGGTGAAGTCACTCCACTTGTGAGCAGCAGTTAGAACTTGAACTGAAGCCTGTCTGATGTCAAAACCTGTTCCTTTAGCCTCCAACAGACATAGTCTCCAGTAACTCTAAGGTGAACCGGCAGGGGCTGTGCCCAGGGACACCTGCAGGTTCCACTTTCTTTTTCCTGATCCTCCTCTAGGGGAAGACACCGTACAGCACCACTACCAAGAGCCTGAAGCCAGGGGAGACTCAGCCCACCCAGAGAACCTGCCGAGGATGGGCAGACAGGGGCTTGGTCCCTAGGCAGGGGGAGGGGTGGGGTGGGGGCCAGAAGCAGGGCTGTGAGAGGTCTGGGAGGCTCAGAGGGCTTCTTCCCAAAGGAGAGGAGCTCCAGCCAGCCTGCCGTGGCACCACCCCATCCACAGCCCCATGCTGCCCCCATGTGGATGATAGGCTCATATTCCTGGCAGGGACATCGCCTCACTTCTGGGCCAGGAGCCCCCAGAGGGAAAATCAGTGGCCTGAGGTTGCGAAGGTGTCCCCATGGGCGAAAGGGATGCACTGCACCTCCAAGCCTCTGTAGAACCTGTCCTCTCTACCTGAGAGATCCTGGACCCCAACCTGGCATTGCACACTGCCCATCGCCTTTCTTTCTCCCAGGAGTTTCTAATCCTAGACTCTTCGAGAGAAATGAACTTAAGAGTTGTATATTCCAACCCTCCATCCCATATTTCAACCTCTATCTCCAGTAATTCCTCACATCCGAGAGCTCAATACCTCTGGGAGCAGCCCATAGTTTGGACGCTATTCTGATTGCAAAAATGACCCTCATCCATGGAGCTGGTTTTTGCCTCCTTCAGTTATAGCTCTGTCTACTGGGGCCACAAGACCCAGGTGGCCTCTCACTTGGGGATTTCTAAGCAGAGCCAAAACTAAACCTCTTGCTTAGGTGCCCCCCTCCCCCAGTCTTTTCTCCTACATGCGGCATATGGAGGTTCCCAGACTAGGGGTCAAATCAGAGATACAGCTGCCGGCCTACACCACAGTCACAGCAATGCCAGATCCAACCCACATCTGCGACCTACACCACAGCTCATGGCAACGCCGGATCCTTAACCCAGGATCCTGAACCCAGCGGGGCCAGGGCTCAAACCTGCCACCTCATGAATACTAGTTGGGTTCATTACTACTGAGGCACAACAGGAGACAGGAATTCTTCACAGTCCCTTTTATCTCGGCACACTGGTAGTCCCTGTCCCTCTGAAATTTCAGGACAGAGGGGACCCAGCACCCCTGAGGACTGTCATTTCCATCCATCCTGGACCTTCCTTAGAGCCTGTCCTCATTCTTAGCATTCACCTGACACTGACACTCTTTCCCTAAGCCATGTCTGCCTCCCCAGAGGTCTTGTGGGGAGAAAAGAGTGATGGGGATGAACAATGAGTTAGTACCTAATGTATACTCAGCACAGTGTAATTATCCAGTTTAATTGATAAAGGAAATTGAAGATGATTCAAAGAAATGGAAAACTAGCCCATGCTCTTGGGAAGAATGAATGTGGTTAAGTGGTCATACCACCTAAAGCAATCTATAGATTAAATGCGACCCCTATCAAATTACCCATGACATTTTTCACAGAACTAGAAAAAATAACCCTAAAATTTATATGAAAGCATAAAAGATCCAGAATTGCCAAAGCAATTCTGAAACCCTAAAATTTATATGAAAGCATAAAAGATCCAGAATTGCCAAAGCAATTCTGAAGAAAAATAAAGCATGAGGCATAACCCTCCCAGGGTTCAGATGATACAGTAATAAAAACAGCATGGTGTTGGCACAAAAACAGACATATGGATCAATGGAACAGAATAGGAGGCCCAGAAATAAACCCACACACCTATGGTCAATGACTCTTCAACAAAGGAGGTAAGAATATACAGTGGAGAAAACACGGTCTCTTTAGCAAGTGGTGTTGGGAAAGCTGGACAGTCTCATGTAAATCAATGAAGTTAGACTACTCCTTCACAGCATACATGAAAACAAACTCAAAATGGCTCAAAGACTTAAATATAAGACAAGATACCATAAAACTCCTAGTAGAGATCATAGGCAAAACATTCTTTGACAGAAAATCATAGCAATGTTTTCTTAGATCAGTTTCCCAAGGCAAGAGAAATAAAATTAAAAATAAACAAACGGGACCTAATCAAACTTAAAAGCTTTTGTACAGCAAAGAAAACCTCGAACAAAGCAAAAAGACAACCTATGGGTTGGGAGAAAATATTTGCAAATGATGCAACTGACAAGGGCATAGTTTCCACAATACACAAACAGCTCATACAACTCAGTAACACCACCAAAAACAAAACAACCCAATCAAAAAATGGACAGAAAGGGAGTTTCCTTTGTGGCTCAGTGGGTTATGAACCAGACTAGTATCCATGAAATGCGGGTTCAATCCCTGGCCTTGCTCCATGGGTTAAAAGATCTAGTGCTGCCACAAGCTGTGGTACAGGTCGCAGACGCAGCTAAGATCTGGTGTTGCAGTGGTTGTGGCTGAGGCCAGTAGCTGCAGCTCTGAATTAACCTCTGGACTGGGAACTTTCATATGCTGCAGGTGTGGCCCTATAAACCAAAGCAAAAAAAAAAAAATGACAGAAGGAGCTCCTGCTGTGGCACAGTGAGTTAAGAATCCAACTTCTGTGGCTAAGGTTGCTGCAGAGGAGACACAGGTTCAATCCCTGGCTAGGAGCAGTGGGTTAAAGGATCTGGAATTGCTATAGCTGCAGCACAGGTCACAGCTTCAGCTCAGATTCAATCCCTGGCCTGCGAATTTTCATAAAAATATAAATAAATAAAAATAAAAAATAAGTGGGCAGAAGACCAAAACAGACATTTCTCCAAAGAAGACATACAGATGGCCAATAGGCACATGAAAAGATACTTAACATCACTAATTATTAGAGAAACACAAATCAAAAAACTACATTGAGGTACCACCTCACACTGGTCAGAATGGCCATCATTAACAAGTCAACAAATAACAACTACTGGAGACAGTGTGGAAAAAAGGAAACCCTCTTACACTGTTGGTGGGAATGTAAATTGCTGCAACCGCAATCGAAAACAGTATAGAGGTTCCTTAAAAAACTAAAAATAGAGTTGCCATATAATTCAGCAATCCCACTCCTGGGTATATATCCAGAAAAAACTCAAATTCTGAAAGATACATGTATCCCAATGTTCCCTGCAGCACTATTTACAATAATGGAAACATGGCAGGAACCTAAATGTCCACTGATAGGTGAATAAAGAAAATGTGGTATTGGAGTTCAGCCTGTGGTGCAGCAGGGTTGGCAGCAAGTCTGGAGTGCTGGGATGCAGGTTCAATCCCCAGTATGGCACAGTGGGTTAAGGATCCAATTGCTACAACTGCAGCTCGGATCTGATGTCTGGCCCAAGAACTCCATGTGCCACGATGGGGCAGCCAAAAAAGAAAAAAAAAGATGTGGTATATACACACAATGGAATATTACTCAGCCACTGAAAAAGACTGTAACAATGTAATTTGCAGCAACATGATGGATTTACAATTTATCACACTTAGTGAACTAAATCAGACAAAGACAAATACCATATGATTATCACTTATATGCAGAATCTAAAACATGATACAAATGAATTATTTACAAAACAGAAACAGACTCACAGACATGGAAAACAAATTTATGATTACCAAAAGGGAAATGGGTAGGGAAGGGATCAATGAGGAGTCTGGGATGAACAGATACACACTACTACATATAAAATAGATAAAAAACAAGGTCCTACTTAGCTCAGGGATATTAAATATCCTGTCCATTAGTAAACTATAATGGAAAAGAATAAGAAAAAGAATAAATCACTGTGCTGTATACCAGAAAAGAACACAACATTGTAAATCAACTATACTTCAATAAAAAAATTTTTTTTCAGGGAGTTCCCATTGTGGTGCAGCGGAAATAAATCTGACTAGCATACATGAGGATGTAGGTTCGATCCCTGGTCTCACCAGCAGGTTAAGGATCTGGCATTTTCGTGAGCTGTGGTGTAAGTCACAGATGAGGTTCGGATCCGCATTGCTGTGGCTGTGGTGTAGGCCAGCAGTTGTAACTCCAATTCAGTCCCTAGCCTGGGAAATTCCATATACCACAGGTGTGGCCCTAAAAAGAAAAAAAAAAGTTATCTAGAAGTTCCCATTGAAGCTCAGCGGGTTAAGAACCTGACCAGTATCCATGAGGATGAGGGTTTGATCCCTGGCCCCGCTCAGTGGGTTAAAGATCCAGCGTTGCCGTCGCAGATGTGGCTCGGATCCTGTGTTGCTGTGGCTGTGGTGGAGGCCGGCAGTTGTAGCTCTGATTAGACCCCTAGCCTGGGAACCTCCACAGGCCGCGGGTGCAGCCCTAAAATGACAAAAGACAAAAAAAAAAAAAAAAAAAAAAAAAAAAAAAAAAAAAAGGGAGAGAGAGAGAGATTGGAAGAAAAAAGGAAGGAATGGAGCAAGAGGAAGGAGGGAAGGAAAGAGAAGCAAGAGAAAGGTGGGAAAACCCCCTTTTTATACGTAGGCCTGGCCCTACCATATTTCTCACTTTGAAAGGCATGCAGGCCAGTGGTTCCAGATCACGGTCACCTTTAGCCCCCCAAATGGTCCCCTCAAATAATGGCTAAAGTTCCCCATTCTTGTCAGTGACTCCTCCCTTTCACTCTGGGCCTATTCCTGCAGCAGCTGCAATGTTACTGCACGGCCATATCCACCTCTGAATTGGCCTCCTTGTCAGACTACGGCTGTCTGCTCACTGCTTACTCTGTCACTGTCAAAACAATCTGGCAACATCAAGTCCTCAGCAGGTGTCATTGCTCACTTTTTAGGAGCTGTGAGAGCTACTGCCTAGGTGGAAGGCCACACAGTGGGGCAGCTGTTCTTTTTTGCTGGGATCCACTACTCTGCTTGCTTCCCTTTCTCGAGGTGCATCAGTCAAACCTTCTCCTCCTTGTCCCAATTTCTGGCTCTACTCCCTGGATCATGCCACCCCTACCTCCAGCAGTCCTCCCCCTATTCCCAGCACCCCTCAAAGACTTTGCTCCTGCAGAGACTACTTTCTTTTTAGCCTCAATTATTTCTTTGTTGACACTTGGTCACCCTGGGAGCATCTGAGCCTGCTCTTCATTCTCCTAACTCACACCTGCCAAATTTCTCTCCTTCGTCTCAGCAACGTTTAATTAAGGAGTCACCTGTGGGTCCTGCCTCTGCATCTTCCTTTTCCCTTCACTCCCCAACTCTGCAAAATGCTTCTGGCACTCCACGAATCTGCTGCCAAGGAATGTCCGTTCAGCAGATGTTTATTAAGCTACTGTTCTACAGCAAGTGCAGTGTTCAGGCAATGGGAAAATCGAGGTGACCAAACCAGTCCTGAACTCATGGTGCTTGAGCCAATGAACACATACACAAGTAAATTAAAAAAACAAACAAACATGAGCAGGATCAAGATGGCAGAGTAAGACGTAGCATTCACCTCCTCCCACAAACACATTGGAAAAAAAAAATCTACATGTAGAATGATTCACACAGAACATTTACTGAATGCTAGCAGAAGACCTTAAACCTCCAAAAATGGCAAGAAACCCTCCACATAACTGGGTAGAACAAAAGGAAAAGGGGTGGGGGAAGGAATCAGACAGGACTAGCACTCCTGAGAGGGAGCTGTGAAAGAGGAAAGGAACCTGCACCCTGGGAAGCCATCTAACTGACAGGGAGGTCAGCTGAGACAGAGGGACCTTCAAGCCTCAGAGAAAAGTGCAGCAGTTGGACTGAGGAGGGCAAAGCACAGAGAGAGCCGGACAGACCATTGGTACCAGCTCCTAGGACACCACAACCTGAGATGCTCGGAAGGGGGCTGGGCACTGAGACTCAGGCTCTGGAGGTCAGTTCCGGGAAGAAAACTAGGGTTGGCTGTGTGGAGTCAGCCTGAGGAGCTAGGGAGTGGTGCACCAAGGGCTGAGGAGGGGAGCACCACAGCCAAGGGAACCCACGAGGAGGTCTGGGACCGCAGGAGAAGCAACGTGCCATTGTTAGGGAAGGCAAGAGGAGGAGGGGTGGATTGTCATAGGAATGTCTTTCTCTGCAAATGCCTGGACTCTCAGAGGGCAGAGCTACAGGCAGCAAGGTGCCTCTTGCACCAGATACAGGTGGCAGCACCTCCTGCATGGGCTAAGCGTGACAGAGTGCTGCTTGTGTAGCCTACAGGCAGTGGGGGCAAACTCAGTCAACTCAGACTCCTGAGGATCACTGCTACTTCCCAGGGCCCTACAACTAGAAGCAGCCTGTGCCATCTTCCCATCGGTTCTCGTCACCGTCAAGGGCCCAGCAACCAGGCCCTGGCTACTATCCCTGCCCATTGCCTCCATCTCCCTGGAAGCATGTGCAGCACACTATCAAAGGGATGACAGTCTGCACACAAGAGGAACAAGACAGCAAGCAACCAAAAAAGCAGCCCTGGAGGTGCTATCATGGTTCAGTGGTAATGAACTCAACTAATATTCATGACGATGCAGGTTCTATCCCTGGCTTCACGCAGTGGGTTAAGGATCCCACACTGACGTGAGCTGGGGTATAGGTCTCAGACATGGCTCGGATCCCACATTGCTGTGGCTGTGGCTGGCAGCTGTAGCTCCGATTTGACCTCTAGCCTAGGGTGTAGCCCTAGGGTATAGCCCTAAAAAGACCAAAAAAAAAAAAAAAAGTGCAGCCCTCACGCCAAAAGTAAATAGTAAGCCCTCATAAAATACCCAGGGACACTTGCATATAAATAGCCCCCCAAGACTACAATAGTAGTTTTCCCTAAACTCACAGAATAAGAAAAATATAAGCAAAATGATGAAGCTCAGGAACCATTCCAGTTAAAAGAACAGGAGAAATCACCTGAAGGAGCAAACAATGAAACAGACTTCTGCAGTCTAACAGACACTGTGTTCAAAATGGAGATAGTGAAAATGCTGAAGGGATTAAGAGTGGATATGAACAGTAATGCAGATTCCTTTAGAAAGGAACCAGAAAATATAAGGAGAAGTCAAGAAAAATTAGAAAATTCATTTGCAGAGACGCAAGCTGAGTTAAAGGCACTGAAGAGCAGAATGAATAATGCAGAGGAATTAATTAGTGACGTGGAAGACAGAATAATGGAAATCACCCAATCAGGACAGCAGACAGAAAACCAAATGAAAAAACATGAAAGCAATGTAAGAGATCTACAGGATAATATAAAGCAGGCCAATCTATATACAATAGGGATTTATGAAGGAGAAGAAAAAGAAAAGGGGATTGAAAATATATTTGAAGAAATTATGGTTGAAAACTTTCCAAATCTAAAGGAAACAGATATCAAGACACAGGAGTCACAGAGGGCCCCAAACAAGTTGAACCCAAAGAGGCCCACACCAAGACACATTATAATAAAAATGGCAAAAGTTAAGATAAAGAGAGGATTCTAAAGGCAACAAGAGGAGTACCCATTGTGGCTCAGCGGAAATGAATTTGACCAGGAACCATGAGGTTGTGGGTTTGATCCCTGGCCTCGCTCAGTGGGTTAAAGATCTGGCATTGTTGTGAACTGTGGTGTAGGTTGCAGACACGGCTCGGATTTGGCATTGTTGTGACTGTGGCATAGGCCAGCAGCTATAGCTCCGATTAGACCCCTAGTCTGGGAACCTTCATATGCCACAGGTATGGCCCTAAAAAGCAAATAACTAGAATAAATAAATAAATAAATAAATAAATGCAGCAAGAGAAAGAAAAACAAAGTGTTAATTATAAAGGAACCCCCATAAGGCTATCAGCTGATTTCTCTACAGAAACACTATAGGCCAGAAGAGAGTGGCCAGATATATTCAAAGCTCTAAAAGGGAATATGTGCAGCCTAGAATACTCTACCCAGCAAGAATATCATTTAAAATAGAAGGAGAAATAAAGATTTTCTCCAACAAATACTGAAAGAGTACAGCAATACTAAACCCATTCTAAAAGAAATACTGAAAGGGCTCCTCTAGTTTTTCTTTTTTCTCTCTCTTTTTTCTTTTCTTTCCTCTTTTTTTTTTTTTTTTTTTTTTTTTTTTTTTTTTTTTTTTTTTTGCTTTTTAGGGCTGCACTCTTGGCATGTGGAAGTTCCCAGGCTAGGGGCTGAATCAGAGCTAGAGATGCAGGCCACAGCCACAGCCACAACAACGCAGGTTCCAAGCCACAGCTGTGACCTACACCACAGCTCACGGCAATGCTGGATCCCCAACCCACTCAGCAAGGTCAGGGGTCAAACCTGCATCCTCATGGATACTAGCTGGATTCATTTCGGCTGTGCCACAATGGGGACTCCCAGAAAGGGCACCTCTAAGTAAAAAAAAAGTAAGAAGAGACAGGATGGAGGAAATCACAATTGGAAAGTAATCACTTAAATAAGCCTGAATATATATCTAAAAGAAAAAAAAAACTATTGTAAAAGCGACAATAAACAGAAGGAACAGCAAAAGGATAAACATGAAGATATTAAAAAAGGACATTAAAATCATGAAACGTGGTGAAGTAAAGTAAGAAAATCTAGACTCCTCTTTTTTTTTAGAATGGGTTTGAGCCTCTATGACTATCAGGATAAAGCAAGCAGATATAAGAAGGGGTTAATATACTTGAAAAACAGGGCAACCATAAATCAAAACCAGATGATACATTCACAAAAACTAAAAAGAGGACACAAGCATAAAATAAAAGGAAAACATCCAACAACAAAAAAAGAAAGGAACAAAGGAGAAACACAGAATCAACTGGAAAACAAGGTTTAAAATGGCAATAAATACATATTTATGAAAAATTACTTTAAATGTTAATGGACTGAATGCTCCAATCAAAAGACATAGAGTAAGGAGTTGCCATTGTGGCACAGTGGAAACAAATCCAACTAGGAACCATGAGGTTGTGGGTTCGATCCCTGGCCCCTCTCAGTGGGTTAAAGATCTGGCGTTGCCATGAGCTGTGGTGTAGGTCACAGATGTGGCTCAGATCCCGTGTTGCTGTGGCTGTGGCCAGCAGCTGTAGCTCCAATTTGACCCCTAGCCTACGAACATCCATATGCTGTGGGTGTGGCCCTAAAAAGAGAAAAAAAGAAAGCAAAATCAGTAGGCAACAGAGGTCCTAAATGACACAATAGAAAACTTAGACTTAAATGATATTTTCAGGACATTATATCCAAAAAGATCAGAACACACATTCTTTTCAAGTGCAAATCAAACATTCCCAAGGATTAACCCACATACTGGGGAACAAAACTAACCTGAAGAAATTTTTTTTTTTTTTTTTTTGTCTTTTGTCATTTTAGGGCCGCACCCGTGGCATATGGAGGTTCCCAGGCTAGGGTCTAATCAGAGCTGTAGCTGCCGGACCTATGCCAGAGCCACAACAACACCAGATCCGAGCTGCGTCTGTGACCTACACCACAGCTCACGGCAACGCCGAATCCTTAACCCACTGAGCAAGGCCAGGGATCGAACCCGCAACCTCATGGTTCCTAGTCAGATTCATTAACCGCTGTGCCACGACAGGAATTCCAACATGAAGAAATTTAAGAGCACAGAAATTATTTCATGTATCTCCTCTGACCACAATGACATGTAACTAGAAATCAACCACAGGAGAAGAAATGATATAAAAGTGACTATATGGAGACTAAACAACAGGCTACTAAAAAAACCAATGGGGTGCTCACTTTGGCAGCACATATACTAAAACCAGAACAATACCAAGAAGATTAGCATGGCCCCTGCACAAGGATGACATGTATATCTGTGAAGTGTTCCTTTTTTTTTTTTTCATTTTTAGGGCCGCACCCGCGCCATATGGAGATTCCCAGGCTAGGGGTCGAATTCGAGCTACAGCTGCCAGCCTATGCGACAGCCACAGCAACACAGGATCTGAGCCGCATCTGCAACCTGTACCACAGCTCATGGCAACGCCAGATCATTAACCCCCTGAGCAAGGCCAGGGATCGAACCCGCAACCTCATGGTTCTTAGTCAAATTCGTTAACTGCTGCGCCACTATGGGAACTCCAAGCGTTCCATATTTTTAAACAGTATGAAAATACCTCAGAAAACTAAATATAGAACTACCATATGACCCAGCAATCCCAATCCTGGGCATATATCTGGACAAAACTTTCAGGGAATAAGGTACATGCACTGGTATGTTCATCACAGCACTATTCACTATAGCCAAGACATGGAAACAAACTAAATGTCCATTGACAGATGAATGGATTAGGAAGATAAGGTACACATATACGGTAGAATAATACTCAGCCATTAAAAAGGACAGAACAATGCCATTTCCAGCAACATGGATGGAACTAGAGACTCTCATAGAGTGAAGAAAGTCAGAAAGAGAAAGACAGACATCATATGGTATCACTTATATCTGGAATCTAAAATATGGCACAAACAATCTATCTACAAAACAAAAAAGATCAGGGACATGTAGGACAGACTCATGTTTGCCAGGGAGGAGGGGGAGAGAATGGAATGGATTGCGAGTCTGGTGATAGTAGATGAAAACTGTTGCATTTGGAGTGGACTGGCAATGAGATCCTGCTGCAGAGCACAGGGAACTAAATATCTAATCATGTGATGGAACATGATGGAGGATAATGTGAGAAAAAGAATATATATATATATATATATATATATATATATACACATATCTGGGTCACTTTGCTGTACAGTGACAGAAGACTAAATCAATCATAATAAAAAAATGTTTTTAATTAAAAAAATGGGTCGGAGTTCCCATAATGGCACAGTGGTTAATGAATCTGACTAAGAACCATGAGGTTGTGGGTTCGATCCCTGGCCTTGCTAAGTGGGTTAATGATCCAGTTGCCATGAGCTGTGGTGTAGGTCACAGAGGCGGCTCAGATCCTGCGCTGCTGTGGCTGTGGCATAGGCTGGCAGCTGTAGCTCCGATTCATCCCCTAGCCTGGGAACCTCCATATGCTGTGGGTGCAGCCTTAAAAACAAACAAAAAAAAAAACAAAAAACAAAACAAACAAACAAACAAACAAAAAAAAACCAGGGTCAACCAGGAAATCAAAAGGGAAATTTAAAAATACCTTGAGACAAATGATAATGAAAACACAACCATTCAAAATCTATGGGATGCTGCAAAAGCAGTTCTTAGAGGGGAGTTCACAGAGATACAGGCCTTCCTCAAAAAAGAAGAAAAATCTCAAATCAACACCTAAACTACCACCTAAAGAAATTAGAAAAAGAACAAACAAACCTAAAGTCAGCAGAAGGAAGGAAATCATAAAGATTAGAGAGGAAATCAATAAAACAGAGTCAAAAAATAATAGAAAAAAATCAGGAGTTCCCTTTGTGACACAGCAGAAATAAACCCAACTAGGAACCATGAGGTTGCAGGTTCGATGCCTGGCCTCGCTCAGTGGGATAAGGATCTGGCATTGCCATGAGCTGTGGTGTATGTTGCAGACGCAGTTCGGATCTAATGTTGTTGTGGCTGCGGCGTAGGCCTGAAGCTGTAGCTCCGATTAGACCCCTAGCCTGGGAACCTCCATATGCCGTGGGTGTGGACCTAAAAAAAAAAAAAGTGCAATAAAATCTAGAGCTGGTTCTTTGAAAGGGTAAACAAAATTGACAAATCTCTGGCATTGCTGTGGCTGTGGCCAGCAGCTGCAGCTCGCAGCTCCGATTAGACCCCTAGCCTGGGAACCTCTATATGCCACCAGTGCAGCCCTCAAAAGCAAAAAAAAAAAAAAAAAAAAAAAAAAAAATTGCCATACTACCCAATGCAATCTACAGAGTCAAAGCAATCCCTATCAAATTACCCATGGCATTTTTCACAGGACTAGAACAAACAATCCAAAAATTTATATGGAATCATCAAAGACCCAGAATTGCCAAAGCAATCCTGAGGAACAAAAACCAAGCAGGAGGCATAACTCTTCAAGACTTCAGACAACGTTACAAAGCTACAGTAATTAAGATGGTGTGGTACTGGTACAAAAACAGACACACAGACCAATGGAACAGGATACAGAACCCAGAAATAAACCCAGACACCTATGGTCAATTAATCTTCAACAAAAGGCAAGAATACAAAATGAGAAAAAGATAGTCTCTTCAGCAAGTCGTGCTGGGAAAACAAGACAGCTGCAGGTAACTCAATGAAACTAGAACAAACCTTCACACCAGGCACAAAAAAAACTCAGAATGGCTTTAAGGCTTAAACATAAGCAAGATACTATGAAACTCCTAGAATAGAATGTAGGCAAAACATTCTCTGACATCAACTGTACAAATGTTTTTAGATCAGTCTCCCAAAGCAATAGCAGTAAAAACAAGAATAAACCAACGGGATCTAAACCAACTCACAAGCTTTTGCATGGCAAAGGAAACCATAAGAAAAAACAAAAGACAGAGTTCCCGTCACGGCTCAGCAGAAGGAATCTGACTAGCATCCATAAGGATGCAGGTTCAATCCCTGGCCTCACTCAGTGGGTTAAGGCTCCGGCGTTGCTGTGAGCTGTGGAATAGGTCACAGACGTGGCTCAGATCCAGCGTTGCTGTGGCTGTGGCGTAGGCCAGCAGCTGCGGCTCCAATTCGACCCCTAGCCTGAGAACTTCCATATGCCGTGGGTGCGGCTCTAAAAAGCAAAAATAAATAAATAAATAAATGTCCATCAACAGATGAATGGATTAAGAAGATGGGGTACATATACACAGTGGAATACTACCCAGCCATAAAACAGAATAAAATAATGCCATTTGCAGCAACATGAATGGAACTAGAGACTCTCATACTAAGGTGAAGTCAGAAAGACAAAGACAAATACCACATGATACTGTTTATATCTGGAATCTAATAAACGGCACAAATGAATCTGTCTACAGAAAAGAAACAAACTCATGGACATGGAGAACAGCCTTGTGGTTGTCAAGGGGGAGGGGGAGGGAGTGGGATGGACTGGGAGTTTGGGGTTAGTAGATGCAAACTATTGCCTTTGGAATGGAGAAGCAATGAGATCCTCCTCTATAGCACAAGGAACTATATCTAAACACTTGTGATGGAATATGATGGAGGATAATGTGAGAAAAATAATGTATATATATATATGTATAACTGGGTCACTTTGCTGTACAGCAGAAATTGACAGAACATTGTAAATCAACTATAACTTAAAAAATTAAAAAAACAAAAACACAAACATAACTAGAGTCTAGGAAAGTTCTATGAAGGGAGCAAACAGAACGAGAGGACAAAGAGTAACTGGAGAGATACAGCAGAGGGTCTCTGTTTTAGATAGGGCAGCCTAGAGAGGCCTCTCCAAGCAAGCACACCATCCAAAGAGCAAGGAAAAGGTGGTCCAGGAGGAGCAGAAAGCAAGTACAAAGGCCCTGAAGCAGGAACAGGTATTTGTGCTTGGCAGGTAAGAAAGAGGTCCATGGGTTTGTAGAGAAGTGAATGATAAGGAGAACGCTGCCAGGGTTAGAAGAGATAAAGAAATTATTTCCAATGCAAAGGGAAGTCTTTGCAGATTTTAAGTGACCAGACTGGTACCTTAAAAAGTACCCCCAGGCCCCTACTGCTGTGTGGAAAATATATGAGTAAGAAGTGAAGAGGACAATAGAGTTATTAGGAGGCAAAGTTTACTCACCTTGGATGTCAACAGGCATATCACACTTAATGCATCTTAAAAGAAACATCTAGGAGGGGGTGAAAAAATTAAAAAGAAAATAAATAAAAAGAAGCATTGGCACCCTCAAAACAAAGCAACAAGACCCCTGTCCCTCCCCCAGTCTCCTCTATTTCTGTAAACAGTACTATCATTCACCCACTTGTTCACGCCCAAAACTTAGGGGCTACACTGACCTTCTTCCTCTTCCTCATCTTCCGCATCCCAAGCCCAGTCTACTCTCTTTCCTTATCCACTGCTAAATCCCCACTGCCTCCACGCCCCCTCGACTCCAGGGGCCATCAATGTCCTGTGATGTACTGCGCCAGACTCCCCACAACTCTCCCTCCTCTCCTCTGCCCCTTACAGTTCATTCTCCAAGCAGTACCCTGAGGTACTTTTTTTTTTCCCCTTTGTGACTGCACCTGCGGCATGCGAAAGTTCCCAGGTCAGGGCTCGAACCCACGCCACAGCAGTGACAACGCGAGCTCTTTAACATGCTGGGCCACCAGAGAACTCAGCCGGCGGTACTTTCTAAGGACACAAATCTCCTAGCACTCCCCTCCTAACGTGTATTCCTCAGCGACTTTCTTCGCGTTCAGGACGTTTAATGAGACCTGGGACCCAAGTTCAGGAGGAACAGGAGGATAAGGGAGAGGGGCGGGTAAAACCTGAAAGAGCGAGGCCAACCTCGAAGCACCGCCTTCGCGTCAGACTTGTATCCTCCCGAGCTTAGGAACCTATTTTCACGGCGCCAGGGGAAGCTTTTCCAGTAGTACCTTCCGGCCTCGACGATCCTATTTCCCGTGCTGCACGGCGGCTTTTCTCTCTCTCTTCCGGCCCCAGGCGCTTCGGGATCGGCCGAGCCGGGTGAGCGCTAGGCGCGCGGTATCCGAAGCCATCCTCGACTCTCGGTCGGCGGCAGGTCGCGAGGCCTAGGGAGGACAGGAAGACCCACTACATGGCTGTGGGGAGCGGAGGCCGCGGAGCAGGGGCGGTGCTCGTGGGTTTTTAAGAGGAGGATGAGAGGACGAGAACTTGGATTTGGGAAAGCGCGGGGGGCTGGTGGTTTCAGACACCATTACCAGAGTTTGGGACGGGCGGGGGACGACTCCTGGTGTTGGGTCGTGGAGAATGAATCGAGGCGGTTGGAGGCCGCAAATGCAAGGCATCTGTGCTGCAGGCGGATTCTGGCTTCTGGCCGCACGTTCTAGATCAGGGCGGCAGAGGTAGGCCGGGCCTAGCGAGCCCCCGCTCTGATCTCGGCTCTCGTCTTCTAGGTGCAGACATGGCGAAGTCCAAGAACCACACCACGCATAACCAGTGTAAGTTCTCCTGGCCCAGCCTTCATCTAATGCCCCAGATCCTGGCAAGGATTAGGGAGATTGGGCAGAGAAAGGGGGCATTTCTACTGTGGGCCTGGGGTTGTAGGTTTGAAAGCCAGGGCTCTACTTGAGATACCTACAGTGCTTTGCATTTATTCGATCATAAGGGGTTTCTGAAATGAATCTAAAGTAATAGGGAGGGATGGTTCTCCTAGGCTTGCCAGCTGTGACAGCCATCTTATTAGGGGAAATCTCTTGTTGACCTAATCCTTTTTTTCCCCACAGCCCGAAAATGGCACAGAAACGGCATCAAGAAACCGCGATCACAACGATATGAATCTCTTAAGGGGGTGAGTTTGTGCATTGAATCACACAGAAGTGTCTGGCTTCAGTTGCACAGTCAGGATCTTTCACGTAGCCTTTTTGGCTTCAGCCCGTGCCTGAGTGCTGTTATTAACTGTCCGTCTTACCTGGCCTACCAAAGCCCAAAATTTTTCTCTGCCTAGCCAGCTTTTGCCTGGACTTAAAGCTCTGCCAGTCCCCCATAGTAAAGCTTTGCTTGGCCTTTCCCGGCCCCGGGTATAACCCCTTGGGCAAGTGTAACCTGCCTTCTGAGGGCAGTTTGTCTTACCTCCCTGGCTCAAGAGCTTCTCAAGGGAAGGGATGCCCTTCCCTGTGTGTACCCGATACCTTGTAAGTTTTCCATTGCTCATTGACCAGCCATATGACCTTGATTTGATCCAGTGCTAGGCCGGGGTCGGGGTGGCAGTGGTCTGCAGCTTCCCTTCCCAAGCTAGGGAGTTCTAAGGATTAGCATAGAAGATTGAGGCTGTAAGGTCTGAGTACAAAGGTTGAGCCCTAGTCCCAGTTTGTTTCTCCCCTGTACCCTTGGTCTCTGGTTCTACCTTGTTTGCTGTGAATCTCTTGTATCAACCTTGGTGTTTAATACTTTTTGGGGGGTGGGATGGGGTGGTCCTGAAAGGGTTTCAGAAAAAAGCTCAGCAAAAACCCTGCTGTAGGAACTTGTTCTTTGCTTCTGCATGTGCATTTGAGCTCTGCTGGGCACTGGGCATGTAGCCCTGAAAATGTGCTCTGTGTATAGCATTGGCAGGGCAGGGTTATTGGCTTTTGGGTTGGTGGTACATGTTTCTTTGCAGGTAGTTTAATAAGGCACAGTATGCTGCATTTAAGGTTGACTTGATGCTAAGCTCCCAGTAGACCTTGGCGGTAGACCTCGGTTGGAGCCTGAATGATTTGGGGGCCTCTACATACCGCACTTAACCTACCTGTACCTTTCCCATCTAGGTGGACCCCAAGTTTCTGAGGAACATGCGCTTTGCCAAGAAGCACAATAAGAAGGGCCTAAAGAAGATGCAGGCCAACAACGCCAAGGCCATGAGCGCACGTGCTGAAGCTATCAAGGCTCTTGTAAAACCCAAGGAGGTCAAGCCCAACATCCCAAAGGGTGGCAGCCGCAAGCTCAGTCGACTTGCCTACATTGCTCACCCCAAGCTTGGGAAACGTGCTCGTGCCCGCATCGCCAAGGGCCTCAGGCTCTGCCGGCCAAAGTCCCAGGCCAAGGCTCAGACCAAGGCCAAGGCTGCAGCTGGAGCTGCAGCTGCAGCTCCAGCTCCTCCAGCCTCGGCTCCCAAAGGTGTCCAGGCCCCCACAAAAGCTCCACAATAGAGGCATTTATCTGCCAACGTGAGGACAGAAGGACTGGTGTGATCCCTGGGGTGCTGTCTATATGGGGCTGGTGCCCTCCTGTGCTGTTTGTACAAATAAACCTGTGCCAGGATCTGTCAGTCAGCCTCTGCTTGTGACCTGAGGCTGGAACTTGGGTTCAGGTGGGGTTGATCCCTTGGTTTTGTGTGGGAGTAGATTTTAGCCTTCCCTGGATGGTGGGGGGTGGGAAATAGGGCCCTGGAGTGCAAGGGGACCTAGGAAGTGAGGAAGTGGTTGGGTGCCTTAGGGACACAGATGCAAAACCTGCTGGACAGGGCAGGCTGATGTGTACAAAGAGAAATCCCAGACATTTCTGTCAGGTCTTGAAGCCTACCCAGAAGTCTGCATTCTGGCCTGAGGCGTTCCAGGTTCCCAGTGTGCCTGGCCAACATCCACTGCTCTAGATTGTATAGTTCCCACAATTCTAGGGGCCGTGGGAGACAGCAGTGGTGGCACTGCTTTACTTGTATGACTGCTTGATTCTTCTGTGCCCCACAGATGAGCTGCTTCACCTACACTGTCAATCTTGAGAGCAGCAAGTGAAGCATTGTTGCTAGTCACACTAAATCTTCAAAACCAACCTTGAGCATGGTGGTATAAGCTACCTTGGGTCCTGGGGAGGCTCAAAAAGTTGGCCTTCATTATTGTTGGGGCAGTAGGTGCAACCCATGGTGTATGGTCCCCATCTCTGAAGTCTACCTTCGAACCCCTGCTCCATGAATATCTTGCTGTTAGTACAAGAAGTGGGCCCTGTCCACACAGACTTTATTGTTGGGCAGGAGGGAAGAACGGTCCTTAGCACTGGTCAGGGGTGGAGCTCAGCTTTCACTGGGCAGTGCGGGCACGCTGGCCAGGGCAGGCAGCAGCTGAGTGTATATGTCAACCCCTCGGAGAAACACGGCCTCGTGCAGCCGCTCATCATGGTCATGGAGCAGCACTGGTGTGTGGTTCATGGGTGAGAAGCCCAGAGCTGGAACCCCTACCTGCAGGGGGCAAGGGGGAGCTGTTAAGGGGAAGGTCAGCACCCAGGACCACCCCATAACCCATCCTACTGCAAATAGCTCTCACCGCGCGAATATAGCGGCAGTCAGTGGCAGCAGGGAAGATATCTGGCTCCAGGGTGAGGTTCCTGCAGAGGGAAGACAGACCTTGGTACATGGGGAGGCAGAGAGGGGAGAGGGCAAGGGAAACATAGAAGGGGGAGAGAAGGCTTGCCAGTATGCTCACATATCCTTGAAGACCCCACTAAATGCTGCCCACCACGGGTCTGACTCATCAGTAGATGTCACTTGCGGCTTCGTCCACTTCTGTGGGGAGAGGGATGTCAGGGTCAGAACAGGGCCTGGGTGTCTTGCCCTAGTCTTCATAGGGTGCCTATGCCTGACACCAGGCACACACACACACCTACCCAGACCTCCAGCTACCCAGCCCAGTGACAGGTCCTCAAAGGCCACAGATCTGGGACCTTCTGCCCTCCATTAATTTCCCGTCCATCCTTTAGACCCTAGCCCAAGTGGCCCTTCCGCAAGATGGTGCTCCCAGATCTCTCGAGAGTGGTCAAATACATGAATTACAAGTTTTCACAGAATGAGGTCAACTGTTTAACTGGACCACATGCATTCATATTACATAAAAGTAATATACACCTTTGATTCATATTTATTTCTCCCTTCATGCTGTAAGGACTATGAGAGCAAGAACTCATCTAATTTCACTCCCTAGTATTCCCTAGCACACAACAGCAGTCTCCACAGCTAATGCTTGTTGGTGAATAAAACTTCTCGCATAGCCAAAGAAATGCCTGGATGCACATAGGCACAGCAAGCATACACTCCTACAGTGCAGCACTCAGCAAGCCCAGGTGCCCCAGCTCTCACAGCTTCCCCATCATAGATCCCCAGTCCATACCTGAGCAAACTCAAAAGTGACCCCCTTGCCAGCTGCCTGGCACCAACTCTGCAGCTGCTCCTCGAAAGCCTACAAGAAGGGAGATGAGCTCACCCTTCAGGCTCTCCCTGAGGATCTAGGACAGTGCTAAGGACCCAGGCTCCCTCCTCCAAACCCAGGTGGAGGTGGCACCTTCGGGTCCACATCCGGTGCTATGCGGAAGTCAAAGTAGGCGCTCATAGTGACAGGTACCACGTTATAGGCCACGCCACCTTCCAGCTTAGTCAGGTTCACGGAGGTCACAGCCCCCTGCTTCAGTTGATTTAACTGCAGCCTGGGGGTGGGGTGGGTGGGGTGGGGCAGGGGCAGCGGCATCAAGGGGAAAGAGCAAATAAGAAAGTGGCTGAGCCTCCCTCCTCTCTTACACAGCCTCTCAGAGCCCCACACCCTTCCCCAGGCTGCCTCACCTCTGCTTCTCCTTCTCCCGAAAAGCCAGGATAGAGTTCACGACCTTGTGCTAGGAGAGTGTGACACCGCATTTGAGAATGGCCCCCGGGACACAGAACCCCCAAACTTCCTCCCCCATGTACCACATACCAGCTTCTCTGCTGCTGTGTCCTCAATGAAGCGGGAGCCATGGCCTGGCTTCCCGGTGCTAGTGACCCGTACCCCTGGGAGATGCAGAGGGAAGGAGGAGTCTTCAGCATGGGAGGGCTGGAAAAGCGACCAGCCCTGGGGCAGACCCAGGTCTTCCCCTCATTCCTCTGGCAGGCTCTGCCCCCCACTCAGAATACACGATGTAGAGCTGGTTTCCTCCCATGGTTAGGGCCTCCCCTAGAAGCTCAGGAAAGAGGTGCCTAGGTAGGAAGGGGCTGGGAGGCAGAGGGCCTGGGTTCAAGGCCTACTCTGGCCCCTATCTGCTGTGGAACCCTTGGTGGGCCCTCTCCCTTCTGGCCTAGTTTCTCATCTGCACAATGACCACTCCGCCAAGTGCATACTCACACCAGGGGCTCCGCTCACTGTAAAAGACAGTGAAGGCGTCAGTGGGGTTGGCCAGGCCTGAGGAGGGAAAGGGGGTTCAGAGGGTGGAGTGGCCCAGCCACTACTAGCCACCTCCTTATCTCCTGCTGCCACTCAGTGGCCTGTCACTCTGCTCACCTTCATCCAGGGCAAAGCCAGCCCTCAGGGCCTGGAACTCGGGCCGCTTCACAAAAAGCTCCATGCCTTGGTGACCTCCAGTCTCCTCATCTATAAAAGCAGCGGGGATGTGAGATGAGGAGGGGTGCCCCCAAAACACTCCCCGCCTATGAAAGTGCCCCTCCTTAAGTCACTCCTACCTGGCACAAAGGTCATGTGGATGGTTCTGGGGAAACGGTGGCCCTCAACTTTCAGCCTCCTCACAGCCTCCAGGTACCTGAGGGGCATGAGAGGGTATAGGCTAGTTGCTGGGGGAGCCATCAGATGCTTAAGCAGGCAGGCTGGAGCCTTGGGCCCTGCTTGGTCACAGCCTAGCAGGTGACTCCAGAAAGTCTCTGTCCTTGTCTCCCTAACCATGCAATGGTCACGCCAAGAATTCCCACCCAAGGTAAGAGATCAAGATGTTCCTTGGCCTTGAGGTTCTCTGATCATACCTGGGTCCTAGGTCAATCCAATAGGCCAGTGGGGAAACTGGGAATGAAGGAAACTCACTGGATGCTGACGCACTTCATGTCCTGGGAGCCCCTGCCATAGATGTAGCCATCCGCATCCTTGAAGCCCTCAAAGGGGTCATGACTCCAGTGTTCCTGGGGGCAGGACCAGGAAGAGGGACCCAAGCCCCAAATGTAGTTATTAATCCACTCTGCTCAACTGTGGCCCTGCATGGGAGCAGGTGCCTTAGAAGCCCACCACAGGGCTGAAGTGGGCAGTCCATAGCCACCCCTCTCTCTGACTTCCAACCTCCACCACCCCCTCACCACCCCTAGACAGAGGCAACTCAGGTGGAACAATGCCGTACGAGGTTGAAAGTTAGCCAGAACCAGAGCCATGGGCTCCCTGGAGACAAATGAGGGGAATCTGCACCACCTTTGTCCCCAAGGGCTGTTCCACCCTGCCCCCCAACCACACACCCACACCTTGAAGACAGGCACCACATCTGTGTGGGAGTTGAGCAAGATGGAGGAGAGTGTGGGATTGGTGCCTGGCCAGGTCAGCACGGTCACCACATGGCCAGGTGCCACCTGGAGAGGGCCAGGAGGAGGAGGAGTCAGTGCAGGGTGAGGAGCCGCCTGGGGCCCAACTCCCTCCCCACGCAGGGCCGCAGGCTCACCTCCACTTTCTGACAGCCTAGGTCCAGCTGGCGGGCTCTCTCCTCAAGGAAGGCCACAGCAGCCCCTGGGGACACAGAGAGCCTCGCTGCTTCTTCTGCTCCCCCATACCTCCCAGGCATAGCTGGGGGTACATCCAGAGAGGGCAGCAGACCCCCGCCTCAACACAATTCCACATTCCTCGGAGACATATTTGCATTTCTGTCCCCAAGGAAGAAGACATTTTTGGCCAGTGACGCTTTGTGGAAGGCAGGTGGGAAGTCCAGGATGAGAAGCAGGTGTCATCATTACCTTCCTTAAAGATGGGGAAATTGGCCCGGAGACATGAGGCTCACACACTACCTCGCAGCGGGTAAACCACAGACCTGGGGATTTGGATTGGCCCAGATACACAGTTCCCAGCCCTCAAGCTTGATTCCTTAAGGGCTGTGGCCTTTGTTCAGCCCCAGTAGGCTTCAGAGGGCTTCTTCTTCCCTCGTTGCCCGTCTCCCCTCCTCCACCTCAAGTCCTGGGGATTGAGGCGAAGTTGTTCCTTATTTAACCGCCAGGAGTAACTTTTGGAGCAGCACAGGCTCCGGGGAACTCCCTCCACAGCCATGAGGGGCTGCTGAGCAATCTGTTGACCCAGGGAATGGCTAGAGCGGAGGCGCCATTTGAGGCTGCAGATTAAGCTCAGCTGGGTGATAGAGGCTGACTCCTGGTTTAGAGCGCAGTCCCCGCCCCTGAGGCCCCACCACAGGCCGCGTTCTCACCGTAGTCGGGCTCAGGCTGGACGGTGCGGATGCGTAGGTACTGACGGAAGAGCGTCACGGATGGGTGCTCGCCCTCACCACCCTTGCTGGCCATGGCGCTGCCCTGCCGTGGTGAGCGGGGGGCAAAGCGAGCGGCTACCTACCCTGCCCCGCCGCTGAAGCCAGTGGTCCCGGTCTGCACGCAGCCCCTCCCCAGGGCGGTACCCCGAACGTCCCACTGGGAGAGGACACCCTGTTTCGAAGCCCCACCCCCCGACACAGAGCTCCCATTCTTTTTCTGGAGCTGTGCTGGCCCCTTTCGAAACACATTTCCTTATTTAATCCCCTAAAGAGCCCCATGAAGTTCATGTCTCTTGTCTCTGCCCACGATACAGGGGTAAAAGCTAAGAGAGGTTCAGAGACAGCTGGAGAGTAGCTGAGCCAGGTCTGAACCCAGATATTAACTCCGCCCTCTCCTCAAAAAAAAAAAAAAAAAAAAAACCTCCGGGTAGCCTGAATTTCAATCTAGGGAGTCTCTCTACCCCTCTCCAGGGGCCCCCACCTCGCTCTCTTCCGGCCTCGGACCCGCACTCTCCTCTCAGCGTCTGCCCCGGGACTCTGGGTGGAATTCAGGGTCTTTTGAGGTCTCAGGCTCAGAACTGCCCGGGTCCGCCCACCACGTAGCCGGACCGAAATCGCGGGGCGGGACCGAAGACTGCGAATCGGTGCCGTCCTAGTCTCTAAGGCCCAGTCGGCGCGGGCGTCTCTGCCCGCCTCGGTTTCCAACCTCGGCCAGTTATCCGAGGCTCGGATTCAGAAACCCGCCCTGGGGCAGTTGCCTCCCCCGCGGCGGACTGCGAGCTCCAGGCTGGTCCTGCCCACGAAGGCTCAGTTCCGCCCAAGAGGCCCCGCCCCTGGCCCTAGGCAGCGGGTTCCACCTCCCGCTATTTCCCATTAGGGAGGAGGGCGTGCACTGACCTGAAACTTTGCTCTCAGCGTGCAGCCCTGCAAAGTCATGCTGGAGCTGGCCAAAAATTCCTTTCAGCGAGTTTCTACTTCTCCCCTCTTCTTGACCCCCCCTTTTATTCCTTAGGGCCGCACCCGCGACAATGGACGTTCCCAGGCTAGGGGTCTAGTCGGAGCTGTAGCTGCCGGCCTACACCACAGCAACAGCAACGCGGGATCCGAGCAGCATCTGCGACCTACACCACAGCTCACAGCAACGCTGGATCCTTAACCCGCTGAGCGAGGCCAGGGATCAAACCCGCAACCTCAAGTTTCCTAGTCCGATTCGTTACCCACTGATCCATGATGGGAACTCCCTTCTCCCCTCTTCTTTATGCCTCAGCAACTCAGGGGCTGCTTCCCTGACTGCCTCTGCCCCCTTGTGTAGAGAGGTGGTGGATTATTGGTTAATATTTATGAGCTCTAGGGGTCTGGTCCATGTTCCCACAGGATTCTGTCCCTGGCAGGGCACAGAGCAGATAGACATTGTGCCAGGAATGAAGGATAAATGGGCACGTGTATGATCCTGCTACTGTGTGGGCAAATCTAAGTGTGTATCAGTGGGGGGCTGTGTATGACAATGTGAGTGTGAGATGGTGGTTGGGTGTGACAGAGGATGGCATGGTGAGAGTATGTAACCGTGATGCTATGTGACAGAATGGGAGGTGGGAAACTGCACAAAAGCATACAGTGGCACATGTATGCTGACCCTGGGCCAGGCTCCCTGGCACTTCTGCAGCCACCAGAGAGGGAAGATAGAGGCACAGGTGTCCCACTGGCCACCCACAGGCTGCACACAGTTGCAGTGTGTCCAGCTGCCCTTTGTACTCTCTGCCAGTTCTGCCCTTTCTGTTCCAGTGGCTGAATCAGCTTGGGGAGTGGTGGAGTTGAAGACTTCAGCCTCTGGGCACAGAGGAGCCAGGCTGGGAGGGTAGGGTAAGGGTTCATCCAACCCTCCTGGAATTTAAGTCTAGGCTGCTGACCTAAACATTCCCAGGGGCAAGCAGGCTTGGTGGTTCAAGAACAATCTATTTTGGGGGCCCAGGGCAGGCTACCCCAAAATGTGCCTCAATGGCATTTTTTATGGCCACACTCACAGCATATGGAAGTTAGTTCCTGGGCCAGGGATTGAACCTGTGCCACCACAGACAACAGGAGATCCTTAACCCACTGTGCCACAGAGCAAACTCCCTCAAGAGCATGTTGATTTTTAATTAAAGTTACTTAGGAAATGTCCAATGCAAGAGGCACATTCTGACCCTCCTTTCTGTCTCCCTGAAAGCAGGAAATAAATCTCTCATGCAAAAGGTACGCTTCCTATATTTGGAGTGTACCTTATTAATCCAGAGACAAGGAATTCAGGCTAAGCCTGTATGCACAAACCTCCCCCCCCCCTTTTGGCTGCATCCGGGGCAGGCCAGGGATTGAGTCTGAGTTGGAGCTGTGACCTATGCCACAGCAGCAGCAATGGTGGATCCTTAACCCACCATGCAGGGCCGGGGATAAAACCAGTGCCTCCCCAGAGACAAGCTGGATCACTAACCCACTGCCCCGCAGTGCAAACTCCAAACCCCTTGTTACTTTAATATACTACCTTCAAGCCCAAACTGTTGATATTCTTTACTAATTGAGCATCCAAAACAGAAGTTTTCAGGAGTTCCCGCTGTGGCACAGTGGGGTAAGAATCTGCAGTGGCTTGGGTTGCTGTGGAGGTGTGGGATTGATCCCAGGCTCAGTGCAGTGTGTTAAAGGATCCAGAGTTGCCGCAGCTGAGAGGTAGGTCACAGCTTTGGCTTGGATTCAATACCTGGCCCCAGGAAGTTCCATATGCTGTGAGTGCAACCAAAAAAACAAAACAAAACAAAACGTTTCTTTGTCCTGTCAAGCCCTCCAAAGTTATTGTTTCTTTGCTTAAAAAGTATAAAGCTGGCTGCTCTGGCCACTTCTTAGGTCCCATTTCTATAAGACATTGTACAAGATTAAAACTTGCTTCTTTTTATCCTGTTAATCTGTTTTGTGTAAATTTTTTTTTCTTCTTTGGCCACCATATGGAATTCCTGGGCCAGGGGTCAGGGATCAGATTCAAGCCGCAGTTGCGACCTATACCATAGCTGCAGCATTGCTTGACTTTAACTCACCGTGCTGGGCTGGGGATTGAACCTGCCTTCTGGCACTGCAGAGATGCCACTGATCCCCTGGTACCATAGCAGGAACTCCTGTTTTGTGTCAACTTTATTGTTAGTCCAGCTGAAAGAATTCAGGAGGGATACAGGAAGAACACCCCCCTCCCCCACAGTTTACTTTTTAAACCATATTCCCTACCCCCACCTTTACACATCCTGCTCACTGACCATAGGTTCTGCATTCCTGGCTCACTCAGCTCAGCTGCCAAACCCTGGATTTCCCACCAATCCCAGTGGTTATTCACCAGTCCTGTGTGATCAAGTGCTGTGCTTACCCAGACTTATTTCATTCAATCCTAAAACCACCATCCTGAGCTAGGTGTTACCACCATGCCCATTTTACAGATGAGGAAACTCAGTGTGAGCAGCCCATGTCCTTAGCTTTCCCAAGCTGCTGAAGCACTCCCTCCAGCTCTCAGCCCCAAAGCAGTCCCAGACTTGCCCCTAGCTCCCATCCCTCCTGCAGCAACATCAGGAAATAGGACCTGTCACTCCCAAGGCATAACAAAAATGCTTTTTTTTTCTCCTTTTTTTTTAATTGCGCCTCTGAGATGAAATGGGAGGTCCTGACTGGGCCTGGCCCTCTGGCCTCTGCCCTCCAATCCTAGGGACTGCCTCCCTGGTGGCAGACCTTCCTGGTTCAGACCTTCCAGGCTTAGGGCAGGCCTGGGCCGGGGCAGTAGGTAAGCTCAAGGCAGACGGTCAAGAAAGGAAAGGAGGACGAGGTGGAAGTCTTGTGGCTTGTGGAGGTAGCAGGCATGGCCCGCGTCGCGCAGCTTCACCACGGAGTGATTAGGCAGGTGGCGGAGCTGCCGCAGTGACTCCTGAGCCAGTATGCGGTCCAGCTCCCCGTACAAGATGAGAGTTGGAGTCTGCAGGGCAAGGCAAGGGGCTGTGATCCTGGGGCCTGATGAGGACTGACCCCCAAGACCCTCCTTGGGAAATCTTCCCCAAACACCCCATCTCTTCAATCTACATCAGGGATGGGACCATGTTTCCTCCAAGTAAGACCTGAGTCCCTTCCCCGCTATACTGCGACCGGGGACAGGAAGCCAGGACTTTGGAGACCCTCCTCCCAGTACCTTCACAGCCCAGAACTGTTCCTGGGTGTAATTGTGGGTGGAGGCAGGTGCAATGGGCACGAATCCATGCAGCTGGTGGTGGCCTCGCATCAGGAAGGGCAGAGCATAGCGGCCACTCAGTGAAGGGCTCACCAACACGGCATTCTGCACCTCCAGGTGCTGTAACACTCGCTCCAGCAGCAACGCCCGCCCCGCCTCTGTGCTTGCCTCCTTTGAAGGTGCCGAGTTCCCAAAACCTGGGAACAGCAGAAAGCAACCGCTGAAGGAGGCTGGGAAAGACGTCATGATCTCCTGCCCCTCACAGTGGGGGAAAAGACATGGGGAACAGCGGCATACAGCATCTGTTACCCCAAACTTCCCAGAATTATTTTTGTAATGTTTTATGATAGAGCTGCTAGAAAAACATCTTTCATTCACTATGCTGTCAAAACTAAAAAGACTGATAATGTACAATGTTAGCGAAGATGCGGAGAAACAGATACTTTCATACATGACTGATTGGAGGATAAGTCCATACCACATTTTTGGAGGGTAGGATAATATTTGTTGCAAATTTTTAGGAGTTCCCGCTGTGATGCAATGGGATCCATGCTGTCTCTGCAGTGCCAGGATGCAGGTTCGATCCCTAGTCCAGCACAGTGGGCTAAACTATACAGCGTTGCCACGGCTGTAGCATAGGTTGCAACCACAGCTTGGCTGGGGAACTCCATATGCTTCAGGGCAGCCAAAAAGAGACAAAAAAAATTTTTTAAATATGTGTCCTTTGACCCATCAATTGTCCTTGATGTCTACCCTACAGAAATTATTGCCTGTGAGGTCAAAGATGCTTCATCTTCCTAACTTGAGGATTTCAACCGACACTGAAAACTCTAAATCAGCCTACACAGCCCCAGGAGAGGAATGACCAGATAAAACCTGTCCATCCTTCTTTTTTTTTTTTTTTTTTGCCTTTTTGTCATTTTAGGGCCGCACCTGCGGCATGTGGAGGTTCCCAGGCTAGGGGTCTTATCGGAGCTGTAGCCACTGGCCTACGCCGCAGCCACAGCAACGCAGGATCCAAGCCGCGTCTGCGACCTACACCACAGCTCACGGCAACGCCGGATCGTTAACCCACTGAGCAAGGCCAGGGACCAAACCCGCAACCTCATGGTTCCTAGTCGGATTCGTTAACCACTGCGCCACGACGGGAACTCCTGTCCATCCTTCTGAGGGCACACACTCTGGAGAGGGAGGGTCTTAGTGCCTGTCGTGATCCATGAGACATGGCAGAGGAGAAGAAAACTAGGTTGTAAATAGATTTGCTAAGAAGGCAGGACACCAGTTATGTTTACAGTCTCCACCACACAACCCTGCATATAATGTTTGTCTAGGTATGTAAACACCCAAAGAGGGTGTGGCATCCAAAACAGCATAGACACGTGAGAGGGAGAGAAATACAGCATGGGTCTTTGAGGGCCCCACTCGTTTTTTTGTTCGTTTGTTTTTCTTTTTTTGGCTGCCCCGAGGCATATGAAGTTCCCAGGCCAAGGATCAGAACCAAGCTGCGGTTGTGACTTACACTGCAACTGCAGCAACGCTGGATCCACTGTGCCAGGCCGGGGATCAAACTTGTGTCCTGGCGCTACAGAGATGCTGCTGATCCTGTTGTACCACAGTGGGAACTCCTGTTTGATTCTTTATTTTTTTTAAAGACAAGAATAATAGCATAAATCATTTCTATAGTTGAAAAAAACAAAAGCTACCTAGTTTGGCATCAAAAGTACAGCGAGATCTCCCCATGCAATTGCTTGTGAAGCAGGTCACATTTCTAACTGCTCTGTGACATGCAGAAAATAAAAACACAGACCTTTTTTGTGTTATCACCTTATGTTGTGACCTGCCACTGCTTGTCCACACACTGGGGTCTGGATGTTCCCCAGCCACACCTTAGGGCCTTCCGATCCCTCCAGCTCCCCGCTTTGGGATGCTGCCCCCTTGTCCCTGCTGCATATTACCTTCCTAGACCCAGAGGTGGTGGCTCTCACCTGGGAGGTCAAGGGCCACGGCCCGGTAGCCCCTCTGCGCCAGCAGTTGCAGCGTGCCCAGCTGCTCCCACGTGTGGGAGTTAAAGGCCTTTCCATGGAGCAGCACCACATCCACCCTGTAGGCACACAGAGGAGTGTGTGTCCTGGGGGTCTGGGGGGGCCCACCATTCTTTCTTCCTAGGCTTCTCTCACTGCCCTCCCAGGCCCTGTGCACCCTGAGTTAAGCTGAGGGTCCCACACAGGGACTCTTTTTGGGCCTAGTCTTTTCACTACACCCTGGGGTCGGCACCCACCTGCGGGCCCGGTGCAGGGGGAGCACCTCACGGTAAAAAATGGGGGAGTTGCCAGGGGTGAGACCAGCCAGGATCGTGATGTTGGGATCTCCCCAGAGCCAGGAGGTCTGTTCAGAGGGTCCTGGAAGCCCCACGTACAGCAGCAGCATAAGCAGCAGGCCTAGGCCCAGCAGGGCTACCTGGGACCGGCTCATGGAGGTCTGCACCACAGTCTGGAGGAGGAGAGGAGAGGGAGAAGAGGGTAGGGCTGAGCCCCCTCAAGGCCACCTGGACCGCTTCCTCAAATCCCACCCAGGAGCTCCCTGCGGAGGAACAGCTCGGCCCTTGCCCTTTCCCCTGCTCTGGGCAAGGGTCTGAGGGTTCACACTCAACTATTCCAGGGCAAGGGCTCAGATACTCCACAGTGTGAGGAGCATCTGAGATGTCCTCCCAGCACCAGTGGCCACCATCATCCTTGTGCCAGCTAAAACTACTCCCATCCATCAGGTACTTATGACAGCCAGGCTCTGTGCTCAGCCTTTCACATGTAATGACTCTTGAATCCACAAAGGAACACTACGGAGCAGATATGATTATAGGTCTCTTAAAGATGAGGAAACTGAAGCTCAGAGAGGTAAATTCTCTTGCCCAAACTGTAGAGTAGCAAGTAGGGGAACTGGGACTTGAGGCCAGGGTGGGGCTTCTAACTACCAGGCCACACTCAGTTTGCTAAGGAGGAAACCAGGGCTGGGAGGTGACGGATGAACTGGTAGATAGAGTGACGAGAGCCATCAAAGGGAAAAGACATCAAAGGGTAAAGTGATGTCTCACTGACAGCCTGTTTGGAAAAATGGTTCTTTTTATCACACTGCATATAATAATGCTAAAATCAGAATCTGTTTTACCATTGATGGCAATATTGAATGCTCTACCCCAGCTGATAATAAGTGGGAGGAGAGCTCATGGAGAATATGCTTGATGGAGGAAATGCCTAGGTATGAGGGGGGTATGGGGCTAGGGAAGGTCATGGCACAACTAGAAATGGAAAGGGTGGCGTGGAGGCTGGAGAGACAAATGCTCCCCACTCCCAGCTTCACACCAAATGACCTGTTTCATGGACTCTTCGACTCTGGTTGGTCAGCCCAGAAGACAGACCTCAGGACCCAAAATCCAGACAGCAGTTAGTCCTGCCTTTGAGACTCTCATCTGCCAATTACTTTTGCTTGCGGGGGGGTAGGGGGTGGCGAATCTGTGGCATATGGAAGTTCCCAGGCTAGGGGATGAATCAGAGCCACAATTGCCAGATATGCCACAGCCACAGCAACGTGGGTTTCAAGGCACATCTATGACCTACACAGCAGCTTGTGGCAACGCCAGATCCTTAACCCACTGAGTGAGGCCAGGGATCGAACCCTCATGCTCATGGATAAAAGTCAGGTTCTTAACTGGCTGGGCCAGAATGGGAAATCTCTGCTCTGCCAATCCCTGGCTGTGTGCCTTGTTAATAAAATGGGAAAGATAACTCCAAGGGTACCATCCCAAACTTCCCGTAAGATTTCAAAAATACAGTGGACTTGACCAGGAGCCGTCCTGTCATGATTTCTTGAATCTAGGATGAGCAGGCTTGCCTTGTTCCCAGAAGCTTTGGGGTTGTCTCCCAAGTACCCCCCCTTCCAGGGACAGGTGGTGAGTGGGCAGTGGCAGCCCCTATGGGACTGATGGAGAATCAGAGCTGAATGGAGGAAGAGCAGGCTCCTCTCTTCCTTCTGATCCACAACCAGCCTCCGCTGCACACCTCCAATGCAGTAGCCTAGGTTCCTACCAGGCAAAGCATTCTTGTTGCACCTCTCCTTTCATGGGCCTGGGGCACAGGGTACCTTGCAGTTGGAACAAAT
>PVHT021183699.1:34900992-34911854 GCA_004024745.2 Catagonus wagneri | reverse complement strand
AGCAAGGGCAGGGATCGAACCCGCAACCTCATGGTTCCTAGTCGGATTCGTTAACCACTGCGCCATGACGGGAACTCCAAACTGCAAGATTACTAGTATTGTAATGCAGCAGCCACAGGTCTCAGCCCAACCTCACCTCCCTGAACCCCACAAATACTCGCACTTGGTCGGTGGCCTCTCGGCTCCTTCGCGTCTCTATATGTCACCTCTAGTGCTTGGTGACGTGTGACCAACATTTGATCTGTGCCTTGCGTGTGCGGTAACAAGGAGGCTGCAACAAGCAAGATTCACTCCTTATTAACATACTGTAAGGTAGGCAACGTCACAGTCATTCTACAGGCAAGGAAACAGGCTCGAAGGCGTTGGGCAAACGATCAGATCAGGCTGGACATTTGCAAAGCTTCGCATTCAAACCTGCTGGGCATCAACTGCGTGCCAGACTGATAACTCTGGGCCTGGGCTGCCCAGGCTGGGGATGAGGGGTCTGGAAGCAGCAGGGATGAGATCTCAAAGGAATCCTCTTTTCCAGGCCACACCATATGCTGCTTGGGGCACACGTGGCCCAGGGGCCTGGGGAAACTGAGAGCCCCTTGAGAAGAAAGATGAGTCTAGCAGTACCCTCCAGCCCTGCGACGGCTTGCAACCACCAGCGGGCGCCCGTGAACACCGCCCGGGAACACCGCCAGGCCCCCGCCCTCGGGCGAGCCACATCCCTGCTTCCTTCCTCCAGTCCCTTCCCCGCTCCCCCGCCCTGGGCCCCAGTCGCCGCCTGCATTCGCCGGCCTCCTATCTGCGCGAGCCCACGCATTTCCCCAGGTACCTTCCCTGCACCCCGACCCTCTCTTTCTCTTTCTTTAGAGCCCATCCCCACCTACCGCAAGTTTCTCCCCTCCCCATGTCTGCTCCTCAGGCTCCCTTCCTCGGGTCTGTCCCCACCCCTTATTGCCTGCGCCCTACCAGATCCTGCGAGCCAGAATCGAGGTCCTCGGAGGGGGCAGAGCAAGCCGTGGGGCGCCGGTGACCGCCGACGTCAGCGCGTTGGACCCAGCTGGCAGTGCTCTGAGCACCCCGCGTCCCTCCCTCGCGGGCTGGAATTCCAGAGTCTTTCCCAGCTCAGCGCCCGGGTTTCCGCCCCCGGAAATTTTTTTTTTTTTTTACTCCAATCTCGATCCTATTCAGGCATACTCAAGACCTCTAACAGTGCCTGGAAGAGGAAGAGGGTGATATGCAAAATAGTCAGCTACTTACTATTGATACACTTACCATGCTTACTGTGTGCTAAGTAGGCATTGCAGGAGTGTTTTACATACCTGACCTCATTTAATTAGGTAGTGGCGGAGGCAGAAATAACACCTATGTCTTCCTTACCCCAAAGCATGTTCCTAGAGTTCTGGGACCCTCCTCCAGGCCTACTTGCTACTATGGGAGGGACCCCTGCCTTCTCTGTGGCAGCCTCCCTACTTCACCTGGGTAGAGTGTTCTGTGGCTTCTCATCTACCTGGCCTTGAACCACAGGTGCTGCACCAGCTGCAGGTATGGCAGGCGTGGAGCAGCACGAGGGCACCATCCAGGTGCAGGGCCAGACCCTCTTCTTCCGAGAGGTTCGGCCCGGTAGTGGGCAGGCCACCCGCTTCTCCGTGCTGCTGTTGCATGGCATACACTTCTCCTCCGAGACTTGGCAAAACCTGGGCACGCTGCACAGGCTGGCCGAGGCTGGCTACAGGGCTGTAGCCATTGACCTGCCAGGTACCTCTGGACAGGGGCAGGCTTCTGGAAAGGGGTTGTGGGGGGTCTCACTGGGGACTGAGGGCTGGGGGCTGGGGGACTGGGAGGACCTAGCCAGGCTGACCTCTGAGCTTGACAGGGCGCAATGCACACTACAAGGGCCTTCGAGCTTCTCTAGTCTGCATTTGGATATGGCCTGGACCC
This sequence comes from Catagonus wagneri, assembly GCA_004024745.2. Classification (NCBI taxonomy): domain Eukaryota; kingdom Metazoa; phylum Chordata; class Mammalia; order Artiodactyla; family Tayassuidae; genus Catagonus; species Catagonus wagneri. The sequence goes on along the minus strand of PVHT021183699.1, from coordinate 34,909,925 downwards.
TGGCCAGCTGCTTTTAACTGTTGCCTGGGGCAGGGTTTCAGGGTCTCTGAGCCTGTTTCCTCATCTGTAAAGGGAGATAGCCGCACTCATTCTGGGGATTGGCTCTAGTGAAAATGGAATGAGATTATCCATGTGAATTCATGGCCAGTACCTGACACATAATCATTGGTGTTCAGCCAATTGGAAGTAAAATATTTTGAGAATCATAACCTTAGGCTCTCTGTGAAAGGGGCAGCATGGCTAACCTGCTCCCCTCACTGGCCATGGCTGGTATGGTGTCAGTGCCCAAGGGCCAAGCGCCGGACAGGACTGGTTCTGACAGTGGGTTGGGCTGAACTTCAAGGCCTTGGCAGAAGGCAGGGACTGACTAATGGGAGGGGAGGTTCGTGCGCAGAGCCAATCCTGGGACAGGTGCCTCTGAAACAGTTAACTCACTTAACTTTCATAACAATCTTAAATGGCAGATATTTTTGTTATCTCCTTTTAACAGATGGGGAAACTGAACAGTGGAGAAAGGGCTGAAGGGACTTTCCCAAGGTTACATAGATATTAAGTGGAGAACTGGGACTGGGATCAAGTCATGTTGGGCTTCAGAACTTGACTCTTTGAGGACACTGCACTGCTGGGCGAAATGGGCACAAACATGGAGGTAAATGCCACAAATATGACAGATCTAAGCTGCTGCTGGAATAACTGCAGCATGCAACACTGTATGTTGCAGGCACCAGGCACAGAGATTGACCTAGGAGAACTTCCTGGAGGAAGGAACCCTCTCTCCCCCGTTCTCCTACTCACCACCTCTGTCTCTCCCACAATTGAATCCCTGCAGGTCTGGGGCGCTCCAGGGAAGCAACCCCTGCCCCTCTTGGGGGGCTGGTCCCCAGCAGTTTCCTGGCAGCTGTGGTGGATGCCTTGGACCTGGGCTCCCCAGTTGTGGTCAGCCCATCGTTGAGTGGCATGTACTCCCTGCCTTTCCTCACTGCCCCAGACTCCCAGCTCCGAGGCTATGTGCCAGTGGCTCCCATCTGCACTGACAAAATCAATGCTGACGACTATGCCAGAGTGAAGGTACCCCTATGAGGGAGGCTGAGATGCCCCTGCCAGGAGCAAAGAAGGGTCCCTTCCAGGGCCCTGGGGACTGGATAACCAAGGGGTAGCTTCTGGGAGGAGCTGAACCACCAATCTTTGCCCTTTGGGTGTACTTGGCAGCAGATTACTGGGCCAAGCCCCATGCTAAACTGTGTGCTGGGCCAGATGCAAATTCATCCCTCTCCACCATCCCTGGGCCAGCTTGTCTCTCTCCCTCATTTTCAGTGACCCCAGGGAGAGACTGAAATGATGGGGAGGGCTGGAGCAGATCTCTAGGAGGTTGGGCTGGTGTGGCAGGTCCCCTGTTGATTCTGCCTCCCTTTCCTTTCTCTAGACCTCGGTTCTTATTGTATATGGAGACCGGGACCCCATGGGTCAGACCAGCTTTGAGCACCTGAAGCAGCTGCCCAACCACCGGGTGTTGGTCGTGGAGGGGGCAGGTCACCCCTGTTACCTTGACAAACCTGAGCAGTGGCACACAGGGCTGCTGGATTTTCTGCAAGGGCTAGCATGAGGCTCAGCCCTGCGGATGGGGGTGGGCCACTTGCCTGCCTTGGGCTCTCTCTTGCTCATTCTCTCTCCTTCCCTCCGTGGGCTCCCACTCTTCATGCACATACCACAGGTGCGTCTTTCTGGGTTCTTGTCTTTTAGGGTCTGTCTTTTCCTCTTCTTTCTCTTTCAGTGACAGACTGAAGAAGTGAAATCAAGAGAAAAAATTCAGGAATCAAGGGACATAATCTGGTGGAGGGTAATCCATTAAAATGACCTTCTCTTATAGGCTTCTCCCAGCCCCCCACCTCCCACCTCCTTCTTTGGCTTCCCTGCTGGGCACACCCCCCCACCTCCACCTCTTAGACCACAAATATATACATGCCCACATGCATGCTTACACATTAGAACCATCTATGTTCCCAAATATGACCCATCACTTGGAGGCAGCCACACAGGTACATGCAACTCTGAGCTGACACTAACACACACACAGCCACTTTGCCCTGCATGCGCAGACATACAGGTACTCTGCCCCCGCACAAAGACTTGCACAGGCACATGCTGCCCTCCCCAGCCATGCAGCACCCCACGTCTAGGAAGACGGGGACCCCTCTGCCAGGCCTAGGATGCCACTAGCTCCAAACTTCATTCACCCACAGGTTGCAGGAATTACCTCAAAAGGGAAGGACCACCCCTTCCACACTGAGATTTCCCCCCTCCTTCTGGGTATTCCACAGCTCCCCAGGTTACTAGGCCTGGGTTTTCCTCAGCCAAGCTAGATTCCTGCTCTGAGATTTGGGGGGTGGGGAGACAGAGTGGAGGTCTGTGAAATAAAGTGATGCAATTAGACTCCGCAGGCTCCCGCTGTCTCCAGAGCGCCGCCCCTCCCCCCTCCCCCTTGGGACCGCCACTGCGGGCCCCTCCCCCACGCTGGCGGGACCAGATGGTCCCCCTGCCCTTTGTCCACCCGGCCAGATGGAGGGGAAGGGAGATTGGATTCTCCTCCCCACCCACACACACCCAGGTGCCAAGAGACTGAACTGTAGGGGGAGGTGGAGGTCAGTGGGACTTGGCTGAGCGGATTACCGAGAAGAGGGGGAGGTAGATTTGCGCCCCTGGGAGCGCGGCGGCCAAGGGTGCGTTGCAGGAAGGAGAGAGCCTGGGAACCGCCCAGCTCCTCCCCCTACTCTTACCGCTTCCCTAGTCGAGTACTCAACTGGGCCGTGCCCCTTGCGACCCTAGCCCGAAAAGATATTCTGGTGGTAGTTATGGGAAAACCACGGGGCGGGTGCACAGGGTCACACCGCTCTCAGGGCCCTCCTCCAGCTGGTTCGGTAAACTCTCCTGAACCGACGAGGGCCGGGCCTCGGGGAAGCTGTGGGTGGCTGAGGGGTGCGAGGCTTGGTGGGCGAAAGCCCCGCGCGTGGATGGATGGTGCAGGGGCGAGGAGCGCCGGGAACCCGGCCCCGCGGATGGTCGAAACCCGAGCTCCGACGGACCCGAGCCGGAGAGGGGCAGCGCGTGGGTCGACTGCGGGGCCGGGGCCGAGGCCGAGATGGGGGTGCCGGGAGTTCGGCCCAGGCGCCGGGCGGGCAGCCCAGGCCGGAAGGATAGCCCGGCCCAGAGCGGTGGAACTGGGCGCAGCGCGCTGGAGCAGGGAGGATCGCGGCTGGAACTGCGCCTCAGGCCAGATCCCTCCTCGCCCCCCACTCCCGGGGGCTGGAGGAGCCGCCGGGGGAGGGTCGCTTCAGCCCTCCCGGAAGCGGCCGCCGCTCCGAGCGCACCGCGGCGCGCGGGGCGGGGCGGGCGGCTGCGGCACTGGGGCGGCTGGGGCGGGCCCGCCTCGCTGTAATCGGATCCGGGGAGGGGGCGGGGAGGGGCCGGGCCGGGCGGGCCGGGGGTGGGGGGGGGCGCGGAGCCGGGCTCCGGGCCGGCCGGGCTCCGCGCCTGTCAAACCCCTCATTGTTCGCAGCTGATGTCACTCGCAGTTGTGAGCGGCCGCCTCTCCCGGGGACAATGTGGGACTGAGCGGCCCAGCCGCCGCGCCGCCGCCGCCGCAGGACAGCCCCAGCGAGGTAGGGCGCGGGCCGGGCGGGGCACTGAGGGCCGCGAAGTTTGGGGGTTCGGCAGGGGGCGGGGAGCCCGCGCCCGAGTCCACAGGCCGGGGTCCCGGGTTTGGGAGGCTGGGAGACTGAGAGGAACACGTTCCTTGTCCCACATGGGTCCAGGCCTGCACAGGTGGGGGGCGCTGGTCTGCCAGAGGAGCCCCCAGCACCAGGGAGGGGCTTCCTGGACCTGAGACCCCAGATTTGAGGCCCTCATCCCACCTGCTGTTTCTGTCCTTTGGACCTGCTCTTCTCTCTACCAACTGCCCTGGGTTCTGGTTCTCCTCCATCTCTGTCCCCATCTGCCATTCCCCTGCAGTTCCTGGCTCTGCACACACCCCTTCCCATTCTCTGCAGTCCTTGGGGGAGCCAGATACAGGCCTCCAGGCCAGGGGTGTGTGGAGATGACAGCTGGGGGCTCAGAATGTTCCTTCGTGTCCCATGGCTCTTCAGTCCCTCAGCTCTGACCTAGCTTCTTAGCTGGAGTCCTGGGAGCTGTGGGGGGGCTCTGGCTACTCACTTCAGCCTGGCCCTGGAGCCTGCCTGGCCAGGAGAGGGAGGTGCCCGCCTCCTCACTCCCCTATCCCAGGCCCGCCATCTTGGGACCTGTGGCACCCAGTGCCCCGCCCGGCTCCAGCACTCTGGGGAGTGGTCTTCAAGGGGATGCACCCAGGGCCAGGTGTATTCTCTCCTCCTAGAATGTGGGCTCTTAGTCCCCACCAAGCCCAGGATGATCACCTTCATGCTGGATCAACAAAGCATGTATCCTCAGGGTCCCTTCTTCCCCCACAAAGAGCTTTTAGATCCCAGGGACGCCTCAGAACCTTAAATCAGCCTTCACTCTTTCCTGGGGTTACCCTCACTGCTCAGAGCCAGCACCTGGCACCCTATCCTTTTCCCATCTGAAGGTCCCCTGGCCCCTCCGGGCCCTGGAACCCCCCCAACCTCCAAAGCGCCCCCATCCCTGCCCCCACCCCCAGCCTTCATCAGCATGCAGGCTCAGGCTGCCCAAACACAAGGGGATTGTTCTTCTTGCATGCTCAGGGTGGGGGGCTGGGAGCAGGCGGCCCACACACCCTGGCAGGCCCAGGCCACAGGGAGGCTGGCTTTGCCCCGCCCTGTGTCCCCAGACAGGCTCTGTCCACCCTCCCTATTCCCATCACTGCCCCCCTCTAGTCTCCCATCACCATTGCTTAGTGGCGCTGCCCTCTTGAGGAAAGAGCTCTGAGGTGCACAGGTAGACTCCAGGGTTCCTGCCTCTCCTGTAGCCTTACAAACAAGCCCCTTCCTTTCCTGGAGTCAGGTTCCTCTCTGGTAAGGCCCTTCCAGCTGTTTCAGGTTGAGCCTGACTATGCCACACCACAGCTCTTCCTCCAGCCTGCCCCCCTTCCCCATGGAGAAACCCACTCTGGGCTCCAAGAAGTCTCAAAGCACAGAGCAAATGCCCCACCTCAGTGATATGCCTGGGGAGCCCTGAGACCCAGAGAGCAGCAGCAGGAGCAGGAGCTGTGGGTACCGAAGAATAAGAACCAGGAATCCTGTCCAGCCAGATCCTGACTCTCCCATGAGGCTGGTCCCCTGTGCCCTGGGTCTTCTGACCCCACCCTCACTGCTTCTCTAGGATCTTTAGCCCCATCTCTGGTCTCTAATGCCTCTAGGCCCTGTGAGCCCTTTCTTCTTCCTGCACACTGAGCCTGGCTGTGGCTTCTGCCCTCCTTGAACTCTGTGTAGGGGAAAGACAGGCTCGGAAATACCCAGTTGGGGCTCCTTTGAGTTGTAAGTATCTTCCTGGGGCAGAGAGACCTGAGTGATTACATCTGACTTGGAAGGCTGGGGAGGGCTTCACAGAGAAGGTGGATTTGGACAGAGTGAGGAGGATGGGCCTATCAGCCTGGACGAAGGCCCAGAGGCCTGGAGGTGCTAGGCATGTTTTGCAGTCTGGTGTTTATGTGTGGGGGGATAGGGTGGAGATGAGACAAGAGAAGTTGGTAGCGGCCAGATCACAAAAGGTCTTGAGTGCCTGTCTGTGGAGATGAGGCTTTATTCCTTGGGCACTAAGGAGCCAAGAATGGCTGTTGAGTGGCAGAGTGACCCAGTCTCCAGCGCAGAGAATGGAAATTATAGAGATCTTTCAATTTGGGCAAGACACTGAGGGGATAGGTGGGGCTGTACCATGTACCTTTCTCCTGGAGTCCAATCTGGGCCTGGGCCTGCCTTGGTTTCCCTTGGCTGTGAGGACTCTTGGGCGGGGGTTGCCTAATGATGCTCTAAGGAGACTGTAGCATTTCTGGCACCAGCCAGCCTGTCAGAGCTTCCCTTCTTTGCCTAGCACTGAGTCTACAGGACAGTTCTAGGTCAAGAAACCAGGAGCTGGAGTTCAAGGACCCCAGGCTGCTCCCCTGCAGGCCCCTCCTCCTCCAACTCTCCCAAGAAGTAGATATGAATGGCCATCCCGGGAGGCTGTAAGGCTGAGAAGCTGAGCACTTGGATCTGAGGATGCTGGGACAGTTCTTATGGAGGCCTTGCTAGTCAGGAAGGGTGAGCATGCCCAGAGAAGAGGATGGGCAAGGGAGTCAGGATCCCTCAGTGCTGATCCTCTCCAGGCCCAGGGTCCACCCCCACCCCGCCACACCCTGCTTCGCCTCGCCTGGTGCCCCAAGCTATTCCCCAGCATCACTGGGTGTGGCCAGCATGGCTGCTTTTGGAGCAGGAGAAGGAGGCTGTTAGGTTGGGGGCTAGAGAGGAACCTGGGGGATATGAGATGGGGGATGAACTTGGAGACTGGAATCTCCTCTCCCTTCCCAGCCCAGGTTGGTCTACAAGCCCTAGTTGGTCTAGACACTCTGGCTAGCAGGGCAGAGGGAATCCCCCAAGGGGCGGGCCGGTCCACTGAGTTGCCTGGCCCCAGGAGCCCTCCCCTCCCCCGGATTGTTCTTGCTCCAGAACAAAGCCAGGGTGGACACTTGATCCCTGCATGTGGGGGGGAGCTGGCTAAGCCCCCGGCCCTTTGATTGGGCAGCTGTCATGAGAGAGAGACAGCTGAGGGGGAGGTGCAGGAAGGGGCAGCCGCCATCGCTTACACAGCTGTCACCCCCACCTCCGCCCCCTCCAGGCTGAGTGGCAGGAAGCCAGGGACAGAAGGAGTGGGCACTGGATGTGGTAGGGGGTCTGCGGAGCAGAAGGGAACGCCTGAGGTCAGAGGCTTGGTCTAAGCTTGGTATGTTCTGCCAGGGAGCCCTGCTGACCAGAGGGGGCTGGGCACCCCCAGAGGTGAGCTGGAGGTCAGTGAGGCTTGACGCGCGTGGCTGCCATGTGGGTGGCCCAGCAGGGACCCAGGCCCTCTCTGCCACCCCCCACCTCTGCCGGCAAGGCCAGGGCAGCAAATAACTCCCTAGAGCCCCCATGAAGGCAGAAGGGGAGCCATAATGCCTAGTATGGCTGCTGGTTTTTAGGGGTCCTAGGAGAATAATTAGGGAAACCCGTATTGTTCTCCCCTAAAAAACAGGAAAGAACTTGAGGGTCCCTCAGAACAAGAAGGACACAGAGAGACTAGCCACTCTTAGACTCCCCCCACCTTCCTGCAAACACAGACATATCTCACAGGTGGGCAAATTGAGGTCCAGGTCAGGTGCAGGCCTGGCCAAGGTCACCCACTGAATTCGGGGCAGTGGGGTTCTGCTGTAGACCCAAGTATCTTTTTCAGAGCAGGAGCCCTAGTTCTGGCCACATCCCAACCCTTCTGTCCTATTTTCCTAGGAGCCTTTGCCAGAAGAGGTCATGTGGAAATGATATGGGGACAAAGTTAGGTCTCCCACTGGTTATCACCCTAAAGGGGTCCCTGAGCCCCAGAAAATTCTAGAGCTTAGGACGTGGCTCAGGACAAGTTGTCAGTCCTTTCCAAACACAATCCATGTCTGCTGGCCAGACACGGGTCTCAGGGATACTAAAGCCTGTTCCCCATCTGTGAAGAGCCTCCGCCTGCCCAGGAAGAGACAGACACACCCGACAGGACACCAGACGCAGGAGGTTGGCAGGGCCTCGCACTAGCAGGAAGGACCCTGCTAGTCCCACCAGGCCCCACCTTTCTGGGTAGTTACAGACCTTCTCTAGGCATAGGCTCCCCGGCTCCCCTCTGTTTGGTAAATTCAACTGTTCAGATAACCAGTGTGTCCCCAGCACCTTCTCCAGCCTGACTCTGACCTGAGCTCTGGGAACAAGGAGAAGACGGCAGCCTTGGCTCCTGCTCTAAGGGGCTCCCGGGCTGGCCAGGGCAACAGACACCAAGCACGTCATCACAAATGTTTTGCTGGGGGAAGTGGTGGCAGCCAGGGGAATGTCAGCAAGGGCAGCCAGCACGAGGCTGGCCAGGATGCCCACAGAGCACTGTCCCTGCATCCACTGTTGAACTCTGACCTCTGGAGAACCTATGCGCAGAACTGGAGCCGGAGGGAGGAGCAGGTGCTGGGGAGGCAACAGTTACTGCGTGTCTGGGGAGTCAGGGATGTCACCTCCATAGTACAGATGAAAAGATAGAGGTCTCAGGCCATATAGTGGCTTGCTCAGGCTTCCTGAGAAAGCTAGGCCAGGAGCCCCACCCCTCCTACACCTGGCCCAAGCTCAGCTAGCAAGGGGGAGGAGGTGGTTCAGCGGAGGGCATTGGACAGAATTCCATATCCTGACCCTTGGGCTTGCTCTTGGCTCAAATTTGGCACCAGTTGGTCCTCTCCCTGTTTTCCTGCTCGGGTTCTGTCCCCCAGTGAGCTCCCCATCAAGGCTGAGCTTTGGCAGAAGACAGCCGCTGGAGGAGGGGGATTTCCAAGCAGGATTAAGGTTCAGGATTAAGTCGGGGCATGAAAAGGGGTCGGGTGGGGAGGGCTGGCGGCTGGGCTAATCCCAGAAGCTAATCTCTGGCTCCTCCTTCCTCCATTGGTTAAGGGCCTTGACATTCCCCAGCCCCCCAATCCCTTTTTTACCCATCACCCAGTCCCAAGGGGAAGAAGTCCCTCCATTTTCTGGGTGAGGACCTTGAGACCCAGAGTCCAAGTGACTTGTTTCTGATACAGTAGAAAGTGCTCCAGGCTGGGAACACGGCCAGCCTGGACTCTTCTAACCTCCTCAGCACACAGGAGAGGCCTCGGAAAACCACTGTGCCGGCTTCTGGTCGCTGGACACCCCACCCCCAGTGCTGAATGAACCTGCTCACAGCTGTCCCGCAGCAGCTTCTGCTTTAGTGACCTCTAGTGGACA
>PVHT021183699.1:34855439-34900892 GCA_004024745.2 Catagonus wagneri | reverse complement strand
TTCTTCCAAGAGGTTGGGGAGGAGGCTCCCCCTCTCTGGACTCCCATAGGCCTGGTTAATTCTTTCTTCCGACATCCAAGGGGAAGGGAAGGGTCATCACAGAGCCTGGGTGCCTACCACATACGTGCCCATCTCATTTTCATTCTCATAACTTTGGAGATAGGACTTGTTGTCCCCTTCTTACAGATGGGGAAGCTGAGGCTCAGATGGGTTAAATATGCCCATCTTTACAGGCTTACCCAGCTAGTGAGCAGGACACAGCACACAGCACACTGGTCAGTGCGACACGTGAGACTTGGGGTCCATGCTGTCTTCCTGCTCTGGCAGTTTGGCTAGCTCGGCTCTGGGGTCCCCATGGAAGGACAGGGCACCCGAAAGAGAGCTAGGCTCTTCTCTAACCCCTCTTCCTCCTCCCCTGCAGAGCCGGCCAGGCCACAGCGTGGACGCATTCCCAGGCCGCCTCGGCCCCAGCCCCGCCTGACAGGATGAGTGGCTCAGATGCGGGGCTGGAGGAAGAGCCAGAGCTCAGCATCACCCTGACGCTGCGGATGCTGATGCATGGGAAGGTGAGGGGGTGCTTCGCGGTGGCTCAGGACGGGGCGGAGGGCAAGGCAAGGCAGCACCTAGCCAGGTGGGAGAAAGTCTGACTTTGCACGTCCTGTCTTCTGTGGAGCCCCTTCCCTGAGTGGTGGAAAGGGCAGGGCCTGGGGCGCTGGCACCCTGCTGACTCCACTCTTGTCTTGTTTGCAGGAGGTGGGCAGCATAATTGGGAAGGTAGGTGCCTCATTCTGTTCTGTGTATCCCCTTCAACCTGAGACCTCAGTCCAGAAAAGGAGCCATTAACAGCCTGGCCTAAGCCACTCTCTATTTTGTCCTGTGCAGAAAGGAGAGACTGTAAAGCGAATCCGAGAACAGGTGAGCGCAGGGCTTGGGAGAGGAGCCCAGGGCACTGGTTTGGAGGGGAGGGGAGATCCCTGCCCCACCTTGTCCCTGATATCCACCATCTGGGATGACCAGTGAGTGCCCCTAGAAGGTGGCCATTTCTGGCCTTGGCTGGGGCCTGGTGAAGGGTGGGGACAGGCAGGTTCCTGGCCAGGAAGAGAAGGAGCCCCTCTGCCCGGCACTCATCCTGTACCTGCAGAGCAGTGCCCGGATCACCATCTCTGAGGGCTCCTGTCCGGAGCGTATCACCACCATCACCGGGTCTACAGCAGCCGTCTTCCATGCAGTCTCCATGATCGCCTTCAAGCTGGATGAGGTCTGTGGTTGGCTGAGGTGGGAGGCCAGGGGTGGCTCCCCCAGAGGAACAGGACTCCGACTCCACAGAGTTGCTACGGGTGGGAGGGGAGGCTGAGCTCAGGACAGGGTTCTCTCATTGGAGTGGGACAGGAGAGGGATTCCCTGCTTCATCCCCCAGGGGGAAGGTGCTCCAGGGCTTGGGAAGCAGCGGGGGTGGGCACGGCCAACCCACCGTCTTCCTGCGCAGGACCTCTGTGCTGCTCCTGCAAACGGGGGGAATGTCTCCAGGCCTCCAGTGACCCTGCGCCTTGTCATCCCTGCAAGCCAGTGTGGCTCACTGATTGGGAAGGCTGGCACTAAGATCAAGGAGATCCGAGAGGTGAGGGAGAGGGGACACGACTCCCAGGGAGTCTTACCCTCAGTGTCAAAGGGAGACCTGGGCTTATGGCTTCCTATCCCCTGGGGACCTCTGAGCCTAGGCACTCTACTCTGGGTTGTGGGAGTAGCCAGAAGTGGCCCCACTCTCTGCTTGCAGACTACAGGTGCCCAGGTGCAGGTGGCAGGAGACCTGCTCCCCAACTCCACAGAGCGTGCGGTCACTGTGTCTGGCGTGCCCGACGCCATCATCCTGTGTGTGCGCCAGATCTGCGCTGTTATCCTGGAGGTGCTGCCCTGGGGCAGGGAGGGAGGGCAGAGGAGGGGCCCTAGGCACGTGACACCAGAGGGGTGTGGGGCGGGGCTGCAGGGATGGATGAGGAGCTCCAGGACGTCAGGTACTGGGATGGCCTTGAGGGCATAGGGCCCTTACGGACGTGAGGGGGTCCTGAGGGGGTCCTGACAGAGTCTCCCCACTTGTGCTTTACAGTCTCCACCCAAAGGAGCCACTATCCCATATCATCCAAGCCTCTCCTTAGGTACTGTCCTTCTCTCCACCAACCAGGTGAGGGGGAGCAGCAAGAGGGGTGGGACCTGTTACTGGAGAAGGGAAGGGAAATAAAAGAAAGAACTGGGGGGGGGGTGTCCAGGGATAGGTGGGTGGAGAGGAGTGACTCCCCCTAAAACTGCCCTGACCTGTCACATCAACCCCCCTTTACCCACTTTATCTCCACAGGGCTTCTCCGTCCAGGGTCAGTATGGGGCTGTGACCCCAGCTGAGGTGAGTGACTAAAGCCCAAGGCACCTCTCCCTAGGCCAAGCCTTCTTTGACTCCTGACCTCTCTTCTTGGCACAGGTTACCAAGCTCCAGCAGCTCTCGGGCCACGCAGTCCCCTTTGCCTCACCCAGCATGGTGCCAGGTGAGCAGCCCTTTCCGAAGGAAGCAGGGGTAGATCCCAAGCGGCCAGGCAGCCCCTCTGGGAAGGTCAGGGGGCGGCGGGCAAGGCCTAGATTCATAGCCAATCCCTCTTCTCCACCCACAGCAGGACTGGATCCTGGTACACAGACCAGCTCACAGGAGTTCTTGGTTCCCAATGACGTGAGAAGGGGCTGGGGTGGTTTGAGGGTGGGTAGGGGGGCCCAGGGGTCCGGGCTTCACCTAAGGTTGAATTCTGCCCTCTCCCCAGCTGATTGGCTGCGTGATCGGACGCCAGGGCAGCAAGATCAGTGAGATCCGGCAGATGTCAGGGGCACACATCAAGATCGGGAACCAAGCAGAGGGTGCCGGTGAGCGGCACGTGACCATCACCGGTTCTCCGGTGTCCATCGCCCTGGCCCAGTACCTCATCACTGCCTGGTGAGTGGGGTGGGAGTAGCACAGGTCACGGGGCTTATGTGCCCGAGAAAGGCACTGGTCGGGTGGGGAGAGCTGACCTGCCTTCTCCTGGGCCTGTCCTCCGCCTCCCCTAACCCTGCCACACTCCTTTTCCCCCCGCACCTGTCCCTCTTGTCCTCTTTCTCCATCCGTCTCTTTTCTCTGGGTCTTCGGCCTCCCCATTTCTCCCCTCACTCTGTACTGTATCTGCTGTCCTTTCTTCCCATCCCCGTTCTTCCAGCCTTTCCCGTCTTCTCCCTGAACATGTCCACACCGCGTCACTGCTCTCAACTCCTATTTTCCATCTAATCTCACCTCTTAAATTGTCCCCTGTCTCATAACCCCCTTCTCCTTCATCTCCCCCGTCTATCCCTCTTTCCAGTCTAGAAACGGCCAAGTCTACCTCTGGGGGGACACCCAGCTCGGCCCCCACAGACCTGCCTGCCCCCTTCTCGCCACCCCTGACGGCCCTGCCCACAGCTCCCCCAGGCCTGCTGGGCACGCCCTATGCCATCTCCCTCTCCAACTTCATCGGCCTCAAGCCTGTACCCTTCTTGGCTCTACCACCTGCCTCCCCAGGGCCGCCGCCGGGCTTGGCGGCCTACACTGCCAAGATGGCAGCGGCCAATGGGAGCAAGAAAGCTGAGCGGCAGAAATTCTCCCCCTACTGAGGCCAGCTGAGGCACAGGCATGGGCGCAGGCAGGACCGCCGGCAGGGGGCTGCCTCCGCACCCTACCTGCCCAAGGAGACTCCACCCCAGGGGGTCCCAGATGCCGCTAATGCCCAGACGCATGGATGCACCCCTCACCCTGCCCCGGTCTGCGGGAGTTCCTACTCTCAGAACGGGGGCAGTTTCTGGCCCAGGGTTCTGGCAGCTGCGGCAGCCCCAGGGTAGGGGGCTTCACCCCCTCTAGCTGTGCTTGGATGCAGGGAGCATCCTTAGCGCCCCCACTTTGGGGGCGGTCACTCATGCACTCCCCATCCCTTCGGGCTTCCCTGCCTGCTGCCCCCCTGTGGGGATCAGGGAGGAGGCCAGGGGGTGGCGGGGGCTGTGCTTCTCTCCCCACCTCCCTGCAGATTCCTGCTGCTTCCACTGATACCCTTTTGACTGGGATAGACTGGCTGGGCTTGGCAGAGGGCAACCCCAAGAGGGGGCACTGCCGGGCAGCTGGGGGTGTGGCATGGGGGTAGGGGCTGAGTTCTCAGCAGCAGACACTCTGTACAGTTTTTTCAATCCCTGTTTTTGAATAAATATTCTCAGAGACCAGGAAGCTGTGAAACACTGTGGGTGTTGGCAAAACCTCCAGAAAACGGGTGCAGCCAAGGCCCCAGAGGAAACCCCGTCTGTGACTCCATCAGCCCCAGCTGGGCCTCAGCCCCTTCCACATGCCAGTTCTAGGGCTTCAGAGCCCTTTGGAGGTCACGTTGTCCAGTCTTCTGCCTCTGCCACCAAACTGATCCAGTTATTTTCAGGGCATCTTAGAAGCTGAGAGAGGAGTTCCAGTAGTTTTGTCCAGCCTCTCCTCGGTGCAGATGTCAGGGAGATCTTTCTGAAGCTCTCTCCACTGGTTCCTCGTGCTGTGGCTGTAACCTAGACCCTGCCCTGCTTGGCCCATCCCTTTGGCTGTGAGCCCCTGGAACCTTCTTCTCTGTGGTCCTGCCACCTCTGCTCCTTCCTTGGCCTGGGGACTTTCCATGAGTGTTCAAATCACCCAAGCTGGGGGAGCCCTTAGAGATGGTTCAGGGTACAGATGGGAAAACTGAGGCCTGGGGAAGGGTAGGTCTGTGCAGGAGGCCATGCAGAGTTGGGCCTAGAACTCAAGACTCCTAGCTCCCAGCAGCCTCTGGGCCTCACTAGGCTGCAGGGGCCCCTTCTCTCATTCCAGAGCCAGAAGTCCAGACAGGGCACCTGCCACAAGCTGTGCAGGAAGTTGGATGGGCCCCTACTGGTACCACCCTGCTTTCTCCAGTCCCCACTCACCTTGGGAGACATTTCTCAGGTGGCCTCTGGCACGCTCAGGCACTCTTCTCCTGCCAAATCCTGGGCTTGTTCCCGCGCCTCAGAAGGGCCTAGGGCAGGGCCCCCTGGAGGTCCCTGGAGGTGCCGCAGGAGGGCCCGGGGGTGCCAGGCCCGCGAAATGCAGGCCCGCGGGGGCCGGGGCAGCGCTCGACGGGCGAGGCGGCCCAGCGTCCGGCGCACAGGGCGCTGCAGCAGGCCGTACAGGAAGGGGTGAGCCGCGAAGGCCGAGTAGGCAACCCAGGTGACGGCCGCCTCAGCTGCTGCGGCCCGTGCAGCGGGCGCCAGGCACGCACAGCCGTAAGGCAGCCAGCAGGCTGCGAACTGGCCCACGGCCAACGTCGGGGCCAGGGCTGCTTTGCCCCAGGGCAGGCGAGGCCGGAGGGGCGGTAAGATGGAGAGGCGGCTGTCCAGAGAGTCGGAGCGAGGCCGGGACCCGCGCGCGGGCCTCGGGGGCCGTAGGGCAGCGCGGCGCGCCACGAGGAAGATGCCGCCATAGGCGCCGAGCAACAGGAGGGCGGGCAGCGCGAAGGCCAGCACCGCCCAGAGCGGCCGGAAGGGCCCGAGGCCCCCGGCCAGTACGGAGCAGCGAGCCGGGGCAGGGGGCGGTGCGGGCGGCGGCCCCAGCAGGGAAAGCGCGCCCAGCACTCCCGCGGCCGCCCACACAGCGGTGAGCACAAGGGTGGGCGGAGGCCGCGCGCCGGGCCGCAGCGGGTGCACTATGAGGCGGTAGCGCGCCAGGCCGAGCGCGGCCACGCCGAGCGTGCAGGCGGGTAGTAGCGCCGCCGAGAGGAAGCGCGCGGCGTGGCAGGGCGCGGGGCCCAGGCGCATGCGGCCCAGGCCCGGCGGCGGAGCGGCCAGCAGACCCAGCGGCATGATGGAGGCGGCAGCCAGCAGGTCCACGACGCACAGGTGTACCAGGTAGAGTGCGTCCCGCAGTCCCGGCGTGCGCAGCACCACGACCAGCAGCGCGCCGTTGCCTAGCAGTGCTGCCACCTCCACGACGCTCGCCAGGATCAACGCCATCGAGGCTGCGACTTCTGGGGCATTCAGCCCGGTGGCGTTGGCCATTCGCGCACTCTGGCTTCACCCTGTGCTGGGACGCAGAGAGCAAATGGAGCTACCCCCTCCCCCCCACTCCCATCACCCATCCCTTGCTCCTCTGGCCTCTCACCTCACAGGCTGCCCAGGGGCTGGCCCGTACGCCGAGGCTGCCATCCTTTTGGGGGCTTGGCCAGCCCCATGGAAGGGTGCAGGGCTGGGACAGCGGCTCTCTCCTCCGCCCCAGCAACTCAGCCCCTGCTGGAGATGGTACTGGCTGTCACTCTGATGTTGCCCTTTGGAGACACACAGAGCTGGCAAGGGAGGGGCAGGGCCTGGCACCGGCCCCCTGGGTCCTAGCAGCTGCCAGCTGAAGGCTGGAGGCTGCTGAGTGCAAGTGCTGGGGGTGCCTCTGGAGGAGGTCCAGAGCAGGCACGGGCTGTGGTCTAAATTGAGGACGTTAGAGTGTGGGCTTCAGAGTCAGCCAGACCCTGTTCTACCCATCCCGGGGGTGGGAAGTGGCCTCCCATGTGCTCTCTTCTGCTATCCCCATTAGTGGAGGTAATCAGATCATTCAGCCTTTATATGGAAGGGAAACTGAGGTACCAGTGAGACAAGCACTGGAGCAGGGAGACTTCTAGGTACACTGTGGTCCCCAGGAAGACTAGTTCTCTTAACAAGAGGAGGCTAGATCAAGTGAGGAGAAAAGCACAGGACCCGGCACATAGTAGGTGCTCAGCTGGCATTAGCCTGGCACAGAACAGGTGCTTCATGACAGTGTGTGGAATTAATGAGAGGAGGCCTTAGGGGGCCTGCTGTTTTGCTTTGTTTTTGCTGTTAATAAACAAGTCCACTTCTGCTAAGAACACCCAGCGTTCTCTTTAGAAAGAAGAGAAACTCTCAGGATGGGTAAGCAAGACCCCACTTTCCATATTCCTGACAAGGCATAAAAACCAGTCCTAGCCAGGCAGTGTATGGCCTCCTCCCTCAAGGTGTTGGCTCAGGGAAAGCGATGTGACTCCAGTAGGACTTATGCTCCCCAGGTGGTCACTCAGTCCCATGGCATAACCCTCCTATACCCTGGTGGCTTCCATTTGTGAAGTTCTTCCTTTCCCCTCAACTCCAGACTTGGGTCCTCTTCAGCATCTCCCCCGTACTTTAACTACTGGGCATCTCAAAAGTCCTACGCCCAAGCAGAACCTGACCCTTGACCCCTCCCCAGCCTGCCCCTCTCAGAGTCTTCCCCATCATAGTAAATGCCATCTCAGAAATTTTCATTGACACCTCACTTTCCCCCATGTCCCGCATGCAATCCATCGACATACCTGAATCCGGCCATTTCTCACCACCACTACCATGCTCCCAGCCACCACCTCTCACCTGGACCATTTCTGAGTCCTCCTAACTGGGCTCCTGGCCTCCACTCCTGCACCTCATGCTGATCATTTGTTTGTTTGCCCTTAGTTCCATTCCTCAGTCTTCCCCAGCACTGCTCTGCCTTCCAGGAAACTGTATTTCCTAGGCTCCTCTGACAGTTGATTTTTGGGTATCTTCAGCCAATGGAAGTTACCAGCAGAAGACTGGAGCGTGGCAGCAGGGAAGAAGCTAGAGTATTTTCCCTCTCGTGCTCAGCCTGGATCTGCCTCTGTGGAAGACATCCGCTCTCTCCATAGCGCTGGCTCCCTTCAGGCAGCCTCCTCTGCAGTTCTGGTGCCTGCAGGGCGACCCTGGCCTCTGGCACTGGGATTCCACTTCCTTCCGTGATCCTTCCATCCTAGGGATGGTAGCAACTTCCCACTGTTGCTAATCCTGGGATTGCCTTTGGTGGTTCAGTTCCTTTCCTGTATCAGATTCCCCTTGTCTGAAAATCCTAAAGTGGTTTCTGTTTTGCTGATTGTATGCTGGCTGACATTACAGATCCACTCTCTACACGGTGGCTGAAGTGGATCCCTCTAAAGACAAGTCAGAGCAGGCCATGTCCCTACACTCATCCCTTCAAAAGTTTCTCACCATCTGAGTGGAATCTCACCTCCTCTGTGCCGAGGGGGGCTTCTCCCTCCTTTCCTGACCTTGCCTGCCTCCTCCTTGCCTCTCATACTTCCAGCCATATGGTCATCTCGCTGGTCCTTCCCCATGTCAAACTGGTTTCCACATTAGGTTCCTTGCATGTGCTGCTTCCTATGTCAGAACACCCTTCCCTCAGATCTCTGAATTGCTTGCTCCCTAACTAATTCAGGTCTCTGCCTGAGAGAGGCCTTCAGTGACCATCTTTTCTAAAATTGTCCCACCTCCCATCACTAATCCTTCTCCCCTGCTTTATTTTTTCCTGATACTTTCTTACCTGATATTACATTTCATATCTAGTGCAAGATGAACCGGGTGCATCATGGGATACCAGAAAGCAAGTGCTCACAAAATGATGTAGACACAGGACTCAGCGTGAAGGACCTTCTGCTGGCCAAAGCTGTGGCAATTAAAGGATCAAAATAATAACAGTACTGGATTATAACCCATTGCATAAAATAAGAACTCACAAACCCATAGTGATAATAAGGAAAGAAAGGAGACTATTAATTTGCCCTTTTTTTTTTTTAAGGGCCACACCTGCAGCACATGGAAGTTTCCAGGTGAGGGTTTGAATCAGAGCCATAGCTGCTTACCTATACCACAGCAACAGCAATGTAGGATCCAAGCCACTTCTGCAAACTACACCATAGCTCACAGCAATGCCGGATCCTTAACCAACGAGTGAGGCCAGGGATCGAACCTGAACCCTCATGGATCCTAGTCAGGTTCATTACCACTGAGCCACAACGGGAACTCTGGTACTAATGATTAATAACTCTAGAAGACATGAAGGAATTTGATTACCATCCTTTGCAACCATCTTAGCAAAAATTGATTCAGGTCCTTGATTTCAGTTAAAAATCATCATTGGATGTTAAAGCTAGTGGGTGAAAGTTGATGAGGAAGGGGACATTACAACTCAGTGGGTTAAAGATCTGGCGTTGCTGTGGCTGTGGTGTAGGTCGGCAGCTGTAACTCTGATTGGACCTCTAGCCTGGGAACCTCCATATGCCGTGGGTGCGGCCCTAAAAAGCAAAAAAAAAAAAAAAAAAAAAAAGGAAAATGGAGGGCGTGATCTTGCACTGGATCCTCACCTGCTTTCTAGCATCTACACCCTTTGTGTATGGACAGGGTTACCTGGGGAGATAACGATCATTACTTTCACCACAGCAAAGTTGTGCTCCTCACACACATTCTCAGCTCATTTATAATATTCAGCCAAAAGACATGTATGGTGTTTCGAGCTGAGACATGAGGAATGCTTGATTTGCTTGGCCATGTCTGGGCTTAAGAACAGAATCACCAGGTGGGTCCCCACATGACTAAGAGTTTTGACTTGATGGGGAGGGTCCCCTTTGGGGGGGTCCTGATTGATGGGTCTACCCCATCAACGTTGCAGTGATGGACGTACACTGACCAGGGTGGGTGGGGTGTGTGTGTGTATGACCCATATCAACCTGTTGTTGAGTGGCTGCCCTCGGCAGCGGGGCTGTGGTGGGTCGCCATGGAGAGCAAGGAGACCCAGACCTGGTACAGTTGTGACACAGACAATCAGAGGCCAGGGGGTGAGTGAATACAATGTTTAATGAACTTGCCTGTGCATGCCTAAAGTTTGGCCCACCTCGGTGATCACGCCTTTTTCGGATGAACAGTCTAGGCCAGGGTGGTCAGCCCAGGTGAATGTGGGACCTGCCCACTCTCGGCCTGTACTATACAGCCTTGAACAGGCTGCTATATCTGTGTCCCAGTAATAACACCAATCACTCTAGGAGGTGGGACCGAGGCCGCAGCCATGCTAGGGCTAACAAGGATTAGAGGGAGAGGGGTTGCTATCTGGAACACAGGAGGGAGGTCTGGGAGCAAGAAGGGGTGATGTGGGGGCACCAGGGATGGGAGGAAGATTGAGGATGATGGGCTAGTTCCCAGCAGGGCCCTGGCCTGGCCTGGCAGGGGCTGGGGATGGGGGCGGGACAGCTCAGAGGCGAATCTCCAGCAGGTAGCGTAGGCGGCACTGGCTCTCCTGATAGATGAGGTACTCGCTCTGGGAGAAGCTGGAGCCGCTGAACTCTGGGCAGGGCATGGGCCGGCCCTGGGGCACCACCACTCTCTGGCCATCCAGCTCCAGCTCAGTGTCCTGGGATGAATCTGCAGAGCACAGCAAGGGCCATGGATGACCCAATGGTCACTGGTCCTTGGCTTTACCAGCTAGTCCTATCCTCTATATTCTCCACTTCTGCCACAGGGACTGCCTGCTCGTTCCCACCTTGCCAGCCTCCAAACCACTGCACCAGCTGGGCCTTCTTTTTTTTTTTTGCTTTTTAGGGCCATACCCACGGCATATGGAAATTCCCAGGCTAGGGACTGAATCGGGAGCTGCAGCTGCCGGCCTATGCCACAGCCGCAGCCACAGCCAAGCGGGATCCAAGCTGCATCCTCAACCTACACTATAGCTCATGGCAATGCCAGATCATTAGCCCACTGAGCGAGGCCAGGGATTGAGCCCGTGTCCTTGTGGATAGTAGTCAGATTCATAACTGCTGAGCCACAACGGGAACTCCCCAGCTGGGACTTCTGCCTGGAATCTCCTCCCCCAATTTTCTATCTGGGAAATTCCTACTCATCTTTCAATGCTCAGGCAATGATACCTCTTCTTTGAAGCCCTCTGGGAGGCCCAGGAATGATTTGTTGAATCAGTGAATGTTTGTTGATTGACAAAGTGAACAACTGCAGTGAGGGAGCCTGCTACTTTTTGTCCCTCTTCACAGCCCATTCCCTGCTCATCTCCTTCCCGAAAGCATCCTGCTTCATCTCAGGTTCACTTCTATCCTTAGGCCTGTCCAGATTCTTGGGACTCACCAGGCTCTGTGTGGCCTCGGGCAATGACACTGTCGAAGCCAGGGGGTGGCTGCTTCAATCCTGGCTCATCGAAGGTGATGTGGTGCTCTTTGCCCAGTGCCACCTCACTCAGGAACATGTAGCCAATGTGATGGTTCCCACAGGACATGCCAGTAACTGCGGGACACAGGGAGGCTCAGGGTAGGCAGATGTGCCCTCCTGTCTGACTCCCTGGGCCCCTCTCTGCAGTATTATTTCCTCTGGATTTGATGCCCCAGCCCAGACAAGTGCCCATTCTTCTTCCATCCTTTCTCCAACCATTTCCCTAGGCCCTTGTCCTGGCCGTGCTCCTTCCCACCTCACTCCTCCACTCCTTGGCTCCGTAAAGCCAGTCCTCTGCTACCCTCACCAAGGTCAATGACCGTATCTGGGGTAGGGGCTTTTCTCCCTGGCCCACTCTGCTGGTTTTGCCACTGGCATCCTTCACCCCCTACCCTGGGACCCCCTTGCAATGGCTCTCCCGAGGCCACCCATCACTCCTTCTTAGGCTCCTCTGTCCTCCTAGTGGACCCCTTGGCCTTGCACAACCTTCAGCCCCATCTGCTCCCCACTCCCTCACAACTGCAGCATGTGGAAGTTCCTGGCCCAGGGATTGAACCCACGCTGCAGTTGCGGCAACACTGGATCCTTAACCTGCTGAGCTGCAAGGGAGTCTAGCCCCATCTGCTCTTAGGTGAATCCTCCAAACTTGCTCTCTTGGGTGGGTGATGGTGATGGCCTCCAATAATGTGGTCAACCTTGGCTGAGGAGCTCGTATGGGGAAGTCACCCCAGACAGAAACGTGGGGTCATTAGAGGCACTCTCAACTCTTTTTTTTTTTTTTTGGCTGCCCCATGGCATATGGAGTTCTGGATCAGGGATCAGATCTGAGCCACAGTTGCAACCTAAGCCACATGTGCGGCAACCCCAGATCCTTAATCCACTGTGCTGGGCCAGGGATCAGATCTGTATCTCAGTGCTCCCAAGAGCTATCGATCACATTGTGCCACAGCAGGAACTCCTCAACCCTTTCCCACAAGCTGCTCATTCCACCTCCCACAGTCCTTCTCAAGGGTGCCTGGAGGAGAATACTCCCTCCCTGCAGCCTCTTGCCTCTGCCCCCTCACCTCCCAAAGCTGCAGCCAGAGATCCTGCTATATACACGTTCAACTATGCTCCCCATCAGTCTCTGAATAAGGTTCCCTTGATCTTCCTGAGACCCCCAACCCTCGCCCACACCAGGCATTTGCTCTAAGCTTTGTTATCAGGCCACGCTTTATTATCAGGAGGTACTGCCCTGCTGCAGTCTTCTAGTCTTCGTACCACCTCCTGGCTGCTTGACCTCGAGGGCTCCTCTTTTACCCCCTCCCAGGTCAGGCTGGCACACTCATCCTATCTGTGTCACCTTCTCCAGGAGCTGTCCTTCACCACCAGGTGCCTCCTCTGGGTCCTCCCACCCCCCAGCATGCCCTGGTAAGCACTCCCGTCAGTGACCTTTCAGAGGTTCCTCTCCTGGATCCACTGCAAGTTGGACAAGCGCTGGGCCCCTGTTAGTGCTCCTGTATCCACTCAGGGCAAGGCCCCAAGGATGCCTCACCATAGCCAGCGGACTTGCTGTTCTCTGAGGCGAAGTAGATGCCCTTGCCAACACGGCCACCAGAATGCGGCATGATGCGGAGCCCGCTGGTGAGGATGGCTGCCACCACAGCCACGTTGGTGCCATGCCACAGTAGCTTCCGATTACCCAGCGTGGAGTGGGCTTGGAACCGATCTCCCTGGAGGGAAGGAGGTGGGAACCAGGAGAGTCATGCCATCTAAGCCCAGGTGCTTCTGTCTGCCATTAGAGGATACCACCAAGGCCAAGGGCCTCCTGGCCACTCATGCTCATGCACACGTGCACAAGACGTAGGCCTGGTGGAAATTGGTCAGGTTTGTTCAGCCAGTTCACTAAGGAGCTGATAAGCCTACGGGACAAGGTAGTGATGGGGCAGGGGGATCGGGGGAACTCTCCCTCACCTCCCCTTCTCGGTTCACTTTCCAAACATGTTGGAGGGCAGGGCACCTGTAGTTGTTGCCAGTCTGTTCTAAGTAGGTGTGTATCACCTGCAGGGAGAGCAAAAGGTGGGTGCCAAGGGTGAGAACCCTGTGGATGAACTCCCACTGGTCTGCCCCCGCCAGGCTCAGAGCTCTCCTCAGGCCCTGGAGATAAAGGGACGGAAGGCCCACCTTGTACTCAGGTGCCTCTGGGTCCAGCAGTTGGAGCTGACACTTGAGAAGCTGATAATCTCGGTCCAGTGGGTGTGGCACCTCCTCCACTTTCTTCGTCTCCTCATGGGCTGCCTGCAGGGTCTGGGCCAGCTCTATGTCTGCCAGCACCTAGGATAACAGGCACTGGCAGCTTGTCTGTCCCCCTGACCTGGGGCCTCCCTGCTCCCTCCCACATTACTAGGACCATGGCCACCCCACCTGTCCGTCCATCTGCTCAGCCGCACCCATCTTTCTGTTTGGCCTTCTCCTCCCCTGTCCCTCAGCCTGCCCAACGCAGTCCAGCTATCTGTCCCCCATCTCCCTTGCCCAGTCTGTCTGTCTGGTACCCCCACTGCCTGCCCACCTGCCAACCCTCACCAGCAGCATGTCCTTCTTGGCTCGCAGAAGCTCAGGGGAGTTGATGGGCGGGGGCCGCTTGCGGCCAAAGTTGTGCAGAATCACGGTGTAGAAGTGGGAGGACAGCTCCTCCAGGCTGAGGCCACTGTGTGCTGGGGTTTTCAGGGCCACCTCCAGTGCCTCCAAGGCCTCAAAGCCCCGGGCAATCTGCTGCTTGCTCAACTTTCCCAAGGGCATCTTTTTCACATCTGGGGGGATGTGGAGACTCAAAACACAGCCCTGCCACCCCTGGGCCCCTGCTACCCCGCCTGGCCCCTTGCCCCTCACCCAGGTTCATGAGGACCATGGCATTCTTGAACATGTCCTTGCTGAAGATGTTGGTGATGAGCTTCTGTGTGGCTGCATCCAGGGAGCAGGGCTTCACTTGCTGAACTACAGTCCTTACTGGGCCTCCGTCTACCTAGGGGTAGAGGGCACATGTGGGCAGGAGCAGCTGGGCAGGGCACCCACACCTGGAGCACAGCCTGGCATTCGACAGAGACCAGCCAGACCACGGCCAGAGCTGGGAGACTTGTACCTGAGGCTGCACAGCTGGATAGTGGCAGAGCCCAACCAGCTGGGTCTCTCTGTCTAGCCCCACCCATGGCCCAGGCCCACCCTCTCTCCTGGGCCACCTCACCTTCACCACGGCTTCTTGGGCCTCGTCCTCTCTCTGTACGTCAATAAGTGTGTACTTGCCGGGCTGGGCCACAAAGCGGTCCCTCTCTGCCCAGCTGCTCTTAGTCTTGTCCCGAAATTTCTTCTCAAAGTCTTTCTTTGCATCCTCCAGTGACGCGAAGTGGCTGAGCTTTGATTGGCCCACCTCTCCCTGCAAGTAACAGCTTTCAGGGGTGTGCCCACCACAGTGCCCACCGTCAACACTTGCTGGCCTCTGTTGTGCAGGCTCTGTGCTGAGCACCCCTGGACGTCAGAGGTGGGGGGGGACAGCTATGGCCTTTGGGCCTGAGTAAGCTGCAGAGACCCCAGGGAGCAAGGGGTGTGCACTGAGCATGGAGAGGTGGGGAGCAGGCAGGCACAGGTTGGGTGGGTGGCACTCACTACACGGCCCCAGCGGGTCCAGCAGACGAAGCGGTCACCCTCTTCCAGCAGCTGGATGATGCAGAACTTGTTGTTGTTACTCCCAGTGTTGGTCTGGTTCAGGGTGCAGTCGTAAGTCTTCATGCACCTGTGGCCCGAGGGGGTGTTGTGTGTGGGGGTGTCAGGCTGGCTTGGGCCACCCTTGAGTGGGACAGGGTACCTGGCTGCATGCTGACAGGAGTCAGACTGCACTGGGGTGTCAGAAGACTTCCTGTCTGGGAACCCTGCCTTAAGCGTGGTAGGGGGAGGCTTGAGAAGCTCAAGGGCCTGCCCTGGGGTCTGAAGAGTAGACATGTCCCATCTAGGTCTGATGGGATATAGCCCTTCAGAGCCGTGAGTTACGTGGCCAGAACCAAGCGGGAGGGGAGGGGTCTGAATATATTTATACCCAGGAGAGTGGAGGTGCCAGGACTGGCCAGGGACTACAGCGTACCTGGGTCCTGGAGTTGCGGCTGAGTGGGCACAGGGTGTCCACTCGGATGATACGCTCTTCTGTGGGTGCGGCCCTCAGGGCCTCAGCAGTGGAGCGGACACTGTCCTCCTCTTCTGCCCCCTGCCGCCCCTTCTTCTTCTCAGGGCCCTCACGTTGCACCCCAGGCTTGCGCTTTGGAGCCATGGCTGCTCTGGCACAGAGAGGGCCCTCAGTCCTCTATGGCCTTTGCACCCCACTTAGCTGCAATAGCACCAGCTTGCCCCACCCTGAGTTTGCCCTTTGGTGATCTCCCTCTGCTTCCCCCACCCCCGCGCTACTCAATTTCCCTACTCCTAGATCCATCCAAAAACAGCTCTCTGCACCCTAGAAACGCCCCTTTTCCCAGTCACAAGGGTCAGGCCAGCGACCAGGCTGCCCAGTCTGGTCAAGGAAGAGGAGCTTTCCACCCTCTCTAGCTCTCCCAGTGCGTCCTGAGGTGAAAGAAAAGTGAAACAAGAATCTCCCCACTCCAACCTTTGTTCCACCCCCTTTCAGCTAACTTGGGCCTGGCAGGGTTGCTGGGCTGAGTCATCCAGCTATGGAGGAGAGTGGGCAGTGGCTCCTGGGGCACAGCACTCCTGAGGCCAGATCTGTCCCTCCAGAGCTTGGGACACAGTGGCGCAGAAACCGTTCCCAGCAGGCTCAAAAGTTTGGAGGTACCAGTCTGATCCTGGACCAGTGGTCTTGAACTGCCAGAGAGCAAGAGCCAGTCACATTTTCCCTGCCCTGCCCTGCCCTGGGGAGGGCTGTGGGCAGGGCCACTGGACACTCACCTAAGAAAAGCAGAGATCTGGGAGAGGTGGCCGCCACCGGGTCAGTACCTCCCACACAGTCCCGGTTCTAACAGTCCTCTGTAAGTCTTAGCGGAGTGGGGAAAGAACTTGGTATGAGTAGGATTCCAGCTATTTGGCCACTGGTTGGGTGAGTCAGGCTGGGCAGGACGAGGGCAGCCTGTCCCATGGATGGGTGGACACTTCATCAGACACAGCCAAGACTCAGGGAACTGACGTGCCCTTGGAGCCGCTCATCTGGTCTGAGGCATGCAGTACGTCTTCGCCGGTTGCCTAGAGGCCTTGGACCCAGGTGCGGTGACTGCCTCCCTCTCTTTGGAGCTACCTGGATCCCTCTCCCCCGGTTACTTAGTGCCAGACTGGTTCACCCTGGCTTCCGCCCCTGACTGGGAGGAGTCACAGATCAGGAAAAGGAACCCCGTATCTCTGGCTCCCCCTACCGTCCAAGAAGTGCAAACACAGAGAAGGCGTCTGGGTTCGACCCCTCCGTAGACGTCAGCCAGCAGCCGGGCGCACGCGCCATAGCCTTGGGCCGGAAACGCCAAGGAGAGGTTCGCTTCCTACTGGAACCTGGCGTGGGAGCCTATAGGAGCCCTAGGAGGCGTGGCCACAAGCGCTCATCCTATGGGTGCTCGGGGGCGTGACAGAACCAACGGAAAGACCCAATGGAGCCGTGGGAGGCGGGGCCCGCCGAGCAGTGGGAGCCTATCCGCGTGTGGAGGCTTGCGGACCGCCCGGGTTTAGTCGCCACGTGAGTTCCTCGGTGGTCGCTGCAACACTCGGTGGGCGGCATGTCGGCGACAGCGGCAGCTCGAAAGCGGGGAAAGCCAGCCTCAGGGGCCGGGGCTGGTGCGGGGACCGGCAAGCGGCGGCGAAAGGTGAGCATGGCGCTTTGGCGGGCGGGGATCAGTCAGGCTACAGGGACCACCATCATCCCATCCGGGGGACCCGGACCTCGGTTCCCTCGTCCCTGAGACCCCACCTGGAGTCAGCTTCATCCCTCACTCCGTGCGCCAAATACTGAAAAGCCTTTCCCAGTGGCTCTCGAGGAACCATAAGGGCCCTTGCTCATTGCCAGGGTGGTCGGGACCCTTGACCAAAGAAAGTATTAAATAATTCCTAGGGCGACTCTTCTGGGGACAAGGGCAAGTCCAAGGGTGGCAGCAAGATGAATGAGGAGATATCCAGTGACTCGGAGAATGAAAGGTGAGCTCCCCCTCCCCCCCACCTAGTGGAAAGAAACACTGGCGCCCATGGTGTATGGAAGGAGTACTCAGAGAGTAAGGGTAGAGCTGAATCTAGAAACCCAAGACTCTGACTCTTGTTTCTCAGATCTTGGCTCTTTGCTCCAGTTTCTGACCCTGAGAACTCGCATCTCCTTCCCCACAGGGTCTCTGTGTGGGGAGGATCATCTGTCCCAATGAGAAACAAATGAAACCCTCCTGGCCCATGGCAGGGAGCTGAATTCCAGGCAAGGGGAGAGGGATGAAAGAAATGCTTGCTAATTCTTCATTCTGCTCTCCCACAATTTCACAGTTACTGAGAGTTTCCCCCTAACTCTCAACATATGCCAGGCGCTGGCTTCACTGCTGAGGGAACAGAGATGAGCAGGCAGATGAAGACAGAATCTATTGTGATGGGATGTGTATTTTAGAGCTGTGTGTTCTGGGAACAGAGGAGGGAATGTTTAAATAAGATCTGGAGAGATGAGGTGGAATTCCTCATGGAGAGGTAGGAAAGGCATTCATGGATCAGAGAAAAGTCTGGAGTTAAGCGGGCCAAATGGGAGATGGAGAAGATAGCACAGGTGGTAGGTGAACCCAGAGTGGGGAGAGCTGAGTCTCTCCTTCATTCTGCAGGTAACTGGGGTGGAACATGTTGTAGAGTTCAAAGGGAGCTTGCAAGGTGTCAGCCCTGACTCTGTGGAATGGAAACTATCGTACCAGAGAATCCTGGTGCCTTCCTTAAGAGTCAGCTTTAGAAATTCTGCTTCCAAAATTGGGTACATGGGAGTTCCTGTTGTGGCTCAGCAGGTTCAGAACCCAACATAGTCTCTGTGAGGATGCACGTTTGATCCCTGGCCTTACTCAGCGGGTTAAGGATCTGGTGTTGCCGCAAGCTGTGGCATAGGTCCCAGATTCACCTCGGTGTAGTGGCTGTGGAGTAGGCCAGCAGCTGCAGCTCCAATTTGACCTCTAGTCCAGGAACTTCCATATGCTGCAGCCAGGTGCAGCCCTTAAAAAAAAAAAAAAATCGGGTATATGTTGGCCTTAACTTGCTTACAGAAGAATTTAGTGTATTTTTCATAGTCCTAAGGTTACTGGAATAAGTGTGTGCCAGGCCCTGTGCTAAGCACTTTTAAATATTTTATCTATTTATTTATTTATTTATTTTTATTTATTTATTTATTTTGCTTTTTAGGGCTGCACTCACTGCATATGGAGGTTCCCAGGCTAGGGGTTTAATCAGAGCTGTAGCCGCCGGCCTATGCCATAGCAACAGCAACACGGGATCCAAGCCGCATCTGCAGCCTACACTGCAACTCGCGGCAACACCGGATCCTTAATCCACTGAGCGGGGCCAGGGATCAAACCCACAACCTCATGGTTCCTAGTCGAATTCGTTAACCACTGAGCCACGATGGGAACTCCTTTTAAACATGTTAAAAATGTGTTGTGAAATGTATTTGCTACAGAAGAGTTCATGAAATGTAACTACCATAGAGAGTAATGATGAAATGATGGATCTCTGTGCACCCACCAGAGCTATACTTTTTACAGAAACTTAGAAGCCCCAACTGCCAATCCAGACTTGAATTAATCATTTCTTTGGTTTCCTTCCTTTTTTTTTTTTCATTTTCTGTCTCCTATGTCTTCCTTATTCTTAGTTTACTCTCTTATTCAGGGAGCACATCCTCCATCCTTAAGGATAAAGGACCAGTTCTGTGGTACTTTGTAGATCTGAAAATATCACCACTCATCATCGATAGTTTGACTGGCATGCCGTTCCAAGAGTTAGCATTTTCTGATGACTTTTGTGTATATGACTCTTCTGTTTCCTGCTGTCTAAAGTCATTTTGATTCTGGCCCTTTGCATATGACCTGATTTTTCTTGGAAGCCTGTAGAACTTCTCTTCCCCTCCAGAGTTGAGAGATTTCACAGTGACCTCTTTGGGCTTGGGGTCTGTTTTCACCCTTATCTTGGGCCCTGGGTGGGCCCTTTCAGTTTGGTAAATGACATCTTTCAGTTTTCTGCATGGGTGACCACTGGCCAGGGGCTGTCAGGGATGTGGACAGGTGAGTGGCCGGAGGAGCTGGCTGAGCCCCCTCAAACTCAGCCCTCCTCTTGCCCACAGCCTAGCTCCCAGGAAGACTGAGGAGGAGGAGGAAGAAGAGTTGGAGGAGACCGCACAGGAGAAGAAGCTGCGCTTGGCCAAGCTCTATCTTGAGCAGCTCAAGCAACAAGGTGAGCCTGTGGTCTTGGGCAGGTGAGGGGTGGCAGACCGTGCCTGAGTCTGCCTGCCGTGGCCCTAGATACCTGGTGGGTGACTGATGCAGGTGCCCAGTGGGCTGTTGGGGCTGCTAGTGCTGGCTGCCCTGTGGGAAGGTGGCCAGGAGCTCTAAGGGGCCTCCTTGATGGGCCAGGCCATTAGGGGGCTTTAGACTGATCTGATGTAAGGGCAGGGGGTGGGCAGGAGACCAACTGGCCCTTCCTCCCCTTTGCCTGAGGTGGCTGAACTTCCATGTTATACAGCCCAAGTGTTCAGGGCCCAGGACTGAGGTGGTGGGTGGGGCTGGGAAGGGAAAAGTGGGGTCTTGGTCCAGGTTTACTTGGCCTGATCTGTCCTACACAGAGGAGGAGAAGGCTGAGGCCCGCGAATTTGAGGAGGACCAGGTGGCAGGGAGGCTGAAGGAGGATGTGGTGAGTGTGGAGGTGGGGTGGTGGGAAGAACGGGATGGGGCGGGTTCTGCTTCTAGGATCTCACCCATCTCTTCTCCATGCAGCTCGAGCAGCGGGGCAGGCTGCAGAAGTCAGTGGCAAAGGAGGTGAGTGGGCAGGGCACTTTGGCTTCAGATTAGAATCACCTGGGTTGGTGGGCAGATGGCACAACTGGGTCAGGCTGAGGGGTCTTTGCTGTGGAATGTGGCTGTAATGGGCATACAGGGTCAGGTAAGGGTTTGGTTCTTGAAGCCCTGGGTCCCATCTTCCTTCTCTGGGTAGGGTGGTGGGAAAGGATGGCATGTGTCGAGGGGGCCTTCCTGCCCTCAGTTGCAATGATCTGGCTCCTGCCTACCTAGATCCAGGCCCCAGCCCCAGCTGACATCCGAATCTTACGGGGCCACCAGCTTTCCATCACATGTTTGGTTATTACCCCTGACGACCTGACCATCTTTTCTGCTGCCAAAGACTGCACCATTATTAAGTGTGAGTGCCTGGGTGGGGGTGCAACCCCCAGGGGTCATTGGAGAGAGCTGGTCTGGGGAGGAGGGAATAATCAGGGCAGAGTTAGGTCTGATGGGGAAAGTTTCTGGAGGCAGGTTTGCTCCCTAAGAAGTGTCTTCTGGGTGACAGTGAAAGCTGCCCAGGAATGGGGCTTGTGAGCTCCCTGTCACTGTCATCAGAGATGTTGGAACAGAAGCAGTGTGACTTAATGGGAATTGATGCTGCAAGCGGCCACTTGGGCTGGAGGACACTTGAGCCTCCCCACAGTCCTGGAGCTGAGTTCTTGGCCTTCTTGGGTTCCCTGACTTTGCCTGCTGAGCGCTGTCCTTATCCACCCACAGTAGTAAAAGCCAGAGCTCGCACCATCAGTCCCAAAGCCCTTTCCTATCCCTTCTCTTCTGGCTTCATGGTTGCCCTTTGGAATTATTGTCCACTTAACAGATGAGGAAACTGAGATGACTTGTCCAGGGCTCAACAGTGGCTGGGCCAGATCTTCTGACCTGAGGCCAGGACTTTTTCCATGGCCCATGCTGCTCTTGAGGGGGCTTGCCATGCAGTCGCCCCCTATTCCAGTAGTGTCTCTCCTTCCCCCTCGGTATCAGGGAGCGTGGAGAGTGGACGGAAGCTTCATGTGATCCCTCGAGCCAAAAAGGGTGCTGAGGGGCAGCCCCCCGGCCACAGCAGCCACATCCTTTGCATGGCCATCTCTTCTGATGGCAAGTACCTGGTAAGTCAGGGTTGGCCCCCGAGGGCAGGTGAGAAGTCTGGGCACCCAGTGAGTACCTGTAGCCATTGTCTTCATCCCCACAGGCCTCAGGTGACCGCAGCAAGCTCATTCTCATCTGGGAGGCCCAGAGCTGCCAACACCTGTACACCTTCACGGGACACCGGGACGCCGTGTCGGTGAGGAGCCGGGCTTCCTTAGTGGACACTGTTTTTTGTTTGTTTTTTGTCTTTTTGCCTTATTTGGGCCTCACCTGTGGCATATGGAGGTTCCCAGGCTAGGGGTCTAATCGGAGCTGTAGCCGCCGGCCGACGCCACAGCCACAGCAACGCAGGATCCGCGCCGCGTCTGCAACCTACACCACAGCTCACGGCAACGCCGGATCCTTAACCCACTGAGCAAGGCCAGGGATCGAACCCACAACCTCATCGTTCCTAGGTGGATTCGTTAACCACTGAGTCATGACAGGAACTCCCTTAGTGGACATTTCTTGAGCACTAGAGTGGGCCAGGCCTGGTGCTGGGCTCTGGGGGCTGGGGTGAATGAGGCAGAGGGTCCCAGGCCTCAGTAAACCTGCGCTTTGGTATAAAGGACAGAAACAAGGTGAAGCCATATGGCAGAGCTGGGGGAGACGGAATGGACTTGCCTAGGGAGAGGGAGGCCTCTGAGAAGTCTGCAGCTGCTCGAGGGCAGGCAAGCGTGCCCCTTTCTACCTAGAACCCCACAGAGCATTGGCGAGGGGTGTTAGCTCCCTGTGCCATGTGACTTGTTTTTCAGGACATCCTTCCTGGGCCTGACTTGTCTCACCCGCTGAGCCAGGTCTGCTTTTGCCCTCTTTCCATGCACCCATAGGGGCTGGCGTTCCGCAGAGGCACCCAC
The DNA here is from genome assembly GCA_004024745.2 of Catagonus wagneri. Classification (NCBI taxonomy): domain Eukaryota; kingdom Metazoa; phylum Chordata; class Mammalia; order Artiodactyla; family Tayassuidae; genus Catagonus; species Catagonus wagneri. Next base: position 34,878,853 of record PVHT021183699.1, on the reverse strand, counting down.
CAGCTCTACAGCACATCCCATGACCGCTCCGTGAAGGTGTGGAATGTGGCGGAGAACTCCTACGTGGAGACACTGTGAGTGTGCGTGGGGAGAAGACACACGATGTACCTGTGCTGGCACACAGGTGACTCCATTCTCCCTCTGTCTCCTGCTGCAGCTTCGGACACCAAGACGCCGTGGCTGCACTGGATGCCCTGAGCAGGGAGTGCTGCGTGACGGCGGGGGGCCGGGATGGGACTGTGCGTGTGTGGAAGATCCCTGAGGAGTCCCAGCTTGTCTTCTACGGCCACCAGTAAGGCAGCCTGCTGCGCCAGATGGGGGCTGCAAGGACTGAGGGTGAGGTTGGGTCACGTCCCTCACGGCTCCTTTCTCTAGGGGCTCCATTGACAGCATCCAGCTCATCAACGAGGAGCACATGGTGTCAGGCGCCGACGATGGGTAAGAGCTGCCTTTGGGATGTCTCGCGCCACTGCCACGGACCTGCCTCACAGGATCCCCTCTGCTCGGGAGCTGTTGTGACCTCTCTCCATAGATGAGGACACTGAGGTAGAGAGCTCAGGTGACCTTATCTGCCCTGCTTCCTGTCCACAGCTCTGTGGCCTTGTGGGGCCTCTCTAAGAAGCGGCCGCTTGCCCTGCAGCGTGAGGCCCATGGGCTGCGGGGGGAGCAGGGCTTGGAGCAGCCCTTCTGGGTGTCGTCAGTGGCAGCCCTGCTCAACACAGACCTCGTAGCCACAGGTGGGTGCCCTGTGTGGCAGAGAGGAGGGGGTCACATGGGTGGGCTGGTGAGGGGGTGCTCACTGTCTCCCTGCGTCCCAGGCTCCCACAACAACTCTGTGCGGCTCTGGCAGTGCGGGGAGGGCTTCCGGCAGCTTGACCTTCTCTGCGACATCCCATTGGTGAGTGAGGCTTGGATGCCCAGCCTGTCTTCACTACACGCCCAAGGCCCCTTGCATTCTCTCTGCCAAAAGGGCACCTCCTCAGAGCAGAGCCAGCTATGACTTCTTTTTGTAGCCCCAGCTCCTAGCATAGGGCCTGCAGGAACGCTCCCTTCTTCCTCTCCCTTCTCCTCCTCCTCCACTCCGTGTCCTAGGCCCTGCCCTGGGTAATGGGGTACAAGGCAGGGAACAGTGTGGGCAATGGCTTAGAGGGCCTGGCGCTGAGATCAGTTCTACATGGCTGCTGCCAGACTGAATGCTAGGCTACAGTGTGTGGTCTTGGGCCAACCTAGGGCAGAGTGGCAGGATCTGTCAGTGACATTTAATGACAGCACAGGGCTTGGGTCAGTGGTGTTGGTCAGGGGGTCTCCAGGGCCAGGAGCCAGGCCACACTTGGCATACTGTCTCCTTAATCCCCACACCCTCACCACGAGGCCCACACTCTGCCTCCTCCAGCTCATAGATGCAGAGGCTGAGGCCCTGATGGGTAGAGGGCTGGCCCAGGTAGGCAGGAGGCAGGGCAGCAATTTAACCCAGGCTGGGCCTTTAATTGTGTTGCTGGAGCTGTGGTTTTGGGCAGGGAGGGGGGTCTGTTCTCACATCTTACAGCGTTGTCCTTCTCTTCTCAGGTGGGCTTTATCAATAGCCTCAAGTTCTCCAGTGCTGGGGACTTCCTGGTGGCCGGGGTGGGGCAGGAGCACAGGTATGAGGCACCCCTGGAGGGTTGGCAGGTGACGCTGGCTGGGTGGCTGGGTGGGAATGGGGGTGGATACGGGGTAGGGCTGGGCCTGGCCTCAGCTGTTCCTCTCGCCCCTGTAGGCTTGGCCGGTGGTGGCGGATCAAAGAGGCCCGGAACTCTGTCTGCATCATCCCTCTCCACAGGGCCCCCAGGCCCCCGGCTGCTGGCTCCTGACACTCTCATCCTCTTTATTTAACTTCTTCCCAGGCTATCCCCTGCCTTCTTTGTATTAAAAGCCTCCTCTTTGGGGCCCTGTCTCCTCCAACTTTTTGGGTGGGGAGGGCAGGGGGATGGCTTGTTAAAGGCCTGGGGGCTTTATCCTTTCCAGGGAACTTGAGCCTGGAGCCCTCAACTGGCTTCTGGCTCCTGGACCCTGAGTATCCTCTGTGGCCAGCCTCCCACTTGCTGCCTCTGGACTGGTGGAGGTCAGAAGCTGCGGCTGTCCAGTTGAGTGTGAGGGCTGGCTGTGGGGTCTGAGAATTGAAATCAATTAGACACCTAGGCCTTCAAGGCGGGCTGAACTGCTGCACCCAGGCTAGGGAGGGAAGCTTTAGGAACCAGACTGCCCTTGAAGTGGAGGCTGGGGTGGAGGTGGGACCCTGCTTTGCTCACTGCTTGGGTACTAGGGTCAGAGTTGGGAATAGCTCTGCCCTTGGTCCAGGTGACAGCTAGGCTGCAGGACTCCTCCCAGCACTGACCTTGCCAAGTAAACATGTCAAAAGAATGTTCATTCTCCTGATTTCACTACTTGGATAATTCACTCCTGCCACGGGGTAAAGTTAAAAGGGTGAAAGGCAGACTGGAGGGTAGAAGTGCAGTGCAGTCTCCTCTCTTCAGCGGAAAGTGAACAGAGGATGTTAAGGGCTCAGCTCTAACTTTTCCCTTCATGCCTTGGGTCCAACACCCGAGCCTATGGTTCTGAGGGGCAGCGGGCGTGGCCCCCTCGGGGGAGGAAGCCACAGGTGTCCCCTGCTCTTTAGGCCTCCTCCTTAGACCTGCTCACTCCTGCCTTCATTCTCCTGGGCCAGAAGGGTCAGGTTCAGATTGAACCCCTGGAAATCCTATTATGGATCAGAGGGTGTTGCTAGAATTCACTCCCACGTGTCTTGCCTTAAATTGAGCTCAGTGATGGCATAAACATACTTCCTGCATAAAATGCAAGTAACAAGGAAATGCCCCTTAATACATGAACCCCTTTTCTATGAGCACATTCCCAGGAAGAAAGTTTGAAAAAAATGTGCTTGGCACAAACATATAGATCAGTGGAACAGGATAGAAAGCCCAGAATTAGACCCATGCCCCTATGGTCAACTAATCTATGACAAAGGAGGCAAGAATATACACTGGAGGAAAGACAAGAGTCTCTTCAATAACGTGTTGGGGAGTTCTCGTTGTGGTGCAGCGGAAATGAATCTGACTAGTATCCATGAGGATGTGGGTTTGGATCCCTGGCCTTGCTCAGTGGGTTAACGATCCGGCATTGCTGTGAGCTGTGGTGTAGGTTGCAGACACAGCTCGGATCCTGTGTGGCTGTGGCTGTGGCGTAGGCCAGCGGCTACAGCTCCAATTCGATCCCTAGCCTGGGAACCTCCATATACCGTGGTGTGACCCTAAAAAGCCAAAAAAAAAAAAAAAAAACACACACACACACACACACACACATGAAAAAACCGCAAACTGGTATTGGGAAAATTTGACAGCTACCTGTAAAAGAATGAAGTTAGAACACTCTCTAACACCATGCACAAAAATAAGCTCAGAATGGATTAAAGACCTAAACATAAATCCAGATACTATAAAATTACTGGAGGAAAATATAAGGAGAACACTTTGATATAAATCACAGCAGTGTCTTTTTGGACCCACCTCCTAGAGTAATGAAAATTTAAAAAAAGGGGGGGGGACCTAATTAAACTTAAAAGCTTTTGTACAGTAAAGGAAACCATTAAAAAAAAAAAGTGAAAAGACAACCCACAGAATGGGAGAATATCTTTGCAAAAGGAAGTGACCAATAAGAGATTAATCTCCAAAGTAAACATCTCATACAGCTTTATACATAAAAACTCAATCAAAAAATGGTCACGTGATCTAGGGAGTTCCTGCTGTGGTGCAGCAGGTTAAGGAACTGGCATTATCTCTGTGGTGGTGTGGGTTCAATTCCTGGCCCAGTGCCCTAGGTTAAGGATCCGGTGCCATAGCTGTGTCATAGGTCACAGTTGTGACTCGGATTTGATCCATGGCTGGGGAACTCCCACATGCTGCAAATGGGGTCAAAAAAGGAAAAAAAAAAGATCTAAATAGACATTTCTCCAAAGAAGACAGATGGCCAAAAAGCACATGAAAAGATGCTTAACGTCATTATTATTTTTTGGCCGCACCCATCGCATGCAGAAGTTCCCAGGCCAGGGATTGAACCTGTGTCATAACAGCCATGTGAGCCACTGCAGCAACAACACCAGATTCTTAACCCACTGAGCCACAGGGAATTCCTCAATATTACTAATTGTTAGAAAAATGCAAATCAAAACTAGAATGAGGTATCACTTCACACCAGTCAGAATCTGTTACCCCAACTCTGATATCTTCATCAGAGTTGATCACTGTTAATTTTTGTGGATATCTTCCTAATTTCAACCACCTTTTAAAATAATGCCTTTACAAGAATCCAACATATAAAAAAGATCATACACCACGACCAGGTGGGATTCATCCCAGGTGCACAAGGATGGTTCAACATACACAAATCAATCAACGTCATACACCACATTAACAAAAGAAAAGTCAAAAATCACATGATCATCTCAATAGATGCAGAAAAAGCATTTGACAAAGTCCAACATCCATTCATAATCAAAACTCTTACCAAAGTGGGGGTACAGGGAACATACCTTAACATAATAAAAGCCATTTACGACAAACCCACAGCAAATATAATACTCAGTGGAGAAAAGCTGAAAGCCTTCCCATTAAAATCTGGAACAAGACAAGGATGCCCACTCTCACCACTGTTATTCAACATAGTATTGGAAGCCCTAGATACAGCAATCAGACAAACAAAAGAAATAAAAGGCATCCAAATAGGAAGAGAAGAGGTGAAACTGTCACTGTATGCAGGTGACATGATACTATATATATAAAACCCCAAGGACTCAACCCAGAAATTACTTGAACTGATCAACAAATTCAGCAAAGTAGCAGGATATAAGATTAACATTCAGAAATCAATCGCATTTTTGTATACTAACAATGAAATATTAGAAAAGGAATACAAAAATACAGTACTTTTTAAAATCGCACCACAAAAAATCAAATGGCTGTGAATAAACCTGACCAAGGAGGTGAAAGACTTATATGCTGAGAACTATAAAACATTAATCAAAGAAATCAAAGAAAATACAAAGAACTGGAAAGATATCCCATGCTTATGGGCCGAAAAAATTAATATTGTAAAAATGGCCATACTTCTCAAAGCAATCTACAGATTCAGTGCAATCCCTATCAAACCACCCATGACAGTCTTCACAGAACTAGATTAAACAATCCAAAAATTTATATGGGAGAAGACTGGATTAAGATGGCGGAATAGAAGGACTGGAGCTCAACTTCTCTCCCAAAAAACAACAAAACTACAACCAAATGCCAAGCAACCTTCAACCAAATGGACTGTAAACTTCCAAAAAAGATATTCTACTCCAGAAGACAAAGAGGAGACCACACCAAGAGGTAGGAGGGGTGATTAAGCAATAGAAGCAACCCCATGCCTCCTGGGTGGGAAGCCCCACAGATTGGAAAGTAACTGCATCACAGAGACTCAGCTACAGGACTGAGAGTTCTGAGACCCACGTCAAATCCCCACGCCTGGGGATCGGCACAGGGAGAAAGAGCCCCCGGAGCATCTGCCATTGAAGGCCAGCAGGGCTTGTGTGCAGGAGCTCCACAGGACTGGGGAAAACAGAGACCCCATTCTTAAAAGGCGCACACAGAATTTCACATGCACTGGGTCCCAGGGCAAAGCAAAATTGCCATAGGAATCCGAGTGGAACCTGACTGCAATTCTTGGAGGATCTCCTGGGAAAATAGGGGTGACTGTGGCTTGTTGTGGGGGAAGGGCATTGGAGGTGAAGCTCTCGGGAACATTCATCAGCCTGCATTTCTCTGGAGGTGGCCATTTCTGGGAAAATCTGGTCCCTCCCATCAGTGCTGAGAAGCCCCAGGCCAAACAATAATCCACGTGGGACCACAGCCCCACCCATCAGTAAACAGACTGCCTAAAGATCCCTCAGGCACACAGCCAGCCTCTAATCTCATCCAGAGACAAAGCCCCACCCATCAGAGGGAGAGGAATCAACCCACCTACCAGTGGGCAGGCATCAGTCCCTCCCATCAGGAAGCCTACAGCAAGCCCCCTCCATACCAACTTTAGCCACAGGGGAGGCAAACACCTGAACTAAGAGAGGCTACAACCCTATTGTTGACACAAAGGTCACCACACCAAAAACCTACAAAAATGAAAAGACAGAAAACCCTAACTCAGATAAGGGAGAAAGAGAAAAGCCCAGAAAAACAGCTCAATGATGAGGAGATTATCAGCCTCCCAGAAAGAGACTTTAGACCGTTGATGCTGAAGATGATGCAAGGCATTGGAAATAAACTGGAGGCAAAGACCGATAATTTACAGGAAACACTGAGCAGAGAAATACAAGATGTAAAAATTAAACAAGAAGAGATGCAAAATACAATAACTGAACTAAGAAATTCATTAGAAGCAGCCAACAGTGGAATACAGGAGGCAGAAGAACGAGTCAGTGAGGTGGAGGACAGATTAGTGGAAATCACTAATGCAGAAGAGAAAAGAGATAAAAGATTGAGAGGAAATGAGCAGAGGTTCAGAGAACTCTGGGATAATGTTAAACGCACCAACATCCATATTATAGGGGTGCCAGAGGGAGAAAAGAGAGAGAAGGGGACAGAAAAACTATTTGAAGAGATAATAGCCAAAAACTTCCCTAAAATGGGAAAGGAACCACTCACTCAAATCCAGGAAGCGCAATGAGTACCATACAAAATTATTTGAACATATAGTGTGTATATTGGAGAAGTTCAGCCTCGGTGTCAGTCTAGAAATAATTATCACTTAGATTAAATTAAGATATAATTTTTGTCTATTGAATTACTAAAATATTTCTTGCATTTGTACTTTAGAGCTTAGTTCTTATATAAAATTATTATTACACAAAACTCTTACAAATCCATTCCGCTTTTAAAGAAATTACCTTTTTAAATTGCCTCCTCTAACTGGAGTAAATTCTAGCTATTCTTTGTCATACAGGTTACCTGGCTAGTCACCTGGCCAAAAGGAGGGCAATCCTCATTTATCAGTCTGGGCTGGGAAGGACCCTTAAAACAGTTTGGCCAGGTGCTAAAAGTTATACCTTTGGGATGCTCCCCAGGCCTGGGAGTCTTTTCCACTGAAATTCCTGAGAGAGGAGACTTTCTATTCCATTTTGGCTTAAATGTAAAATATCACCTTTAGAAAAATGTCCAAGGCAAATGATAAGATCTTACTGTAAATTATCAGAAAAGAAAGTGAGTCAGGACCTCTATTCAATTCTTTGGGTCTATACTTCATATTTCATGAAGAAATCAGTACAATAAATTATATTTTTATATATTAAAAAAAACAAAAACAAAAACAAACAAACAAAAATTTATATGGAACCACAAAGACTCAGAATCACCAAAGCAATACTGAGGAACAAAAACCAAGCAGGAGGCATGACTCTCCCAGACTTCAGGCAATATTACAAAGCCACAGTAATCAAGACCGTGTGGTATTGGTACCAAAACAGACATACAGACCAATGGAAGAGAATAGAGAACCCCGAAATAAACCCAGACACATACAGTCAATTAATCTTTGACAAAAGAGGCAAGAACATAAAATGGGAAAAAGACAGTCTTTTCAATAAGTACTGCTGGTAAACCTGGACAGCTACATGCAAATCAATGCAGCAACTAGAACACACTTTCACACTATGAACAAAAATAAACTCAAAATGGCTTAAAGACTTAAATATAAGACAAGACACCATCAAACTCCTGGAAGAGAACATAGGCAAAACATTCTCTGACATCAACCTTGCAAGTGTTTTCTCAGGTCAGTCTCCCAAAGCAACAGAAATAAAAGCAGAGATAAACCCATGGGACCTAATCAGCTAACAAGCTTTTGCACAGCAAAGGAAAACAAAAAGAAAACTAAAAGACATCTTACAGAATGGGAGAAAAGAGTGTCAAATGATGCAACTGACAAGGGCTTAATCTCTAAAATATACAAACAACATAAATGACTCAACAGCAAAAAAGCCAACAACCCAGTTGAAAAATGGGCAAAAGACCTGAAAAGACATTTCTCCAAAGAAGATAAACAGATGGCCAATAAGCACATGAAAAAATGTTCAACATCACTTATTATTAAAGAAATGCAAATCAAAACTATGAGGTACCACCTCACACCAGTCAGAATGGCCATCATTAATAAGTCCACAAACAACAAATGCTGGAGGGGATATGGAGAAAAAGGAACCCTCCTGCACTGTTGGTAGGAATGTAAGCTGGTACAACCACTATAGAAAACAGTATGGAAGTACCTTAGAAAACTATACATAGAACTACCATATGATCCAGCAATCCCACTCTTGGGCATATGTCTGGACAAAACTTTCCTTGAAAAAGACACATGCACCCGCATGTTCATTGCAGCACTATTCACAATACCCAAGATGTGGAAACAACCCAAATGTCCATCGACAAATGACTGGATTAGGAAGATGTACACAATGGAATACTACTCAGCCATAAAAAAGATAATAATAATGCCATCTGCAGCAACATGGTTGGAACTAAAGACTCTCATACTGAGTGAAGTAAGTCAGAAAGAGAAAGACAAATTACCATATAATTATCACTTATATCTGGGATCTAATATACTGCACAAATGAACCTTTCCACAGAAAAGAAAATCATGGACTTAGAGAACAGACTTGTGATTGCCAAGGCGGAGGGGGAGGGAGTGGGTTGCTCTGGGAGTCTGGGGTTAATAGATGTAGACTATTGCCTTTGGGATGGAAAAGCAAGGATATCCTGCTGTATAGCACGAGGAACTATGTCTAATCACTTGTGACGAATCTATATATGTATGCTTAACTGGGTCACCACACTGTACAGTTGAAAAATTGACAGAAAACTGTAAACCAGCTATAATGGAAAAATAAAAATCATAAAAAATAAAATAAAACAATGCCTTTACAAGACAATGTATATAAATATATGCTTATACTGAGTTCATCTTGATTTCATGAACTTGCTAATCTTGCTAAATCTTGTACACTCTTCTATATCAGTATATAAAGCACACACTAATTCCTTTTAATTGCATTTGGCCTGCCATTATTTAAACGAATGGAAACACATCATACTACTGAAGTAAGTTAGAAAGAGAAAGACAAATACCATATGATATCAATTATATTTGGAATCTAAAATATGATACAACTAAATAGATACTTCTCCAAAGAAGACATACAGATGCGCTCCGCCCCCTCAAACACATGAAGAGATTCTCAACATCACTAATTATTAGAGAAATGCAAATCAAAACCACAATGAGGTATCACCTCACACCAGCTAGAATGGCCGTCATCAAAAAGTCTACGAACAATAAATACTGGACAGGGCGTGGAAAAACAGGAACACTCCTAAACTGTTGGTGGGTATGTAAATTGGTACAACCACTACAGGAAACAGGCTACCATAAAAACTAAAAAACTATATACAGAACTACCATATGGTCCAGCAATCCCACTTCTGGGCATCTGTCCCGAGAAAACCATAATTCAAAAAGATACAGGCACCGCAATGTTCACTGCAGCACTATTTACAATAGCCAAGACATGGAAGCAACCTAAATGTCCAATGACAGAGGAGTGAATATAAGAAGATGTGGTACGTATATACAATGGAATATTACTTAGCCATAAAAGGTAATAATACCATTTACAGGAACATGGACAGACCTGGAGATTATCATACTAAGTGAAGTAAGTCTGAGAGAGACAAATACCATATGAGATCACTAATATGTGGACTCTAATTAAAAAAGATAGGAAGGAACTTATTCATAAAACAAAGAGACTCAAAGATTTTGAAACCAAACTTGTGGTTACCAAAGGGGAAACACTGGGAGTAGGGATAAATTAGGAGGTTGGGATTAACATATACACACTACTATATATAATATATGTATATAAAATAGTAACAAGGATCTACTCTATAGCACAAGGAAATCTACTCAATACTCTGTAATAACCTATATGGGAAAAGAATCTGAAAAAGAATGGGTATATGTATATGTATAACGGATTCATTTTGCTGGACACCTGAAACTAACACAACATTGTAAGTCAACTCTGCACCAATAAAATTTTAAAAAAAGAAAAGAAATGCCCTTGGAATTGAAATTGAAAATAATTCCTCTCATGGTTTCTATTCTGTCTTGGTCGGTTGAGACTTCTGCTGTAGCTGGGTTCTTCCTCCCACCCTCCTTCCCTTCCACGCAATGGGAAGCCATGAGAGTTGAAAGCAGAGTAATAGTATGATTTGGTACAAAATATAAAAGAAAATCAACCCTCTGGCTGCTATGTGGATAATTAATTAGGTATAGAGGTTTAGGGGAAGAAGGGAGTCCAGTTAGAAAGCTATAGTAACAGTCAGTAGGAGGTCATGGTAGTGTGAGAGGGGCAGCAGTGAGAACTGTGGAGACAGCTGTGCTGGGGATGTGTTTGGAGGTGAAGCTACTGGATCTGGCTGATGGGTTGATTGTGGGATGAGATAAAGGTGGCAGCACAGTGGACAGTGGTGACATTTATCAAGATGAGGAACACCAGGTTGGGAAGGAGCAGGACGAGGAGGATTAAGAGTTTAGTTTGCAATACCTAGTAGACATAGGGAAGGTGAGTAGCCAATGTGCTCACTGCTCTAGGTTTTATAACATGAAGCCATGTGATTCTGGGGTGCAGAATTACACCTCCCACCCCAGCGTGGGATTGGGACCTTTACCCAGCCAATTGGAATATCAAATAGCCGGTACAGGGAGAGATTGGCTGCTGGCTCTTCTCAGTTTGCTCCCCCGCTCCTTCTCTTCTAACCCACCATTTCTCTGGCTCATTTTTCTCTGCCTCAGGCTTTCCCCTCTGTTCTTCCCCATTTCTATATTTTCCTGGTTTGTCCATTTGGTCGCTGTCCAGTTCTCAGTGCTGAACCCCACCTTCCTCACAGCAGAGCTTCCTCAATCCCAGGCCAGGCACTTCCTGTCTACCTACCCCCTGTCGCCTACTGGGGGCACTGGGCACAGGGAAAGATCAGTGACAGGACCTGTAATAGGAACGGAGGGAAGGGTCTCAGAACATGAGGGCCTTGTGGGTCTCCTTAGAGAAGAAGTCTGGCCCTGTTTTGCTCCATCTCATTCATTCATTCATTCATTCAATGTATACTTATTTAGTACGTGCTATGTGCCAGCACTGTTCAGTATCTGGGGAAACAAAGAAAACGGTGACCCTGTTCATCAGAGCTGGAGGAGGAAAAAGAGAGACTGGCCCCAAAGTGACTCAACAGGATCAGGTAAAAATCACAATGGAGAGCTATAAAAGGGGCCATGGGCTTTCCCAGAGTGTAGATCTGAGTCAACACATGGAATCATGCTGGGAGGGGCAGCTGTGCCAGAGTCTGCATGCAGGGCTCATTTTCCTGGGGGTCGGGGTGGAGCTTCTGTAGAAGAAATGGCCCAGGCAGGGCCTGATAGGGTAGGGCTGTCTTCCCACAGGCCACTCCCAACAGACCTGCGTTCCTTCCCCTGCAGGCTCTGGGGCTGGGAACACACTCAGAGGGCTGACCCCACTGAGACCCTCACCGGCCCCTCCTTTCTTCTCTCCTTCCCAGTGCTCCCTGAAGGGGTCTACTGAGAGCCTCTGCAGTGAAAGTCTGGTAGAGGTGGCAGAGAAGAGTGGGAATGGGATGGGAGAAGGAGACTCACCCCCACTGTGCCTGCCCCAGGCCCTTTGCCCTCAAAGCCTTCCCTTGGATGGTGTCACCTCTCGGCTCCTCGGCACCTGGGATAGCTCCTCCCTGCCCACCGGATTGAATCTAAGCAGGTCCTGGCGGGGTCACCACATTCACTGACATCCCTGTCCATGGACTCCTTCCTGTCTCAGTCTCCCTGCACCCTGGGAACCAGCCATTTACTTGGGCTCCGTATGTGGGGTCGTTCCTGTGCCCTCAGAATGCAGGGACCTTAATTTCTCCCATCACTCCTCAAATGCTCATGGACCCAAGTATGAGGAGCATGTGTTCAGCGGCCACTTGTAGATCTTTTATGAAGTATTGGTTTAAGCCTTTTGTCCACTTTTTTATTTTATTTTTTTGTCTTTTTGCCTTTTCTAGGGCCGCACTCGTGGCCTATGGAGGTTACCAGGCTAGGGGTCTAATCGAAGCTGTAGCCGCTGGCCTTCGCCACAGCCACAGCAACGTGGGATCCGAGCTGCCTCTGCAACCTACACCACAGCTCACAGCAACGCCGGATTGTTAACCCACTGAGCAAGGCCAGGGATCGAACCCGCAACCTCATCGTTCCTAGGTGGATTCGTTAACCACTGAGCCACGATGGAAACTCCCCCTTTTGTCCACTTTTAGTGCACTGTCTTTATTACTGAGTTGTAGAAGTTCTTATATTCTGGATGTGTTCTTTGTCAGATATATGTACTGTAAATGTTATTTTCCCCAGCCTGTGACTTTTTTTTTTTGTCTTTTTGCCTTTATCTAGAGCCACACCTGCAGCATATGGAGGTTCCCAGGCTAGGGGTCTAACAGGAGCTGTAGCCGCCGGCCTTCGCCACAGCCACAGCAACGCGGGATCCGAGCCACGTCTGCAACCTTCACCACAGCTCACGGCAAGGCTGGATCCTTAACCCACTGAGCAAGGCCAGGGATCGAACCCGCAACCTCATGGTTCTTAGTTGGATTCTTTAACCACTGAGCCACAAAGGGAACGCCCAGCCCGTGACTTTTATTTTTTTTTTAATTTTTTTGCCTTTTGTCATTTTATGGCCGCACCTGCAGCATGTGGAGGTTCCCAGGCTAGTGGTCTAATCGGAGCTGTAGCCACTGGCCTGTGCCACAGCCACAGCAACGCAGGATCCGAGCTGCGTCTGCAACCTACACCACAGCTCACAGCAACGCCGGATCGTTAACCCACTGAGCAAGGGCAGGGATCGAACCCGCAACCTCATGGTTCCTAGTCGGATTCGTTAACCACTGCGCCACGACAGGAACTCCCAGCCTGTGACTTTTAAAATGCAGTCTTTTGATGAAGAGATGGTTTTAATTTGGATGAAGTCCAGCCTATCAATATTTTATATTTAGTGCTCTCTCTGTTCTAAGAAATCTTTGTCAACTCCAAGGTCACAAAATAATTCTCATGGGTTTTCTTTTAGAAGCTTTATAGGTTTAGCTTTAGTTTTTGTTTAGGTCTATGATCTACCTTGGGTTAATTTTATTTTGTCTGTGATGTTAGATAGGGATTAAAATTCTTTTTTTTTTCATTGAAGGATATGTTTCTTTTCTGCATTGAACTATCTTGGTACATTAAAAAAAATCAATAGACTGTGTAAATGTGTCTATTCCTGGCTTCTCTATTCTGTTTCATTGATTTGTTTGTCTCTTCTTACACTAACACCACCTATACTGGTTACTGTAACTTCACAGTTTTTGACACAGTAAGTCTTTTTTTTTTGCTTTTTGTGGCTGAACCCGTGACATATGGAAGTTCCTAGGCTAGGGGCTGAATTGGAGCTGGAGCTGCAGCTTCTGGACTATTTACCATGACCATAGCAATGCCAGATCCGAGCCGCATCTGTGACCTACACCGCAGCTCACAGCAACACCAGATTCTTAACCCACTGAGGGAGGCCAGGGATTGAGCCCAGGTCCTCATGGATACTGTTTGGGTTTGTTACCACTGAGCTGCAATGGGAGCTTCTGAGACAGTAAGTCCTGAAATCAGGTGATGTAAATCATTCAATCTGCACTTTTATATCAAGAATTTCCCAACTATTCATACAGTTGATTTTTGTATATTGTCCTTGAATCTTTCAATTTTAGGGGTGCTTTTAAATTTTATCTTTAAATAGCTTTTTTGGAAAATAACTCACATGCTATATATTCACCCCCTAAAGTTGTTAGGACATTCACAGATATGTGCATACAACACCATGGGTATCTTGCATGCTTGCTCAGTTTTCTTATTGGTTCTACTAGTTTTGTGGCAGATTGGGGGTGCTTGTATGCCAGTTGCGGGATCTGGAGGTGAGCCATCCTCAGTGGCTTGTAGCTGCACTTCCCAATGGGGTCGGCAAGGTGTTGAGGAGGCTCTGTATCCCTTTGATGTGTTTAGGGCCCTAGCTGCTGTTTTCTTAGCCCTTTTCCACCCCTTGGTCATGCTGCTAACCTTGGTGTTTTGGAAGGAGTGAGAAGTGCACACCCCAGTGACCCCTGAAGCTTTGGCTCTGATGGGGTACTGGGGCCTCCTGATGACCAGGTAGGCTTTAGAGGACAGGAACAAGCATAGGTGGTGAGGGCCACACCTAGGTTTTCTGCATGGTTCAGAGCTACAAATAGAGCTAAGAACTTCCACAGAGACTGCCCTTTCCTTACCTGTCTAATTATGCCCTTGAGCCCGGCAGGGGCAGAAGAAGACAGGGGAGCATGTGAACCCACTGGAGCCTGAGATGGGGGCTCTAGCTGGTCCTGGGGGCCTCACAGAGTTCCCTGGGTATTACATGGATGGGTCAGCAATTCAGCTTTTATTTCCTAAGGTAATCATTGGTACTAGTTTGGCATATATACCCTTCTCTGCCTTTATATGTATAATTATATATCTTTCTTTTTTTTTTGGCTGTGCCTGCGGCATGTGGAAGTTCAGAGACTGAGCCTGTGCCACAGCAGCAACCCAAGCCACTGTAGTGACAACACCGGATCCTTAACTCACTGAACCACAAGAGAACTTCCTATAATTATGTATCTTGATGGTTTCATTTACATTAATGGGATCATAATGATACTCAACTTTTCTACCTATATATGTCTTGGCTACACTTTCTCATCAGTACATATACATCAAATTAATTATTTTCAACAGTTAAGTTGTATTCTATAGTATGAATGGACTGTAAACCATTGAACACCCAGTTTTACCCTTGGGAATATTGCCCATGACTGAATATCTTCATACACCTTTACACTGGAGCCACTATTTCTGGTGTCTTGTTTTGGAGCCAGGGCTTTGGCCATTTCCAGCAGAAAAGAAAGGACAACACTTTTCCTTGGTGGGGGCTCACCTATTGGGAGCCATCCTGGTGCTTGAGTCATAACCGCCCTTATGACATCACAGGCCTCCCTTCTCCACTCTTTCTTCCCATGCCATGGCTAGAGGAAAACAGAACTGAGGGGATCTGCACCATCTATACCCAGTCCATGTGGGACCAATGGTGAGTGAGAGACTGACACCCTAGGCTTTTTAGGGATGTCCCCAGAGTTCTCTCGGGATGAGGGGATCTTCTGACACATCTGAGTCTGAATACTCGGGGAGGCCCTGGAAGCTGGGGACGTGTGGATTACTGAATGGAGAGGGAGGGGGAGCAGCCTCAGTTGCCTTTCCCCTAATTGCTGATTGCAGGAGGAGGGCCAGCCTACAACAATTAAAGAACACACTCAAAAAGAGCCTCAGCAGAATGAGGGGCTACCTGCCTTATCATCGGCACCATCACCGACCGTGAAGGAGGAGAAGGTAGGAAGAGCCTTGACTTGGTGTCTCTGGTCTTTTTGTCCTGATGCTTGTGGCTACTGTCTTTTATATGTTCCAGAGCTAAGAATAAGAATAAACTCATTGTAGGAGTCCCCTTTGTGGCTCAGTGGTTAACAAATCCGACTAAGAACCCGTGAGGTTGCGGGTTCGATCCCTGGCCTTGCTCAGTGGGTTAAGGATATGGCGTTGCCGTGAGCTGTGGTGTAGGGTGTAGACGCGGCTCGGATCCTGCGTTGCTGTGGCTGTGGGGAAGGCCGGCAGCTACAGCTCCTGTTAGACCCCTAGCCTGGGAACCTCCATATGCTGCAGGTGTGGCTCTAGATAAAGGCAAAAAGACAAAAAAAAAAAAAAAAAGAATAAACTCATTGTCTGTCCTCTTTCCCCATTTCTCTCTTAGGCTAAACAAGAGAATATAGTTGCGACCAAGACAGTGGATGATGCTAATAAGAAACCCAGACTGGTATGATCCCCTACCTAGATGACACAGGTCTGGGGGTGGGAATATGGGAGCTACATTTGTGGGATGGATTGGCCAACATATGGGAGGCTGGGCTTAAGGGTGTGTGTGTGTGTGTGTGTGTGTGTGTGTGTGTGTGAGCATGTGTGTATATGTTTGTTTGCTAATTAAGAGTTAAACTTTGAAAGTCAAGAGAAGTGAAGATGGGGAAGAGAGAAGAGAGGGAGAACTTTATGGGGTGGGGAATATTTTAATACCATGATGTCACAGAGGAAGAGAGCAGGTTGTGGACTGGAGGTGGAGTCAAGGATGAAAGGGCAGGATTAGCAAAGGAAGCCATTTCTCTGCGAGCTGGGGGTCTGAAGGGAAGGGTCACGGTCCTGGTCAGGTGGGCAGGCTCAGACGGAATATGGTAACACTTTGATTATGGTATTCTTGCCCTAGGCTGACCAACTTGACCCATGTAAAACTGGGTAGCCAGGACAGATACACTTCCACTTTACAGATGGGAACTCTGAGATTCAGAGATCAGTGTGATGTGTTCATGTCCATTAACCAGAGAGCGGCAGAGACAGGACACCTACCTGGTCTTCTGGTTCCAGCTAGCGCTTGCCCAGTGCTCCTGAGGTCCAGAAGAAGGGGTGATTGTCGATAGGGCATCAGGGTCTTTTCCTGGCACACCTGGGGGCTGCAGTGTGTAGGAAATGTTCTCCAAATGTTTCCTCTTTTTTCTTGCTAGATGCCAAGGATCTGAAATAGGTTTCCCGTCAGTAATCCAGAGGTGGTAAAGAGCCAGGCCTGGTGGCGCGGCACACTGGTGCGCAGGACACTGCTGCACGCGGCGCTCAGTGTGTGGGTCATTCAGGGCTGGTGGAGGGAGAAGCTGATGAGGCTGGAGGAGAACAGGTGGCGGGCTGCCCTGGAGAGCTTCACACGGAAGGAGTGGGCGGCAGTCAGGCTGCGGTCCTGGGTCCGCATGTGGCGCATCCGTCAGCGCTACTGTCGCTTACTCAACGCAGCCCGCATCATCCAGGCCTACTGGAGGTGCCACTCCTGCATTTCCCGGGGTTTCATCAAGGGCCACTACAGAGTCACGGCCAACCAGCTGCATCTTGAACTCGAGATCTTGCTGGGCTCAGGGCCTTGCATTGTGACGGAGTGTATTCCTCTTCCAATAAAGCAGTGACGTGGTCTTTCCCCAGGCTCTCTCTGCCATCACCTCCAGGAGGTCGGGGCCAATGATAGCTAATACTTAGCATCTCATATGCTAACTCTGAGGAATTTGCAGGCGTTGTCTGAGGCCCTGAGGAGGAGGAGGATTCTGAGCCCTCATCTAGACACTGATTGATCAGCAATATCTGACATAGGTAAGAAAGTTGAGGGTGCAGATCTGCCACGTCACTAACTCAGGGAGCATCAGCCACCTCCGGTCTATGGAGACGGTGCCTCTCCCCAGGGTTGTGCGTAATGGAAGCCAGGGCGCAGGTGAGGCTGTGGGGAGGCGATGGCAGCACATATGCCAGGAATTCACTCACCTGGGTCTAGTTGCTCATGGTCTGTTCTTGCACCTCCATAACTGAGAGGAGCCCCTCCACCTCACACTCTTGATCTTGGCTCCTGCTGGTTTATAAACTGACCCCTGAACACGGAGGGCAAGAAAGGACAGAAGAAAGAGGCAGACTACAGCTGATTAGCAGGTGGCGGGTTTAGCAAACAAGGGAACTTACAAGCCTTGTCTTGGGTGACCTCTGTCAAGTAGATCTCAGTACTTACTCTCCAGAATCTTGAAAGTTTACATAAGGACCTTAATGGGGTTCAGCCACATATACCATCCAGATGATCTCAAAAACACATTACTCTGTCAAGGCTGCATCCTTGAATATGCCTCCCGGTGTGGGAATGGTAAGCAGAACATACATTCCAAGGACAGGGGAGGGGGGAAGGGGCCACCAATTGCCTGAGTCCAGCTTGTGGGTCAACTAGTGGTCATGACCCTTCAATGACCTTGTCCTCTAATAGCTCCCCAAACACCTGCAGGCTGTGTATCTTCATACTTGACCTCCAAGTCAGAATCTGAGCCTCAAACTGAAAATGGTTAAGGTGCTCAGGCCCTGTCCTCCGACTTCAAACTCTGTCTCTCACTCTCTCGCCCCGAATGGAGTTTAGGACTCATTTTTCCTCAGACATGGTGGGTGTGGGGATGGAGAAAGAAGGCATTGTGCTGCTAGCCGAACCCTCTAGTGAGCTTTAGGCCCTAGGTCACAGACCCAGAGCCGAGAAGGCACCAGCTGTGTCTCTTTCACCCTCTCCTCAGGAGACCTCTGACAATCCCTTCTTGTGAAAAGCTGCGACATGGGTGAGACTGGGGCCTAGGTGATAGCAAAGGGCCAGTTAAGAGGTCAAGGTTAGGCTGTGCTTCTGCCCACAGTCACCCTCAAAGAGATGGGGCTGAGGTCCTGGGTTATTCCCCATCAAAGCTGCAGGGTTAGAAACCCTATGTCCAGCCCGGCTCCATCTTCTCTGCCCTGGAAAGCTGGCCCCTCGGCTCTCATGGCCCAGAGGTCTCATGCTCCAGCTCTCTGCCGTGCACACTGTGGCTTGAGCTCACTGGGGCTTAAGCTTTGTCTTTCCTGCTTTGTCCCTCTGTGTCCTGTCCATTCTGTCCCACTCAGGTCCTGGTCTCTCACTCTTGCTCTGAAGGATTTCTGCCACCTTTCTCTCTCATGTTCAGTGTCTCAAGTAAAGAGCAAGGACTATGGAGCGAGACCAAGCTAGGTCACATCAACCCTGGCTCCCCCACTCACTGCTGTGTGGCTGAGGACACATAATTTTCCCTCTCTGAGCCCCAGTTTCCTGAGCTGTGAAGTGGGGCTGATGATCCTCATCTTTCAGAATAATTGTCAAGTATCATAAAAATTCAGCCTCAGTAACATAAGGAAAGAAGGGTCACAACCACTAACCTTAAAAACTGGCAGCTAGGGTAAAACAGCAAATTCTGAGGTGGAGTGGAGCAGCCCAGTACAACACTGAGGTGTGTTCACTATTATTGGGGTGCTGCTGGTCCCAGGCCCTCTTGGTAGACAGAGCTAGGGAATATTTGTGCATATATACAAGCACAGTCTGTCTGTCTGTCTGCCTATCTATCCAGCTACCTATCTTTCTATCATCTATCTCTCTCGCTAAGTCAGAGCCTATGATGTTCAGTCCATCATTAACTACCTCTATTCTCTACCTTCATGACCACTCAGGACCCATTGTGCCAGTACCAGAGTGGGTGACAGAGACTGGCTGGCATCAACAAGCCAAGTCTGGGCTAGAAGCAGGTAGATGGACATACGGAAGGTGTGCACAAACGGTGAAAGTCTTTGTATCACACGTTAACACCCATCACTGGGGAACACTCACTCCACAACAGGCACTAAACAGTGAAGGAGAAAAAATGACTTGACTAGTTGATGACCAGTTTGAAATCTATACACAAAAGGATGAATCTCAATCTAATTCTCATATTACTCTACACAAAAATTAATTCAAAATGGATCACAGATATAAATGTAAATCAAACAACTATAAAATTTTAGCAGATACCATAGGAGAAAATCTTTATTACCTGGTGTTGGGCAGAGTTCTTTGCCCAATAAAACTATAATTCATAGTTTTATGAATTATAGTGAGTTGGATTTCATCAAAAGTCATTAATCTTATTTAATACTTTTTGCTCTGTAGAAGATAATGCTAAGAGATTGAAAAAACAATGGGAGAAAATAGTTGCAAATCACAAAGACTTTGTATTCATAATACATAAAGAACCCTAAAAATACAACAGTAATGAAATAAGAAGACTTGGAGTTCCCATTGTGGTATAGTGGGTTAAGAAAATGACTGCAGTGGCTTGGGTTGCTCTGGAGATGCAGGTTCGATCCTCGGCTAGGTGCACTGGGTTAAAAGGATCTGGTGTTGCTGCAGCTGTGGCATAGAGCACAGCTGTGGTTCAGACTCAATCCCTGGCCTCGGAAACTTTCATAGGCTGCAGGTGTGGCTGTAAAATTAAAAAAAAAAAACAAGACCAATTAAAAAACGACCAGACACTTGGACTGAAACCTCATTGAAGAGGATATACAGATGCCATATAGCATGTGAAAAGGTATTCAGCATCATCGTCCATTAGAGAAATAAGGTTGGCAAATTTTCCTGTAAAGGGCCAGATAGTAGATAGTTTAGACTTTATGGCTAAGAGGCAAAATTGATGATACTATGTGTAAGCAGCATATGATAAGAGAGAAAACAAATTTTCCCAAAGTCTGTATTAATGACATTCAAAATACAATAATAATTGAATACGTTTTTTGTAATACAGATCTACTACTAAGAATAATGTGCCTTGGAGTTACCTGGTGGCTTGTCAGTTAAGGATTCAGTGTTGTCACTGCTATGCCAAGGGTTCAGTCCCTGGTCTGGGAACTTTCACATGCCAGTGTGGCCAAAAAATAATAACATTTCTTTTTTAGCCTAAAGGGAATAGAGTTTAGCCAAATAAAGAGGATGAAAGTTAGTATTTTCTACCATCAAAGTTAATTGCAAATGTTTATCTGTTAATGATTGTCTGTAATGAAAATTTACATATATCATCTCTGAAAATGTCTTTTCATTCATATAAGCACTGTGTGAAATACTGGCACTGCCAAATAATGATACAAACTCCTGAGCACAGGATTATAATTGAGACTCTAGTCTCATCACTTGGAAGACATTCATAGACTTCTACAAGATTATTTTCTTGATATTTACCTTTGAGCATGTCATTACATTACAGATTAATTACCTCTAATTGAAATTCAGGTAGTTGCTCCTTAACTGCTTAGATAAAAACATTTAGAAATATGGAAACTCCTCTTATACTTGCATGGAAATCTGAAAAGTGCTCACTGCTGGAACTGTAGTTTGAACTCAGAGAATATTCCCACTGCAAATCTGTGTGAGCATGGTGATCTTGCTTCTTGTTTTAACTTTTGACAGCTGAGGAAGTGCATAAGGCAGCTTGATATTACTTATGATTTATAATTACTTGTCAAAATGACTTTGTTTCAGTATTAGTTTCTCATAAAAACGTTGTTTAGCTCTTTAATTTCAGGTTTAATTCATTAAAAAAAACGTGAAAACTGCTGCAAAAGCTTATTTCCAATGCCATTCAGTGTTTGATAATAATATATATATATATATTTTCTTTTTAGGGCTGCACCTGCAGCATATGGAAGTTCCCAGGCTAGGGGTCAAATCGGAGCTACAGCTGCCGGCCTACACCACAGCCACAGCAATGTGGGATCTGAGCCACATCGGTGACCTACACCACAGCTCATGACAATGCCAGATCCCCAACCCACTGAGTGAGACCAGGAATCAAACCCACATCCTCATAGATACCAGTCGGATTCATTTCTGCTGTGCCACAATGGAAACTCCCTTATAATAATAGTTTTTAAGGCAGTTTTTCTCATTCAGAAAAATTTCAATCTTGACCCTGAGCTTAAAATTCCTCAATAAAATTTTATCACTGCTAAGCTATGGAACTGCTATGCAGTTGCTAAGTCAGAGTATTCAGCTTCTATTTCTGACCAAAATTCATGGAACTGATGATGGTTAAGTTAATGATGGCAAGTGAAATTTATCATTAATATTACTGGCTCAGTAACATGATACATTAAAATATTTTCCACAGGGAGTTCCTGTCGTGGCTCAGTGGTTAATGAATCTGACTAGGAATCATGAGATTGCGGGTTTGATCCCTGACCTTGTTCAGTGGGTTAAGGATCTGGTGTTGCCGTGAGCTGTGGTGTAGGTTGCAGATGCGGTTCAGATCCCGTGTTGCTGTGGCTGTGGCGTAGGCTGGCGGCTACAGCTTTAATTAGACCCCTAGCCTGGGAACCTCCATATGCTGCGAGTGTGGCCCTAGAAAAGACAAAAAAAAAAAAAAAATTCTACAAAGTACCTACTGATGAATAATACAGTGAGTAACTGTAGGCTTTAAGCACTTATTTTCATAAACTTTGTGAATTTGTTCAAATAAACCCCTTTCTCCTGTGCCATACATATTTTCACCACTATCATTTCTATCACATCTTAGCAGATTCCACTTCAGGTTGTACTGAATTAATTTTTCTGAATTTCTTCAGCAAACATTCTCAACTGTATTTGTTTCATGCAGACTATTCATAGGACTTAGTTCTTCAGTCACTTCAAACTCAGCATGCACCCTTTGATGAACAAAGCTGAACGGCATTAGTAATATCTGCTAGCTCATTAAAAGCCAAGGAAAGTCACTTAAAATCATTTTCCCTGTCTTTAATTGACATTTTTTTTGTCTTTTTGCCTTTTCTAGGGCTGTAACCGTGGCACATGGAGGTTCCCAGGCTAGGGGTCTAACCCGAGCTGTAGCTGCAGGCCTACACCACAGCCACAGCAACATGGGATCCAAGCTGCATCTTCAACCTACACCATAGCTCACAGCAACACCGGATCCTTAACCCACTGAGTAAGGCCAGGGATTGAACCCGCAACCTCATGGTTCCTAGTCGGATTCGTTAACAACTGAGCCATGATGGAAACTCCCTTAACTGACTTTTGATTCTGTTCCACTTGTCTTCAACTCTTAGAGCAGGTCTTCTCATTGAAAGGCTAATAGTTAAGTTTGTTTTCTCTGGACACTTTTTTTTTCAACAGCTGCAATTAAACATGATTTCATCGGAGCCAGGGGATTAAGATGATGGAATAGAAGGACTGGAGCTCAACTTCTCTCCCAAATAACAGCAAAAATACAGCCAAATGCCGAGCAACCTTCAACCAAATGGACTGTAAACTTCCAAAAAAGATACTCTGCTCCAGAAGACAAAGCGGAGACCACAGCAAGAGGTAGGAGGGGCGATTACGTGATAGAAGCAACCCCATACCTCCCGGGTGGGAAGCCCCACAGACTGGAAAGTAACTGCATCACAGAGACTTAGCTACAGGACTGAGAGTTCTGAGCCTCACGTCAAAATCCCATGCCTGGGGATCGGGCACAGGGAGAAAGAGCCCCTGGAGGATCTGGCATTGAAGGCCGGAGGGGCTTGTATGCAGGAGCTCCACAGGACTGGGGGAAACAAGAGACCCCACTCTTGAAAGGCACACACAGAATTTCACGTGCACCGGGTCCCAGGGCAAAGCAGTCTCCAGAGGAATCTGGGTGGAACCTGACTGCAATTCCTGGAGGATCTCCTGGGAAAACAGGGGTGACTGTGCCTTGTTGTGGGGGAAGGGCATTGGAGGTGAAGCTCTCGGGGACATTCAGCAGCCTGCATTTCTCTGGAGGTGGCCATTTCTGGGAAAAATCTGG
>PVHT021183699.1:34830893-34852173 GCA_004024745.2 Catagonus wagneri | reverse complement strand
GCTTACATGTGGAAACTAAAAGACACAATGAACCTTCTTACAGAACAGACAATGACTCACAGACTTTGGAAAACCTTGGTTTTTCAAATAAGACAATCTGGGGGGGTGGGGGGGATGCACTGGGGGTTTGGGATACAAAATCTGTAAAACTGACTTGTGATGATTTATGCACACCATAATTGAAATAAAATCCATTAAGAGAAAAAAAATCATTGAGCCACAACGGGGAAAAAAAAAAAAACATGATTTCATCAATCATCATTAGTAAAAATCTTTTCGTGTTTGCCTAACACATGAGCAATTTGGGAAATTACTTGCTTGCAGACTCATTTTTTAGAAGAAATTCTGCTGTGATGAGATAGTCCTTTTAAATTTCTAAATTTTGTGACCATTATACTTTCTTGAGTGTTAAGAATATTGTGCATTGCTTAGTCTGATAATAAATATGTATAATATTGTATTCTTTTAGCACAGATATACTGTCATTGCATAATGAACACAAAGCTTTGCCAGTTTCTTAAAAGTATGGTAAAGTCCACTTTCCTCCTTTTTAAAAATTGTTTTGACATGATGAGTATGCACTGGTAATAAAAAATAAGTCACAGTACAGCAATATGTGTGGCACCCAAAACACCGTTTAGTTATAACTGTGCCACCATTATTTGTGGTGTGTTGTGCAGCAGTGGGAAGCGATGAATGCCACATATAGTCTCTGGCACAACTACTCAACTCTGTCCTTACAGTGCATTGTGGCTTCAGCCAATATATCAACAAATAAACATAGCTGTGTTCCAATAAAATTATATTTATGAAGATTGAAATGTGAATTTTATACAATTTTCATGTATCATAAGATATTCTTTCAAGTTTTTTTGAACGACTGAAAAACGTCAAAAACATTCTTTGCAGGAAGTACAAAAACAGACAATAGGCTGGATTTAGCCCACAGGCCATAGTTTGCCAGCTCAAGCCCTAAATCGATGCTCACTACATGGTGCTGAGTCTCTAAGAGGTAGAAGGTATGTATCTCAGAACCAATGTGTGGAAATGGTAATGCACCCGTAGCTATCCCTTCTCCTTATATGCTTGGGCATTTGTGCTTTCTGACCCTGCAACTTCAGGCTCCATCTCACTGGAGGTTCTAGTTTCTAGTTTCTAGAAAGGGAGGGCAGTCATCTGGGGTCACAGTAAAACTTAAAGCTACGGCTGTGACCTGCTCACTTCAGACTCACTCTGCCAAGAGACATGCAGGTAATGGATGAAAGGAGTCACCGTCCTGGGAGGGATAGTTAATCCTGATCATGAGGAGAAGATGCAGGGGCTCCTGCTACACTATGGGAAAACTATGAATGCTGCTTGGGTGATTCACTGGAAGATCTCCTGGTGCTTCACTGCCTAGGTGTAATGGTAGGTGAACACAATCAAGACCTGAGAAGTATAGGATAACCACAGAACCAGATCCCTCAGGGATGAGGGTCTGAATCACTGCTCCCCTTCAGGAAAACGTCCTAGGCCAGAATAGATGCTAGTCAAAAGTGAAGGGAAAAATTCCTGTTGTGGCTCAGCAGAAACAAATCTGACTAGTAACCACTGAAAACACAGGTTCAATCCCTGGTCTCGCTCAATGGGCTAAGGATCCGGCCTTGCTGTGAGCTGTGGTGTAAGTTGCAGATGTGGCTTGGATCTGTCATTGCTGTGGTTGTAGGCCAGCAGTTGCAGCTCTGATTTGACCCCTAGCCTGGGAATATCCTTATGCCTTTGTTGTGGCCATAAAAGACAGAAAAAAAAATGAGGGGACCTAGAAAGGATGGTAGAGGAAGGGAAGAGGAGTGTGAGTAGTAGCTTCAAAATGAACAGTAGTATTAGTGATGTTGTAAAAATGTCTGAACATATGAATTTAATATTGACTTCAACATTTAACTAAGATAAGCTCAAAAAAAAAAAAAAAAAGGAACTGTAGCATAAGGGACTGAATTTTGTCCCTTTGACCCTTCTAAGTTTTCCCAGGAGATAAGACCAACCAGAATCCCAAAGAAACTTTTTTTAAGGCCACATCTGAGGCATATGGAAGTTCCCAGGCTGCAGCTGCCCGCCTACACCACAGCCATAGCAACGCCAGATCCAAGCCACATCTGTGACTTACACCACGGCCCACAGCAATGCTGCATCCTTAACCCACTGAGCGAAGCCAGGAATTGAACCTGCGTCCTCATGGATACTAGTCGGGCTCATTTGTGCTGAGCCACGATGGGAACTCCCCAAAGAAGCTATTTTTAAGTGGTTAAAAACTTGCTATGGGAAGAAAGTATATGAGTGTATGAGTGACATGAAGGGGTGGGCTGTAGTGAATATATGAATGTAGTGTGTCCTCTCTTCTTACCTGATGACTCATCCCCCAGTGTCGCCCCAGCTATGGTGTAGGTTGCAGATGAGTGTCAGATTCAATCCCTGGCCCAAGAACTTTCATATGCCATGAGTTTGGCCAAAAAAAAAAAAAAAAAAAAACCTCAAAGTAGAACTACCATAGGATCCAGCAATCCTACTCCTGGGCATCTATCTGGAGAAAACCATAATTCAAAAATTCACCGTAATGTTCATCGCAGCACTATTTACAATAGCCAAGACATGGAAGCAACCTCTGTCCATCAACAGAGGAGATATACATATGTATAAAATACACACACACAATGGAATATTACTCAGCTATAAAAAGAATGAAATAATACCATTTGCCACAACAAGACGGACTTAGAGATTATCATACTAAGTGAAGTAAACTAGATAAAGACAAACATCATATGATATCACTTATATGTGGAATCTGAAAAAAGGATACAAATGAACTTATCTGCAGAACAGAAACAGAATTATAGACTGAAAATAAACCTATGGTTACCAAAGGATCAGTCTGTGGGGGTGGGTAGACTGGGGTTTGGGAGTGGCATATGCATACTGAGGTATATGGAATGACTGGCTAATGGGGACCTGCTATATAGCACAGGGAACTCTACCCAGTATTCTGTGATAATATATGGGAAAAGAATTTGAAAAAGAAAGGATGTGTGGATATGCATAACTGAATCACTTTGCTGTACAGCAGAAATTATCACAAGCTTGTAAACCAACTATACTTCAATAAAAATGTAAAAAATAGAAAATAATGACACAAATGAACTTATCTATGAAACAGAAACAAACTCACAGAGAGAACAGACTGGTAGTTGCCAAGGGGGATGGGTGGGTGGGGGAGAGAGGGACTGGGAGTTTGGTTTTGGCAGATGCAAACTATTATATATAGAATGGAAAAACAACAAGGTCCTACTGTGTAGCTCAGGGAACTATATTCTATATACTGTGATAAACCATAATGGAAAAGGAATATTAAAAAGAATGTACATATATGTACAACTGAATTATTTTGCTCTACAGCAGAAATTAACACATTGTAATCAACTATACTTCAAAAAATAAATTAAAAAATTAATTGAAATCCCTTTAATGAATACCCGCCAGGCTTTAATGAGTATCACCATACACCTTTGTGTCAATGGATTTGGGGTACTCCAATACAATGTATTTGCGGTACCCCTCTTTGCAGCCAGAACTCTGGCCATTTAAGGAAGGAAAGAAAGGACAGGTCCTGTAGGTTTTCCTTAGAAGGGGCTCAGCTGTTGGGAGTTAGCCTGGTGCCTGAGTCATAGGTGCCCTTATGACATCATGGCTCTCTCCCCACCCTTCTCTTCCTGACAAAGCAGGGGCTGGAGGAGAACAGACCTGAGAGCGATGGAAACATCTAGCCCCTGACCATGGGTAACTTAGTAGAGTGTGGACTGAGGGGATCTGACTATACCACCTAAGTCCTGGGCATTTAGTATTTTGTAAGAGACAGATTTACCCAAGCTTTCTGGAAGGCAGTACTTTCCCACAGTTACTTCAGGATGGGATCCCTTCTCTGTGTTTCAGATCCTAGGGAAGTTCAGGAAACCTGGTGTGTGGATGACTTGGTAACTAGTAGTGGGGAGAGTGCCCTTACTGTCATGTTTTTCTATCTAAACTCTGATAAGGACAGAAAACCTTCCAAACTGTCCTCAAAGACAACCATGAAGTTGCATTGATAGAACAGAGGTTGAAGGAGCAAAGGAGAGAAAAGGGACCCCACCCCCAATACCCTGCCCACACCACTGTCACTGCCCTCCTGCCCTTCTGTGGGTAGGAGGATCCAGGCTGCATTGTGTTGGGGTGAGCCTTGACTTGTGACATCTCTGACCCTTGTGGTCCAGTGGAGTGATGCAAGGTCTGTGACTGTGTAATTTATCGTCCAAAGAAAGATGCTTCAGTGAGTGAAAGGGGCACTGATCAGCGTTACACCAGGACAACAGGCATAAACCCAGGGTATGCCAAGCAAACTGGGATGAATGACCACCAAACACAGAGCAGAAAATGAACAGGGACTGACTCCTCTTTAGTAGTCCTTTCACTATTTCCTACTTAGGCTGAGAGATGTCAGCCTAGCTAAGGTGTGCACATTGTGCCGAGGAGGAGGGCAGAGTGTGAATACAGAAA
Source organism: Catagonus wagneri (assembly GCA_004024745.2). Classification (NCBI taxonomy): domain Eukaryota; kingdom Metazoa; phylum Chordata; class Mammalia; order Artiodactyla; family Tayassuidae; genus Catagonus; species Catagonus wagneri. The sequence continues at coordinate 34,847,610 of PVHT021183699.1, read as the reverse complement.
ACACAGAGTTGAGAGCTACAAAGTGGGGATTGTAATGCAATCCTTTTTGCGATGCAAAGCAAAGGTAGAGGAAGACTGGGTCGTGTGTGTATGTGTGTGTGTGTATACACATGCATGAATTGATATATGTGTTAAATGGTGTTAAGATCTTCAGAAAGTGTGTGAGGTGGAGGACTCAATATTTTGATGAGGCAGAGGGGAGATAGCAGGTAGGTTTAACTTGAAGTCAAAAGTGAGGGGTCAGGGGGAACAAAGGATGTCACTTTTCCACCAGATGAGAGGGGTCTGAAGGGAAGAGACATGGATCTCAGGTAAGTGGTCAGCTCCAGATGAAACATGTATCCCTTTTACCTCTAGAGCAGAGTGTCCTTGCTCTGATGGTTACCTAGGCCCTGCAAGCTTCCACGTGCAGATGTACCTCCATTTTACAGAAGGAGATTCTAAAGACCTAGAAGGCAAGATGATGTTAATCAGAGAGTGGAAGAAGCAGGACACTTACTTGGTCTCTGAGGTCCTGCTGCTGTCCACACTGCTCCCCTAAATGTCAGAGAAAGGGGCCACTTCCTCCCACACCTTAGGGCTGAAATGTATGAGTTTCTTAGGTGTCTCCTGTTCTCTCTTGCAAGGCCCCAAAGCGAGAATTATGGTAGCAGCAGAAGAAAAAGCGGCTGTGTTCATCCAAGCTTGGTGGCGAGGTACCCTGGTGCGCCAGACGCTGCTGCATGCAGCTCTCAGAGCATGTATCATTCAATGTTGGTGGAAACAGAAACTGGTGAAGCTGCTGGAGAAGAAGAGGCGGATGTCCCTAGAGTCCTACGCACGGCAAGAATGGGCAGTTGTCAAGCTACAGTCCTTGGTCCGAATGTGGTGTATCCGCCTTCGTTACTGCCGTTTGCTCCATGCTGTCCGCATTATCCAGGTCTATTGGCGCTGGCATAGTTGCCATACCCGTGGCTTTATTCAGGGCCATTATGACCTCAAAGAAAACCAACTGAATCTTCAACTTGAAATCTCTTTGGGCTCGCAAGCTTGCAGAGTACAACAATGCATACCCCTTCCAATAAAGGAATGATCAGGTCTACCATATCTGTGTTTCCTGATCTCTTTATCAGACATATTTCAAGGTCACTGAGCTAATGATGGCAAATACTTGGCATCTCATAAATCTGCCCTGAAGAAGTGGCAGGGGTTGCCTGGGGCAGAGTGGAGGGTTCTGAGTTTAGTGTCAGATGAGCAGGGCCTCTGATTGATTAGCAATGTCTGCTATGGGCGGGAGAGTTGAGGTTGCAGGATTGCCAAGACTGCCAACTTCAGAGAGACTCCTTCACAGTGGAATCTAAGTAAATGATGCCCCCTGAATAGTTGTGCAACATGGAGGCCTATATCATCTTTTGCTTTTTCCCAAGTCTTTAAAAAATACTATTAAAAACTGTGGCAAATATACACAACACAAAATTTATCCTTTCAACCATTTTTGAGTCAACAGCTCAGGAACAATGATAGTCACATTGTTGTGCAACTATCACCACCATCCATCTCCAGAATTTTGTTTTTCTTGGAAAACTGAAACTCTGTACTCATTGAACAATAATTCCTCAGTCTCCCCTTCACTAGCCTCTGGCAACCACTATTCTACTTTATGTCTCTATGATTACTCTAAATGCCTTGTATGAGTGGAATCATACAATATTTGTTCTTTTGTGACTGGCTTATTTCACTTAGCATAACATTTTCAAGATTCAGTTGTTTTAGAGTTTTTTTTTTTTTTTTTTTTTTTTTTTTTTTTTTTTTTTTTTTAAGGCTGCACCTGTAGCATATGGAAGTTCCTGGGCTAGGGATCAAACTGGAACTGCAGCTGCTGGCCTACACCATAGCCACATCAACGTGGGATGTGAGCTGTGTCTGCGACCTACACCACAGCTCATGGCATCACCAGATCCTTGACCTACTGAGGTAAGGGATTGAATCTGCACCCTCATGAAGACTAGTCAGGTTCATTTCTGCTGAGCCACAGTGGGAACTCTAGAATCTTTTTATATTAAGTTCACCATCTTGTCTTTCTCAGGTACACCTTCTATTGATTTACTCTTTTCCTTTGAATAGGCCATATCTTCTTCTTTCTTTGTATGCCCTGTAATTTTGTTGTTTTTGAAAACAGGATATTTGAATATTATAATGTTGTTATTTTAGAAAACAGATTTTCATCCTTTCCCTAATTTTACTGTTTTTGTTGTTGGTGATAGTTTGTTGTAGAGTGTCTCTGTGCTGGGGATCAGTATGAGACATAAACTTAAGATCTTCTCTGGAGTTCTCGTTGTGGCTCAGTGGTTAACGAATCCAACTAAGAACCATGAGGTTGCGGGTTCGATCCCTGGCCTTGCTCAGTGGGTTAAGGATCCGACATTGCCGTGAGCTGTGGTGTAGGTTGCAGACGCGGCTCGGATCCCGTGTTGCGGTGGCTGTGGCGTAGGCTGGCAGCTACAGCTCCTGTTAGACCCCTAGCGTGGGAACCTCCATATGCCACGGGTGCGGCTCTAGATAAAGACAAAAAGAAAAAAAAAAGGAAGATCTTCTCTGGTCTTTTCTGAGCCTGCACCTTTCCTGGCTGTACACGATCCCCTCCTTTTTTTTTTTTTTTTTTTGCTTTTTAGGATCACACCTGCGGCATATGGGAGTTCCTAGGCTAGGGACAGAATCAGGGCTGCAGCTGCTAGCCTACACCACAGCCACAGCAACGCAGGATCCAAGCTGCATCTATGACCTACACTACAGCTCATGGCAATGCCACATTCTTAACCCACTGAGCGAGGACAGGGATCGAACCTGCGTCATGGATCCTAGTTGGGTTCATTACTGCTGAGTCACGATAGGAACTCCCATGATGAATTTTTAAATTCCCCTACATGTGTGGTTGCTTTGCAGCATGCAGAAATTCCTTACGGAAGTGACCAGGGCTTGAACCCATGCCACAGCAGTGACCCGAGGCATAGTACAGACAATGCCAGATCCTTAACCTGCTGAGTCACTAGGGAACTCCTATAAGTGGTTGCTTTCAAGTGTCCTGGTCCTTAAGTGTCTGGCTCCCAAAAAGGGAAAAAGAGAAAAGGGAAGGAGGAAGAAAAAGTTTCATCTTTTTTTTTTGCCTTTATCTAGAGCCACACCTGCGGCATATGGAGGTTCCCAGGCTAGGGGTCTAACAGGAGCTGTAGCTGCTGGCCTTCGTCATAGCCACAGCAACGCGGGATCCGAGCTGCGTCTGCAACCTACACCACAGCCCATGGCAATGCTGGATCCTTAACCCACTGAGCAAGGCCAGGGATCGAACCTAAAACCTCACAGTTCTTAGTCGGATTCGTTAACCACTGAGCCACGAAGGGAACTCCCAAAAGTTTCATCTTTTAAAATGCCCTAGAAGTCACAGCTGGAGCAGGAAGGTGTTGCAACAATCAGGGAAGGGAATGCAACAATGGCCCCTGCCTCTGTTTCTGCACCTCTGTGATTACAAGCAGCCAAGAGCAATCTGAGCACAGATCGCTGATATTTGAAGGACAAATTCTTTGTTTCTCACCTTGGACTCTGTAAGCTGGGCACAAATTTCTCCATAATGTATTCATAGCTGCCTGCTATAGTGTTGGAGGCTAAGGTATCAGGGATGGATAGCCAGTACCGTTCTAAGAATTGAGATTGACCAAATTTAACCACAATTTACTGTCCAAGCTCCTGGAAGTTATGCCTTCAAACAGACCCTAAAGACTCTGAGAATAAACTGTTTGAACTAATAAAGCAATTCAGTAAAGTTGCAGGATACACAGTACTAAAAAAAAATTCGGTTGCATTTCTATGTAATAAAATAACCTGAGGAGTTCCCGTTGTGGCTCAGTAATTAATGAATCTGACTAGGAACGATGAGGTTGCGGGTTCGATTCCTGGCCTTGCTCAGTGGGTTAAGGATCCAGCGTTGCCGTGAGCTGTGGTGTAGGCTGAAGATGCAGCTTGGATGCTGAGTTTCTGTGGCTGTGGTGTAGGCCGGCAGCTACAGCTCCTGTTAGACCCCTAGCCTGGGAACCTCCATATGCCACAGGTGTGGCCCTAGATAAGGCAAAAAGACAAAAAAATAAAAAAATAAAAATAACCTGGGAGTTCTCTTCATGGCTAAGCAGTTAACAAACCTGACTAGGGTCCATAAGGATGCAGGTTCAATCCCCAGTGTCGCTTAGTGGGTTATGGATCTGGCATTACCGTGAGCTGTGGTATAGCTCGCAGATGCAGCTTGGATCCTGCGTTGCTGTGGTTGTGGTGCAGGCCGCAGCTGCAGGTCCAATTCAACCCCTAGCCTGGGAACTTCCATATCCTGTGGGTGTAGTCCTAAAAAAAAAAAAAAACCCCACAAAAAACAAACAACAAACCTACCTGGAGAAGAAATTAAGAAAACAATCTCATTTACAATAGCCTCAAAACCAATAAAATATGGAGTTCCTGTTGTTGTTCAGCAGTAACTAACTGACTAATATCCATGAGAATGTGGGTTTGATCCCTGGCCTCACTCAGTGGGTTAAGGATCTGGTGTTGTTGCAAGCTGCAGTGCAGGTCACAGACACAGTTCAGATCCCATGTTGCTATGGCTGTGGCATAGGCCAGCAGCTCCAGCTCCGATTTGACTCCTAGCTTGGGAACTTTCATATGCAGCAGGTGTGGCCCTGAAAAAAAAATAAATACTTAGGAATTAATTTAACCAAGGAGGTGAAAGATCTATACATTGCAAACTAAAGGAATGTAAGAAAATACAAATAAATAGACATTCTGTGTTTTAATATTGTTAAAATATCCTTACCACCCAAAGCAATCTACAGATTCAGTGCAATCCTTATCATAATTCCAGTGGCATTTTTCACAGAAATAGATTAAAAAATCCTAAAATTTGTATTTAGCCATGAAAGACCCTGAGTAGCTAAAGTATTCCTGAGGAAAAAGAACAAAGCTGGAGGCATCATGTCTTCTGATTTCAAATTATACTAACAATGAAATATTAGAAAAGGAGTATAAAAATAACACCTTTTAAAGGATCTGGCATTGCTGTGAGCTGTGGTGTAGGTTGTAGATGCAACTCAGATTCTGAATTGCTATGGCTATGGTGTAGGTCAGCAGCTGCAGCTCCAATTCAACCCCTAGGCTGGGAACTTTCATATGCTGCAGGTGCAGCCCGAAAAAGCAAGTAAGTAGTAAAAATAATACCTTTTAAAAACACACCCCCAAAAATTAAATACCTAGGAACAAACCTGACCAAGGGGGTGTACAACTTACCCATTAATCAAGGAAATTAAAGAGGATTCAAAGAAATGGAAAGATATCCCAAGCTCCTGGATTGGAAGAATTAATATTGTTAAAATGGCCATACTACCCAAAGCAATCTATAGATTTAATTCAATACCTATTAAATTATCCATTTTGGGGTAAAAAATTGACATTTTTCACAGAACTAGAATAAAATAAAAATTTATATGGAACCATAAAAGACCCAGACTGGCCAAGGAATCCTGAGGAAAAAACAAAGCAGGAAGCATAACTCTCCCAGACTTCAGACAATATTACAAAGCTACCATAATCAAGACAGTGTGGTACTGGTACAAAAACAGACACACAGACCAGTGGAACAGAATAGAGAGCCCAGAAATAAACTCAGACACCTATGGTTAATTAATCAAAGGAGGCAAAAATGTAAAATGGGAAAAAGAGTCTCTTCAGCAAGTGGCGCTTGAAAAATTGCACAGGTGCATGTAAAGCAATGATATTTGAACAAACCCTCACACCACGCACAAAAATAAACTCAAAATGGCTTAAAGACTTAAACATAATACATGACTCCATAAAACTCCTAGAAGAGAACATAGGCAAAACGTTCTCTGACATCAACTGTACAGATGTTTTTCTAGGTCAGTATCTCAAAGCCATAGCAGTAAAAACAAAAATAAACCAGTGGGACCTAATCAAACTTACAAGCTTTTGCACAGCAAAGGAAACCATAGACAACCTATGGAATGGGAGAAAATAGTCTCCAATGATGCAACCGACAAGGGCTTAATCTCCAAAATATACAAACTCATACAATTCAACAACAAAAAAACAACCAACCCAATTGAAAAATGGGCAGAAGACCTAAATGAACATATATGAAGATATAGGGATGTACAGCAGGCACATGAAAAAATGTTCAACATCACTAGAGAAATGCAAATCAAAACTACAATGAGGTACTACCTCACATCGGTCAGAATTGCTATCACTAGTAAGTCTACAAATAAACACTGGAGAGCAGGTGTGGACAAAAGTGAACCCTCCTACACTGTTGGTGGGAATGTAAATTGGTACCCACTATGGAAGACACTATGGCGGTACCTCAGAAAACTGAATATAGAATTACAATATGATCTAGCAGTCCCACTCCTAGGCACGTATCTGGACAAAATTACAATTCAAAAAGATACATGCACTTGTATGCACTATTCACAATAGCCAAGACATGGAAACAATCTAAATGTCCATCGACAGATGACTGGATTAAGAAGATGTGGTAATATATACAATGGAATACTACCCAGCCATAAAAAAGAACAAAATAATGCCATTTGCAGCAACATGGATACAACTAGAGATTCTCATATGAAGTGAAGTAAGTCAGAAAGAGAAAGACAAATACCATATGATATCACATATATGGAACCTAAAATATGGAACAAAGAGCCTAGCTACAGAATAGAAACAGACTCAGACATAGAGAACAGACTTGTGGTTGCCAAGGGGGAATGGGGATGGACAGGGAGTTTGGGGTTAGTACATGAAAACTATTACATTTAGAATGGATGGGCAATGAGGTCCTACTGTACAGCAGAAGTAACTGTGTCCAGTCTCTTGGGACAGAACGTGATGGGGAATGATACGAGAAAAAAAATGTATACGTATGTATGACTGAGTCACTTTGCTGTACAGAAATTGGCACAACATTGTAAATCAACTATAATTTAAAAAACAAAACATTTAAAAAAGCCTAAAAAAGTTACATTTACACCGAAAAAAAAACATTGATAATTTGGATAGTGGGGTTATAGATGCAGGATCAAATACCCTGAGATGGCAGCAGGATAGCGGAGGGGGCATTAGCCTCTGATGGGAGCAAAGACTTCATTTATTTCGGCTGCAGGGAAGGTAACAAGTGTGGTCCAGGTGGAGCCGGGATGGAGAGTGAGGAGGTTGGAAGACGGAGGTCCAGTCAGTTCCCATTTCTTCAGTTAATGGTGACATATGTCGACATTACGGAGGTCAAGGGAAGTGGAGTTGGACATTTGGAGAAGGGATTGTATGAATTATTCAATTAATGAAAAAGAAATGCTATGGTGCAACAGGGCTGGTGGCATCTCTGCAGTACCAGGATACAGGTTCAATCGCTAGCCCAGGAAAGCCATATGCCACGGGGCAGCCAAAAAAGAAAAAAGAAATGCAAACCCACTAGAGACATTTATTGGGAAACCTGTCCAGTGGAGATCTGCAGTCATGAATATGAACTGAGACCATGCCTTATGGTTGTGTTGCTCTAGCTATGCTCACTCTTCTGCAGGCACAGAGCAGGCAGATGACTGAGTTCATCCCAAACACATTTGCAGAGAGAGAGCCAAGGGAAGTCCAGTTATGCAGGGGAGAGATTAAAATAAGTAAGTACAGAATCTGAACCAGGTGAGGAAAGATACAGGGGCTTGTCACGGATGATGTCTGTAAAGAGCTGGTAGGGTCAAAAGACTGGAAGACCTTACCACGTTAAAGAAATATTCCATTAGGGGCATTTGAAAGGTGAACTGGAAGGAGAGGATAAAGTAAAAAGAGAATGGAACTCTAGAAAAAGCAAATTGGGCAACAGTAATTACTGGTAAGGGTGAGGTCTAGAGCCGCACTATTCAATGGAATAGTCACTAGCCATATGTGGCTATTTGAACTTAAATTAATTTAAATTAAATAAATTTAAAAATTCAAATTTTTTTTAATGGCTGTACCCACAGCATATGGAAGTTTCCAGTCCAGGCGCTGAATCTGAATCACAGCAGGGACCTACAGTAGGAACTCCTAAAATTCAATTCTTTAGTTGCACCAGGCACATTTCAAGTGTTCTAAAACCTTGTGCGGCTAGTGGCTATCACACTGGATGGCACTGATATAGAACATTTCCACCAAATTCCTGTGAAATAGCACTGCTTTAGTATGACCAGGGAGTGAGAATGGAGACAAGAGCAGCGGTGGGGTAATGTTGGAGGGAGCCCTGTTTGTTGCACAGCACTCAGGGAGGGGAGTTCTGGTAAAGGATTTGTGAAGATGGAGTTGAAGTGCCATGTCCCCAGGGTCATCACCTGCCCATCAACATCGCAGTCACATCATCACTAAGGCCAGCCCCCTGTCCTTCACCTGGGACTGCACTGCACTGCTCCCAGGAGAGTCAGCCAGTCTCCTCATGTTGGCCTTTTCATGAGGTGATTGCCAAAGATACACTGTCTGAGGCATCTGAGACCCCAGCTAATCCTTAGACACAGGTGGACAGAGAAGCGCCTGAGCTCCTTCACATGTGCAGAGGTACCCAGAGTCTTCAGGAAGTCTGCAGCTCACGTCTCTCAGATCCCCAGTGAGGAGAAAGGAATGCGGCTGGGGATGGGAACTGGAGCTTCTGGCTCTGTTATATATCAGGGTAGTCTAGGATCTCAATTTCTGTTTTGACAACTAAGTAGCATATGGCATTGTCAGTCCAGAACAGGGTCCACAGACACAAGGGGAAACCTCACTGAAGTTCTTTCCCAGGGAGAAGATGAAGCAGGGTGACTTAAGTCCCAAAATTTCCATTCACTGAGGGGAGACCATGAGACATACCTGATCCGGTTAGACCTTTACTGGGGACAGGAAACACAGTGCCCCTCCATGCCTATCCCCTAGGGGTTAATGATTTCAATGTGAAACTGCAGGTGAGTGGCTGTGACTACACAGTGGCCCCGGAGGAGGGCACAGGTCTGGCAGTTGTGGCATTGCCAGTGGCACCGGATGACGTAGATGGCGTTGAGCACCTGGCAGTATCGCCAGTGGACTCGCCACATACGGACCAACGACTGGAGCTTGACTACTGCCCTCTCTGTGTGTGCGTAGGAGATCAGGGCTTCCCTCCGTTTCTTCTGCAGCAGCCTTTCCAGGGTCAGTCTCCACCAGCACTGAATGATCCAGGCCCTGAGGGCTGCATGCAACAAAGTCCGGCGCACCAGGGTGCCACGCCACCAGGCCTGGATCTTCTGGGCTGCTTTTATTCTTTCTCCTAAATTTTCCTAGGCAGAGATAAGAGAGGCCACTCAGGAAACTTCCTGCTACCAACTTCTCAGATATTCCTGGAAAGAGCCTGGATTCTCCTAACAGTCAGCCCTTCTTTGGAGAGTTTGGGGGAGTTAGGACACTGAGTAAGAGGCAGAAGTCCTGGGTAGTGAGTCCTCCCTTGCCAATACGGACACATCACCTTGTACTCAGAGTCACAGCACCCTCCTCCTGACTATCTCATAGGTGCATGGATCAAGGGAAAAGCCACTAGTAATTAGCAGGGTGCCTGAGAGATGAGAGGGACTTTGTCAGTCACCCCTTACCTCTTCAGCACTTATTCAGTTTGGGAGGTTTGGCTTCATAATGCTGTTGCTTGGTATTCTCTGCTAATTCACTGGCTGATTTCTTCCTGCCCCAACAGTGTATTTCAATGTGGCTGGCGGTGGGTTTTTAACATCCTCATCACATAGTCTACTCCCAAGCTTCCCATACTGTGAACTACATTCTACTTTCTAACTCGAGTCCTCGCATTCTCATCCCCCAACTCATGTATTTCTTGAGGGCTTTCATTCCTTTCATTCACTCTTCATGTCACAGTCAAACCAAACCCTGACCCAGAGGGCCCATGCTGAGAAGGGACTGGAGGAAAAATGAGCCAATATTGAGTTGATTCCTGATTATTTAAAGTCTAGATCCATAAGAGGCACCATCCCACACCCTCATGACACAGACATAAGTGTCCTGGATATCTGTTAACTATATGGAGATTTAACCTACCTTTTCTTTCTGCTTTTGCTTCTCCTTCTTCTTCTTCTTTAAGGCAGTTATTTCTTCGGTGTCCTCAATTACAATTAAAATTACATTGCCTTCTGTCTGTCATCAGAATGAGACCAGAAATGAATGGATGAGCTAAGATTGCTGTTTCTCTCTATGGCTTTGCACAAAGAAACCCACTGCCTCGGCTGGCTTCCCCTCTTTTCCCCAAACCAGTGGAATCCAGGGTGATCCATCCAACCCTGAGCCTGCCAGGGAGATCTGGTCACATCTCTTACACAAAATCGAACCCCCATGGCTTGTCTCTAGATGGTTCTTTAGTCTTGATTTCTCTACTTCCCAAGGTCCGGCATGAGTAATATGAGGGGGGAGCTATGAGTTAACAATTGCTTTATGACATGAGGATTAGGATATCTGCTACATAAGCTGTCTTCCTCAGAAACAAGTTTCTTTGCTTTTTTTTTTTTTGTCATTTTAAGGCTGCACCCGCGGCATGTGGAGGTTCCCAGGCTAGGGGTCTAATCGGGGCTGTAGCCACTGGCCTACGCCGCAGCCACAGCAACACAGGATCCGAGCCGCGTCTGCAACCTACACCACAGCTCATGGCAATGCCGGATCATTAACCCACTAAGCAAGCGCAGGGATTGAACCCACAACCTCATGGTTCCTAGTCGGATTCGTTAACCACTGAGCCACGATGGGAACTCCCTCAGAAACAAGCTTCATGGGAACTTGTACCACCTGCCTACTCCCCTTCTCTCAGAGAGGTACGGAGCTCAGCGTGGGAAGACAGGGCACTTGAGTGACACTCCATACCAAGGCTCTCCTCCATGGGGGCCCATTCGCATTTCTTCTCACTATCAGTCACACAGGAGGGTAGGAGACGACCACGGCAGTGTATCTCCGTACAGTTCTCTATGGTCTCCTCGGACTAAACACTTCCTGTCTTCCTTTGACTCAGGTTTCAGAACATCAGTGCCCCTCAGGAATCTAGAAAGCAGTAAAATAAAGATAAAAAGTTAAAATTAGTTAAGTAGAAAACAAAAATGAGTGGTGGAAGATAAATTTAAAAGGCGCTATTTTCCAAATTACCTTCAAATTATTGCCTCTGTGCTGGGTCTCAGAGCATGCGAGGTTTTTGTGAATGTTTTAAAAACAGTCTCTGTTTCCTATGGCCCTCTAGCTCTCCCCTCTCCCACGTAAGCCCTGCTGGCCTTCAAAGCCAGAAATTCTAGGGGCTCATCATCCCAGTGCCGGATCCCCAGACTGAGGAGCCCAATGTGGGGCTCAGATGGCTCACTCCCTGGGGAGAACCCCTCAATCCTTATCATCCTTTGGTTTCTGAGTCATCATCCTGGGGTGTGTGGATCTTGACCATGCTGTGTCTCCACTCCTCCCACCCATCTCGTTGTGGTTCCTTCTTTAGGTTATCTTTTTTTGCTAGTCTTTAGGGCATCCTCATAGATGGTTGCTTTGTAAAGAGTGGTGATTTTGGTGTGACTGTGGGAAGAGGTAAACTCAGGGTCTTCCTGCTCTACCAGCTTGTCCACACCTTCAGATTAGCATTTCTTGATGTTTCTTGCCTGAGTTATTTATTACTATGATTGTTTCTAAGCAGCGAATTTCTAATACCATAAATTTTCCTACATATATTGGTTGCTTTCTATTGTAAGGAAGACACTTCTCTCATTAATTTTTCATTTATTAATTTATATCAGTGTGAACTGATGGGTTCCTATTTAATTCAATAGGTTATAATCTGCTATCATCAGAATAATTTTGGTGCTCAAACTTACCTAGATTTGGCCACTGGGAGCCCTTCAGGTGGGCTTCTGTGTTCTTGACATATTCCCTTCACCTCTGATTATTTCTTTCACCAAGACATTATAGATTTGTGAGATAATAGAGAATATATATTGGTCTTTGCCCCTAGACCCTGGCACAGAGCACCTAAAATTCTTGTAATTCTTTATTTGGGGGGGGGTTGTGAATATTTTATTTAGTTATTTTTGTTTACAACTGAAACTCTGGGAATTCAAAATTAACATCCTTGCCTGTGAGCGTCTTATAGACTCCAGAAAATGTTTCAGCCTTGTGCTCCACATTGTTCTGATGCTTTATCCAAATGAACCTCTGAGCCAGCTGTCATCTAAACTGCACACAAATTCTCTTGCCCAGGCTCACTTGGGGAAGCCAAATCCTCTGGGATCGCAGCACACACGGCAGTCAGAGGGTGGCTCCTGGGAGGCTTTGGCGTATTATTATTATTTTTTGTATGGCGTTTCCAAGTTGACTTAGGCAGAATTCTCTTCTGAGTGATAGAGACAGCATGCTTCCCACTGTACTTCTTCTCCAACTCACGTACTAGTCAGACCCTGATTTTCTAGAAAGATTTCAGTTGAGGAATGGGAATAAAGATTATATTAGCTTTCCAACCACCATCAACTTCAGTTTCCTTGGTGGTTGTATTGTTCAGCTCTCTCAGCTGGGTCCTGGGGTCTAAGTTCCTCTCCACCTCCAGGAGGGCCTGAGAGATGCTGGACTCAAACCCCAGAGGGAAGATCGGAACCATGGTAAAGCCACAAATACAGGGCCTGGATAGAATCGTGTATTCATTCATCACCTAAATATTTATAGAAATAACAAAAAGATAACCACAATCCAATTAACATTTTTTCAAAACCTGAATAGACTTTTCTCCAGAGAAGATATACAAATGACCAAAAGGCACATAAAGTTGTCCAATACCCTTCATCATGAGAGAAACGCAAAACAAATCATGAGATACCACTTCACACCCACTATGATGGCTAGAATTTTCACAAATGGAAATAACAGTATTAGCAAGGATACAGAAATATTTGGGCTCTGTACATTGTTAGTGGAAATGTAAAAGGGTGTAGCTGCTACTCACATTGGCATTATTTGCAATAGCCAAAAGTTGCAAACAATTTAAACGTCTATCAGTTGAGCAGATAAATATAGAATATTCAGACAAAGGATATATACTATAAAAAGTAACGAAGTACTGAGGCTTGCTAAAATGTGGATGAAACTTGAAAACATCATGTTAAGTGAAAGAAACCAGACACAAAATATCGCATGATTCCATTTACATAAAAAACCAAACTAGATAAATCTATTGAGACTACGCAGACTGGTGGTTGCCAGTGGCTGGAGGAGCAGATACTGGGGAGTGATTGCTTTATGGGTGTGGAGTTTTTGTTTAGGATGATAAAAGTATTTTAGAACTTAATCTTAGAGTTCCTGTCATGGCTCAGTGGAAACAAAACTGACTAGCATCCATGATGACGCAGGTTTGATCCCTGGCTTCGCTAAGTGGGTTAAGGATCAGGTGTTGCTGTGAGCTGTGTTGTAGGTTGCAGACACAGCTCAGATCTGGTATTGCTGTGGCCATAGCACAGGCCAGCAGCTACAGCTCCGATTTGACTCCTAGCCTGGGAACCTCCATATGCCCTGGGAGCAGCCCTAAAAAAACCCCAAAAACTACATAACTGTGAAGGCACTAAATGCCACTGAATTATTACTCTTATGTGAATAGTTAATACTACATGATTAGGAGTTCCGTGGTGACTCAGTAGGTTAAGGATCTGGCTCGGGTCACTGCTATGGGGCAGGTTTGATCCCAGGACTGGGAAGTTCTGTATGTTGTGGGCACAGCCCCCAAAATATCATGTGATTAATCTAAAATGGTTATGTGAACACTTCTATTATACCCCCTGTATATACATATTTTAAGTCATTTTATGTGATGTCCTGGAATAGCCACGAGAGAATAGGAGAGGCACACTAAACAAGGTTTATCATACTTACAGATCCTAGAGAAGAGGTTGCCTCATTTTTTTTTTTTTTTCCGACCACCCAGTGGCACATGCAGCTCCCAGGCCAGGGATCAGATCCAAGCCACAGCTGCGAACTAAGCTATAGCTGTGGAATGCCGCATACCTAACCTACTGTGCCAGGCTGTGGATCGAACCCATGTCCCAGCACTCCCAAGATGCTGACGATACTGTTGCACACAGCAGGAGCTTCAGATCTCCTCATGTCACGCAAGGTCACAGGGGAAGCATCAGATTTGGGCAAGTGGCAGAAGACAGGGTGAGAAAAGAACTTCTGCCATGGCCTTTCTTGGAGTGGGAAAGGCAAGGCAGGGCAGGGTAAACAGTTTAGCACTGGCTAGTTTCAGTAACTTGGGTGAGCTCTAAATTACAGGGCTGGTCCCCAGATGCCCAGTCCTGGGATGACTGAGGCCCAGGAATATTGCCCTCTGGGGTGCACAGGCCTGAGACAGCAGGTAAGGCTCTGGATTGGTTAGTTGGTAAATCAAAGGCCTGTTCCAGGTTGTCTTTTGTCATCTAAAGACATGGCCAGCACTGGCAGGGAAAGTCTACCCACGCCAGAAAGGGATTTTTAAAAATGATGTCAAAATGTCATAATATACAGGAGTTCCCGTCATGACGCAGCGATTAACAAATCCGACTAGGAACAATGAGGTTGCGGGTTCAATCCCTGGCATTGCTCAGTGGGTTAACAATCCAGCATTGCCGTGAGCTGTGGTGTAGGTCGCAGACGTGCCTTGGATCGGGCGTTGCTGTGGCTGTGGCGTAGGCCAGCAGCTGTAGCTCCGAGTCTACCCCTAGCCTGGGAATCTCCATATGCCGCGGATGTGGCCCTAAAAAGCAAAAGAAAAAAAGGTCATAATATACATAAGATAAAAATATACAGACAAAAGCAAACTGAGAGGGAGAGAGACCCTGCTGTTCTAGGTCCTGGGAACACAGCACTGAACCCAGAGTCCTTCCTCTAAGGAAGCTCACCTCTCCTGGGGGGACAGAAAACAGAAAAGGAGGTAAGATAACCTCTGTAGGGATGAGGACTGAAACAAGAAAACAGAGCCAGCAGCCAGAGCACACAGTAGGGGGCGGTGGGAATGGTCAAACCAAAGAAGGCCTCCTTGGAAGGAACAGAGCAGAGACAAGCCTGAATGGAGCGAGACCTCTACCTGCAAGAAGACAGTCCAAGGAGAGGAGGCAGCAAGTGCAAAGAGCTGAGATGGGAGGCTGCTGGTTTATCTGATATTAGCAGAGCTGCCAGGGAGGGTGAGATGGCCAAGGCCAGACCGTGCAGACTTACGTAGACCTTGCGGGAGGGCTTGGGAATGGTGCCAAATTTAATGAGAAGCCACTGAAGGATAATGAGCATCAGATGACACAGGCCTCCATGCTGTAGGGCTATAAGGGGCAGGGGGCACCATAAACACAGACCTCACTATAAAGCAGTTTCCCTGGTGCTGGCTGACTTGGTGGCCCTGCAATGCCATCTCTCTTACCCATGGCAGACATTACTAATCAACCACAGACTCACAGGATCTAGCACCTGGCTCTTAAAATCCTCCTCCACATGGGACTGCAGACAACCCCTGCTGCTCCCACAGAGCTGACCTGTGAGAAGCCCAATATCTGCCATCGTATACCGTGACCCTTTGCTGAAATAAGGACCTCGTGGAGCTGGTCTGACAGTGTTGGAGTGTGTGTCATGACTCAGTGTTGGAGTCGACCTGATCAATTCTTTATTGGGAAGGGGATGCAGTCTGTAATCCGACAGACCTGTGACCCCAGAAAGATCTCAAGCTCAAGTCTCAGCTGGCTTGCAGTGAGATCATAACTGCCCTTGAACAGCCATGGTTCTGACATAAATGCCAGCACCAGTAGGTCTGGATGATGCGGGCAACATTAAACAGACGACAGTAACGAAGGTGGATACGCCACATGCGGACCCAGGACTGGAGCCTGACTGCTGCCCAGTTTTGCCAAGCATTAATACTCCAGCATAGCCTGCCACTTATTCTCCAGCAGCCCTGCCAGCTTCTGCTTCCACCAGTACTGAATGACACTCGCTCTCAGTGCAGCATGCAGCAACGTCCTACGAACCAAGGTGCCCCGCCACCAGGCCTGGATCTTTATTGCTTTCAGGTGTTTGTCAGGGGGTGGCTTTTTCACTGGGGGGCGGGGCTGCAAGGAAAAAGAAGGGTCACTCAGCAAACATTCCCAACTCTTCTCAGCCCTGGTGTGAGTCAGGAAAGGGGTCCTGATCCTTTAACAACAATGGCCCCTTCCTCAGAACATCATCAGCACCGGGCAGGTCATCGGCTAGAGCAAAGACTAGACAAGTATCCTGTCTCTGCCACTCTTCATGAGCAGACACATCACGTTAACCCTGAGTCCCAGGATCCTCATCTGTAACATGAGGCACACCTGTCCTAGCTGTCACCTGGTTACTTGGACCTGGCTGGCCAGTCTAGAACAAGAAAGTCATGATCTATGGGTCAAAGGATTATTATGCTCCACTTGGGCTTGACCACCTAGCTGGGATGCACAGCCTTCCCTGCAGACCTCGCCCACAGGCTGCAGAAGGGGCAGCCTTTGCTCTCTTTTCATGCCTGACTCCAGCTCCAGTGCACCACCTGCTGTCTCCCTCTGTCATATCATGGTATTAGAAGTTCGCCTTCACTACACAGTTAGAGTCTTTCTCCTGTATTCCTCACTCTCACTTGTTTGGGTTCTCACAGTCTGAACTTCAGTTAACACACACA
>PVHT021183699.1:34812116-34829893 GCA_004024745.2 Catagonus wagneri | reverse complement strand
TCGCCCACAGGCTGCAGAAGGGGCAGCCTTTGCTCTCTTTTCATGCCTGACTCCAGCTCCAGTGCACCACCTGCTGTCTCCCTCTGTCATATCATGGTATTAGAAGTTCGCCTTCACTACACAGTTAGAGTCTTTCTCCTGTATTCCTCACTCTCACTTGTTTGGGTTCTCACAGTCTGAACTTCAGTTAACACACACACACACACACACACACACACACACACACACACACTCGCACACAATTCTAGTCCTTGACTTTGCATCCCCAAAACAGCCCTCACCACCCCCTCCCCAAACCAGTGGCATGGTTTGATTCCCACTTGTCAGGGTTCCTTCTCCCTACAACCAAGTCTCCATGTCTCACTCACACCCCCCTTTTCAGGCCAAGAAGGAACTAAGGCAATGGGACAACCAAAGAGAAGTCCATTTCTATTCATCCCAGCTGTGGATAGGACAACCACTCATCCTGGTTGGCCTGGGACATTCTCAGTTTATGATTGTTGTTCCTGAACATTAATTCATAGCACTACCTTTCACTCATGGATACATACTGCTTTGGATGACAAAATCCCTGACCATTCCATGCCATGGTCCACAGAGAAGACAAGCCATCACTCCCAGGTGACTGTGATCAGACACATTATAGGTTGGGGTCCCCTGAACCTCCACTGACCTACCTTTGGCCGAAGAAGTAACATATCTTTCCATTTCTCGCTCTCCTTCAGTGCTTCAATAAACTTCTGCAATCAGAGTTTAGAGGGAAATTTGGGTAGGCTTTTCTCTGTAAACTGTGTGCCAAGTCCACCACAGGTTCATCCTCCTACTGTGCCCAGAAACCCAAGATACAGGATTGCATCTTTCATTAACTGTGGAAACCCACTGCCCCTACCTGCAACTTTGGGTTGACTGGTTCTGTCTTACACAACATTGATTGCCCATGACTTAGAAACAGCTTGTTCAAATCCCCTCAGGTCTGTTATCCCTTAACTTTCCCATACTTAGGAGGTAGTGGTTCCATCACTCTCAGGTCTGTACTCTTCCTTGAGATCCGTACAAGTTGTTGTATATATCAGTAGTTCATTTCTTTTTATTGCTGAGCAGTATACCATGGTATGTATGTACTACAATTCATTTAGCCATTTGGGCTGGTTCCAAGTTTTTGGCTACTATCCAACTATAAATTTTTTACAAGTTTTTGTTTGAACATATGTTTTCAATTTTCTTGTGTATATATCTAGAAGTACTCTTACTTGTAATTCTACAGTTAACTTTTTGAGACCACCAAACTGTTTTCCACAGCAGTTTTTTACATTCCCATGGGCAATGTATGAGAGATCTAGTTTTGCAGTCTTCATACTCTGCTATAGTGTAGATATTGCTGTGCTACAGAGATGAAGCCAAATGCAATTTCCTGATGGATTTGTATGGGAGGGAATGAATGGAGGTAAGTAAAAGGGAGTATTCAGGGAGGAATTTGAATTAAACAGATTAGGTAAATGGTCAAGGGAAGTAATTTTGGTCATTTTGCCAACAATCTCTCTCACTGAATACCCTTGATGAGTATAATTTTGTGGAGATGTGGGTAAGGGAAGCCCAACTGAAGCTGAGAGATCTGGAACGGGAGACAGTGACAACATAATTTGCTATAAGGAGATTTGTAAAAACTGGAATAGGAGATAGTCAAGGATGGACTATTTAATTATGGGAGACACTTTGTATGTCAGTGGGAATTACTGATGAAAAGGTAGACACTGATTTAGAGAAAGAAACGAAATCACAGGATGACACCATTGCAAAGGCAAGAAGTGACAGTGAGCAAAAGAAAAAGCTCAAGAGGAGCAAAGCGGAAGGGGTGGCTTCAGATGGGGCAAAGACAATTCATTTCAACCAAGGAAGGCAAAACGTATGCAAGTGATGCTGAGATGAAGGCTGAGATGATAGGGAGATGGGGGTCCAGTCTGCTGCCATTTTCTCAGTTAACTGTGTGGTAACATCATCGTTTGAAGTTAAGAGGAAACGAGAAAGAACTGCCTATTTGAAAAGAGGAAAGAATGCGAAATCTTCAGGTCAAGAAGCAAAATTACAGAGAAATATCTTGAGAAGTTTTTCCAGCTGTTGTCCTGAATATAAACCCAAACCATGCAATATGGTGATTTGTTTTTCTTCAGGGAAGTTCATCTCCTCTGGTGCAAGAGGAAGTAAGTGAAGTGTTGTGCTCATCCAAAGGTGGAGAGAGAGAGGGCAAATAATGGTAAACTGTAAGACAATGCTCAACAGACAGTGGAATCTAAGTTAGGGACCAGTGGTGACGGCACGATGGGCAGTAAGATAATGGTAAGGTCAAGAAGTTCCCACTGTGGCATAATGGGATTAGTGACGTCTGGGGAGCGCCGGGACACAGGTTTGATCCCTGGCCTGGCACTGGGTTAAGGATCTGGCGTTGCTGCAGCTGCAGTTTAGGTTACAACTGCAGCTCGGACCTGATCCCTGGCCCAGGAACTCCATATGCTGCAGGGCAGTCAAAAAAGAAAAATGTATATCGGTAAGGTCAATCTCTGTGAAGTTTTTAGGACTGAAGCAACATTTGGATTAATGCATACGAAGCAATGGCGCTAACACAGGGTGGACAGACTCTTCCTGTAAAGGGCCAAATAGTTCCTTAGGCTTGATGTCTGTACAGTCTCTGTCACAACCACTCAACTGTAGGCCAAAGTTTTCTGACCTCTGCTCTAAAGGACAGATGGCAGAAGGCAGAGATTGGGGTGACTGACATTAACACCATCGCTGTGATCAGTTTTGAGTGATGACAAATGTCAATGAACAGGACCTTATGGGGCTTTCCTGGGATAGAACTCTCACTTCCATGCCTTCTGCCTGCCTCTTAGGAAAAAAAAAAAAAAAAAAAAAACCTAGCCGGAGAATAAATGCAATCAGAAAATGGGAAAAAATGCAAAAACAAAGGCAAACAAGACAAAATAATAATGGTTCAGCCATTAAACAAAGTCAGGGGCATTTACTTCCTCTTCAAGGGCTATAGATAATATTCTGAGCTGTATTCTTTGAGCTGTTTTACTGAAACACACCCCAGGTGGAAGAAGTTAACTGTGTGCTGCCCATAAGCACAGAGACTCCAGACTGGTTTGGAACCAAAGGGTTGATGATGTTGACTCCTGGTTTCTCACTACCAACCAATCAAAAGACTGTAAATGATTGCATACCTCACAACCCTCTCCTCAGCACACAGCCCCTTCCTCTTTTCCCTGTTCTGTCTTCAAACAAAACCCAAAGAATGGGGTTTGGGGACATAAGTCCACCTTTTCCCCAGGCCTGCAAACTTCCTCAATAAAGTAATCTTTCCTTTTACCCAACATCTGTCTCTCAGTATTGGATTTTTTTTTTTCTGGCTACACCCTCCACAAAATATCCCAAGCCACTGAAGTAAAAACTCCAGTTCCTTAATCCTCTGTGCCACAAGGAACTCCTCAGTATTGGATTTTTAAATGATGAGTAGATGAACTTAAGTTTAATAACAAAAGGACTACCACAATGCCACCATGTGTGGTGAGCATTTGCTACCATTGAGATAAGTACAGATATTTATAGCAAGCATTTAGCAATGTTTAAAGCAAGTTGAAATAGTAATTTCATGTATGTTCTAATAATTAAAAACAAGCCTTATATTCTGTAACCCTTTTCCACTTATTTTCATTGTTCTACAAAATAATTGGTCTGTGATGGATTGGACATTTAAAAAAATGGTTCCTCCCCACAGACAGCTTCAGAAGCAATGGCCCACAATGCAATCATGGGAGTGGATGACTAAGCTAGCATGGAAGTCAAAATCACTGGAAGTGAGAGACAAGGGACTTGGGGCCATCATACAGTCAATGTTGAAGTCATTAAGAATCGTGTCATACATAGGGTAGAGAATGTAACTGGGAGCCCTATTTCTGTTCACTACCCCGGAGAAGCTGGCCCTGAAGAGGGAGGATGGAAGCAGAACCGAGGTTCCTTAAGATCATGTTATCTGCTATTTCCCAAAGAAAATAGCATCCAAGTTAGCATGAAGCTTGCAAAACTTTGTATCCGGTCATCACTAAGGCCAGCCTCCTGTGCTTTCCCTGGGCTTCTCTGCTCCCAGGAGAGCCAGCCAAGTGCCTGACTTCTGTTTGGGGCTTGCCAAATAGAAAGCCAATGGACACAATCCCAGCTGGTCCCTGACGGCAGGCTGAAAGAGGTGTGGCATGGCCTCACTCTCCTAAGAGGAGGTACTCAGAGTCTTCAGGAATATAAAGCCCAACACTTCCCAGCTGCAAGTTTAGAAGACTGGTGCCGGGGCTGTAGAATGGGACACCTGGCTCTGCATACATGAGGACAGCCTCAGGCGGCAGCTTCTGATTTGGATAGAGTCAGTGGCACATGGCCACTGTGAGTCCAGAACAGAAGCCATTGGCACTGAGAGGTGGGAATAGGGGTAGGAGGGAGAGGTACCTATATAAATATTTTTTTCTTTTTTGGCCACCCCATGGCATATGGAGTTCCTCGGCTAGGGGTCAGATCTGAGCCGCAGTTGCGACCTAAGCCACAGCTGTAACAATGCCAAATCCTTAATCCATGGTGTCGGGCTGGGGATTGAACCTGTGTCCCAGTACTCCCAAGATGCCACTGATCAAATTGTGTCACAGTAGAAAATCCAAAAGTACCTATAATGAAATGTTTCTCCCAGTAGGAGAGAATGGGAAGAACCGAATCCTTGGTCCCCATTACGTGGGCGTCACTGAAACACACAAAACCTGGTCAGACATTTATTGGGGCGGTGGAGCCAGTTCTCCACCCTATAGCACTCTTAGATTGATAGGATTTCAATATGGAACTCTGGCTGGTTGAAAGTGCCTCCATATTGTACCGGTGAAACATCACTGGTCTGGAAGGTGAAGCAGCTCTTCGGAGCTTGGAGTATGCAGACAGCATTGCACACTTGGCAGTAATGTTGATGGCACTGCCACATGCGAACCCAAGACTGGAGCTTGACCGCTGCCTGCTCCTGGATTACATAGATCTTCAATGAGTTCTGCCGCCACTTATCCAACTTCCTCCACGTGACCGTTCTCCACCAGTACTGAATCATCCAAGCCCTGAGGGCAGCTACCAACAGGGTCCTACGCACCAAGGTGCCACGCCACCAGGCCTGGATCTTCCCAGCTGCCGTCATTCTTGCTCTTTGGCGTTGTTTTGCAAGAAGCAACTAACCAAGCAAAGCAGAGGACTCCCAGTGAATCTGTCACCATAAACCACAGCTCTGAGGTCTGCCACAAAGGACCTCTGATCTTCTAACGGTCAGCCTTTCCCTTGGTGGTTCTGAGAACCTAGGAGAACTGGTTGGGGTTTTGGCTCTACTTCTGTCTTGCTGTGGCCATGAACACACCTGCTCACGCTGAGTCACACTGCTTTTGTCTATAAAACAGGGATACACCTGCCCTATGGTCTTCACAGGTACATGGAATCACTGGAAACACTTTCTGATCCAGAAGACCTGACAGGGATGTGAGCCACCAGAGGGTCCTCAGGATGAACCTCCGTGTATATAGTTTGCATCTCAGTCCAAATTCCAGTCTGTGATGTTGCCTCCTGATGCCTAGGACCATGTCAAAGCCCCTGGGGGACTCCCAACCTCACTGCTTGTGACTTTCACTACCACCCTTCTGGCTTTTCTCTGGCTCCCAGTTCCCTCTGTGCTGCATCCCACCTTCCACCTGGCCTGTCAGCGCTCCTGATTTCTTGCTTAACTACTGTCTCTCTCCATCCTTAACACAGCTCACCCAGAACAGGGAGGGAATTTACAAGGACAGGAGGGCAACATGAACTGACTCTTCTGAGACCAGAGATGGAGTCTAAACTTCCAGGGATTCTGGGGTTGGAGGGCCAATGATGTGTTTCCCTCATGCTCCTGGGCCCCACATACCTTCTTCCTCTCTCTTTCTAGAGCATCATCATCATCATCATCTGGTTGAGACTTCTACAATCAGAATGCAGGGAGAAATCATGAGTGAGGACCAGCCTCTATGCAAAGTCTCCATAGCCCCAGATCCCTGGTCTTCCCTGGGTCCCTTAAAGTCACCTCGTGCTTCCCTCTGCCTTGAGGCAAATTCCCACCCCTGGGGAAGGGATTGCTTAAGTCTTACACAGCATTTACTGCCCATGGTTTTGGGGGCAGTGGTCAGGTGTTCACATCCCCCTCTGGACGCTGCTCCATTGGCCCTGGCAGAGGCAGGAAGGATGGTAGATGAGGAGATAGCCATGATGTCACAAGGGCAACTGTGACCCAGGAATCATGTTGCCTTCTCCAGGCTCAGAGTTGTTGGATAAAGTGGAAACATCTGCCCACTTCCCTTCTGCCAGGATGGACCAGGGTCTTTGATAGAACCATGACCCCTGAGAGTCTGTCTTTTCCCAAAGATGATCTCTGATCTGGTCCTCCTACAAGATCCTTCTATTCGCAGCCACTAAGTAGAGTAGCTCACAGGGTGCAGAGGGAGGTGCGTGGGCTTGGCTGCTCCCCATGTCCTCCTGCTTTTTCTGCCATAGGCCCTTCTTCAGTGGGTGAGAAAGCTTTCCTTTAATAGGGATCAGTGAGTGGGTATGGAGGGTGAGCAGGAGGAGCCAAGGAAGGGTTGAGATGGATGTACCTCAGCCAACTTCTCCTCCCTCCTTCCAGCTGCTGAAACCCTGTCCCTCTGTAGCTTTTCGGTTGCACTTAGCAAGCCAGTATATGTTCCTTATAACAAAATAATCCTATGTATGAAAGAGTGGGCTGGAGCAATTTACAAATCCTGAGTCAATACCTGGGAGATAGTATCCCCTCTATCTCCACTGCAGACCCCTCTGGCAGTGGCAATGGTCCTATTTTAAAGAGTCATTTAGGAGTTCCCGTCGTGGTGCAGTGGTTAACAAATCCGACTAGGAACCATGAGGTTGCGGGTTCGATCCCTGGCCTTGCTCAGTGGGTTAAGGATCCGGTGTTGCCGTGAGCTGTGGTGTAGGTTGCAGACGCGGCTTGGATCCTGCGTTGCTGTGGCTGTGGCGAAGGCCGGCAGGTACAGCTCCTGTTAGACCCCTAGCCTGGGAACCTCCACATGCCGCGGGTGCGGCCCTAGATAAGGCAAAAAGACAAAAAAATAAATGAAAAAAAAAATAAATAAAGAGTCATTTAGTTTTCCAGGCTTGCTTCAAAATCCAGCTGTCACCTGGCTGTCCCCACTGCTATTTTCCAGCCATGTTCACTTTCTCTTTACAGACGCTCTGGGGAACTCCCTCCAGATCTCAGTAATATGCTGACACTCTCATGGCTTTTTTTTTTTTTTTTTGGTTACACCCACAGCATATGGAAGTTCTTGGGCCAGGGATCGAATCCAAGCCACAGCTGTGGCAATGCCAGCTCTTCAATTCATTGCACCACAGTGGGAACTCTGACATGGCCTCTTCATTGTCTATCAACTTCCCACCAAAGAACATGAGGATATTTGCAATTTAGGTCCAATCATGAGTGTTTATGTTATCCTAACTACTACTGACAGCCACGCCATGGGGGAACACTCTGATTCCCTTCCTTTCCCCACACAGCTTCATAGAAGCTCTTTTAACAATAACAACAACAACAACAATAATAATAATAATAATAATAATTATTATTATTATTATTGTCTTTTTGTCCTTTTACGACCGCACCTGCGGCATATGGAGGTTCCCAGGCTAGGGGTCTAATCGGAGCTGTAGCCTCCAGCCTATGCCAAAACCACAACAATGCCAGATCTGAGCTGCATCTGTTACCACAGCTCACGTCGACTCTGGATCCTTAACCCACTGAGCGAGGCCAGGGATCGAACCTGCAATCTCATGGTTCCTAGTCGGATTCATTTCTGCTGTGCCACAATGGGAAATCCTCTTTTTATTATTAAACTATTTAAAAATGTCTATAATTTGGGAATTTCTTTGTGGTGCAGCAGGTCAAGTATCCAGCATTGTCACCACAGTGGCACAGGTTGGATCCCTGGCCTGGGAATTTCCATATGCTGCAGAGCAGCTCCTTCCCCTTCAAAAAAATTCTCTAATTTGATTAACAGTGACTCTGTATGTACTTGTGACCCAGCACAACCTGAGTTTTTCCTCTGAATTCATTTCTAAGTGACCTCCAATGATCCCAGGCAGCAGTCAGTGCTTTGAGGAACATCTTCCTGTCTCTGCAGCTGTGGGAGATCTTCTGCAGGGATGCATGTGGGGTAGCTGGCTGAGTCATAGCAGGTGGCTCCTCCGTACCATTAAATCCTGACAAACCGCCTCTGCTGTGCCAGCCCCAGTCTAATCTCTGACAATCACATACTAATTTTTCTCAAACTGAAAGATGTAAAGTGTTATCCCCTTGTTTTTACTTTGCTTTTCTCTCACTAGAGACTTGAGCAGAGTAGGCTTAAGGGTGCTCCAGTCTTGACAGAGACCCTGTGTGAACGTGGTCTTTCACCTTCTTTCTGTTTCCTTCAGGGTAAAGTGACACTGTTCTTCTGTCGTGGAACTGCTGTGAGGACTCATGCAAGGGAAGTCCTTGGAGCTGCACGGAGTCCTAGTGTTGCTCTACCTCTTTCACCTGGTATGATTATTGCATCTTGGCCATTTGACATCTCTGTGTAATTGCCTGGTCCTGTCCTTGGCCTATTATTCTATTGGATTTCCAGCATTCTCTTGTATGACTTCCTTGGATAATCCTCTACTGGACAGAAATGTTGCAAACATCCTTTTCTAGACATCATCTGCCTGTTAACTTTTTAGGTGGTGTCTTATATTGCACAGATATCTGTCCATTAATTTTCCCCTTTATAACTGTGCTTCGCCATCTAATCTATTAGATTCTTGTTAATGTTTTACACTGAGGTCTTGGACAAGTGACAGGAACATGAGCATGCACACAGTTTCTCCCTCTTTCTTAGATTTAGTCCCTTATTTTGATAGTGAACATCCTCCCTCAGTTTCCTAAGAAAAGAAGCATGTACCCAAATTGTAGAGTGTTGCTATCTGAAAATGACTTTATTCTGTACTCAAGGTGCTAACCAAGGATGCAGGTTAAGGGTAGGTTCCAGTCTTGGCACAGACCCTGTGTGAACTCGGTCTTTCATCCTCCTTGAGAATGTAGGTTCGATCCCTGGTCTCACTCAGTGGATTAAGTATCTGGCATTGCTGCATGCTGCAGTACAGGTGGCAGATGCAGGTTAGATACCTCACTGCTGTGGCTGTGGTGTAGGTCTGCAGCTCTGATTTGACCCCTAGCCTGGGAACTTCCATATGCTGCAGGTTCAGCTGAGAAAAGAAAAAAAAAACAAACTTATTACACTCAAATTTGATGAGTGGTTTTGCTTAGTATAGTATCCTAGATTGAAAATAATTTTACTCAGAATTTTGGGGACTTTGTTATACCGTTTTCTAGAAGTCATGCTGCTGTGATTCTTTTGCCCATGGGATACGACCTGTTTTTCCTTTCTGGAAGCTTTAAGATCTTCTCTTTATCCCAGACGTTATGTTATTGTTTCAGTAAATTCTTACGTGATGAGTAGTTACAATTCATAATTATTACTTATGAGTTCATGATTCTATCCAGGTCTTATATTTGTGGCTTCATCATGATTTAAATCCTATTCCTTAGAAACAACTGTCTTCCCATCTCTGATGATGCTCTCAGCTAACCACCCCAGGTAACAGACATGCTCTTCTCAACCTCTCCAAGCTTTTTTTTTCTTGTTCATTGTGTTGGATGCTTAATTAGCCTTTTAATTTAGAAAATTCATGTCATCCAACACTGGAAAACTTTATTGTATTAGATTTTTTTTTGTCTTTTTGCCTTATCTGGGGCCGCACCTGCAGCATATGGAGGTTCCCAGGCTAGGGGTCTAACAGGAGCTGTAGCCGCCGGCCTTCGCCACAGCCACAGCAACGTGGGATCCGAACTGCATCTGCGACCTACACCACGGCTCAAGGCAACGCCAGATCTTTAACCCACTGAGCAAGGCCTGGGATCGAACCCACAACTTCATGGTTCCTAGTTGGATTCGTTAACCACTGAGTCATGACGGGAGCTCCTGTATTAGATTTTATTTTCTACCCTTCAATTTTCTCAATTTAATACTTACAGAAATCCTATTAGATCACAGATTGATCCTCTTAATTTTTCAATATTTTCTACATTATTTTCAAATTCTTTTTTGCTCTATTTTTGGAAGTTTTCTACTTTTTAAAGAGTTTTAACTTTCAAGAGCTCTTTCCTGTCCTCCAAATATTCTTTTCTTTAATGGCACACTATTCTTGTTTCATTTATTTATTATCTCTTATTAGAATCTAGAATATTAGTTACAGTTGTTAGGTTTTTTTTTTTTTTTAACCTTTTCCATCTGTTCCCAGTATTGCCTCTGTTGCTTTTAAGCCTTTTATTTTTGTTTTTGCTTTTGGCTCAATCTTTCATGTTAGAAGCTTTATGCAAATATTAACAATTTATGTTAATATTGCCTACTTATGTGTAAGAGGAGAATTAAAATGTTAAAAGGAAGCTCAGCATGCATGAGTGGGGCTTTATACTGATGCCATTCAGTATAAGCTAATAAAGCAGAGTTGAATTTTGCTTCAAACATCAGTATTCATGTGTTTTCTTCTTTGGGGGCTCATGGTATATTGCTTTAGTAGCCTTATAGTCACACCTTTTTCTTTTTTTTTGTCTTTTTGCCTTTTCTAGGGCCGCACCTGCAGCATATGGAGGATCCCGGGCTAGGGGTCTAATCGTAGCTGAAGCTGCCAGACCATGCCACAGCCACAGCAATGCAGGATTTGAGCCACGTCTGCAACCTACACCACAGCTCACGACAACGCCAGATCCTTATCCCACTGAGGAAGGCCAGGGATCAAACCCGCAACCTCACGGTTCCTAGTCAGATTCGTTAACCACTGAGCCATGACGGGAACTCCCTTATAGTCACACCTTTGGCCACAGGACTTTGATGTTTCTTTCTATAAGAGAACAAAATCTGTCTTCCTATGCCTTGGGTTTGGCTGTGTGACTTGCTTTGGCCAGCAGGATAGGTGGAATGACAACACACAAGTTTGGCTTTGGCTTCGAAAGGCTTCACCCATTTATGTTTGCCCTTTTGCTTTTCTGCCATTGCCATTGCCGTGAGACAAGAAAATGCCCAGGTAGCTTGCTGATATGAGGAGGAAGATGAGAAATATTAGGGAACCATTGACTGAAACCACCCACTTTGGCCGGGCACAATAATAACTGCTTGCATGAGTTATCTCACAAAAGGAGATCCCAGTAAGTAACGTGGTGCTGCTGCCAAAACCTAACTGGGAGATGACGTTCATACCGTGGTTCAGTGGGTTAAGAATCTGACTGTAGCTGCTTGGGTCACTGTGGAGGGGCAGGTTTGATCCTCGGCCTGGAGCAGTGGATTAAACAATCCAGCGTTGCCACAGCTGGGGTGTAGGTCACAGCTGTGGCTCGGATTCAGTCCCTGGCCCGAGAACTTCCATATGCTGTGGGTGTGGCCGTAAAATTAAAACCACCACCAACAGCTAACTAACTGGGAGAATTCAGGAGGAGCCAAAAGGAAGAAGGAGATGCCAGCCAATAATATGTCCTGCCAACCTCCCCAAAACCCTCACACTGGAATCCATCTTGGCTGAGAGATATGCATGCCACCAGGAAGGACCCTGAATCAGATCAAAAAACGGGCACAAGCAAGATGATTGGTAACCTCATTACCATAAAACCTGAGACTGCAAGCCATGTGGCAGAGCAGCTCTCCTGGGTTCCCTTACCCTGCTGCTCTTCACTTGGGTGCTCCTTCACAATAGTCTTTTGCTTTGTCAGTATGCATGTCTCCTTGGGCAATTCATTTCTGACTGTTAGACAAGAGCCCATTTTTGGGCCCTGGGCCCTAGAAGGGGTCGTCCTTCAGGTAACAGAAACAGAGCTTTCATAGCCAAGCCACCCCCACTGAACACAGTTGAGGTCAACATGCTTATTGTTGCATGCCACTGAGGCTTGTGGCAGTTTGTTATTCAGCATTTGTGTAGCAATAATGGGCTGCTTCCCAGAGAAGAATCCCATAACCCTGAATGAGTAGAAAAATGAAACTTGCTTGGAGTTCCCTTCGTGACTCAGAAATGAATCTGACTAGCATCCATGAGGATGCAGGTTCAATCCCTAGTCTCACTCAGTGGGTTAAGGATCTGGCATTGCCATGAGCTGTGGTGTAGGTTGTAGATGCCGCTTGGATCTGGCATTGCTATGGCTGTGGCGTAGGCCAGCAGTTAGGGTTCCAATCAGACCCCTACCCGGGGAACCTCCATATGCCTCAGGTGTGGCTAAAAAAAAGACAAAAAAGGAGAACAAAACTTGACTGCAGGCTTTCAAGGAGCTGAGCTGGCACAGGGGGCTGGAGGTCTCACTGTGCAGACTACACACTTCTAATCAACCCCTCCACTTTAGTAGGGCACTCACCTCTGCCTTCAGCCATGCCTGAAATCTCTGAGTCCAGATGCTCTTTGCTTTAAATTATCCAGAAAATAGACCTCTCTCTTGTTAGGGTGGAGGAAGGGCTACTGCATGGTATACATGAAAGAAGCGAATGGGATGAAGATGGAATTCCAACAAATCCTTAAATAAGTTAATCCTCACCTTAGATTCTTAATAGCTAGTGCCTTCATTCCACACTATGTTATTATTATAGGTTTGTAATGTATTTTAATGTGACTGATCATTTTCCCAGTCCCTTTTTTCAAAATTGTATTAACTGTGGATATTTATTCTTCAACATGATTTTTTTTTGCCTGTTCACTAATTTCTCAAAGATTCCTGATGAGGTTTTCATGGGAATTAAGTTTAATTTACAGATTAACTTAGAGATAACTGACAGCTTTACAATGTTAAGTCATTTTATCAATGACTATATAGTATTTTTCCTATTCATTCGAGTTTTCTTTAATGTCCTTTTGAGCTACGGACAAAAGCAGCATATTTAACTTCAAAGATGTGCCCGTAAAGAGAAAAGTAGCATGACTTTCATGTTCTCTTTTGTCCTTGCCAGTGAGACTGCGGATACAATTACCGATCTGGAAGCTGCCATTCTGGATCATGAAGTGACTTTGGGAAGAAAGGCCATAGGTAGCAGAGTAACAAGAAGGAAGTGGCCAGAATTTCCTACTCTTTGGGGCCATACCAGGCCCAGAACACCTGTTCCTGAATTTCTATGGGAAAGAGAAATAAACCTCCATCTGTTTAAACCACTGTTACTTTGGTTCTGATTTCACTTACAGCCACCACATAGTTAAACTCTACCCCACTGATTTGCACAGTGGAATTCCATAAAACTGTAGCCACAGCATCACCTGGAAACATGATAGAAATATTCTTTCTGGAGAACACAATACTGAACTAAAAATGTTGGCTGAGGCCCAGCAATTGACTTTAATGAGACCCTCTACATGACTGGGATATATGCTGAAGTCTGAAAAACACTGCCCTAACTACTTCTCTCTTAGGTCCAACACCCACAAGAGGATCTCTTCATGGGAAGATTGCCCATTTTCATTAGGGGGCAGAGCTCAGGGGCTGTCCTGAGATAGGAGGGAAAAGGGCAGGACACAACCTTCAGAAGTAATATAGTCTTTGAAGATAGGACATAAACTGGTTAGAACCAATGACGCCCAAGATGATGGCAATATTTGACTTCTAGTGGACCTTGAGACTCATATGCTCGTGTAACGTAGTAGCATGCTAAATGACACCCATAGGCGCCATGACAGTTCCCAGGCTGACCATAAAAGACCAAAAAGTGGGTGATGGCTCAATTCCTGGAAATTCCCACTCCTTTAAAATAGTTGGAATAATCCTCCTACTTCTCAGCCTATGAAATCACCCAGTTCATAAAAACTAACCACCCCAGATTTCAGATCTGCTCTCAGCTTCTGAAATGGCCTGCAATCTCCCTATGGAGTGTTTCTTCCAGGGCTTCTCTTACCTTTTGAAACGGACCGCGTCTCTCTCTGCTTTCCCTTTACTTCAGCTTGCTCTTGAATTCCTTCCTACACTCAGAAAGTCAAGAATCCTCACTTGGTGGCCTGTCCCAGGAACCCGCCTGAGACCTGGGACATGAGCACCCTCTTGCACCCCATTTTTCTGCAACATCTTTACAAAGGATACTAATAAATCCAGTTCTCACTTATCACTTTGGCTCTCGCTGAATTCCTTCTGTGCTAAGACATAAAGAACATGAACTTCATTAAGTCCTGAGACATGTTGGGCAGTTTCAGTTGGAAGACTCAAGGTTCGAGTCCCATCTGAGAGTGGCGGTTTCAGTGCTGAGTGAAGGTTGCCACACATATGCTTTGTATAAATGGAGTAGAGGGCAACAGAAGGGCCTGGCAGGTGTATCTGTTCCTCAGCAGTTGTTTTATAAATGGCTGATGATTATCCATGGCTTCCTCCTGCTAACTTGAACTAGGCAAATATAAAACTCCACATTTGGCTCATAGGTGACCAATCCATGGTCAGATTCTCACTCAGATCAGTCTAATTCTATATGATTTCCTGATTGATGCATTAATCCACAGCACTTTCCTTTTTCACCACACTACACAGCATTATGAGAATGTTGTGGTCTTGGGAGTTCTTGTTGTGGCTCAGTAGAAATGAATTAGACTAGTATCCACGAGGATGTCGATTAGATCCCTGGCCTCACTCAGTGGGTGAGGGATGTGGTGTTGCCGTGAGCTGTGGTGCAGGTTGCAGATGAGACTCGGATCCTGCGTTGCTGTGGCGTAGGCTGACAGCTGTAGCTTCAATTCAATCCCTAGCCTAGGAATTTCCACATGCCTCGGGTGCGCCCCCCTCCCAAAAAAAAGCATGTTGTGGCCTTCTGGGTGTTTTTTCCTTTTTTTTTGTCTTTTTGTCCTTTTTATGGCAGCACCTGTGGCATATGGAGGTTCCCAGGCTAGGGGTCTAATTGGAGCTGTTGCTGCCGGCCTACGCCAGAGCCACAGCAATGCCAGATCCGAGCCGCATCTGCAACCTACACTACAGTTCATGGCAACGCCGGATCCTTAACCCACTGAGTGAGGCCAGGGATCGAACCCGCAACCTCATGGTTCCTAGTAGGATTCATTTCTGCTGTGTCATGACGGGAACTCCCTTCTGGGTGTATTAAATGAGGGATAATTTCATGTTTATTGTTGAGAATTTCCTAGGCATACCTTCTGCCAAGTTTCTCATTCAAAAACCACTTTTTTTTGTCTTTTTGCCTTATCTAGGGCCACACCCGCGGCATATGGAGGTTCCCAGTTCTAGGGGTCTAACGGGAGCTGTAGCCGCCGGCCTTCACCATAGCCACAGCAACGCGGGATCTGAGCTGCATCTGCAACCTATACCACAGCTCATGGCAATGCCGGATCCTTAACCCACTGAACAAGGCCAGGGATCAATCCCACAACCTCATGGTTCCTAGTCAGATTCGTTAACCACTGAGCCACAACGGGAACTCCCAAGAACCAATTTTTGAAAACCTCTTCCTAAAAAGCAACTTAAAATTCAATCTTCTTTAAGGGTTTATTATCTGCCGAGGTCTCCTGCTCTTTTGTTGTCTGTTATAGCAAACTGACTTTAATGAAAATAGAGGTTTAGTGATTCAAAACAATAAGGATGTCCATAGTATAGTGGGAGGTAGCTTCAGACACTTCTGGATCCAGAAGCCCAAAGGAATCCTTAGGACTTAGTCCCTCTCTATCCATCTTTTGGCCCTACTCTGCTCTGTGCTGGCTCCATTCTCAGAAAGCTATTTAAATGGGGTGTCCCCCAGCAGCTCTGTTTCATAATTTTTTTTTGGTCTTTCTTTAGGGTCACACCTGCAGCATATGGAGGTTCCCAGGCTAGAGGTTGAATTGGAGCTGTAGCTGCTGGCCTAGGCTACAGCCAGAACAACGCCAGATCTGAGCCACGTCTACAACCTATACCACAGCTCACGGCAATGCTGGATCCTTAACCCACTGAGTGAGGCCAGGCATCGAACCTACATCCTAAATCTGGATACTAGTCAGATTTGTTTCCACTGAGCCATGACGGTAACTCCTGAATCATTACTCTTTTATTTTTTTCTTTTAAGGACCACATCTGTGGCATATGGAAGTTCCTGGGCTGGAGTGGAATCAGAGCTACAGCTGCCAGCCTATGCCACAGCCGCAGCACCATCAGATCCAAGGCCCTATCTTCAACCTAAGACACAGTTTGTGGCAATGCCAGATCCTCAACCCACTGAAAGAGGCAGGGATCAAATCAACATCTTAATGGAGATTATGTCAGGTTCTTAACCTGCTAAGCCATGATGGGAACTCCTGAATTGTTACTCTTATGTTAACGGTTAATATTACATGATTATGTGATTAGCTCCCTGGTGTCTCAGTGAGTTAAGGATCTGTTATTGTCACTGTTGTAGCTCAGGTTGCTGCATGGCGAGGGTTTGATGCCAGGCCTGGGAACTCCTGTATACTGCGGGCACAGCCCCCAGAATATTATATGATTAATCTAAAAGTTATGTGGGAGTTCCCTTCGTGGCTCAGTGGTTAACGAATCCGACTAAGAACCATGAGGTTGCGGGTTCGATCCCTGGCCTTGCTCAGTGGGTTAAGGATCCGGCGTTGCCATGAGCTGTGGTGAGGGTTGCAGACGCGGCTCAGATCCCACGTTGCTGTGGCTGTGGCGAAGGCCGGCAGCTACAGCTCCTGTTAGACCCCTAGCCTGGGAACTTCCATACGCCGCGGGTGCAGCTCTACATTAAAGGCAAAAAGACAAAAAAAAAAAAAAAAACAGTTATGTGAATTTCACTTCTATTATACCCCATCTATATATATATTTTATGTCCTTTTATGTGATATTCAGGGGCAACCACAAGAGAATAGGAGAGGCACAGGAAACAAGGTTTATCAAACTTACAAGATTCTAGAGAAGAGGTCACCTCATGTCACACAGGGTGACAGGAGAAGCATCAGATATGGGCAAGTGGCAGATGACAGCGGTGAGAAAAGAATTTCTGCCATGGTCTTTCTTGGAGTGGGAAAGACAAGGCAGGGCAGGGTAAACAGTTTAGCACTGGCTAGTTTCAGTAACTTGGGTGAGCTCTAAATTACAGGGCTGGTCCCCAGATGCCCAGTCCTGGGATGATTGAGGCCCAGGAATATTGCCCTCTGGGGTGCACAGGCCTGAGACAGCAGGTAAGGCTCTGGGTTGATTAGTCTGCCAATCAAAGGCCTGCTACAGGATGAGTCTTTTGCCATCTCAAAGACTTGGCCAGCACTGGGAGGGAGAGTCTACCCACGCCAGAAAGGGATTTTTAAAAACGATGTCAAAATGTCATAATATACATAAGATAAAAATATACAGACAAAAGCAAACTGAGAGGGAGAGAGACCCTGCTGTTCTAGATCCTGGGAACACAGCACTGAACCCAGAGTCCTTCCTCTAAGGAAGCTCACCTCTCCTGGGGGGACAGAAAACAGAAAAGGAGGTAAGATAACCTCTGTAGGGATGAGGACTGAAACAAGAAAACAGAGCCAGCAGCCAGAGCACACAGTAGGGGGCGGCGGGAATGGTCAAACCAAAGAAGGCCTCCTTGGAAGGAACAGAGCAGAGACAAACCTGAATGGAGCGAGAGCTCTACCTGCAAGAAGACAGTCCAAGGAGAGGAGGCAGCAAG
>PVHT021183699.1:34794481-34811116 GCA_004024745.2 Catagonus wagneri | reverse complement strand
TCGCCCACAGGCTGCAGAAGGGGCAGCCTTTGCTCTCTTTTCATGCCTGACTCCAGCTCCAGTGCACCACCTGCTGTCTCCCTCTGTCATATCATGGTATTAGAAGTTCGCCTTCACTACACAGTTAGAGTCTTTCTCCTGTATTCCTCACTCTCACTTGTTTGGGTTCTCACAGTCTGAACTTCAGTTAACACACACAGACACACACAGACACACACAATTCTAGTCCTTGACTTTGCATCCCCAAAACAGCCCTCACTACCCCCTCCCCAAACCAGTGGCATGGTTTGATTCCCACTTGTCAGGGTTCCTTCTCCCTACAACCAAGTCTCCATGTCTCACTCACACCCCCCTTTTCAGGCCAACAATGGGACAACCAAAGAGAAGTCCATTTCTATTCATTTCAGCTGTGGACAGGACAATCACTCAACCTGGTTGGCCTGGGACATTCTCAGTTTATGATTGTTGCTCCCGAGCATTAATTCATAGCACTACCTTTCACTCATGGATACATACTGCTTTGGATGACAAAATCCCTGACCATTCCATGCCATGGTACACAGAGAAGACAAGCCATCACTCCCAGGTGACTGATCAGACACATTGCATGTTGGGGCCCCCTGAACTCTGAGGGCCTCCACTGACCTACCTTTGGTGGAGGGGGTGTTGGTGGCCTTTCTTTCTTCTCTTTCTTCACTTCTTTCTCTTTTTGTTTCTCTCGCTCTCTTATTAGTGTGGTTTCATCTTCATCTTCTATTACGATTTGACATACGTGGCCATCTTTCTGTAATCAGGGTTTAGAGGGGAAAGGTATGGGTAGGTTTTTCTCTGT
This sequence comes from Catagonus wagneri, assembly GCA_004024745.2. Classification (NCBI taxonomy): domain Eukaryota; kingdom Metazoa; phylum Chordata; class Mammalia; order Artiodactyla; family Tayassuidae; genus Catagonus; species Catagonus wagneri. The sequence goes on along the minus strand of PVHT021183699.1, from coordinate 34,810,284 downwards.
AAACTCTGTGCTGGGTCTACCACATGCCTAACTCCCTGCCTTGCCTGCAGACCCTAAATATAGGACTTGCATCCTTAATTTACTGTGGAATTCCACCTTCCCTGCCTGAAAGTGTGGGTAGATTGGTTCTTTCTTACACAAAATCGAATGCCCATCACTTGGAAATAGCTTGTTCAAATCCCCTCAGGTCTGTGATCCCCTATATTTCCCATAGTTAAGAGGTAGATGTCTCCATTGCTCTCAGGTCTGTCCTCTTCCATCCACAGCTCTGGCAGGAGGACGGGAGGAGGGAAGAGAGAAATGATGTCATAAGGGCACCTATGACACCAGGATGGTTCCCAACCATTGAGACCTTTTTGGAGAAAATGTGGAAGTCCTCTCCATTCTTCCTGTTATAATTGACCAAAATTTTGTTAACATGGCAGGACACTGAGATTATTGGCTCACTGGCACCAAACTGTATAAAGTTTGTCATTGCAGGCTGGTGGATAAAAACATAAATTTTAGATAATTTATTTTAGGAAATTTTATTAAAGTATAGTTGATATATAATGTTCTGGTAATTTCTGCTGTACAGCAAAGTGACCCAGTCATAAATACATATACATTATTTTTCTCCTGTTATCTTCCATCATTTTAATTTGAGATAATTTGAACACTTATCAATAGGGAATTCAATTTCATGGATTTAAGTTCAATCAAACAATGGAAATGAATAAGAATTAAAAAGAATGAGTTTGGAGCTAAATCTTAAACAAGTGCTTCACAAAAGAACTACAAATGGCTAAGAAGCTTATGAAATGATGCCCAATAACATTAGTCATGACAGAAATAAAATTAGAATCACGAGATATTTTCAAGACACCCTAGAGAGTGGTTAAAAAAACTCCTGACAACATTCGGGAATTCCTGCTGTGGTGCAGTGAGTTACGAATCTGAATGCAGTGGCTCAGTTCATTACAGAGACATGGGTTTGAACCTTGACCTCATGCAGTGGGTTAAAGCATCCTGTGTTGCTGCAGCTTCAGTGTAGGTCCCAGCTGTAGCACAGATTCGATCCCTGGCCCAGGAACTTGCAAATGTTGTGGGTGTGGCCTTAAAAAAATACTGACAACATTAAATACTGACAAGGTGTACAACAGCTGACTGCCTTATACACTGCTGTTGGGAACATGTCAAATTGTAGAAATACTTTGAAAAATGGTTTGGCAGTTTCTAATAAAGTTAAGCATATCTTTACCCTATAACTACTACTCCTACTATTTACACAAGAAAAATGGAAACACCTCTCTTCAAAAGATTTGTGCATGAATGTCCACAGCAAATTTATTCAAATCGGTCAAAATTGGAAACAACCGAAATGTTCAACAAATTTGATTAGACAATGCAATTGTAGTATATTCATATAATGAAATAATACACAGTAAAAAAAATGAACAAATTACTGAAACACAATAACATAGGTGAATCTCAAAAACATGGTATATCAGGAGTTCCCATCATGGCGCAGTGGTTAACGAATCTGACTAGGAACCATGGTGCTTGCGGGTTCGGTCCCTGGTCTTGCTCAGTGAGTTAACGATCTGGCGTTGCCGTGAGCTGTGGTATAGGTCACAGATGCGGCTCGGATCTGGCACTGCTGTGGCTGTGGTGCAGGCTGGCAGCTGTAGCTCCGATTAGACCCCTAGCCTGGGAACCTCCATATGCTGCGGGTGAGGCCCCAAAGAGAAAAAAAAAAAAAATGCTGTATCAAAGAAACCACAGAGGCACACTATAAAGCAACTATATTTTAAAATTTAAAAAAATATAAAAGGTCAACAAATAACAAATGCTGGAGAGGGTTTGGACAAAGGGAACCCTCCCACACTGTTGGTGGGAACGTAAACTGGTACAGCCACAATGGAAAACAGTATGGAGGTACCTCATAAAACTGAATACAGAACTACCATAGGATCCAGCAATCCCACTCCTGGGCATATATCCAAAAAAAAATTTCCATTCAAAAAGATACATGCCCTATAGTCATTGCAGTACTATTCACAATAGCCAAGACGTGGCAATTACCTAAATGTCCATTGACAGATGAATGGATTAGGAAGATGTGGTAATATATACAATGGAATACTACTCAGCCATAAAAAGGACAAAATAATGCCTTTTGCAGCAACAAGGATGCAGCTGGAGATTCTCATACTAGGCGAAGTAAGTCAGAAAGAGAAAGACAAATACCATATATGATATTACTTAAGTGTGGAATCTACAATATGGCAAAAACGATTCTATCTACAAAACAGAGACAGATCATGACCATGGAGAGCAGACTTGTATTTGCCAGGGAGGAGGGGGATAGAGGAGGGAGTGGGATAGACAGGGAGTTTGGGGTTGGTGGATGAAAACTGTTACTTTGGGAATCGATGGGGAATGGAGTTCTACCGTATAGCACAGGGAACTGTGTATGACTGGGTCACTTTGCTGTACAAGAAACATTAAAGAAACATTATAAATCAATTGTACTTTAATTAAAAAATACAACCCCCCCCCCCACAAAGAAGCCAGACATAAAAAACTACTTATAGGATGAGTCCATTTATACAAAATTTTAAAACAGGCAAAATTAAACTATAGGTTAAATGATTCAGAACCGAGGTTGTATCTAGAGTAGAGGTATAAGATATATTGCTTGCAAACAACACAAAGATATTAAAGAGAAACAGGCTGTATCTTGTTTTGGATGGTGCTTACTGGGGAATGTAGAACTGTGAAAACTCACCTAAGTCATCTATTAAGAAGTACCTAATAAGACCACAAAGAATGAGTTCGTTCTCTATGTACTGACATGGAATGTGGAAGTAAAACAAACTGAAGAACAATGTGGTCCTTATCTACATACATATTTATATGTATGCGTCATAAAGGCAGTATTTTTAAAAGGAGGGGATTAGGGAGTTACACGCTATAAAAATGTAACAACAATCATCTTTGATGAGGATAGTGTCCTAGGGGAGACAGAGTAAACTCCTTTACCTGTGTCTGGTTCATCTGCCAGATACCTCAATTATTAACCTCCTGGGAGAGTCAAATCTACAGAGGCCAGAAAATCTATGAAGCCCCCCGGACCATCCTGGGCACTCATCTTGGGCTCTAGTGGCCTCAAGCACTCTGTCATCATCACTTGAGAGCTTCAAGGTCACAGTTAGGAGATGCAGGAGGGTTAGCCACTGAGCAAGCAGAGCCCACCTCTGCCTGCTTTTGGCTTCAGAAGACCCATGTGGAGTCACAAGGTCAATGCTGAGCAGAGAGACCCCTGGTCGAGGCGTGGTAGTTATTAAGGGGCCCTGATTCCCTCTCAGAGTCACAGTCCCAAGGGCCATTAAGGAGCGTATTCAGAGTGTGGAGGGTGAGTATGGGAGAGGCCAGCATGGGCTATGGGGGGCATATAGAAGCTGCCATTTAAGGCTAAGAGTGTCAGTGGTAGGTTAATGGAAGGAAGGCTGTGGAGAAGATTTAAGTTGGAAGATGGGGAAGTGGTGGGTACACTGCATGGGACAGGAAAGGCATGGGAACAATCTGAAAATAAAGAGCTTCCATCTCTGGATTTCTAAGTTTAGATCGTGGCCCTACAATTCTGACTACAGCATTACTTTTCAATTCCTTCAAGTAGAAATTTAAACTGTATTTTGGTTAGCTTTTCCAGTTATTCCTAGTTAAAGGATTAAACCTAATTACTTAGCACACCATTATCAGAAGTGGGGGTTCTTTCCCTACTATATTTTTTTCTGCCGAGAGGCGGCCAAAAAAAGAAAAAAAAAAATGGCAGGGAAGAGCATATAATTGTCATTATATGCAGATGGAATAATATTACATGTAGAAAACCTAGACTCCATACAAAAATGACTAAAACTGATAAACAAATTCAGCCACATAGCAGAATACAAGGTCAACATATGAAAATCTATTGTACTTCTTTTCACTAACAATGAAATATCAGAAAGGGAATGTAAACCAACAATCCCTTTTACAATTTCACAAAAAAATAAAATAAAATACTTTAGGAATAAACCTTACCAAGGAGGTGAGACTTATATGCTGAGAACTACAAACCACTAATAAAGGAAATTGCAGATTATTCAAAGAAATGGAAAGATATACCATGCTCTTGGACTGAAGAATTGATACTGCTAAAGTGGCCATACTATTCAAAGCAATCTACAGATTTAATGTGATCTCTATCAAGTTACCTATGACATTTTTCGCAGAACTAGAACAAATAATCGTAAAATTTGTATGGAACCATAGAAGACCCAGAGTTGCCAAAGCAATCCTGAGGAAAAAGAACAAAGCAGGAAGTTCTAGGAGGAACCCTCCCAGACTTTAAACAATACTACAAAGCTATAGTAATCAAAATAGTGTGTTAATGGCACAGAAACAGACATATAGATAAATGAAACAGAACAGAAGGCCCAGAAATAAACCCACACACTTACGGACAATTAATATTCGATTTTTTTCCTGCTGCACCACAACTGGAACTCTGAAATGAAACTGATTCTTGTCTTCAATTTTGAATCCTGCTACCTTGCTGAATTCATTTATTAGTTAAAACAGTATTTTAGTGGAACAAAAAGAAACCCTAGTGCTGATATTTTTCCTGCCTCTAGAGGGAGCTCCTGTTATCAGCCAAAATAACAATGCCAAGGAAAATGCTCTTAGAAAACGTTTTACAGTCTTTTTTTTTTTTTTTTTTTTTTTGTCTTTTTAGGACTGCACCTATGGCATATGGAGGTTCCAAAGCTAGGGGTCGAATCAGAGTTGTAGCTGATGGCCTACATCACAGCCACAGCAATGCCAGATCTTTAACCCCCTGAGTAAGGCCTGGGATGGAACCTGTGTCCTCATGGATACTAGTCAGATTCATTTCCGCTGAGTCACAACAGGATCTCCTTGGAATACGTTTTGAAACGTTTTTTTCTTCATGTGCTTTTGTTATGAAAAGGAAAGTGGTTCACCCATAAAAAACTCTCATAGATTAACACTTAAAACTTTGGAAATATAATTTCTTCATCTATTTATCACTTACTTATTCCTCAGTATTGCCAAATTATATTGATTTTGGATCCATTTGTTAAAAATATTAAAATGTAATACCTTCTGATTTGTTTGTAGAATAGCTGATTGTTATTAGCAAATACAGACTTAAATTTTTAATTAATTAATTAATTTTTTTGCTTTTTAGGGCCGCACTCGCAGCATTTGCAGGTTCCCAGGCTAGCGGTCGAATCGGAGCTACAGCTGCCGGCCTACACCACAGCCATAGCAACGCCAGATCCAAGCTGCATTTGCAACCTACAGGCACGTGAAAAGGAGCTCAACATCACTATTAGAGAAATGCTAACAAAAACTACGATGAGGTACCACCTCACATTGGTCGGAATGGCCATAATTAAGAAGTCTACAAATAACAAATGCTGGAGAGGATGTGGAGAAAAGGGAACCCTCTTAGACTGTTGGTAGGAATGTAAATTGGTACAGCCACTATGGAAAACAGTATGAAGGTTCCTCAAAAAACTAAAAATAGAGTTGCCATATGATCCTGCAATCCCACTCCTTGGCATATATACAGACAAAACTATAATTCAGAAAGATACATGCACCCCTGTGTTCACAGCAGCTCTATTTACAATAGTCAAGACATGGAAGCGAAATGTCCATCAATAGATGAATGGATAAAGAAGATGGGTTATATACATATACAATGGGATACTACCCAGCCGTAAAAACAGACTGAAATAATGCCATTTGCAGCAACATGGATGGACCTAGAGATTTATCATATTAAGTGAAGTAAGTCAGAGACAGACAAATACCATATGATATCACATATATGTGAAATTTGAAATATGACAGATGAACTTATCTATGAAACAGAAACCGACTCATTGACATAAAGAACAGATAAGGGGGGTAAGAGAAGGAAGGATTAAGAATTTGGGATTAGCACAGGCAAACTATTATACATAGGATGGATAAACAAGGTCCTACTGTATAGTACAAGGAACTAAATTCAATATCCTGTGTAAACCAAAATGGAAAAGAATATGAACAAGAATATACATATGTGTGTATATGTGTGTGTATATACATATATATATAGCTGAATCACTTCCTGTACAGTAGAAGTGAACATAACATTGTAAATCAACTATACCTCAAAAAAATTTAAAAAATTAAAGGAAATACAGACTTTCAAAAGCCAGATTTCAATAAAATCTTTGTATAACTGTAGGATACAATTGGAAAGTATGTGGAATTATGAGGCAGAACCAAAAATGCAAACTTCTCTTCAAGTTGTAGGTCTTTGTGAGAGTATTTTCCAGTTTTAGCAGCCATTAAAATCAACATCAGAGGGAAATGAGCTTAAACTCCAGACCAGGAGATCACTGTAGGACAAAAGGTTAAACCAGGACTTTCCCCAAATTAAAAAAAAAAAGAAAAAAGAAAAACAATTACTCAAGAAAAGGATCGGAACAGACAGTTAATAGAAAAACAAACATTTAGAAAAGGATTCTAAACACATGCAAAGATGGTCAACTCACACAGAAAAAAATAAAAGATAACAGGTCCTTCAGATTGGTAAGGGTGAAGAGAAATAGGCAGTATCTTATGCTATTGGTTAGAACGTAAATTGGCAAACATCTCTAACAATTTGACAAAATCCATCAAAACTAAAAATGCACAGACCTCATGATCTAGCAATTCTACTCTGGGAATTTTTTTCTCCAGCAATATTCCCAAAAGTTAGCATCCACTTGATATTAAAATCAGATTAACAGGAGAAAATTATAGGCCATTCCGGCTTGTGAGCCCAGGTGCAAATATTAACAAACTGAATTCAATCGTGATTTCAAATAATACTTTTTGAAAGATTTTTTTATTTTTTTTGTCCTTTTGCCTTTTTTCTAGGGCTGCACCCATGGGAAATGGAGGTTCCCAGGCTAGGGGTCGAATAGGAGTTGTAGCTGCTGGCCTACACCACAGCCACAGCAATGCGGGATCCGAGCCTCATCTGCAACCTACACCACAGCTCACGGCAACGCCGGATCGTTCACCCACTGAGCAAGGCCAGGGATCAAACCTGCAACCTCTTGGTTTCCAGTCAGATTCATTAAACACTGAGCCACGACGGGAACTCCTAAAGACTTATTTTATTTTAAATTACTTAATGAATTTTATAACATTTATAGATGTACAAAAATCATCACAACCAAAGTTTATAGCATTTCCATCCCAAACCCTCAGTGCATCCCCCCACCCCCAACCTGTCTCATTTGGAATACATACGTTTTTCAAAGTCTGTGAGTCAGTATCTGTTCTGCAAAGAAGTTCATTGGGTCCTTTTTTTAGATTCTACATGTAAGTGATAGCATTTGGTGTTGGTGTCTGTCTGACTGACTTCACTTAGCATGATAATTTCTAGGTCCACCCATGTTGCTATGAATGCTGTTATTTCGCTCCTTTTAACAGCTGAGTAATATTCCACTGTGTATATATACCACATCTTCCCTATCCATTCCTCTGTCGATGGACATTTAGGTTGTTTCCATGACCTGGCTATTGCATAGAGTGCTGCAATGAACATTGGAGTACATGTGTCTTTTCGAGTCATGGATTTCTCTGGATAGATGCCCAGGAGTGGGATTGCTGGATCAAATGGTAATTCTATTTTTAGTTTTCTAAGGAATCTCCATACTGTTTCCCACAGTGGTTGTACCAATTTACAATCTCACCAACAGTGTGATAGGGTTCCTTTTTCTCCACAGCCTCTCCAGCACTTATTGCTTGTAGACTTTTTTTTTTTTGTCTTTTTGCCTTATCTAGGGCCACACCCGCGGCATATGGAGGTTCCCAGGCTAGGGGTCTAACAGGAGCTGTAGCTGCTGGCCTTCGCCACGGCCACAGCAACACGGGATCTGAGACGCGTCTGCAACCACACCACAGCTCACGGCAACGCCGGATCCTTAACCCATTGGGCAAGGTCAGGGATCGAACCCACAACCTCATGGTTCTTAGTCGGATTCATTAACCACTGAGCCATGACGGGAACTCCAGGAGACTTTTTGATGATGACCCTTCTGGCCGGTGTAAGGAGATAGCTCATAGTGATTTTGATTTGCATATCTCTAATAATGAATGATGTTGAACACCTTTTCATATGTTTTTTGGTCATCTGTATGTCTTCCTTGGAGAACTTTGTTTCGATCTTCTGCCCACTTTTTGATGGGATTGTTTGGTTTTTTTGGTATTGAGCTTCAAGAGGTGTTTAGAAATTTTGGAGATTAATCCCTGTCAGTTGATTCATTTGCAAATATTTTCTCCCATTCTGTGGGTTGTCTTTTCATTTTGTTTAGGGTTTCCTTTGCTGTGCAGAAAATTTTAAGTCTAATCAAGTCCCATTTATTTTTGTTTTTATTGTCATTACTCTAACAGGTGAACCTGAGATGTTGCTGTCATTTATGTCAGAGAGTGTTTGGCTTATGTTTTCCTCTAAGAGTTTTACAGTATCTGGTCTTATATCTAGATCTTTAATCCATTTTGAGTTTATTTTTGTGCATGGTGTTAGGAAGTGTTCTAATTTCATTTTTTTTCATGTGGCTGTCCAGTTTTCCCAGCACCATGTATTGAAGAGGCTGTCTTTTCTCCACTGGATATTCTTGCCTCCTCTGTCATAGATTAGTTGGACTGAAGGTATGTGGGTTTAATTCTGGACTTTCTAGCCTGATCTCTATTTCTGTCTTTGTGCCACTACCATATGTTTTTTTTTTTTGCCTTTTGTCATTTTATGGCCACACCCGCGGCATGTGGAGGTTCCCAGGCTAGGGGTCTAATCGGAGCTGTAGCCACTGGCCTGCGCCGCAGCCACAGCAATGCAGGATCCGAGCTGCATCTGCAACCTACACCACAGCTTACGGCAACGCTGGATCGTTAACCCACTGAGCAAGGGCAGGGATCGAACCCGCAACCTCATGGTTCATAGTCGGATTCGTTGACCACTGTGCCACGACGGGAACTCCACCATACGTTTTTGATGAGTGTAGCTTTGTAGTAGAGTCTGAAGTCAGGGAGTCTGATTTCTCCAGGTCCATTTTTCTTTTTCAGGATGTCTTTGGCTATTCTGGATCTTTTGTGCTTCCAAACAAAACTATTTTGTTCTAGTTCTGTGAAAAATGTCCTTGGTAATATGATAGGGATTGCATTGAATCTGTAGATTGCCTTTGGTAGTATAGTCATTTTGATAATATTGACTTTTCCAATCCAAGAGCATGGTATGTCTTTCCATCTATTTGTGTCATCTTTGATTTCTTTCATCAGCATCTTATAGTTTTCAGAGTACAGGTCTTTTGTCTCTTTAGGTAGGTTTATTCCTAAGTATTTGATCCCTTTTGATGCAATGGTAAACAGGATTGCTTCCCTATGTATTAATTTTGTATCCTGCGACTTTGCTAAATTCATTGATGAACTCTAACAGTTTTCTGGTAGAGTCTTTAGGATTCTCTAGGTGTAGTATCATGTCATCTGCAAATAGTGATGGTTTTACTTCTTCCTTTCCAATTTGGATTCCTTTTATTTCTTTTTGTTCTCTGATTGCCTTGGCTAGGACCTCCAGAACTATGTTGAATAGTAGTGGCAAGAGTGGACATCCCTGTCTTGTTCCTGATCTCAGTGGGAATTCTTTCATCTTTTCACCATTGAGAATGATGTGTGCTCTGGGTTTGTCATATGTGGCCTTTATTATGTTGAGGTAGGTTCCTCCTATGCCCACTTTCTGAAAGGTTTTTTATCAGAAATGGGTGTTGGATTTTGTCAAAGGCTTTTTCTGCATCTATTGAGAGGATCATATGGTTTTTATTCTTCAGTTTGTTAATGTGGTGTATCATGCTGACTGATTTGCGGATACTGAAGAATCCTTGCATCCCTGGGATAAATCCCACTTGATCGTGACGTACAATCCTTTTAATGTATTGTTGGATTCGGTCGGATTATAATGTATTGTAACAATCCTAATGTATTGTTAGGATTTTGTTGAGGATTTTTCCATCTATGTTCATCAGTGAAATTGGCTGTAATTTTCTCTTTTTGTGGTATCTTTGTCTGGTTTTGGTATCAGGGTGATGGTGGCTTCACAGACTGAGTTTGGGAGTGTCTCTTCCTCTGCAACTTTTTGGAATAGTTTCAGAAGGACAGGTGCTAGCTCTTCTCTGAATGTTTGATAGAATTCTCCCGTGAAGCCATCTGGTCCTGGACTTTTGTTTGTTGGAAGTTTTTTAATCAGTTTCAGTTTCAGAACTTGTGATTGGTCCATTCATCTTTCCTATTTCATCTTGGTTTAGTCTTGGAAGATTGTACTTTTCTAAGAATTTGTCCATTTCTTCTAGGTTTTCCATTTTCTTGGTGTATAGTTGCATATAGTAATCTCATGATCCTTTGTATTTCTCTCATGTCCATTGTTATCTCTCCTTTTTCATTTATTTTTTTTCTTTTGGTGTCATCTTCATATTTTATTGGTTCCATTTCCCTTCCAAATTCAGCTGGTGGAACAAATAAAGACAACTTTAAACCAGCTTCATTCATTTTTCTCATATAAACTATGTGGTGGCCACAGCTGGAGCTTGGGTCCTCTGCACGGAAACTCTGGTGTGGATCTTCACAAGATGGTCAGTGAATTTCTGATAAGGAGACTTGGTGAACACTGTCTCTTTCCAGAGGTCAGGAGTGAGACAGCTGTACCTCTTCAGAATGGCATCAAAGGTGGCCGTGGCAAAGTTGCCCAAGGTAGCAGTGCAGCCCCTGGCAGAGGTGTAGCAATCGTCAATTCCCGCCATCATCAGTAGCTTCTTGGGCATGGGGGCTGAGACAATGCCAGTACCCCTGGGGGCAGGGATGAGGTGCACCAGCAGGGAGCCACAGCGGCCAGTCATCTTGCAAGGGATGGTAGGTGGCTTGCCGATCTTGTTCCCCCAGTAGCCTTGCCGCACGGGGATGGAGAATTTGGTCAGAATGATGGCCCCACGGATGGCAGTGGCTACTTCCTTAGAGTACTGAATGCCCAAACAGACATGTCCGTTGTAATCTCCAATGGCGACGAATGTCTTGAACCTGGTCCGCTGACCAGCACGGGTCTGCTTCTGCACGGGCATGATCTTCAAAACCTCATCCTTGACGGACGCCCCCAGGAAAAAGTCGATGATCTCAGATTCCTTGATGGGCAGATAAAAGAGATAGATCTCTTCCAGAGACTTGATCTTCATGTCTTTGACCAGGCAGCCCAGCTTGGTGACAGGGAGCCACTCTTTGTCCTCAGCTTTGCCTCCGCGAGCTCTGCAGCCTCGGCCCTGACCGTGACCCCTGCCTCAGATGCTGCTGCCAAAGCCTCCATGGAAGCCACTGCGCCTCCCATTCCAGGGTCCCCGGGGCCTCAGGCCCTCCCGCAGTACCAGTGTCATCCACCATTTGGTGTTTTCAGGAAGAAGAAATTCCTTTTTCATTTCTAATTTTATTGATTTGAGTCCTCTCTTTTTCTTGATAAGTCTGGCTAAAAGTTTATCAATTTTATTGATATTTTCAAAGAACCAGCTTTTAGTTTCATTGATCTATTCTATGGTTTTCTTCATTCCTATTTCATTGATTTCTGCTCTGATCTTGATGATTTATTTTCTACTACTAACTTTAGGTCTTGTCTGTTCTTTCCTCCCTAGTTGCTTTAGATGTAAAGTTAGGTTGTTTATTTGAGCTTTTTCTTGTTTCCTGAGGTAGGCTTGTATTGCTATAAACTTTCCTCTTAGAACTGCTTTTGCTGCATCCCAGAGGTTTTGGAGTGTCATGTCTTTGTTGTCATTTGCGTCTGGGTATTTTTTAATTTCCTCTTTGAGTTCTTCAGTGATCCATTGGTTGCTCAACAGCGTGTTGTTTAGGTTCCAAGTGTTTGTATTTTTTGACTTTTTTTCTTGTTGTTGATTTCCAGTTGTATAGCATTATAGTCAGAAAGGATGTTTGATATGATTTCAATTTTCTTAAAGTTAACGAGGCTTGATTTATAGCCCAGGATGTGATCAATCTTAGAGAATGTTCTGTGCGCACTTGAGAAGAATGTGTATTCTGTTGCTTTTGGATGGAATGTCCTGTAAGTATCTATTAAGTCCATCTGGTCGAATGCTTCATTCAGGGCTTGTGTTTCCTTATTGATTTTCTGTCTGGATGATCTATCCATTGCTGTAAGTGGGGTGTTGAAGTGCCCCACTATTACTGTGTTATTGTCGATTTCTCCTTTTAAGATTGTTAGCAGTTGCCTTGTATACTGTGGTGATCCTATGTTGGGTGAACAGATACTTAAAATTGTTATATCTTCTTCTTGGATTGATCCTTTGATCATTCTGTAGTGTCCTTCCTTGTCTCTTAAAATGTTCATTTTAAAGTCTGTTTTTCCTGATATGAGTATTGCTGCTCTAGCTTTCTTTTGATTCCTGTTTGCATGGAATATTTTCTTCCATTCTCTCACTTTCAATTTGAATGTGTCCCTAGAATTGAAGTGGGTCTCTTGAAAACAGCATATATATATGGGTCTTGTTTTTGTATACATTTAGCTACTCTTATGTCTTTTGGTTGGGGCATTCAGTCCATTAACACTGAAGGTAATTATTGATATGTGTGTTCTTATTGTCACTTTATTAACTGTTTGGATTTGTTTTTGTTGGTCTTTTTTCATCCCTTCTCTTGTTCTCTCCTCCTGTGGTTGGATGACTATCTTTAGTGTTGCATTTGAGTTGATTTTTCTTACTCATTTGTGTATCCACTGTAGACTTTTGGTTTGCAGTTACCCTGAAGTTTTGATATAGGAGTGTATATATATACATGAGATTGTTTTAAGTTGTTGGTCTCTTAATTGCAAATGCATCTCCAGTGTCCTGCATTTACACCCTTCTCTTTTCACGATTTCTGACTTTGGTAGCATAATTGTGCATGGATGATTTCGTATCTTTACTGTGTATGATTTCGTACCTTTACTGGTGAGCCTTGTCATTTGTGGTATTTTTGTTTCTGGTTGTGGTATTTTGTCTTCTGCCTAGAGAAGTTCCTTTGGTATTTGTTGTACGTTGATTTAGTGTTGCTGAATTCTCTTAGCTTTTGCTTGTCTGTAAAGGTTTTGATTTCTCCTTCAAATCTGAATGAGAGCCTTGCTGGGTAAAGTAATCTTGGTGGGAGGTTTTTTCCTTTCATCACGTTAAGTATATCATGCCATTCATTCCCTTCTGGCCTGAAGAGTTTCTGCTGAAAAATCTACTGAAAACCTTATCAGGTTCCCTTGTGTGTTATTTGTTTATTTTCCCTAGCTACTTTCAATATTTTCTCTTTGTCCTTAATTTTGGTCATTTTGATTAATATGTGTCTCGGGGTGTTCCTCCTTGGGTTTATTTTATATGGTACTCATTGTGCTTCCTGGATTTGAGTGAGTGGTTCCTTTTCCATGTTAGGGAAGCTTTTGGCTATTATCTCTTTGAATATTTTTTCTGTCCCTTTCTCTCTCTCTTCTCCCTCTGGCACCCCTATAATAGAGATGTTGGCGCACTTAACGTTATCCCAGAGTTCTCTGAGACTCTCCTTGTTTCTTTTCAATCTTTTTTCTCTTTTCTGTTCCACATTAGTAGTTTCCACTAGTGTGTCCTACACCTCGCTTATTCATTCTTCTGCTTCCTGTATTCTGCTGTTGGCTGCTTCTAGTGAATTTTTTAGTTCAGTTATTGTATTTTGCATCTCTTCTTGCTTAAGTTTGAAAATCTTGTATTTATTTGCTCAGTGTTTGCTGTAAATTATCAATCTTTGCCTCCAGTTTATTTCTAATGTCTTGCATCATCTTCAGCATCAACAATCTGAAGTCTTTTTCCTGGAGGCTGGTAATCTCCTGATCACTTAGCCATTTTTCTGGGGTTTTTTATTTCTCCCTTATCTGAGTTATAGTTTTCTGACTTTTCATTTTTATAGATTTTTGGTATGGTGACCTTTTTGCAGACAACAGAGTTGTAGCCTCTCTTACTTCAGGTGTCTGCCTCCCTTGTGGCTAAAGTTGGTAAGGGGATTTGCTGTAGGCTTCCTGATGGGAGCTGGTGCCTGCCCACTAGTGGGTGGGGCTGATTTCTATCCCTCTGGTGGGTGGGGTTTTGTCTGCAGGTGAGATTAGAGGCAGCTGTGCGCCTGAGGAGTCTTTAGGCAGCCTGTTAACTGATGGGTGGGGCTTGGTCCCACCTGGATTATTGTTTGGCCTGGAGCTTCTCAGCGCTGATGGAAGAGGCCAGATTTTCCCAAAATGGCCACTGCCAGAGAAATGCAAGCTGATGAATGTTCTCAAGAGCTTTGCCTCCAATACCCTTCCCCCACAACAAGCTACAGTCACCCCCTGTTTTCCCAGGAGACCCTCCAAGAACTGCAGTCAGGTTTGACCCAGATTCCTATTGAGCCTTTGCTTTGCTCTGGGATCCAGTGCACGTGAAAGTCTGTGTGTGCCTTTCAAGAATGAGGTCTCCGTTTCCCCCAGTCCCATGGAGCTTCTACGCAGAAGCCCCACTGGCCTTCAATGCCAGAAGCTCCGGGGGCTCTTTCTCCCTGTGCCAGATTCCCAGGTGTGGGGAACTGATGTGGGGCTCAGAACTTTCACTCATGTAGGTGAGTCTCTGTGACACAGTACTTTCCAGTCTGTGAGGCTTCCCACCCAGGAGGTAAGGGGTTGCTTATATCACGTAATTGCCCCTCCTACCTCTTGATGTGGCCTCCTCTTTGTTTTCTGGAGTAGAATATCTTTTTGAAAGTTTCCAGTCCATTTAGTTGAAGGTTGCTCAGCATTTGGTTGTGATTTTTTTATTTTTATGAGAGTTCTCAAATAATACTTAAATGAGTAGAATTTATCCCATGAATTCAAGTGTACTGATCACTGTTCTTAACTACAGACAACACAAGCTGATTCATATTTATTTAAGCAGAAAATAAAAGTTATGAAACAATATTTATTAGCTCACCAGATTTTCAGACTGAAGACTAGGGTCAGAAATAGAACAAAGAGGAGTTCCCGTTATGGCGCAGCAGAAACGAGTCCAACTAAGAACCATGAGGTTGCAGGTTTGATCCCTGGCCTTGCTCAGTGGGTTAAGGATCCGGCATTGCCGTGAGCTGTGGTGTAGGTTGCAGACATGGCTTGGATTTGGCATTGCTGTGGCTCTGGCATCGGCTGGCAGCTGCAGCTCCAATTCGACCCCTGGCCTGGGTACTTCCATATGCTTCAGGTGCAGCCATAAAAAAGGGATAAAAAGCCAAAAAAAAGAGAAAGAAATAGAACAAAGAAAACCTACATATCCAGAACCACAGAAAACACCACACCCTAGAATCAGCCTAATGAAGACACTTGGAATTCCATTCCCATTTACCCCCTGCCCCTACACATGCGTAATCTCCTCCATTATTCATATCCTTCACCAAAGTGGTAGATTTGTTACAGTTGATGAACCTACATTGACACATTATCACCCCAAATTTATATCTACATTAGCATTCACTCTTCCTGTTGTGCAAATGTGTAATGAATGACATATATACACCATTAGAGTATTGTACAGAGAACTCTTACTGCCCTAAAAATCCTCCATGCTCCACATTTTCTTCCCTCCCTCTCCCAACCCCTGGCAACCACTGATCTTTTTACTGTCTCCATAGTTTTGCCTTTTCCAGAGTGTAATATGGCTGGAATCACACTGAACATAGCCTTT
>PVHT021183699.1:34769670-34793481 GCA_004024745.2 Catagonus wagneri | reverse complement strand
ATCGTTGTTTAGGTTTCTTCCCAGGAAACTTTTCTTTTTCACAGCTCCCTCCCTGGAGTGCTGGTTACGGTCCTAATTGCCTTTCTCTCTCACCTTTTTTTTTTTTTTTTTTTTTCTTCACTTGTTCTACCCAGTTATTTCAAGGGTTTCTTGCAGTTTTTGGAGGTTTAAATTGATCAGCATTCAGATGATGATTTGTTCAACTTGTTTTATATTTAGATGCGTTTTTTGATGTATTTGTGGGAGAGGGTGAGCGCGACCTCTTACTCCTCCGCCATCTTGCCGCCTCTATATCTCTTTTTTTTTAAGTGTTGGATAATATTCCATTGTTTAGATGTGCCACAGTTTATCTATCCATTCAAGAAATCTTGGCTGCTTCAAGTTTTGGCTGCAGATTTTTATGTGGGCATAAATTTTTAGCTCTTTTGGATAAACACCAAGGAGCCAGATTCTTGAATTACACGGTAAGAGTATGCTTAGTTTTGTAAGAGACTGCCAAACTGTCTTCCATTGTGCATTCCCATTTGCAATGAGTGAGAGTTCCTCCATATACTCATTAGCATTTGCTGTTGCCAGTGTTCTGAATTTTGACCATTCTATTATGTGTATAGTGGTATCTCATTGTTTTAATTTGCATTTCCTGATGACATGTGATAATGGAACATCTTTTCATATGCTTATTTGCCATCTGTATAGCTTCTTCTTCCTCTTTTTTTTTTTTTTTTGGTTGCTTTTTACAGCCACACCTGCAGCATATGCAGGTTCCCAGGCTAGGGGTTGAATCGGAGATACACCTGCCAGCATACACCATAGTCACAGCAACACAGGATCTGAGATGATTCTGCACCCTATACCACAGCTCACCACAACACTGGATCCTTAATCTACCAAATGAGGCCAGAATCAAACCTGCGACCTCATGGTTACTAGTCAGGCTTGTGACCCACTGAACCACAAAGGGAACTCCTGCATATCTTCTTTGGTGAGGTGCCTGGTAGGATTTTTGGCCCATTTTTTTAGCCAGGTTGTTTGCTTTTTTTTTTAATCAAGAATTTTATTAAATGCTTTTCTTGTTTTTTTCCTAGTATCTTCTGCTCAATTTTGCTGTAAACTTAAAACTGCTCTAGAAGATATTTTCAGAGAAAGACAAATACTGTATGGTCTCACTTATATGCAGAATCTTTACAGAAGCAATTCATAGAAAAAGAGAGGACACTTGTGGTTACCAGAGGCAGGGAGAGGGGCAGAAGGACTTGGACGACAGTGATCAAAAGATATTAACTTCAGTTATAAAATAAATAAGTACCAGAGATGTGGTGTACAACATGATGACTTAACTATTACTATATAATATATAGGAAAATTGTTAAGAGAGTAAATCCTAAGAGTTCTCATCCCAAGGAGAAGATTCTTTTTTCTTTTTGACCTGTGCCCATGGCATGTGGAAGTTCCTGGGCCAGGGATCAAACTCGAACCACAGCAGTGACCCAAGCTGCTGCAGTGACAGTGCTGGATCCTTAACCCACTGAGCCACAGGAGAATTTCCTTTTTTCTTTCCTTTTTATTTTACATATGTGGAGATGGATGTTAGCTGAACCTATTGCAGTAATCATTTCACAGTTATGTGTATCAAAGTACCATGCACTCTGCCTTAAATGTATATAGTGATGTGCGTCAATTGTTTTTCATTAAAACTGGAAAAAATAAAATATAACCTTAAATAAAGTCTAAAAAACCTTTACACTATCAGAATAGTAAGAAAAAATTAATTTGAAAAGTTTAGCTAAAATAACCTCCCACTCCAACATTTTCATTGGTAAAGCATAAAAAGAATTAAAGTCAGAGGGAAAAGTGTCGCCACTTCCCCAAAATCCTTATCAACATTGTACTGGAGTCCTTGTGTAACAACAATAAACTCAAATTACTAAAATCAGGAATGAAAGTGGGGACCTTACAAAATAAAAACTGTCATAAGAGACTACTATGAATAATTGTATACCAACAAAATAGATAACTGAGATGAAATGGACACATTCTTAGAAACATGGAGTACCAAAACCGACTGAAGAAGTAACAGAATAGCTGAATAGACCTACAACAAGAGATGAAACAGTAATCAAAACTTCCAGTAAAGAAAGCCCAGGACCAGTGTGATTTCACGAATTTTTTTTTGTCTTTTTAGGGCCACACCTGTGGCATATGGAGCTTCCCAGGCTAGGGGTCTAATCAAAGCTACAGCTGCCAGCCTATGCCATAGTCACAGCAATGCCAGATCCGAGCTGCATCTGCGACCTACACCACAGCTCACGGCAATGCCAGATTCTTGACCCACTAAGAGAGGCCAGGGACTGAACCCCAACCTCATTGCTCCTAATTGGATTCATTTCTGCTGTGCCACAATGGCTCCTGGGTTTTTGTGGGGGTTTTTTTTGCCTTTTTAATTTTATTTTTGGAGGTTCCCAGGCTACGGGTCGCACCGGAGCTGTTGCAGCCACAGCAACACCAGACCCAAGCCATGTCTGCGACCTACACCACAGCTCACAGCAATGCCGGATCCTTAACCCACTGAGCAAGGCCAGGGATTGAACGTGTGTCCTCATGGACGCTAGTCAGATTCGTTTCCACTGAGCCATGATGGGAACTCCTTTTATGAATTTTATAAAACATGAAAGAAGTGATATCAGTTCTGCTAACATTCTTCTCAAAAATAGAAGAAAAGGAAATGCTTCCTAACTCATTCTTTGAGGTCAGTATTACCATAACACCAAAGCCAGACAAAGACAATATAAGAAAATAAAACTAAAGGCCAATACCAATTATTAGTACAGATGTAAAAATCTTCAGCAAAATGCTAGAATATCAAGGGATTTCCCATGGTGGCTCAATGGTAACGAACCCAGCTAGTATCCATGAGGACGTGGGTTTGATCCCTGGCCTTGGTCAGTGGGTTAAGGATCTGGTGTTGCTACGAGCTGTGGCAGATTGCAGACATGGCTCAGATCCCACAGTGTTGCTGTGGCTGTGGCCAGCAACTGCAGTTCTGATTCAACCCCTAGCCTGGGAAATTCCTACGCTGTGGCTGCTGCTTAAAAAGCAAAAAAAAAAAAAAAAAAAGAAGAAAAAAAAATGCTAGGATAGCAAATCCATAAACAGAGCGTAAGGATTATATACCCTGACCTAATAGGATTTACCCCAGGAATGCAAAGCAGGTTCAACATACAGAAGATCAATGTAATACACCATATTAATAAAGGGGGAAAAGTCACAAGATGACCTCAATTGATACAGAAAAAGAATTTCTAACACCCTTTCATGGTAAAAAAAAAAAAGTCAATAAACTAAAAATAGATGGGAATTTCTCAAACTACTAAAGTGAAGCTATGAAAACCCACAGTTAACATCATACTTAATGGAAAAAGACAGTTTTTCTAAGATTAGGAATAAAACAGAGTTAGGGATTAAGATGGCGGAATAGAAGGACTGGAGCTCAACTTCTCTCCCAAAAAAACAACAAAACTACAACCAAACGCTGAGCAACCTTCAACCAAATGGACTGGAAACTTCCAAAAAAGATATTCTGCTCCAGAAGACAAAGAGAAGAACACATCAAGAGGTAGGAGGGGCGATTATGCAATAGAAGCATCCCCATACTTCCCGGGTGGGAAGCCCCACAGACTGGAAAGTAACTGTATCACAGAGACTCAGTTACAGGACTGAGAGTTCTGAGCGCCACGTCAAATCCCCACGCCTGGGGATCTGGCACAGGGAGAAACGAGCCCCCGGAGCATCTGGCATTGAAGGCCAGCAGGGCCTGTGTGCAGGAGCTCCACAGGACGGGGGGAAACAGAGACCCCATTCTTGAAAGGCGCACACAGACTTTCACATGCACTGGGTCCCAGGGCAAAGCAAAATCGCCATAGGAATCCAGGTGGAACCTGACTGCAATTCTTGGAGGATCTCCTGGGAAAATAGGGGTGACTGTGGCTTGTTGTGGGGGAAGGGCATTGGAGGTGAAGCTCTCGGGAATATTCATCAGCCTGCATTTCTCTGGAGGTGGCCATTTCTGGGAAAATCTGGTTCCCTCCCATCAGTGCTGAGAAGCCCAAGGCCAAACAATAATCCACGTGGGACCACAGCCCCACCCATCAGTAAACAGGCTGCCTAAAGACCCCTCAGGCACACAGCCAGCCTCTAATCTCATCCAGAGACAAAGCCCCACCCATCAGAGGGAGAGGAATCAACCCCACCTACCAGTGGGCAGGAACCAGTCCCTCCCATCCGGAAGCCTACAACAAGCCCCCTCCACACCATTAGCCACAGTGGAGACAAACACCAGACTAAGAGAGGCTACAACTCTATTGTCAGCAAAAAGGTCACCACGCCAAAAACCTATAAAAATGAAAAGACAGAAAACTATAACTCAGATAAGGGAGAAAGAGAAAAGCCCAGGAAAACAGCTCAGTGATGAGGAGATTATCAGCCTCCCAGAAAGAGACTTTAGACTGTTGATGCTGAAGATGATGCAAGGCATTGGAAATAGACTGGAGGCAAAGACTGATAATTTAAAGGATACACTGAGCAAAGAAATACAAGCTGTAAATGTTAAACAAGAAGAGATGAAAATACAATAACTGAAATAAAAAATTCTTTAGAAGTAGTCAACAGTAGAATACAGGAGGCAGAAGAACGAATCAGCATGGTGGAGGACAGATTAGTGGAAATCACTAATGCAGAAGAGAAAAGAGATAAAAGATTGAAAGGAAATGAGCTGAGTCTCAGAGAACTCTGGGATAATGTTAAACCCACCAACATCCGTATTATAGGGGTGCCAGAGGGAGAAGAGAGAGAGAAGGGGACAGAAAAAATATTCAAAGAGACAACAGCCAAAAACTTCCCTAATATGGGAAAGGAACCACTCACTCAAATCCAGGAAGCACGAGTACCATATAAAATAAACCCAAGGAGGAACACCCCGAGACACATGTTAATCAAAATGACCAAAATTAAAGACAAAGAGAAAATATTGAAAGCAGCTAGGGAAAAGAAACAAATGACATATAAGGGAACCCCGATAAGGTTATCAGCAGATTTCTCATCTGAAACTCTGCAGGCCAGAAGGGAGTGACATGATATACTTAATGTGATGAAAGGGAAAAACTTCCAACCAAGATTACTTTACCCAGCAAGGCTCTCATTCAGATTTGAAGGAGAAATCAAAACCTTTACAGATAAGCAAAAGCTAAGAGATTTCTGCAACACTAAACCAGCTTTACAACAAATACTAAAGGAACTTTTCTAGGCAGAAAAGAAAAGGCCACAACCAGAAACAAAAACACCACAAATGACAAGGCTCACCAGGAAAGTCATATATACAGTAAAGATACTAAATCATCCATGCACAACTGTGCTACCAAAATCAGAAATCATGAGAAGAGAGCACAAGTGCAGAACATTGGAGATGCACGTGCAATTAAGAAACCAACAACTTAAAACAATCTCATTTATATATAGACTCCTACATCAAAACTTCAGGGGAACTGCAAACCAAAAATCTACAATTGAAACAAAAACAAATAAAAAATCAACTCAAATACAACATTAAAGACAGTCATCTTGTGAGAGGAGACAAGAGAATAAGGGAAGAAAAAAGAGCAACAAAAACCCAAAACAGTTAATAAAATGGCAATAAAAAATACATATCAATAATTACCTTCAATGTTAATGGACTGAATGCCCCAACCAAAAGACATAGACTAGCTGAATGGATACAAAAACAAGAACCATACATATGCTGTCTTCAAGATACCCACTTCACTTCTAGGGACACATACAAATTGAAAGTGAGAGGATGGAGGAAAATATTCCATGCAAAGAGGAATCAAAAGAAAGCTGGAGTAGCAATACTCATATCAGACAAAATAGACTTTAAAATGAAGAACATTTAATTTAAGAGACAATGAAGTACACTACATAATGATCAAAGGATCAATCCAAGAAGAAGACATAACAATTTTAAATATCTATGCACCCATCATAGGATCACCACAATATATAAGGCAACTGCTAACAACCTTAAAAGGAGAAATCAACAATAACACAATAATACTGGGGGACTTTAACACCCCACTTACAGCAATGGATGGGTCATCCAGACAGAAAATCAATAAGGAAACACAGGCCCTGAAGGAAGCATTAGATCAGATGGACTTCATAGATATTTATAGGACATTCCATCCAAAAGCAACAAAACATGCATTCTTCTCAAGTGCGCACAGAACATTCTCTAAGATTGATCACGTCCTGGGCTACAAATCAAGCCTCGGTAACTTTAAGAAAATTAAAATCATATCAAGCATCTTCTCTGACCACAATGCTATACAACTGGAAATCAACAAGAAAAAAATGGAAAAAACACAAACACCTGGAGACTAAACAACATGCTACTAAACAACCAATGGATCACTGAAGAAATCAAAGAGGAAATTAAAAAATACCTAGACGCAAATGACAACAAAGATACGACACCCCAAAACCTCTGGGATGCAGCAAAAGCAGTTCTAAGAGGAAAGTTTATAGCAATACAAGCCTACCTCAGGAAATAAGAAAAAGCTCAAATAGACAACCTAACTTTACATCTAAAGCAGCTAGGGAGGGAAGAACAGACAAGACCTAAAGTTTGTAGAAGAAAAGAAATCATAAAATCTGGGCAGAAATCAATGAAATAGAAATGAAGAAAACCACAGAAAAGATCAATGACACTAAACGCTGGTTCTTGGAAAAGATCAACAAAACTGATAAACCCTTTTCCAGACTTATCAAGAAAAAAAGAGAGAGGACACAAATCAATAAAATTAGAAATGAAAAAAGAAGTAAAAACAGACATCACAGAAATATAAAGGATCATAAGAGACGACTATGTGCAAGTATATGCCAAGAAAATGGAAAACCTAGAAGAAATGGACAAATTTTTAGAAAAGTACAATCCTCCAAGACTAAACCAAGATGAAATAGAAAAGATGAATAGACCAATAACAAGTTCTGAAATTGAAACTGGGATTAAAAAACTTTCAACAAACAAAAGTCCAGGACAAGATGGCTTCACAGGTGAATTCTATCAAACATTTAGAGAAGAGCTAACACCTATCCTTCTGAAATTCTTCCAAAAAAACTGCAGAGGAAGGGACACTCCCAAAGTCATTCTATGAGGCAACTATCACCCTGATACCAAAACCAGACAGAGATACCACAAAAAAAGAAAACTACAGGTCAATCTCACTGATGAACGTGGATGCAAAAATCCTCAACAAAATACTAGCCAACCAAATCCAACAGTACATTAAAAGGATTGTACATCATGATCAAGTGGGATTTATCCCAGGGATGCAAGGATTCTTCAATATTCGCAAATCAGTCAGCATGATACACCACATTAACAAACTGAAGAATAAAAACCATGTGATCCTCTTAGTAGATGCAGAAAAAGCCTTTGACAAAATCCAACACCCATTTCTGATAAAAAAAACCTTTCAGAAAGTGGGCATAGGAGGAACCTACCTCAACATAATAAAGGCCACATATGACAAACCCAGAGCACACATCATTCTCAGTGGTGAAAAGATGAAAGAATTCCCACTGAGGTCAGGAATAAGACAAGGATGTCCACTCTAACCACTACGATTCAACATAGTTCTGGAAGTCCTAGCCAAGGCAATCAGAGAACAAAAAGAAATAAAAGGAATCCAAATTGGAAAGGAAGAAGTAAAACCATCACTATTTGAAGATGACATGATACTACACCTAGAGAATCCTAAAGACTCTACCAGAAAACTGTTAGAGTTCATCAATGAATTTAGCAAAGTCGCAGGATACAAAATTAATACACAGAAATCAACTGCATTGCTATATACTAACAGTGAAAGATCAGAAAGAGAAATTAGGGAACCAATCCCGTTTACCATTGCATCAAAAGGGATCAAATACTTAGGAATAAACCTGCCTAAAGAGACAAAAGACCTGTACTATGAAAATTATAAGACACTGATGAAAGAAATCAAGGATGACATAAACAGATGGAAAGACATACCATGCTCTTGGATTGGAAGAGTCAATATTATCAAAATGACCATACTACCCAAGGCAATCTACACATTCAATGCAATCCCTATCAAATTACCAAGGACCTTTTTCACAGAACTAGAACAAAATATTTTAAAGTTTGTTTGTAAACAAAAAACCCAGAATAGCCATAGACATCCTGAAAAAGAAAAATGGACCTGGAGGAATCAGGCTCCCTGACTTCAGACTCTACTACAAAGCTACACTCATCAAAACCGTATGGTAGTGGCACAAAGACAGAAATATAGATCAGTGGAACAGGATAGAAAGCCCAGAATTAAACCCAAGCATCTATAGTCAACTAATCTATGACAAAGGAGCCAAGAATATACATTGGACAAAAGATAGCCTCTTCAATAAGTGGTGCTGGGAAAATTGGACAGCACATGTAAAAATATGAAACTAGAACACTTCCTAACACCATGCACAAAAATAAACTCAAAATGGATTAAAGATCTAGATATAAGACCAGATACTAGAAAACTCTGAGAGGAAAACAGGCCAAACACTCTCTGATGTAAATGATAGCAACATCTTCTCAGATTCATCTGTCAGAGTAAGGACAATAAAAAGAGAAATAAACACATGGGACTTAATTAAACTTCAAAGTTTCTGTACAACAAAGGAAACTCTAAACAAAACGAAAAGACAACCCACAGAATGGGAGAAAATATTTGCAAATGAATCGATGACAAGGGATTAACCTCCAAAATTTACAAACACCTCCTACAGTTCAATACCAAAGAAACAAACAACCCCATCAAAAAATGGGCAGAGGATCTAGGCAGACAGTTCTCCAGAGAAGACATGCAGATGGCAAATAAACACATGAAAAGATGTTCAACATCGCTCCTCATTAGAGAAATGCAAATCAAAACCACTATGAGGTACCACCTTACACCGGCCAGAATAGCCATCATCGAAAAGTCTACAAACAATAAGTGCTGGAGACGGTGTGGAGAAAAAGGATCCCTATTACACTGTTGGTGGGAATGCAAATTGGTGCAACCACTGTGGAAAACAGTATGGAGATTCCTCAGAAAACTCAAAATAGAATTACCATTTGATCCAGCAATCCCACTCCTGGGCATCTATCCAGAGGAAACCATCACTCGAAAAGACACATGTACTCCAATGTTCATTGCAGCACTCTATGCAATAGCCAGGTCATAGAAACAACCTAAATGCCCATCGACAGAAGAGTGGATAGGGAAGATGTGATACATACACACAATGGAATATTACTCACCCATTAAAAGGAACGAAATAACAACATTTATAGCAACATGGATGGACCTAGAAATTATCATGCGAAGTGAAACCAGTCAGACAATTAGACAGCAACATCCAATGCTACCGCTTACATGTGAAAATTAAAAAGACATAATGAACTTCTTTGCAGAACAGACAATGACTCACAGACTTTGGAAAACCTTTGGTTTCCAAATAAGACAATCTGGGGGGTGGGGGGATGCACTGAGGGTTTGGGACGGAAATGCTATCAAATTGAGTTGTGATGATTTTTGTACACCTATAATTGTAATAAAAAATCATTAAGCAATGAAAAAAAAAGGAATAAAATAAAGATACCTTCTTTTTATCACTGCTATTCAACATTGTACTGGAAGTTTTATAGCCAGGGATATTAAATAAGAAAGAGAACTAAAATGCATCCAAATTGGAAAGGAAGAAATAAAACTATATTTGTAGGAGTCCCTGTCGTGGCTCAGCGGAAATGAATCTGACTGCTATCCATAAGGACACAGGTTCGATCCCAGACCTCCCTCCGTGGGTTAAGAATCCGCCATTGCCTTGAGCTGTGATGTAGGTCACAGACACAGTTCAGACCCCGCATTCTGTACCTCTGGTGTAGACCAGCAGCTGTAGCTCTGATTTGACCCTTAGCCTGGGAACTTCCATATGCTGCCGGGGCAGCTCCAAAAAACAAAAACAAAAAACTATATTTGCAGATGACATGATCTTACATATAGAAAATCTTAATTCACCAAAAAGTTGTTTTTTTTTTTGTCTTTTTAGGGCCGCGTCCGCAGAATATGAAGGTTCCCAGGGTGGGGGGTCAAATCAGAGCTCTAGCTGCTGGCCTACACCACAGCCACAGTAACGGCAAATCCAAACCATATCTATGACCTACACCACAGCTCGCAGCAATGCTGGATCCTTAGCCCACAGAGCAAGGCCAGGGATCGAACCTGCATCTTCATGGGTACTATTCAGATTTGTTTCCACTGAGTCACGATGGGAACTCCAAAAAATTTTTAGTTAATAAACTAATTAATCAAAGTTGCAACATACAAGATAAATATTTTTATTTCTATACAAAATCGCTTGAATTTCTATGCAATAGCAATGGAAATTTTAAAAATGAAACTAAAAAAACAATTCTACTTACAGTAGTATCGAAAAGAATAAATTACTTAGGAAAAAAATTAATCAAGTAGGTTGAACACTTAAAACTATAAAAAATTATTGAAATAAATTAAAGGAGACCTAAATATAAGGAAAGATATGCTGTTTATGGGTCATAAGACTTAATATTCCAAAACTTATTTACAGATTCAATGGAATCTTATTAAAATTCCCTCCACTTTTTTTGTTGTTGTTGCAGAAATGGATAAGCTAATCTTGATGTAGACATGGAATTGCAAGGATCCCAGGATATCCAAAACAATCTTGAAAAAAATAAAGTTGGAGGAGTTCCTGTTGTGGCTCAGTGGAAACAAATCCGACTAGGAACCATGAGGTTGCGGGTTCTATCCCTGGCCTCGCTCAGTGGGTTAAGGATCCAGCATTGCCGTGAGCTGTGGTATAGGTTGCAGACGCGCCTCAGATCCCGTGTGGCTGTGGCTGTGGCTGTAGCATCAGCCAGCGGCTACAGCTCCGATTAGACCCCTAGCCTGGGAACTTCCATATGCCACGGACACAGCCCTAAAAGAAAAACGACAAAAAGACAAAAAAATAAAATAAAAAATAAAGTTGGAGGACTTAAACATCTTGATTTCAAAACTTACTACAAAGCTACAGTTATTAAGACAGTGTACTGGCATAAGGATAAACATATAAATCAGTGGATTAAAATTGAGAGGCTAGAAATAAACCTATATATCTATGTTCAACTGATTTTCCACAAGAGTACCAAGACTTGGGGAAAAGAATAATGTCTTCAATAAATGGTGCTGGGACAGCTAGATAAGCCTACGCAAAAGAATGAAGGTAGACTCTTACCTCACAACATATACAAATACTAACTCATAATCAACTAAAGTTCTAAATGTAAGAGATAAAACTACAAAACTCTTAGAATAAAAAACACAAGTGTAAATCCTTATAATCTTGGATTTGGCAATGGATTCTTAGCTATGACACCAAAGCACAAGCAACAGAAGAAAAACAGATAAACTGGACTTCATCAAAATATAAAACTTTTATGCAAAGAGTATTAAGTAGAAAGTAAAAAGACAACTTGTAGAATGGGAGAAAATATTTTCAGATCATATATCTGATAAGGATCTATTACCCAGAATGTATAAAAGACTTACAATTCGACAACAAAAAAGACAAATAAGGCAATTAAAAAGTAGGAAATGGGGAGTTCCTGCCATGGCTCAGTGTGTTAACGATCCAGCTTGTCTTTGTGGAGGTGCTGGTTTGCTCCCCACCCTGGCAGTGGGTTAAGGATCCAGCATTGCTGCAGCTGTGGCATAGACTGCAACTCCAACTCAGATTAGATCTCTGGCCTGGGAATTTCCATATGCTGCAGGTGCAGCCAAAAAAGGAAAAAGGAAAAAAGAGTGGAAAATGGACTTGAATAGACATTTCTTCAAAGAAAGATATGCAAATGCCCAAAAAGCACATGAAAAGATGCTCAACATCATTAGTCTTAGAGATATGCAAATTACAACCACAATAAGATACTGCTTCACACTAGGATGGCTATAATAAAAAATAAACGGAAAATAATAAGTGGAGATGTGCATATTGGTAGGAATGTACAATGTTATAGCTGCTATGGAAAACAGTTTAGTAATTCCTCAAAAAATGAAACCCATAATTACCAGGCAATCCAGAAATTTCACTCCCAGGTATATAACTAAAATTATTAAAAACAGGTGTTCAAACAAATACTTGTACGAAAATGCTCATAACGGTACTATTCATAATCACCAAAGCATGAAAACAACTCAAGTACCTGTCAACTTATAAACAGATAGTGGTGTATATCTATACAATGGAGATTATTTAGCCATAAAAAGGAATAAAGTACTGATACATTATACAACATGGATGAACTCTGAAAACATGCTAAGTGAAAGACAGACAGACAAAAGGGCCATGTAGTATATGATTCTATTTATATGAAATGTACAAAGTAGGCAAGTCCACAGAGACTAAAAGCAGATTCACAGTTGCCAGGGTGTGGGGTGAAGGAAAGACAATGGGAAGTGACTACTTAATGGGTATAGGGTCTCTTTTTGGGATGATGAAATTATAATTAAAATTAGATGAAATTAGAAACTGGACTGAGTAGCAATGGTTGTACAACATTGTGAATGTACTAAAAGCAAATGAATTGTATGTCTTAAAATGGTTCAAATGGTCAATTTTATGTTATATGATTTTATCTCAATTAATTTAAAAAGATACACAAAAACACACAAAGTTTTATATTTCTTTAGGCAGCTGATGGTATTGTGTCTATAAACGCATAAATGTCCAGGATGCCCTCCAAGCTGGGAACAGTAATAATGTAAGGCAAGAAACATTAATAACCAAGGAAAATTATTAAAAAATATGAATTAAAAATACATTATTTAGAGATGCTCATTGTGGCTCAGTGGTGGCAAACCCGACTGGTATCCCCAAAGATGTGGGTTTGATCCCTGGCCTCGCTCAGTGGGATGAGGATTTGGCGCTGCCAGGAGCTGTGGTGTAGGCCACAGACACAGCTTGGATCTGGTGCTGCTATGGCTGCAGCAGAGGCAGTGGCTGTGGTTTAGGCCAGCAGCTGCAGCTCCCGTTTAACACCTAGCCTGGGAACTTCCATGTGCCACGGGTAGGGCCCAATAAATAAATAAATAAATAAATAATTTAAACAATAATAGAAAATAATCTGACCAAGAATATAAATAATTTAAACAATAATAGAAAATAATCTGACAAAGAATCTACATAGATAGATAACTGAATCACTCTGCTGTACGCCAGAAACTAACACAACATTGTAAATCAACTATACTTCAAATAAAAAATAAATAATTAGAAGTTCCCATCATGGCTCAGCAGAAATGAATCCTCCTAGGAACCATGAGGTTGCGTGTTTGATCCCTGGCCTCACTCAGTGGGTTAAGGATCCTAAGGATCTGGTGTTGCCGTGAGCTGTGGTGTAGGTTGCAAAAGTAGCTCGGATCCCGCGTTGCTGTGGCTGTGGTGCAGGCCCACAGCTGTAGCTCCGATTAGAACCCTAGGCTGGGAACCTCCACATGCCACAGGTGCGGCCCTAAAAAGGCATGCAAGCATGCGTGCATAAATAAATAAATAAATAAATAAATAAATAAATATTTAAAAGTCTGCACATGGTATAAGGTCTAAAAAGTACCTCTGGGGTGAGTTTCAAGGAAAATTTACTTTCTTTCCTTTTTTTTTTTGTCTTTTCCAGGGCTGCACCCACAGCATATGGAGGTTCCCAGGCTAGTGGTCTAATCGGAGTTGTGGTTGCTGGCGTACACCACAGCACAGCCATGGGGGATCCAAGCCATGTCTGTGACCTACACCACAGCTCATGGCAACGCCGGATCCTTAACCCACTGAGTGATGCCAGGGGTCGAACCTGCAACCTCATGGTTCCTAGTCAGATTCGTTAACCACTGAGCCATGACGGGAACTCCTACTTTCTACCCTATATGTCTCTGCGTTATCTGAAATTTTAGAAAAAGACAAACTATATTTATAAATAGGGAGACAAGATTAAGCAAGCAGAGAAGGAGAAGCTGGAGAGGGGGAAATGAGGAAATAGAGACCAAGGTGCATGGTCTGTGAACACTTTGTAGGACTTGGAAAGTCCATCTTCCCATTTGGCCTCATCTGCTGCTACTCTGTGAATAACTGCAAAGGTGTGAACATAAAAGAGGCTGGCAGGTTTTTCCAGGGACTTTTAAAGAGACGAAGCCAGGGTATTCTAGCCACAGACAGTCCAGAGTAGGGTAGGGGATGGATTCACAACTTACAGTGGGATGTAGTGTCTTGACCATGGCAACCCACCCTGGGTGGAATGAGCCTCACAGTGCTGGTTAAATCCACAGGCCCCATCTAAGTGATCCCTTCTGCAGAATTCAGCAGACTGGGCTGGAAGTAGATGCCTATCACCAGGACCAATAATTTAATGCAGTGATAGAGGCCTTTGAGATAGTTGATGCCAGTCCTCTGCTCACCCAGACTGACAGACATTAAAAGAAGCAACAGGGTCCATTCTTGAGGACTTGAAGCAATAGGGTCCATTCTTGAGGACTTTTTAACATGATGCAAAGAGGCTGCTTGACTATAGGGTCAGACCCTAGAAGACAGGCCAATGGACAGTGCCATGGCAATTAGTACAAGTGATGGTACTAGGCCTTGAATACACATAAAAGAGAGCCACAGTGCCTGGCCCCACAAGCAATGGGCACCCAACAATCCCTGATGCAGAAAAATGAGCAATACCATGTATGCTAAAGCCAGAGCCAGAACAGCCTTCCAAATCCCAAAAGACTCACAGAATCTCTGCATCATCTGTCTCAGCGGTCCCAGTCCTAACTCTGAATCCTAGAAACTCTCTCTGAGTTCCCAGGAGCCTTGGCCACATAGTTGCATTCTTACTGTACAGAAGGGCAGATTCAGGTTTGGGGAGTCCTGAAGCTTATATAATTTGGAAGGCCTACTTTAAGAAAAAAAAAATACAAAGTTACAGACTTAAAATTAGGCTAGGGAGTATTTTGGACAAGAAATTGCAACAAATTACACATTTTTAAAAGCTGGCAAATACCACAAATATAACAATCTATAAATTAGCTGTCCTATCTCTATATTTTATACATTTTTTTACTGTATAACCTTTGATTACTTCAATTTTACAATATCATTTTCCATAGAAACCTGTTTATTATTGACACCCAAGATACATAAAAGATGGTTTTTCATGCCAACGTACACACTGTTCATAGCAGTCCTGGTTGGTTCTCTATGATCTTAGAAATTCTGATAAATTCTATTTCACAAAATTTACACCAAAAAATGAAAAAAGCTTGGAATGTTTATAACTGTCCCAATTATATATATATTATGTATATCAAATATATTCCTGACAAGACAGACCTTCAATTTTAATCAGGCACCAATAAGAACAGAATCTTCCACTTATGGTTTTACATGCCTGATAACAGGAAGAATTTTCTAGACAGCTTTTGTCTCCATACCTTTCAAACCTTACTTTTCCTCCCCTGCCCATATATTTCTGGTGCCAGGCACTGTAGGGCATGCTTGTATCATCACAGCAGCACTTCTGTCCCCACATCTTTATACTATGACACAGGTGAATGGACGTGGTAAGTGGTAGGAGAACTCCTGGAAACCATTTCTAGCAGAATGACTATGGAGAATTTACCTGTTCCAGGGGGTGACTGTGAACCACATAAATCCATTCTATTAACCCAAATTAAGTATATCTCAACTCAACTTCCCCTTAGTCACAGTCCAAAAGAAACCGCGGCCTTCCCACAGCACCCAACAACAAAAGAGTGACCGAGGCGTGTGGTCAAAGAGGGGGAGACAGAGGCCCTCTCCAACTGCAGCCCAAATATCTTGCTTTAATAAATTTTATAAGTAACATGCTAGCCCATGAACCTACTGCTCAGGTCCCTCCCAAAGGCTCCGACACTTAAAGCTCTAGAAATCCACACTGGTGATGAGCATGCCTAAGCTAAATTCCTTACTTGAAGGAAAGCTATGTGAATCTTGCCCTTCACTGCCACCAGCAGGACAGAAATAAGTGACTGGAAGGTACAGAAAGAGCAAGACTTAATGATGCCACTCTGAGAAATAAACTGAAAGCAAGAGATAATATCAGGCCTCCCAAAACAACGGGAATCAATAAATAATGTGACTGGTCAATCCATAAGGAGATACAAGCAAAAGAAGAGGAAAAAGAGATGTGGCTGAAAAATGTAGACGGACAGGACCTCATGAAGGGAGCCTTGGGGGCAGGTGGGCGGAGTCTAATGATGGGGGTGCCTAATAGTTGAGGGCGGGGCTAAAGACTAGGGTGGCCTAACTGATAGATGAGTGGACTCTAAAGACCAGGGCCATGAACACACAAAATGTGAGTGAGGCCCATACAGGAGGGATCTGCCCAGAGGATAATGAGCAGTGTCTAAAGGTGAGTAGGGGTTTGGAAATAAGATGCATGGGGCCCAAAAATGAGAGGCCAGGGCTACCTGGGCCAGGCCCCTTTTAACTCCCAGCGCCAGAGGTGGGGTTAGGAATGGGAGGGTACCACACTGAGCATCTCCGTGTTCTTTCTTCCCTGATCAGTCAGAGAAGGCAGCCATAAAGATTCAGTCATGGTGGCGTGGCAACATGGTACGCTGGACGTTACTGCATGCAGCACTCAGGGCCTGGGTCATCCAGTGCTGGTGGAGGTCGATGCAGGCCGAGATGCTGGAGCAGAGACGGCGCCTGGCACTAAGACTCTACACCTGCCAGGAGTGGGCAGTGGTGAAGGTGCAGGCACAGGTTCGAATGTGGCAGGCCCGCAGACGGTTTCTCCAGGCACGCCAAGCAGCGTGCATCATCCAGTCTCACTGGCGCTGGCATGCCAGCCAAACCAGAGGCCTGATCCGGGGACGCTATGAGGTCAGAGCCAGCCGGCTGGAGCTCGATATCGAAATCCTCATGACCTAGGGTGCTGGCAGAGCCAAGGAGACTGGATCTCTCTTCCAATAAAGACATTTACTGACCTTGGTCTTGCCCTTTGGAAACTAGAACCAGAGAAGAGAGATCAGCCCCTTATCTTCCTGACTTCCATCCAAACAAACAAACAAACAAAAAAAGACTTCCTGGCATAGTCTAAAGTCTGTCCCAGGACAACGCACACTAAGCTCTTATTCCTAATGCATACTTGACCAGTCCTGCACCCCGAAGAAACTCCAGGGCCTAGGTCAGGTTCTGACACCTCCAGCTAGCCTGACCCTAGCTCTCTGCACAAGTGTGGTAGGCACTGGGCTTTATTTTTCTGCAGCCCCTGTCCAGGCATCTCTGTTCAGGGTAGGACACCAGAGAGTCTGGCTACAGTCAGAGCCAGCTGGGAAGGCCAGCATTCCACAGGCCTGTGATTGACAGAGCCCTCAGGGCCAGTGCAGAGCTTGGCAGGGAGCCAGGAGGACAGGATGTCTCAGCTGAGCAACAGCAGGACAGGAGCTGTGCCTCAATGGGGGACAGCCAGCCAGAGCCAGCCCCTAGGGAAGGCCAGAGCAGGAGCTGAGATGCTGCAGCTGTGGCTGCTGCCTCCCTCCCCCGGGGCTGAGAGGCAAGGCTTCCTTCCCCTCTGCTGGCCACTTCCTGGAAGAAACAAGCATGGGGTTGGGGAGGGGAAAGAGAGCCCAGGGACTGGAGTGGGTAAACAAGCAGACGAGGATGAAGGGTGGGCGGGGGGAGGGCTGTCCCTCTGCTATTGCAGGTCATTGGCTTGGGGATGCAGCCTCTAAATCTGACATCTTCAGAAGCAGCTGTGCCAACCACCCCTCAAGATCCTCTCTCTCTCCAACCCTCCCACAAGCTTCCACACCCTCTGCTGGGCCTGCCTCAAGTGGGTGCTGATGGGTCTCTGCTTTTCTGAGTCTCTCATTATTTCTTAACATTTATGGCTCGGCCATTTCTGTACATGATCTCTCACAATCTCTGCTTTGTCATCCATGCCCAAGGTCCCCCACTGTTTTTGAACCTGCATCCCAGAAGTCTGAGGTCCATGACCCTCCCCAGGATTTTGTGATGGGCAGCCTTGCACAAGGGATGGGAGGACCAGCTAGGAAGGTATACAGAAGTCAGAGATCTTCATGGGCCTTGCACCCTCACCTCAGGCTCCGTTGCGCGAGCGCGTGTGCATGTGTGTGTGCGTGTGCGGTGTGTGTTTGGGATTCTGGGCAAGGTGTCTCCAGAACAGCTGTGACAGATGTGAAGAAACAGGGTTCAGTTGGACAGCCATCACCTCCAGTAGCTGAAGGTGACAATGACCTTCAGCTGGGGACCTCACTCTTCCAAGGGACCCCTTTTAGAAGCTTTGGACACAGCTCTCTCCTCCCTGGCAGCAATAAGTGATAGGAAACTCGTTAGGTCTGCAAGATAAACACGATGTGAATTCTGCATGACTAGCACGGTAGGCACCCAGCCCTGCAGTGAGAGGTGTTTAGGAACTGTGCTGCCAAGAGCTTAACTCTCTGATTCACAACCTACAGTGGGCATTGGAATCCCCTCAAACACACACAAAAAAATGCTGATACCCGACCCCCTCCCATATTCCCTTTAATTGGGTTGGGGAGAGGCCTGGGCATTGAAATTCAGTGTGCAGCCACAATCTGGAAACCAGTGAGTTAAGCCCTTTCCAGCCTGGGTTATACACCCCCTCACTCAGCCTGTGTGGTACCAGCTAGAGATGGTTATGAAGCTGAATACTTAGTGCATTCAAACTAATCAAGGCTTTCTGCTCTCTGATGACCTAAGAATGCGAAGTAAAGCAGAGTTGTAGGAGTTCCTGTTGTGGCGCAGTGTAACCGAATCTCACTAGGAACCATGAGGTTGCAGGTTCAATCCCTGGCCTTGCTCAGTGGGTTACGGATCTGGCATTGCCGTGAGCTGTGGTGTAGGTTGCAGACATGGCTCGGATCCCGCGTTGCTGTGGCTGTGGCAAAGGCCAACAGCAACAGCTCTGATTAGACCCCTAGCCTGGGAACCTCCATATACTGCAGGTGCGGCTCTAGATAAGGCAAAAAGACAAAAAAAAAAAAAAAATATATATATATATATATATAGTGAACTTCAGACTGGCCTAGCCTCCTGGGCCCTTAAGAAGGTAGTTCAATAAGTGAAAACCCATCCCCTATAGGTCCCCTCCAGTTCTAGAAAAGGATCCTCAGGTGATGTCTAGTCTCCAGGATGCCCACCCCATGCTCTGAAGTCCCTCACCTGACGCATCACCAACCTCACTCAGATCCCACCGCTCCTGGGTCTCCATCCTGTCTTATCTTCTGCCTTTCTCTGTCCTACATGTCAAACTCAAAATGAGATGCCCCCCTGTCACTGCTATGCTGTGTCTGGCAGCTTTAGTGGGCTGACCGACATCCCACTGACCATTCACACACATCCACACGCATACTGGAGTGCACTGGTTCTAACCTTCCCTCCCATCTTGCCAGGTGGATTTGCTTGGTGTAAAAAGGTCTTTGGTCAGCTTTGTTTCTAAAAATCAAGTTTGTTCAAATCCACCACAAGAGAGTAGTCTGGAAGCAAGCACCTATTATGTAAAAGAGTTAGAATGAGATGAAAAATTATTTTCTGAGTACTTCTAAGCTGGGTTTTCATATCAAATGAACAAAAAACTTAGAGTGTGACCCTAAAGAGGGTAACCACAGATTCTGACAGTGAGAAGGGGTGGGGCACAGGACAGGCAGAGAAAGTTCCAGCCACACGGGAAAAGACGAAAGTCCATTCGTGGCCCTGAGACAGAAGAACGTGAGGAGGTTTAGGTACTGCTGCAGCTTGCTGCCAGATCCTGCCTTCAAGCCCCTCCCTTCATGTCACGCCAGTAGGCATAGGGGAATCTGAGAATATACCCCAGGGAGGCCACATGGTTCAGAGGTAAAAACTGGTAAAGCCAGGGAAGGTACCAAAGTAGTGGGTCTGAGGGTTGCCACCACTGAGCTTTATATATTCCCTGTGGGGCTGGGAAGTAGCCAAAAGCTCCTAGACCTGAAGATGGGAGAGGAAAGATGTGCAAAAGGACTAGGGGTCCCAAAGGGGCCCAGGACAGAGATAAAAAGCCACAGACTGTGGCGACCTCCCCTGCCAAGGCAGGGTCCATGGGCATCATAGAAGGTGGAATTAAGTCTGTGCGTGGAGAACACAGTAGGGTCATCTACTGGGGGTGGGCTGAAGACAACATGGTTTCCAAAAGAGCAG
The DNA here is from genome assembly GCA_004024745.2 of Catagonus wagneri. Lineage (NCBI taxonomy): Eukaryota > Metazoa > Chordata > Mammalia > Artiodactyla > Tayassuidae > Catagonus > Catagonus wagneri. The sequence goes on along the minus strand of PVHT021183699.1, from coordinate 34,773,147 downwards.
GCAAGACCACCTGCAAGACCCAGGCTAGGATGGGAACGTGGCAGGTATCAATGAAAGATGATCGGCTATGAGTTGATAACTGCTGAAGCTGGATGACAACAACTCTAATTTTGGATATGTTTGAACATTTCCACAATAAGAACAGGAAAAAATAATTTCAATATTAATAAGAGAAGAATAAAAATTATTTATATAGCTTCCATAACCGTTAGGAATTGTGTTGGGCTCTTAGGAACAGAAATCTGAAAACCAGTGCCTTGAACAAAAGCCATAAATAAAGCCCAGCAATGGGAAGGCCAAGGTACGGTTTGCTTTCAAGAGGTCTCATCTTCTCTGTTTCCACACTGCACCCCTGGGATGGGACTAGTACTCTTACTCTAGGATGACTCCTAGAGTTCTGGCCATTATTCTACATTTCAGGAAACAAGAGGGAGAGTAAAAAAAGAAACACGCCAACTGACTTCATTTCTTTCTTTCTTTCTTTCCTTTTTTTTTTTTTTTTTTTATCTTTTGTCTTTTCTAGGGCTGCACCCACGGCATATGGAGGTTCCTAGGCTAGGGGTCAAATCAAGGCTATAGCCACCGGTCTATTCCACAGCCACAGCAACACAGGATCAGAGCCGCATCTGCCGCCTACACCACAGCTCACAGCAATGCTGGATCCCCAACCTACTAAGCGAGGCCAGGGACCGAATCTGCATCCTCATAGATGCTAGTCGGGTTCGTTAATCCCTGATCCATGATGGGAACTCCTGACTTCATTTCTTTTAAAGGCCTTTCCCAGAAGGCTCATTTACCCAGATCCCTCCATTTATATCTCATTGGCTAGAACTGTCACCAGACCCTACCTGCTACAAGGACACCTATTGCCATCAAGTGTATCCAAAGAGACTAGATTCTGTTGTGATACAAACTTTCAAATCTCAGTGGCTTAACTGAAACGTATTTCTCACTCACATAAATCTGCTGGGCTCCAGGCAACACTCCTTGCTGTGTTCTTTCATGTGTTTGCTCAGCATTCCACCTTGGTCCTCTCTTAACACCACTTCCATGTGGATGTGAGCTCCTGGGATTGCACTCCTCAAAGGAGGGCAAGGAAGGGCTGGAGAGGAGAGCACCGGTGTTGTAGTCTTCCACTTAGAAGTGTCATATTTCACTTCTGCTCCCATTTTATTGTCTCAACAGTCATGCGGCTGTGTTTAACTTCAAGAAGGAAAACGCAATCTTGCAACATGCCTGAAAGGAGAGGGGAACAAGAATACTGGTGAACAAATCAATGTGCCTCACTTTAGTGTTCTGTTTATAAGATAGAGGAGAAGGGATGTTTGTGCAACTAGCAGCCTCAGCCAGGACTCCTAAAACATTAGAGGAAAAACATGAAGAAGAAATCTCAATCAATTCAACAGCAACATGAGGTGGAAAAAAATTAATAAGAAATCATGGTAGAAAACCCAAAGATGGGAATAAGTTATGTATTAAATATAAATGGGTAAAATTTATCCATTAATAGAATCTCACATTAAGTTTTTTTTTTAAATATCCAACCATATGTTGTTTATAATGGACACATCTACAACAAAAGAAAGCTGGAGCCTGAAACTAAAACGAGAAAAAAATTAAGCAGAAGAGAACTTTCAGCTGTTTAAAAACACGTTTACTCTCCTCTCTCCTAAGATCTAAGGAAAATGAAAAGAAAGCAACTAACTTTACCAAAAAAGTTTGCAATTGTGAACAGGATGAAACAAGGGCAATCAATCAGAGGATAAGAGAGGACCCCAGTTCTGGAAAAGAGAGAGTAGGAGGAGAGGGGCAACAGATAAAGCCAGAAGAAGGAAGCTGAAGAATAAATGCAGAGAGGGGCAAAAGGGTAAAGGTCCAGAACTCAGACGCAGGCATCTGACTCCAGGACCCAGGCCCTTAACCATTCTCCTAACTGCCTCCTTCAAGTGACTTGTGGCTCTGGCATAAGAAAGTCCTGGTAAAATGACAGAATGGAGTACTTACAGAAAACACACATGCGCGCGTAAGCACGCGCGCGCGCGCACACACACACACACACACTCCTACGTTTAAAGGATAAAATGAGTACTGAGTACTGAGGGCAATGGGCAATCTTTGGGAAGTTCTGCAAAATATAAAACAGCAGATCATTCCAAGTAATATAAACTATTCCAGAGTACAGACAGAACAGAAAGTTACCTAGCTTCTTTATGGTACTGGCATAGGATTGATATCAAAAGCAGACAAGTATTCTGAGAATCTAATATATAACATGGTGACTACAGTTGATAACTCTGCATTGTGTAAATTGAAATTTGCTGGGAGTATAACTTAAATGTTATCATATACAGACATAGATAAATAAATACAATAATTAACTAGATGGGAAGGATCTTTCATAATGTATTTACATGTCAAATTATCAACAGGCACAATATTTTTTTTTTTTTTTTTTTGCTTTTTAGGGCCACACCCATGGCATATGGGGGTTCCCAGGCCAGGGGTCCAGTCGGAGCTGTAGCCGCCGGCCTATGCCACAGCCACAGCAACGCGGGATCCGAGCTGTGTCTGCAACCTACACCACAGCTCACAGCAACGCAAGATCGTTAACCCACTGAGCAAGGCCAGGGATCGAACCCACAACCTCATGGTTCCTAGTCGGATTCATTAACCGCTGCACCACAACGGGAATTTTATTTGTCAATTACACTTTAATAACGTTGAAAAAAACCTTTTAAAAAAAATCCAGACAGGAGTTTCTTAGTAGCATAGTGGTTAAGGATCCAGCATTGTCACTGCTGCAGTGTGGTTCATTCCCTTCCCTGGGAACTTCCACATGCCATGAGCATGGCCAAAAACAAAGACAGGTGTATTATAAGAGAGGTAAATTAAGACCAGTGCCCACTGGAGTTCCTTATGTGGTGCAGGGGAAACGAATCTGGCTAGGAACCATGAGGTTGTGGGTTCGATCCCTGGCCTTGCTCAATGGGTTAAAGATCTGGCGTTGCTGTAAACTGTACAGATCACAGACACAGCTTGGATCTGGCATTGCTGTGGCTCTGGCATAGGCCGGCAGCAACAGCTCCGATTAGACCTGTAGCCTGGGAACCTCCATAAGCTGCGGTGCGGCCCTAAAAAAAAAAAAAAAAGACTAGTACCCATAATAAATATACATATTAAAACCCTAAATAGACTATTAGCAAATTATAAGTATCAATACTTAAACACAGGAGTTCCCGTCGTGGCTCAGTGGTTAACGAATCCGACTAGGAACCATGAGGTTGTGGGTTCGATCCCTGGCCTTGCTCAGTGGGTTAAGGATCCGGCGTTGCCGTGAGCTGTGGTGTAGGTTGCAGACGTGGGCTCGGATCCCGCGTTGCTGTGGCTGTGGCGAAGGCCGGCGGCTACAGCTCCTGTTAGACCCCTAGCCTAGGAACCTCCATATGCTGCGGGTGCGGCTCTAGATAAAGGCAAAAA
>PVHT021183699.1:34733101-34768670 GCA_004024745.2 Catagonus wagneri | reverse complement strand
AAAAAAAAAAAAAAAAAAAAACTTAAACACAGATATATAATGACAAAATAGGGGTTTCCTCAAGAAAGCAATGATGATTCAACACTGAAAGATCCATCTTTGTAACTGATTAATTCAATGAAGAAAAAACTCGTATGATTAAAATTAAGCACTTCTTGTTAAAAAAAATTACTAGTAAAATGTAAAGAAAAGAAACCATACCAAGAATCCAAAGAATAAAAAAAAATAAGGATCTCACACAACTCAACAACATAAAAACCAAACAACTTGGTTTAAAAATGGGCTAAGGCCTTGACAGACATTTTTCAAAGGAAACACACAGACTGTCAACAAGGACAAGAAAAAGAGCTCAGCATCGCCAGTCATTAGAGAAATGCAAATCAAAACCACAAAGAGGTATCACCTCAAATCTATCAGAATGCCTACTATCAAAAAGACAAGAAATTATAAGTGCTGGGGAGGATGTAGAAAAGAGGGAGCCCTTGCGCACTGCTGGTAGGAATGTAAACCGGTACAGCCACAATGGAAAACAATATGCAGTTTCTGCAAAATTTTAAAAATAGAACTACCATGTGATCCAGAAATCCCACTTGTGGATATATTTGGGAAAGAAATAAAATCACCATCTCAAAGAGATACCTGCACCCTCATATTTCACTGCAGCATTGTACAAAATAGCCTAGACATGGAAGCAACCAAAGTGTCCACTGACAGATGAACAGATAAAGATAATATTGTTTTGGCTCTTCTGAGTGTTTTGACTCTCTATGAAAACTTATAATCCAACTTGCAGATATTAACAAAACAACTTTCTGGGATTTTGCTTGGAATTGTGTTGAATCTCTAGACCAGATAATCTCTTGACAATATTATGTCTTTCTATTCACACACAAGGAATATTTCTCCATTTAATCAGTTCTGATTTTATATCTTCATCAGGGTTTTATAGTTTTCCTCATACAGATAATTTTGGGGGATGCTGTGTAAATGGTAATGTTCTTTTAATGTTAAATCCCCCTTTTAAAATTGCTTTTACAGGAGTTCCCTTCATGACTCAGTGGTTAATGAACCCAACTGGCATCCATGAGGACGTGGGTTCAATCTCTGGTCTCGCTCAGTGGATTAAGGATCCAGTGTTGCTGTGGGCTGTGGTGTAAGTCGCAGACGTGGCTCGGATTTGGTGTTGCTGTGGCGTAGGCCGGTGGAAGCTCCATATGCCATGTGTGCAGCCCTAAAAAAGACACAAAAAATTTGCTTTTATGTAGGAAAGCAATTGACTTTTGCATTTTAACTTTGTATCTTCAACCTTCCTATAATAATTTAGTCCTAAGAGCTTTTGTATTTATTCTTTCAGATTTTCTACATAGGTGATGTCATCTGAGAACAAAACAGTTTTATTTCTTCCTTCCCAGTTTGTACACCTTTTCTTGTCTCATTGTATTAGCTAAAATATGTTGAAAAGCAGTGATCTTGGTCCTGATCTTAGCAGAAAAGCTTTGAAATTGATTAAGAATGATGTTGGATGTGGGTTTTTTTGTAGGCGTCCTTTGTCTAGTTGAAGAAGTTCCCCCTCATTCTTATTTTGCTGAGAGTTTTTAAACATGAACATTGGGTTTTGTAAAACTATTTTTCTATGTCTTGATATGATCACGTGTTTTCCTTAGCCTGTTGAACTATACAAATGGATTTTAAAATTTGAACCAGGCTTGCACAGCTGAAATACATCCCACTTAATTGTGGTGTATAATTACTTTTATACTTTGTAAGATTTGATTTGCCAATATTTTGAGGATTTTTATCTCTACATTCGGGAGAAATGTTGATCTATAGTTTTCCTTTCTTGTAATGTCTTTGTCTGGCTTTGGTATTAGGATAATGCTGGCCTCAGAATGAGTTAGGAAGTATTTGATGGATTTCTATCTTCTAGAAGAAACTGTACAAAACTGATCTAATTTCTTTAAGTGTTTGGTAGAATTCACCAGTGAACCCATTTGAGCCTAATACTTTATATTTTGAAAAGTCATTAATCATTGATTCAATCTTGTTAATAGATAAAGACCTACTCAGATTGTCCATTTCTTCCTCTGCATATTTTGGCAGATTGGGTCTTTTAAGGAATTGGTTTGTTTCATCCAAGTTCAAATTTGCCAGCTTAAGAGTGGTTCAATGTATTCCTTTACTGTGTTTTTAATGACCATGGTATCTGCAATGATGACATTAATTAATGTGGTATCTGACATTAGTTTGGGGCAATTATTAGACATTATTGCTTCAAATATGTTTCTGTTCCTTCTTCTTCTGGTATTCCCATTAGGCATATCCTACAACTTTTGTATTTGTCCACCATTCTTGAATTTTTAGGTTTTTTTTTCAGACTTTTCCTCTTTGCTTTTTAGTTTGAGAAGTCTTTTGTTATTTCCTAAGCTCACAGACATTCTTCAGGCATGTCCTATCTACCAATGAATCCATCAAAGGCATTCGTCATTTCTGTTACACTTTTTAAAATCTCTAGCATTTCTTTTTTCATTATTTTTCAGTATTTCCATCTCTCTGTTTTCATTATCCACCTGCTTTTGGATGTTGTCTACTTTTTACATTAAAGTTAATATCATATTAACAATATATTTTTAAAAATTCTTGGCCTAATAATTCCAACATTCCTGCCATATCTGACTCTGGTTCTGATACTCATTTAGTCTCTTCAAGCTGTCTTTTGGTTGGTTTTGTGTTTTTGCCTTTTCCAATGCATTGTAATTTTTTGCTGAAAGATGGATGTGATGTACTAGGTAAAAGGAGTCGTAGTAAACAGAACTTTAGTAATGTAGTAGAAAGGTATGGAGGGAGGTGAAGCATTCTATAGTACTATAACTACATCCCAGTCTTTCGGTGATGCTGTGCCCCTGGAATGTAAACTTCACGAGTGCTTCTCGGTTTCCTCCTTGCTTGGAACAGACTGGCTGGAGGGACTGGGGTTGTGAATTTTTCTTCAAAGCATTAGTATGTAGTAGTAAAAAAGCATGTATAGCAGTATAAAGCATGTAGTAGGCAAAGCCAATCAGAGTTGAATATTCCTCTTCCTCCTTGTGATGTAATGCTGGCAGGTTAGTGTCTCGTAAAACAACTTCTCCTGAGGGGAGGTCTTGTTTTAAGGGGAACAGGATGCTCTTGCATACCTCAGAATGGTCTATTTCCCCTCCCCCGTCAGAAGCACAAGGGTGTATTTCTCTGATAGTCACTGTGAGGATCTGGTAGAGCTTTATGGAGATTAAACTCACAAAATGTGAGGGCCCCGCTCTGGCTAGGACTCTCTGGTATTTCTTCTCTCTCAGTGCTTGTCCACACTGAACCTTCAGCAATCCTTCAATTATAGTTCAGGTTTTCATACCCTCAAACTAGTTCCCATGGATGTTTCTGCTCTGATAAGTTTTGATTCTCTGTATCCACCTATCTGTATCTCCAATCTGAGGGGCAGTGGTTTGCCCTGTGATCTTATTTCTCTGACAGAGTAAGAAGAGTTGCTGATTTTTTAGTTTGTTTAGTTTTTGCTTGTTGCTGGGATGGAGTAAAGACTTTTAAAGTCCTTACATGATGAACTGGAAAGCATAAATCCTATCATTCATTTTTTATTCTAGTTACTGTATTTTTTTCATTACTATAAATTTTATTGTCTTGTTTCTAAATTTGCTTATTATGTATAATTTCTTGTTTCCCGATGAATTTTTTTTGTGTTTTACTTATTTCAAAATATTGCATTTAGGAAGTTCCTGCTGTGGCTCAGAGAGCTACAAACCCAACCAGTATCCACAAGGATGCAGGTTTGATCCCTGGCCTCATTCAGTGGGTTAAGGATTCAACATTGTCACGAATTTTGGTATAGGTCACAGATGTGGCTCGGTTCCCACATTGCTATGGCTGTGGTGTAGGCCAGCAGCTGTAGCTCCGATTAGACCCCTAGCCTGGGAACTTCCATATACTGCAGGTACAACCCTAAAATGGCAAAAAAAAAAAAAACAAAAAAAAAAACTGCATATAGTTACTTTATTTCTGGGCTTGGCAGTACCAGTATCTTAAGTCTTTGTAGATCTATTCCTGCTAGTTCTCACTCTCATGGTGCCTTCTTTCCTTGCATGTTTAGTAGGATTTAAAAAATGTGATCTGCTCATTTTACTTGTGAGAATTACTTGATTCCTGGGATGAATACAAGTTCCTCCAGAGAGAATTTTGTTGCTTCTCTCAGATGCTTGGGCAGACAGTTGGTCCAGAAGGACTGCAAACTAAAATCTCAGCTTGCGTGTTTTTGGATAATCTACGTATTGTGAATTTTGGCTGAAAACCTGTAAGAGAGATGTCTTTGGTTATAAATCTTCAGGAACTATTTTTCTTCCTCTATACAGTACCAAAAATCTATTCAAGAAAAGTTTTCTGCCATCTTCAAGGGTTGGGGGGGGTCAGTATTTGGGGGTCCCAGACATAAGGGAGAGGACTTCCCACCTTGGGTATACCTTCTTGTCCCTTGATCCCTGTGCTGCTGCAGCAACCAGAGCTCAAAATCATATGGTTTGGCAAATGTCCTCAAGACAAAAAGGTGACTGTACAACCCCAGTTACCCCTCTGAATTTCCATCTTGATTTGGTTTTGAGTCTCAGTATTCTTTCCCATCTTTCTATAATATTAACACTTTTAAAATAAAATTTTTATCTGAGGACAGCAGCTGCAGTGACACTAATCAACCCACAGTAAGTGCTCAATAAATAAAACTTTGCCAAGAAACAATATGACAACACACAAAAAAAATAAAAAAAAAGTTTTACCCCAAGGACTCAACCCCAAAATTACTTGAACTGATCAACAAATTCAACAAAGTAGCAGCATATAAGGTTAACCCTCAGAAATCAATCACATTTCTGCATACTAACAATGAAATATTAGAAAAAGAATACCAAAATACTTTCCCTTTTAAAATAGCACCCCCAAAAATCAAATACCTGGGAATAAACCTGAACAAGGAGGTGAAAGACTTATATGCAGAGAAGTACAAAACATTAATCAAGGAGATCAAAGAAGATACAAAGAAATGGAAAGATATTCCATGCTCATGGGCCGGAAAAATTAATATTGTAAAAATGGCGATACTACCTAAAGCAATCTACAGATTCAGTGCAATCCCTATCAAATTACCCATGACATTCTTCACAGAACTAGAACAAACAATCCAAAAATAGAACAAACAATCCAAAAATTTATATGGAACTACAAAAGACCCAGAATTGCCAGAGCAATTCTAAGGAACAAAAACCAAGCAGGAGGCATAACTCCTCCAGACTTCAGGCAATATCACAGGGCCACAGTAATCAAGACAGTGTGGTACTGGTACCAGAACAGACGTACGGACCAACGGAACAGAATAGAGAACCCAGAAATAAATCCAGATGCCTACGGTCAATTGATCTTTGACAAAGGAGGCAAGAACATAAAATGGGAAAAAGACAGTCTATTCAGTTAGTATTGCTGGGAAACTTAGACAGCTACATGCAAATCAATGAAACCAGAACACACCCTCAATACCATGCACAAAAATAAACTCCAAATGGCTTAAAGACTTAAATATAAGACAAGACACCATTAAACTCCTGGAAGAAAACACTGGCAAAACATTCTCTGACATCAGCCTTACAAATGTTTTCTCAGGTCAGTCTCCCAAAGCAACAAAAATAAAAGCAGAGATAAACCCATGGGACCTAATCAAGCTGACAAGCTTTTGCACAGCAAAGGAAACCAAAAAGAAAACTAAAAGACAACTTACAGAATGGGAGAAAATAGTGTCAAATGATGCAACTGACAAGGGCTTAAGCTCTAAAATACACAAACAACTTATGCAGCTCAACAGCAAAAAAGCCAACAACCCAATTGAAAAGTGGGCAAAGGACCTGAATAGACATTTCTCCAAAGAAGAGATGCAGATGGCCAACAAGCACATGAAAAAATGTTCAACATCACTGATTATTAAAGAAATGCAAATCAAAACTATGAGGTACCACCTCACACCAGTCAGAATGGCCATCATTAACAAGTCCATAAACAACAAATGCTGGAGGGGGTATGGAGAAAAGGGAACCCTCCTGCACTGCTGGTGGGAATGTAAGCTGGTACAACCACTACGGAAAACAGTGTGGAAGTACCTTAGAAAACTATACATAGAACTACCATATGATCCAGCAATCCCACTCTTGGGCATATGTCTGGACAAAAAATTTCCTTGAAAAAGACACATGCACCCACATGTTCATTACAGCACTATTCACAATAGCCTAGACATGGAAAAAACCCAAATGTCCATCAACAGATGACTGGATTAGGAAGATGTGGTATATATGCACGATAGAATACTAGTCAGCCATAAAAAAGAATAAAAATGTCATTTGCAGCAACATGGATGGAGTTAGACCCTCATACTGAATGAAGTAAGTCAGAAGGAGAAAGACAAATACCATATGATAACACATATCTAGAATCTAATAGACTGTATAACTGAACCTTTCTACAGAAAAGAAAATCACGAACTTGGCGAACAGACTTGTGGTTGCCAAGGTGGTAGGGGAGGGAGTGGGATGGTATGGTGGTCCAGGGTTAACAGTTGTAGACTATTGCCTCTGGGATGGAAAAGCAAGGAGATCCGGCTGTATAGCACTGGGAACTATGTCTAATCACTTGTGATTAATCCATACATGTATGTGTAACCAGCTCACCATGCTGTGCAGCTGGAAAATTGACAGAAATCCATAAACCAGCTATAATGGAAAAATAAAAAAAATTAAAAATAAAGTTTTAAAATTTTTATTCAACATTTTAACTTGTTTTTGGCATCTAGATTGATTAGGATTCCTAGGTCACTAGGTTGATAGAAACCTAATAGCCTAATGAACATAATTTTCAAACCCAATTTGTCCAGGTCCATAACATTTTTTAAAAGACATATCTTAGTCCACAGACCCTGTGGATAGAAATATCCCACAGTATCTACACTCTGTGCTCTATATTTCTCATGTCAATCAGAGCCCATAAACCCTGATCCATTATGAGATGGCATAGCATGAAAAAAACCTCTGCTTAATAAGGAAGATCTGGACCTGTCTGATACCCATGAGCTAGAATTTGACTGTAAATACAGAGTGAATCATTGAACAACATTTGCTGCAGCTTTACATGTCTTAGATTCCATCAGACAGAGGGCAGAACATGAACATTATGAGAAAATCAAAGCTAAGAAATAAAGAAGGTCCATAAAGAGAAGATGAGGATACTACTGAGTTGATAGGAGAAGGTAACAGAGGCAGAGAAACCTACAGGAGCCCAAGCGGTCAGGTCCACAAAGTTCCAAGTTCTAGAAAAGCACCCCATCCAGTTCAAATCTCTGGAATGCTGGTCTTTCTACAATTCCATTACTTTGATCTTCAGAACATATCCACCCTCTCCTTGATCCGTGAAATGGTTCCCCATCATGCATACTACCTTTTGTGACACTCTTTGAAACTGATGGAAACAGTAAAAATCTCCTACGACTATTTCATCAAAATCATGATGTAATACCATGCTAGATCCATAGCTGAGCACAGGATAACTTGGTACAGTACTGTTCCTCTACCTGAACTAGCTGAGTTTCAGATGACCTTGGTACGGTCTCACGTCCTCTGGAAAGCAATGGAAGCACTATCCATAAGGTGATTAGTTAAGCAAGTAAAAGTCCTGGGTCCTGCTATCATATCAAGGGGACTAATAAGCCAGGTCTTGGGATATATGCTATATGAACACTGTAAGTCTGACATAACCTCTACGTTGCTGTTTTTTTATTCCCAGTTATGCAAAAGAGAGTTAAAATAGGAGGCCTGAAAATGCTATCCTCAGGAAAGCATGCTTGAAAAGTCAGCCATTTGCTAGTGTCAAGGAAATCGGATTTTTAGTGTTCCCACAATTCCCCAAATGAAAAGGTCATTTACTACATCTAAACTGTTTGCACGACCAATGTAGTTTATGCTGAATATTTGCTTTCCTTACAGGATTCTGAAGTTTTTGTACATGCTATCCAGAGAGTGCCTATGTGACTGAACCTCAATAAAAGCCCTAGGCTCCTCCAGTTATCCTCTCTGACGTATGTGTTGTCACAATTTATAGGTGAAGGAATTAAGCACTTCCTTTGTAACTTTAAAGGAGAGTACTTAGAAGCCTGAATCTGGTTTCCTCTAGACTTCGCCTACTTTATCTCTTTCCTTTGCTTATTTTGTCTGTATCATTTTACTGGAATAAATCTTAGTCACAAGTACCTCTATATGTGGAATCCTATGAGTCCTAGGGAATCACTAAATCTGGGAATGCCCTTGGGGACCCCCGATGTAGCAAATGAAAAGTCATGAATTTATTGTACAGAAATAAGGACTCAGAGGGTACTGATAGCAAAAGAATAAGAAAGGAACAGATGTAAGTTGTGAAACCCAGAGCAAGAGAAGAGAGGCAAGGCTTGAGCCCAATAAGGCCTGAGAGAGGAAATGTGGCACCGATACCCCTGCTCTCTTAAGTAGGTGATAATGGGGGGTATTACAGATGGGCTACAAGAGGAGAGGACCTTGGTGTGGATGGGATTCAAAGACCCTGTATTTTTATCCTGAGCTCTGCTCTGTCTCTGATGGAAATGAAGTGGACAGACATTATACCCCATTCCATGACCCTTGTAATAGAAGATGCATCTGTGTGGTATGTATGTCACAGTTATGATTACGATCTTGTGACTTACCTCTCCCTCCCTTCCTACCAGTGCCAGGACTCTCAGAAACCACAGGAGCATTGGCTGTCGTCCAGAGGCCAGATCCACTCTGGTGGTTTCCACAAGACATGTGGTGTCATGTACCTTCTTAAGTCCTGAGGTAAGATAGGAAGCCACAAGGACTAAAACACCATGTCTTCTACTCATCTATGTAATAATAACAGAAAAGTGGCCAATATATTAGAATTGAAAACACTGAATACAGTCATACGACAGCAGAAGCAGGTAAGTGTATTCATTAAAATAGAAGCTAGAAGCAAAAGATACATGGAAGCTCTATAGAGATAAACAGGACCTTAGCCTTTTATTTTTGCTTTTCAGGGCCACACCTGTGGCATATGAAAGTTACCACGTTAGGGGTCGAATTGGAGCTACAGCTGCCACCCTATGCCACAGCCACAGCCACATGGGATCTGAGCCATGTCTGTGACCTACAGCACAGCTCACTGCAATGGTGGATCCTTAACCCACTGAGCAAGGCCAGGGATTGAACCTGTATCCTTATGGATCCTAGTCAGGTTCTTTACCACTGAGCCATGATGGGAACTCTGGATCTTAGCTATTTAAATGTGAATGCTTGGTATCACAGGGCAGAGAATTTGGTCTTTTTGTTGGATCCAGAGAGTCTTCTATATCTAGAGCTCAACACTGTTCTCTTGCTCCCTCTCATCCTTCCCTTTCCCAACAAGGGGAAGGCTGCTTCTGGATGAGAGATGGAGAATGAATGGTAGGAATAAGAATCAGCAAAGTGTGAACAAGGAATGGGAGAGGAGGACAAGACTAGGGATTAGGAAGAGCTGTATATGGAATATCTGGTATGGGAATAAGAGTTAAAGGTAAGGATCAAGAAAAGAGAAGTTGGGAAAAAAATAACAAAGGCCCAAAGTCTCCTGGGTGAACAGGCAGCAGCATGTAGGAAGCCACAGGTCTTGGGCTAGGACCGGCGGGATTAGCCATAAAAGAGGAGGGTCACTACATGGATGGAATCTAGAGGGAAGGGATGTGACCTAAAATCATGAAGGCAGGCAGAAGGAAATTCCTTAAACTCATATGGTGTCCTCCAGATCTATCATGCAAAAAGTAGAAAGAACAGTAGGCCAAAACTCAAACAAAAAGGTGATATACACTTGGGGGAGAGGGGTTACCACTTGGGTATCCTGGCCCAAAGTCAGTTTCCTGCCAAAATCCCTATACTCTGAGGAAGGGCTGACTGTTAAAGAATCCAGGCTGCTCCTGAGAGACCCTGGAGCTAAGAACGATGGCAAGAAATTCTATCTCTGATAGAAAAGGGCACAAAGAGAGCAAGAATATCCAGGGACGTACGGGCCCAGTGATGAAGTGACCCTGATGTCCTGGATATTGCTGCAATGGCCCTGAGAGAAATTCAAATCAAAATGATGATGAGAGATCACCCCACATCAGTTAGAATAGCTATTAGCAAAAACACAAAATAACAAATTCTGGCAAATATTTAAAGAAAAGGGAACACTTGTGTGCTGTTGGTAGGAATGTAAATTGGTACAGCCACTATGGAAAACACTATGAAGTCACCTCAAAGAATTAAAAGTAGAATTACCATTTAATCTACAAATCCCACGTCTAGGTATATAATCTAAATTGAAGCCAGGATCTCAAAGAGCTATCTGCACTCTCATATCCACTGGAGCTTTATTCACAATGCTGAGATATGGACAGAGCCTAAATATCCTTCAACAAATGAACGGATAAAGAAAATGTGATCTATATCAAGAAAATGTGTGGAGTTCTCACTCTGTCACAGTGGGTTAAGAATCTGGCATTGTCTATGTGGTGGTTTGGGTTTGATCCCCAGCCCCATGCAGTGGGTTAAGGATCTGGTGTTGCTGGAGCTGTGGCTCAAATTCGATCCCTAGCTAGGGAAATTCCATATGCTGCTAGTGAGGCCAAAAAGAAAAAAAAAGGAAAATGTGTGCACACATATGCATTACTTGTAATATTATTATTTAGGAATAAAAAAGAGTGAAATCCTGCCAGTTTGCAACAACATGGATGGACCTGGAACACATTACGCCAGGTGAAATAAGCAAGGCACAGGATACTGCATGACCCCACCTTTATGGGGAATCTAAAATAGTCAAACTTGGAGTTTCCATCATGGTACAGTGGAAGTGAATCCAACTAGGAATGATGAGGTTGCAGTTTTGTCCCTGGTCTCACTCAGTGGGTTAAGGTTCTGGCATTGCCATGAGTTGTTGTATAGGTTGCAGACCTGGCTCAGATCTGGCATTGCTGCGGCTGTGGCGTAGGCCAGCAGCTATAGCTCCAATTCAACCCCTAGCCTGGGAATTTCCATATGCTGCTAGTGCAGCCCCAAAAAGAAAAAAAAAATGAAGAAAAAAAATACTCAAACTCATTATTTAGACTAGTCATTATTCTACTAGTCTAAATAGTAGAATAATGATTACCAGGCTGAGAGGAAGGGGAAATGGATAAGTGTCTGAGTAAATACCAGAGGTCTACTGTACAACATAGGGCCTATAATTAACAATACTGTATTGTATACTTAAAACTTGCTAGGAAAGTAATTTTTTTGTATAATGATTTTTATCGTTTTCATTATAGCTGGTTTACAGTGTTCTGTCAATTTTCTACATACAGTGTGGTGACCAGTTACACATACATGTATAGATTCATCACCAGTGATCATACACAGTTTCCAGTGCTATACAGCAGAATCTCATCGCCTATCCATTCCAAAGGCAATAGTCTGCATCTATTAACCCTAGACTTCTAGTCCATCCCACTCCCTCTCCCTCCACCTTGGCAACCACAAGTCTATTCTCCAAGTCCATGAGTTTCTTTTCTGTGGAAAGATTCATTTGTGCAGCAGATCCCAGATATAAGTGATATCATATGGTATTTGTCTTTCTCTTTCTGACTTACTTCACACTCAGTATGAGAGTCTTTAGTTCCATCCATGTTGCTGCAAATGGCATTATTTTATTCTTTTTTATGGTTGAGTAGTATTCCATTGTGTATATATACCATATCTTCCAAATCCAATCATCTGTTGACGGACATTTGGGTTGTTTCCATGTCTTGGCTATTGTGAATAGTGCTGTAATGAACATGCAGGTGCTTGTGTTTTTTTCAAGGAAAGTTTTGTCCAGACATATGCCCAAGAGTGGAATTGCTGGGTCATATGGTAGGTTCTATGTATAGTTTTCTAAGGTACCTCCATACTGTTTTCCATAATGGTTGTACCAGCTTACATTCCCACCAACAGTGCAGGAGGGTTCCCTTTTCTCCACACCCCCTCCAGAATTTGTTGTTTGTGAACTTATTAACGATGGCCATTCTGACTGGTGTGAGGTGGTACCTCATAGTAGTTTTGATTTGCATTTCTCTAATAATCAGTGATGTTGAGCATTTTTTCATGTGCTTATTGGCCGCCTGTCTATCTTTTTTGGAGAAATGTCTATTCAGGCCCTTTGCCCATTTTTCAATTGGGTTGTTGGCTTTTTTGCTGTTGAGTCATATAAGTTGTTTATATATTTTAGAGATTAAGCCCTTGTCAGTTGCATCATTTGACACTATTTTCTCCCATTCTGTAAGTTGTCTTTTTGTTTTCTTTTTGGTTTCCTTTGCTGTTCAAAAGCTTGTTAGTTGATTAGGTCCCATGGGTTTATCTCTGCTTTTATTTCTGTTGCTTTGGGAGACTGACCTGAGAAAACATTTGTAAGGTTGATGTCAGAGAATGTTTTGCCTATGTTCTCTTCCAGGAGTTTGGTGGTGTCTTGTCTTATATTGTAAGCCATTTTGAGTTGATTTTTGTGCATGATGTGAGAAGTAATTCTTATGTTAAGGGCCTGTACCACAGAAAAAAAAATATTTACTTTAATAAATAAAGGGATGGAATGAATCTTTTGGATCTAATGGACACGTTTATGACCTTGATTTTGGTGATCTTATGGGAAAATACTTATCTCTAAATTCAGCAAGTTATATATATTAAATATGCACAGTTTTCTATACGTCAATCAGGTCTCAATATAGCGGGTTTTAAAAGAATTTTTTTTTTGTCTTTTTGCCTTTATCTAGAGCCACATCTGCGGCATATGGAGGTTCCCAGGCTAGGGGTCTAACAGGAGCTGTAGCTGCCGGGCTTCGCCACAGCCACAGCAATGTGGGATCCGAGCCACGTTTGCAACCTACACCACAGCTCACGGCAACGCCAGATCCTTAACCCACTGAGCAAGGCCAGGGACCAAACCCACAACCTCATGGTTCTTAGTCGGATTCGTTAACCACAGAGCCACGAAAGAAACTCCGGTTTTAAAAGAATTTTAAGAGAATACTAGGAATAGCTGTACCCCAATGAAATGGATAACATACATGAACTGGAGAAATTCCCCAAGACATATAAACTATGAAAACTGACCCAAGAAGAAACAGAAGATCTGAATAGACCTATACGAGATTGAATCACTAATCAAAAACTTCTCAACAAGAAAAGTTTAGGATCAAGTGCCATTGCTATTGAATTCTATACAAACAGTTAAAGAAGAATTAATATCAATCCTTTTCAAACTCTTCCAGAAAAGAGGAGAGAGTGCATTTCTGTAATCTTCTGTGAGGCCAGTATTACCCTCATATCAAAGCCAGACAGGTATACTACAAGAAAAGAAAACTGTATGTCAATATATCTTATGAATACAGATGCAAAAACCTCACCAAAATAATAAAATTAAAATATTAGTACAGCATATTAAAAGGACTGCACACCATGACCAAGTGGAATTTATTCTGAGAATTTAAGGTTCAACATACAAAAACCTCACAAACAGAGCACATTAATGGAACAAAGAGGAGAAAATCACATGATCCTCTCAACTGATGTGGTGAAAGCTTCTGATAAAATCCAACAACCTTTTAGGATAAAAACACTCAGAAAACAAAAAATGAAAAATCCCCACACAATAAAGGGCTTTTATGAAAAAACCCCAGCTAACATCTCACTCAAAGATAAAAGACTAAGACCGTTCCCTCCAAGATTAGGAATAAGACAAGAATACCCACTTTCACTGTTTTTCAACACTGTACAGAAGTTCTAACCAGCAATCAGGTAAGAAAAAAGAAATTAAGAACATCTAAATTGGGAAAGTTCCCCAGTGCGACTTTGCAGGTTACAAACCCGACTAGTATCCATGAGGATGCAGGTTCGATACTGGCCTCACTCAGTGGGTTAAGGATCTGGCATTGTTGTGCCCTGTGATGTATGTAGGTCATAGATGTGGCTTGGATTCCATGTTTCTGTGGCTGTTGCATAGGGTGTCAGCTGCTGCTCCAATTTGACCCCTAGCCTGGGAACTTCCATATGCTATAGGTGCGGCCCTAAAAAAAAAAAATGCAGAAAAAGAAAAAAAAAGGGAGTATCTAAATTGGAAAGAAAAGAGTAAAGTCATCTCTTGTTCACAGATGACATGATCCTACTTCTCTATGTTCACAGATGACATGATCCTATGAGCATGTCAAATCATTTTTTAAAAACTATCAGAGCTAATAAATGAAGTCAGCAAAGCTGCAGATACAAGATCAACACACAAAAACCAGCTGTGTGTTATTATACGTCAGAAATGAACAAACTGAAAAGAAAATCAAGAAAACAATTCCACAATTCACAATAGTATCAAAAAGAATAACACATCTAGGAATAAATTCACTCAGGGAGGTGAAAGACTTGTACGTGGAAACTACAAAATGTTGCTGAAAGAAATTATACAAGGCCCAAATAAATGGGTAAACACCTTGTGTTCATGGATTTGAGGACTTAATTTTTGCTAAGATGGAAATATGGTTAGCTCACCCTATCCACAGAATACACATCCATAGATATGGAGTTGGACTATGCTTTGCTATTTTATATAAAAGACTTGAGCATCTTGGATTTTGGTATCCACAGGAGGGCCTGGAACCAACCCCCTGCAGATACCGAGGGACAGCTGTACTCCACAAAGTGGTCTACAAATCCAATGCAATTCCTACCAAAATTCCAATGGTTTTATTTACAGAAATGAAAACACAGATTTTCAAATTCTTTTGGAATTTCAATGAATCCTGAATAGCCAAAACAATCTTGAAAAAAATAAGAACAAATGTGGAGAGCTCACATTTTCCAATTTCAAAATTTACTACAAAACTACAGTAATAAAAAACAGCAGTACTGGCATAAGGACAGACATAGTGCAGGGACACCTGGATATCCATATGCAAAAAATGAAGTTGGATTCCTACCACCATATATAAAAATTAAAATGGATCAATGACCTAATTACAAAACTAAGCCATAAAATTCTTGTAAGAAGACAAAGGAGTAAAATCTTTTGAGCTTGAATTGGGCAATGGATTCTTAGATATGAGACCAAAAACATGAGCAAAAAAGAAAAAATAAATAAACTACTTCATTAAAATTAAAAACCTTTGGAGGAGTTCCCAGTGTGGTTCAGCGGGTTAAGAACCTGACTAGTATTCATGAGGATGCATATTTGATCCCTGGCCTTGCTCAGTGGGTTAAGGATCTGGCATTGCCACAGCTGTAGCACAGGTTGCAGATGCAGCTTGGATCCTGAATTGCTGTACCTGTGGTATAGGTTGGCAGCTGCAGCTCCAATTTGATCCCTAGCCCAAGAGCTTCCATACGCTGCAGGTGTGGCCCTAAAAAGATGAAAAAAAAAAAAAAAAAAAAACCTTTGGAGTTCCCACTGTGGCACAGTGGGTTAAGAATCCAGTTGTAGGAGTCCCCATCGTGGCACAGCGGAAACATATCTGACTACGAACCATGAGGTTGTTGGTTCAATCCTTGGCATTGCTCAGTGGGTTAAGGATCCGGCACTGCTGTAGCTGTGGTGTAGGCTGGCAGGTACAGCTCCGATTTGACCCCTAGCCTGGGAACCTCCATATGCCACAGGTGTGGCCCTAAAAGAAAAGAAAGAAAGAAAAAGAAAAAGGGAATCCAGTTATAGTGGCTCAGGTTGCTGCAGAGGCATGTGTTCAATCTCTGGCCTGGGAACTTCCATATGTCACAGGTGCACCCATAAAAAAAATTCAAAAATTTTGTGTAGCAAAGGTCATTGTCAGAAGGCAAAAATAAAATGTGCAAATAGAAAATATTTGCAGATCATATATCTGGTAAGGGTCTAGTATCCAGAATATATAAAGGACTCTTATAACTCAACAACAAAAATGTAAACAAGCCAGTTTTAAAATGGGCAAACGACTTGAATAGACATTTCTCCCAAGAAGTTATGCAAATGGCCAACAGGCATATGAAAAGATGCTCAATATCATTATTCATTAGAGAAATGCAAATAAGAACTACAATGACATACCACTTCACACCCATTAGGATGACAATTAAAAACAGAACAAGTATTGGAGAGAATGCAAAGAATTTAGAACTCTCATATGTTGCTAGTGGGAATGTAAAAAACGATTCAGCTGTGGTTCCTCAAAATGTGATTCAGCACTTTTAATCCTAAGCACAAAACCCACAGGAATTGAGAACAGGTATTCAAATAAATACTTGTACATGAATATTTACACAAGCACTATTTGCGATAAACAAAAGTAGGTAAAACTCAAATGTTCATCAGTGGATGAACAGATAAGCAAAATGTGGTATATACATATAACAGAATATCACTCAGCCACAAAAAGGAATGAAGTACCAATACAACATGGATAAACATTTTTTTTCAATTTTTATGATTTTTATTTTTTCCATTGTAGTTGATTTACAAACATGGATGAACATTAAAAAAATTATGCTAAGTGAAACAGGCAGACACCCAAACTCACATATTGCCTGATTCCACTTAATTTTTAAATTTTTATTTTTTGTCTTTTTGTCTTTTAGGGCCACACCCACAGTATAAGGAAATTCCACAGCCACAGCAACACCAGATTCAAGCCACATCTGCAACCTACACCACAGCTCATGGCAACACCGGATCCTTAACCCACTGAGCGAGGCAGGAATCGAATCTGCATCCTCATGGATACTAGTCAGATTTGTTAACTGCTGAGCCATGACAGGAACTCCCCTTCATGATTCCATTTATATGCATTATCCAGGATATAAATCAATAGAGATATAAAGCAGACTGACTAGTGGTTTTGTCAGGGGCTGGAGGAGGGAGAAATGGGCAGTAACTGCTTAATGGGTTCAGAGATTTTTTTGCAGGTGATGAAAATGTTTTAGAACTACACTGAAGTGTTGGTTGTGCAACATTGCGAATTTACTAAATGTCACTGAATTGTTCACTTTAAAATGAGTTTATATTAATTTTACTTTTTTTCAATAAACTTATTTTTCCAATACAATTTATCATCCAAAAGAAAGTATAACCCTCCCTTCCTCACCACCCCCACCCAAGGGTTGATATAAAAAAGTACAGACAAAAATAACAGGAGAAATTTTTCACAAACCTTGAGCAAGCATAGAATTACTGGACAGGACATAAAAAGCACTAACCATTAAAAAAAACTAATAAATTGTACTTCAACCAAATTTAAGTCTTTTCTTATTTACAGAGCAAGATAATTAAAACAAAGCTACAAATAGGAAAAAGATTCACAATACATTTACCTGATAAAGGACTCACCTTAAATAGATAAAGAAATTTAACAAATCAATATTAAAAGATAACCCAATAAAAAAAATGGGCAAAAGTCTTGAACAGATAACTTCAAAAAAGAAGATATACGAATAGCCGAAAAGTACCTGAGGAGATGTTTACTATAATCACTAGAAAAACACAAACTAAAGCCACAGTAAGACACTACTAGACACCCAGTAGAGTTAAAGGACTGACAGGTGGCAAGGAGGTGGAGTATCTGGAACTCTCATTTATTGCTGTAGAGTGATACAATTACTTGAGTAAACCATTTGGAATTTCTAACAGAGACTTAAAAAAAAAAAAAACCTGACCCTATGATTCAGCCATTCCACTCTTAGAAATTTACTAGAGTGGAATGAAGCATTCATACTCTGCAGAATACATGAGTGCATCTCTCTCTATATATAGACACACATATACATACAAACACACATATATATTTTTAAAAACTGAACTCAATCCAGAATACACAATGACAGGAGAATGGACAACCAAATTGTGATGTATTCGTACAATGGAATATTACTCAGCAATAAAAAGGAACAAAGATCTCAGAGTTTCCACTGTGATGCAGTAGCTTAAGAATCTGACTGCAGCAGCTCAGGGTGCTGCAGAGGAGCAGGTTCCATCCCCAGCCTGGCACAGGGGGTTAAAGGGTCCAGCATTGCTGCAGCTGGGGCATAGGTCACAGCTGTGGCTTGGATTCAATTCCTGGCTGGGGAACGAACTTATGCTGCAGGTACGGCCATAAAAAAAAAAAAATTGTTCTCACAGCAATATGAACAAGATGGTAAACAGAATGAAAGAAAAAAATTCAGACACAAGGGTACATATGGTATGATTCCATTTATATACAATTCCAGAACAGGGAAAACTAGTCTATGAGGATCAAAATCAGAACAATGGTTGTCTCTGGGAGAAGGTGTCAGTTACCGGAAAGCGGCTGGAGGGAACTTTCAGGAGTAATGGGAAATCTAGACTTGGGTGACGTTTACATGGGTGTACACACTGCCAAAATCCACACACTTGTACTCTTAAAAATCCATGCATTTTATACACGTAAAATACTCGTCAATATTTGTTTTAAAATCAGACAGGCATTAGACTTCTCTACAGCAACACTCAAAGCAGGAAGATAATAGAGAAATGTCTACCAAGTTCTGAAGGAAAGAGTGTGGACCATGAGGAAGGTGGTCAAAAGGCACAAGTTCCCAGTTATAAGATAATTAAGAGCTAGGTATGTGATGTACAACTGCTGAGTGATATATATGACACTTGTTAAGAGAGTAAATCTTGAGTTTTCATCACAAGGAAAAATTTTTTTCTTCTTATTGTATATATATGAGATGATGGATGCTAACTAAACCTACTGCAGTAATCATTTCACAATATATGAAAGTCAAACCATTATGCTGTTGTACACCTCAAACTTACACAGTGATGTATGTCAATTACATCTCAATAAAACTGGAGAAAAAAGATAAGATTTATTTTATTTTATAAATTTTTTATATTTATTTTTTTGTCTTTTTAGGGCCACACCTGCAGCAAACGAAGGTTCCCAGGCTAGGCGTCAAATCAGAGCTGTAGCCACTGACCTGCTTCCTTACGGATACTAGTCAGATTTGCTTCTGCTGAGTCACAACAGGAACTCCGAATTTTTTTTTTTTTTTTTTTAAGAGGAGCCCACAGAGTTCCCACCATGGCTCAGCAGTAACGAACCCAACTAGGATCCATGAGGATGCAGGTTCTATCCCTGGCCTCGCTCAGTGGGTTAAGGATCCAGTGTTGCCATGAGCTGTGGTGTAGGTCGTAGACGTGGCTCGGACCCCACGTTGATGTGGCTGTGGTGTAGGCCAGCAGTTGCAGCTCTGATTTGACCCCTACCCTGGGAACTTCCATATGCTGCAGTTGCGGCCATAAAAAGACAGGGGAAAAAAAAGGGGGGGGGAGCCTGTTGGTTCACAAATAGGCCCTAAACACAGAGGGCAAGGATAGACCTAAGAAAGACACAGATACTCCGTATTAGGAGGTGGCAGGTTTAATAAGCAAGGGATCTTACTTGCAAGGTTTGTCTTGGGTAGCTGCAGAGAAGGAGACCTTTGCACCCACCTGCCAGAATCCTAAAAGTTTATATAGGGGCCTTAACAGGGTTTAGTCACTTATACCATGCAGATGTCAACAACCTCTGTCAAGGCTGCATCCTTGAAATGGCTCCCACTGTGGGAATGGCAGGGAGGGAGTGATGAGCCCCCAGTTACTCAGGTCTGGCTCAAGGGTCAACGAGCATCACTCCTTCGGGATGCTCCTCCAACAGAGCTTAAGGAGACTCATCAACTAAATATAATGCAATGTCCTGGACGGGATCCTGGAACAAGAAAGGGATACTTGGAAATCTGATTAAACTATGGATTTTAGTTAATAATAATAATAAATGAGCATCTGTCCATTAATTATAAAAATTGTACTATTTCTTACTAATTTACAAAAGTAAATTGTTAGTAGAGAAATCTGAATGCGGAGCATGTGGGAACCTCTGTACTATCGTGGTGATTTTCTTATACAACAAAAAACTTATCATTAAAACAATAATAAAAATAAAGATAAAATAATATAAAATTTAAAAACCTTTGTGTGGGTCTCAAAATATTTGTAAAACTATGTTTTACACCAGTGAAAAGGCAGGAGGCAAACACTCCGATCACTAACTTGGGTGATGGTTATAAGGCATGTTCACTTTGTGAGAAACTTTATTGAGATTTACCTCTGAATTGGATGCATTTTTCAATAAAAACATATTTCACATCTGTACAATGGGTATATTAATAAAATGTACCTAATTTATCTACAGGGCAGAATGCAATAACCTATGCACAATATTCCCAATAACATATGTATACAATAATAAATTTCAGAACACAATAAATCCTCAGTAAATGTTGTATATTGTTATAATTAAAAGGATTAAGAATATCCCTAATTTACATTTTAAAAATTCTGGAGGAGGAGGGAGGAAAAGAATGAGGAGCATATATGAAAAAATACAACGCAATTATCTCTATTCTTTCAGTGGTATTCTTTTTTTTTTTTTTGTCTTTTTGCCTTTTCTAGGGCCGCACCCATGGCATGTGGAGGTTCCCAGGCTAGGGGTCTAACAGGAGCTGCAGCCACTGGCTGACGTCACAGCCACAGCCATGCAGTATCCGAGCCGTGTCTGCAACCTACACCACAGCTCACAGCAACACCAGATCCTTAACCCACTGAGCAAGGCCAAGGATTGAACCTACAACCTCATGGTTCCTAGTCGGATTCGTTAACCACCGAGCCACAATGGGAACTCCTTAGTGGTCATTCTTGATCTTTTAAAAACATATATAAGTTTATCTATCAATATAAAATCTAAACATAAAACGTAATGCTTCCCTTTTCATTTCATTGAACAGTTCCCCTTATTTTGTTATGTTTGTCCATTCTGATCTCTTTTTGAAAGTGTTTTTTGAATTATAAAATTATTGTTTCATAATCTATTTCTTTTTTGTCTTTTTAGAGCCACACCCATGGCATATGGAAGTTCCCAGGCTAGGGGTCGAATTGGAGCTGTAGCTGCCGGCCACACCACAACCACAGCAATGCCAGATCCGAGGTGCATCTGCAACCTACACCACAGCTCATGGCAATCCTGGATCCTTAACCCACTGAGCAAGGCCCGGAATCAAACCCATGTCCACATGGATACTAATCGGGTTCATTTTCACTGAGCCACAATGGGACTCCTAGTATTTAAATATAAGAATACATCTTTTTAAAAAAGGCAGAAGTTGATAATTCTAATAGGTAGCTAATGGATTCATTCATTCATACTTTTTTACATATATAAATTTTTTAATATTAAAAAGGGGAAAGTAATCACTGGAAGCCTGGCCATCTTTTTATTAAGAATAAACTGTATGAAAATTCGGAAAAAATGGAGTTCCCATTGTGGCTCATCAGGTTAAGAATCCAACATAGTGTCCATAAGGACACAGATGTGATCCTTGACCTCACTCAGTGGGTTAAGGATCTGGTATTGCTGCAAGTTGCAGCATAGATCACAGATGCAGCTCAGATCCAGTGTTGCTGGTGCTGTGGCTGTGGTGTAGCCTTTGGCTGCAGCTCCGATTTGACTCCCAGCCAGTAACTTCAATATGCCACAGGTACAGCCATAAAAAGAAAAAAATTGGTAAAAATATTCTGTGATAATCTACCTGGAAAAAGAATCTGAAAAAGAATGGATGTGTATATAGGTATAACTGAATCAATTTGTTGTACGGCAGAATCTATCACACCATTATAAGCCAACTATACTTTAATAAAACTTTAAAAAAATGAAAAATAAAATAAAATTTGGTAAAAATAAACTAGGGAGTTCCCTGGTGGTCTAATGGTTAGGATTCGGTACTTTTACTGTTGAGGCCTAACTTCACCCCTAGTCTGGGAACTGAGATCCCATATGAAATCACTGCATGCTACATCCAAAAAACCCCACCACCACTAATAAAAAAAACAAAGAAAACTGGTAAGATAAATTAATAAAACCTAATCTTTGAAATCTTTCGTTGGGGGGAGTAGCCCGATGGCAAAGTAGGGAGACCCTGACCTCATGGATATACCAAAATTACAACTATTTACAGAGCAACTACTGATGAAAAAAAACAGAAGACTAGCAGAAAAGATACACAACTAAAGATATAAAGAAGGAACCACAATGTGGAATGGTCAAGACCCATAACCCTAGAAGGGCAATTCATAAACAGGAGGACAACTATAATTGTAGAGGTTCTGCCCAAGGAGAGTGATGTGAGCCTTTCACTGGACTCCCTGATCCAGAAGTCAACTGTGCCTCTATACACTTACAACAAATTATCAGAAAGAGAAATTAAGACAAAAATCAAGAAAACAAACCCATTTACAATCGCATCAAAAAGAATAAAATACCTAGGAATGAATATTAGCTAAGGAGGTAAAAGATCTTTACTTGGAAAACTAGAAGAGGCTATTAAATGAATTGAAGTAGACCCAAACAGATGGATAGATGTATCATGTTCATGGACTGGAAGAATTATCACGGCCAAAATGACCCAAAGCAATATACAGATTCGATATAATCCCTATCAATATGCTAACAGCATTCTTCATAGAAATAGAAAAAATAATTTTAAAATTTGTATGGATCAATCTCGGCATATATCTGGAGAAAACCATAATTCAAAAAGATAACGCACTCCAATGTTCACTGTACCACTATTTACAATAGCTAAGACATAGAAGCAACCTAAATGTCCATCAAAAGAGAAAAAGATAAAGAAGATGTGATACAATATACAATGGAATGTTACCCAGCCATAAAAAAGAATGAAACACTGCCATTTGCAATAACATGGATGGACCTGCAGATTACCATAGTGCGTGAAGTAAGGCAGACAGAGACAAATATCACATGGTATTGCTTATATGTGGAATCTAATAAAAATGATACAAAAGAACTTAATTATAAAACAAACAGGAGATTGGATTAAGATGGCAGAATATAAGGACTGGCAGAATATATGGCAGATTGATAATTTACTTCTCTCATAAAAATAACAAAATTACAACCAAATGTCAAGCAACCTTCAACCAAATGGACTGGAAACTTTCAAAAAGATATTCTATTCCAGAGGACAAAGAAGAGAGACCACATTAAGAGGCAGGAGGGGCGATTACACAATAGAAGCAACCCCATACCTCCCAGGTGGGAAGCCCCACAGACTGGAAAGTAACTGTACCACAGAGACTCACCTTCAGGACTGAGAATTCTGAGCCCCAGATCAAATCCCCACACCTGGAGATCTGTCACAGGGAGAAAGAGCCCCCGGAACATCTGGCATTGAAGGCCAGTGGGGCTTGTGCGCAGAAGCTCCACAGGACTGAGGGAAATGGAGACCCCATTCTTGAAAGGCACACACAGACTTTCACGTGCACTAGGTTCCAGGACAAAGCAAAGTGTCCAAAGGAATCCAGGTCGAACCGACTGCAATTCTTAGAGGATCTCCTGGGAAAACAGGGGTGACTGTGGCTTGCTGTGGGGGAAGGGCATTGGAGACAAAGCTCTTGGGAACATTCATCAGCCTGCATTTCTCTGGAGGTAGAAATTTTTTGGAAAGCCTGGCCCTCCCATCAGCACTGAGAGGCCCCAAACCAAACAATAATCCAGGTGGAATCACAGCCCCACCCATCAGTAAACAGGCTGCCTAAAGACCCCTCAGGCACAGAGCCACCCCTAATCTCACCCAGAGACAAAGCCCCACCCACCAGAGGGAAAGGAACCAGCCCCACCTACTAGTGAGCAGGCACCAGTCCCTTCCATCAGGAAGCCTACAGCAAGCCCCCCCATACCAACTTCAGCCACAGGGGAGGCAAACACCAGAAGTAAGAAAGGCTACAACTCTATTGTCTGCAAAAACATCACCACACCAAAAATCTATAAAAGTGAAAAGACAGAAAACTATAACTCAGATAAGGAAGAAAGAAAAAAAACCCAGAAAAACAGCTCAGTGATGAGGAGATTACCACACTCCCAGAAAAAGACTTTAGACTGCTCATGCTGAAGATGATACAAGACACTGGAAATAAACTGGAGGCAAAGATTGATAATTTACAAAAAACACTGAGCAAAAAATTACAAGATATAAAAATTAAGCAAGAAGAGATGCGGAGTTCCCGTCATGGCTCAGTGGTTAATGAATCCGACTAGGAACCATGAGGTTGCAGGTTCGATCCCTGGGCTCGCTCAGTGGGTTAAGGATCCGGCATTGCCATGAGCTGTGGTGTAGGTTGCAGACGCAGCTCAGATGCTGCGTTGTTGTGGCCATGGCAAAGGCCGGCAGCTACAGCTCCTGTTAGACTCCTAGCCTGGGAACCTCCATATGCTGCCGGTGCGGCCCTAGATAAGGTAAAAAGACAAAAAAAAAGAAGAAGAAGAGATGCAAAATACAATAACTGAAATAAAAATTTCATTACAAGCAGCTAACAGCAGAATACAGGAGGCAGAAGAACGAATAAGCGAGGTGGAGGACAGATTAGTGGAAATCACTAATGTGGAAGAGAAAAGAGAAAAAAGATTGAAAGGAAATGAGGAGAGCCTCAGAGAACTCTGGGATAAGGTTAAACACACCAATATCCATATTATAAGGGTGCCAGAGGGAGAAGAGAGAACGAGAAGGGGACAGAAAAAGTATTCGAAGAGATAATAGCCAAAAACTTCCCTAACATGGGAAAGGAACCACTCACTCAAATCCAGGAAGCACGAGTACCACATAAAACAAACCCAAGGAGGAACACCCCAAGACACATATTAATCAAAATGACCAAAATTAAAGACAAAGAGAAAATATTGAAAGCAGGTAGGGAAAAGAAACAAATAACATACAAGGGTTATCAGCAGATTTTTCAGCTGAAACTCTGCAGGCCAGAAGGGAGTGGCATGATATACTTAATGTGATAAAAGGAAAAAATCTCCAACCAAGATTACTTTACCCAGCAAGGCTCTCATTCAGATTTGAAGGAGAAATCAAAACCTTTAAAGATAAGCAAGGGTTAAGAGATTTCTGCAACATTAAACCAGCTTTACAACAAATACTAAAAGAATTTCTCTAGGCAGAAAAGAAAAGGCCACAACCAGAAACAAAAATACCACAAATGACAAGGCTCACCAGTAACGGCATATATACAGTAAAGATACTAAAACATCCATGCACAATTGTGCTACAAAAATCAGAAATCATGAGAAGAGAGAACAAATGCAGGACACTGGAGATGCATTTGCAATTAAGGAACAAACAACTTAAAACAATCTTGTTTACGTATAGACTCCTGTATCAAAACTTCAGGGTAACTGTAAATCAAAAATCTACAATTGGTAAATAAATTTAAAAAATCAGTTCAAACACAACATTAAAGATAGTCATCAAACCACAAGAGGAGACAACAAGAGAATAAGGGAAGAAAAAAGAGCAACAAAAATCCAAAACAGTTAATAAAATGGTAATAAGAACATACATATCAGGAGTTCCCATTGTGGCTCAGTGGTTAACAAATCTGACTAGGACCCATGAGGTTGCGGGTTCAGTCCCTGGCCTTGCTCAGTGGGTTAAGGATCTGGCATTGCTGTGAGATGTGGTGTAGGTTGCAGACATGGCTCGGACCCTGCATTGCTGTGGCTGTGGCATATGCCAGCAGCTTCGGCTCCAATTGTACCCCTAGCCTGGGAACCTCCATATGCCATGAGTGCAGCCCTAGAAAAGGTAAAAAGAGAAAAAGACAGAAAAAAAAAAAAGAACATACATATCAATAATTACCTTAAATGTTAATGGACTAAATGCCCCAACCAAAAGACATAGACTAGCTGAATGGATACAAAAACAAGACCCATACATATGCTGTCTTCAAGATACCCACTTCACTTCTAGGGACACATACAAATTGAAAGTGAGAGGATGGAAGAAAATATTCCATGCAAACAGGAACCAAAAGAAAGCCAGAGCAGCAATACTCATATCAGAAAAAACAGACTTTAAAATGAAGAACATTTTAAGAGACAAGGAAGGACACTACAGAATGATCAAAGGATCAATCCAAGAAGAAGATATAACAATTTTAAATATCTATGTACCCAACATAGGATCACCACAGTATACAAGGCAACTGCTAACAACCTTAAAAGGAGAAATCGACAATAACACAGTAATAGTGGGGCACTTTAACACCCCACTTACAGCAATGGATAGATCATCCAGACAGAAAATCAATAAGGAAACACAGGCCCTGAATGAAGCATTAGACCAGATGGACTTAATAGATATTTATAGGACATTCCATCCAAAAGCAACAGAATACACATTCTTCTCAAGTGTGCACGGAACATTCTCTAAGATTGATCACATCCTGGGTTACAAATCAAGCCTCAGTAACTTTAAGAAAATTTAAATCATATCAAGCATCCTTTCTGACCATAATGCTATACAACTGGAAATCAACAACAAGAAAAAAATGGCAAAAAATACAAACACGTGGAGACTAAACAACATGCTACTGAACAACCAATGGATCACTGAAGAAATCAAAGAGGAAATTAAAAACTACCTAGAAGCAAATGACAACAAAGATACAACACTCCACAAAACCTCTGGGATGCAGCAAAAGCAGTTCTAAGAGGAAAGTTTATAGCAATACAATCCTACCTCGGGAAACAAGAAAAAGCTCAAATAAACAACCTAACTTTACATCTAAAGCAGCTAGAGAGGGAAGAACAGACAAGACTTAAAGTTCGTAGAAGAAAAGAAATCATAAAGATCCGAGCAGAAATCAATGAAACAGAAATGAAGAAAACCACAGAAAAGATCAATGAAACTAAAAGCCGGTTCTTTGATCAAGAAAATTGACTATCCCTTAGATTTATCAAGAAAAAAGAGGACACAAATCAATAAAATTAGAAATGAAAAAAGTAACAACAGGCATCACAGAAATACAAAGGATGATAAACAACTACTATATGCAACTATATGGCAATAATATGGAAAACCTAGAAGAAATGGACAAATTCTTAGAAATGTACAATCTTCCGAAACTAAACCAAGATGAATAGATGAATCACAAGTTCTGAAATTGAAACTGGGATTAAAAAACTTCCAACAAACAAAAGTCCAGGACCAGATGGCTTCACAGGCAAATTCTATCAACCATTTAGAGAAGAGCTAACACCTATCCTTCTGAAACTCTTCCAAAAAGCTGCAGAGGAAGGGACACTCCCAAACTCATTCTATGATACCAAAACGAGACAAAGATATCACAAATAAAGAAAATTACAGGCCAATTTCACTGATGAACATAGATACAAAAATCCTCAACAAAATACTAGCCAACTGAATCCAACAATACATTAAAGGATTGTACATCATGATCAAGTGGGATTTATCCCAGGGATGCAAGGATTCGTCAATATCCACAAATCAATCAGTGTGATACACCACATTAACAAACTGAAGAATAAAAACCATATGATCCTCTCCATAGATGCAGAAAAAGCCTTTGACAAAATCCAACACCCATTTCTGATAAAAACCCTTCAGAAAGTGGGCATAGGGGGAACCTACCTCAATATAATAAAGGCCACATATGACAAACCCAGAGCCGACATCATTCTCAATGGTGAAAACCTGAAAGAATTCCCTCTGAGATCAGGAACAAGACAGGGATGTCCACTCTCACCACTACTATTCAACATAGTTTTGGAAGTCCTAGCCACAGCAATCGGAAAAGTAAAAGAAATTAAAGGAA
The DNA here is from genome assembly GCA_004024745.2 of Catagonus wagneri. Taxonomy (NCBI): domain Eukaryota; kingdom Metazoa; phylum Chordata; class Mammalia; order Artiodactyla; family Tayassuidae; genus Catagonus; species Catagonus wagneri. The sequence goes on along the minus strand of PVHT021183699.1, from coordinate 34,740,845 downwards.
TCCAAATTGGAAAGGAAGAAGTAAAACTATTTTACTGTTTGCAGATGACATGATACTATACCTAGAGAATCCTAAAGACTCTACCAGAAAACTGTTAGAGCTCATCAATGAATTTGACAAAGTCACAGAATACAAAATTAATACACAGAAATCAACTGCATTTCTATATACTAAAAACGAAAGATCAGAAAGAGAAATTAGAGAAGCAATTCCATTTACCATTGCATCAAAAAGAATAAAATACTCAGGAATAAACCTATCTAAAAAGACAAAAGACCTGTATTCTGAAAACTACAAGATGCGGATGAAAGAAATCAAGGATGACACAAATAGATGGAAAGCCATACCATGCTCTTGGATTGGAAGAGTCAATATTATCAAAATGACTATACTACCCAAGGCAATCTACAGATTCAACACAATCCCTATCAAATTACCAAGGACCTTTTTCACAGAACTAGAACAAAATAGTTTAAAATTTGTTTGGAAACACAAAAGACCCATAATAGCCAAAGACATCCTGAAAAAGAAAAATGGAGCTGGAGGAATCAGGCTCCCTGACTTCAGACTACACTACAAGGCTACAGTCATCAAAACCGTATGCAAAGACAGAAATAGAGATCCATGGAACAGGACAGAAAGCCCAGAATTTAACCCTCGCACTTTCAATCCAACTAATCTATGACAAAGGAGGCAAGAATATACAATGGAGAAAAGACAGCCTGTTCAATAAGTGGTGCTGGGAAAACTGGACAGCCACATGTAAAAGAATGAAATTAGAGCACTTCTAACACCATGCACAAAAATAAACTCAAAATAGACTGAAGACCTAGATAAGACGAGATACTATAAAACTCTTAGAGGACAACAGGTCAAACACTCTCCAGCATAAATGACGGCAACATCTTCTCAGATCCACCTGTTAGAGTAATGACTAAAAATAAAAATAAACAAATGGGACTTAATTAAACTGAAAAGTTTCTGCACAGCAAAGGAAACCCTAAACAAAACCAAAAGACAACCCACAGAATGGGAGAAAATATTTGCAAATGAATCAACTGACAAGGGATTAATAGCCAATATTTACAAACACCACCTACAGCTCAATACCTAAAAAACAAACAACCCCATCAAAAAATGGGCAGAAGGAGTTCCCTTCGTGGCTCAGTGGTTAACGAATCCAACTAAGAACCATGAGGTTGCGGGTTCGATCCCTGGCCTTGCTCAGTGGGTTAAGGATCCAGCGCTGCCGTGAGCTGTGGTGTAGGTTGCAGACGCAGCTCGGATCCCACGTTGCTGTGGCGAAGGCCTGCGGCTACAGCTCCTGTTAGACCCCTAGCCTGGGAACCTCCATATGCCACGGGTGCAGCTCTATGTAAAGGCAAAAAAAAAACAAACAAAAAAATGGACAGAAGATCTAAACAGACAATTCTCCAAAGAAGACATACAGATGGCCAAAAAACACATGAAAAGATATTCAACATCACTCGTTCGTAGAGAAATGCAAATCAAAACCACTATGAGGTATCTCCTTAACACTGGCCAGAATGGTCATCATCGAAAAGTACAAACAATAAGCACTGGAGAGGCTGTGGAGAAAAAAGAACCCTATTACACTGTTGGTGGGATTGTAAATTGGTGCAACCACTGTGGAAAACAGTATGGAGATTCCTCAGAAAACTCAAAATAGAATTACCATTTGATGCAGCAATCCCACTCCTGGGCATCTATCCAGAGAAATCCATGACTCGAAAAGACACATGTACTCCAATGTTCATTGCAGCACTCTATACAATAGCCAAGTCATGGAAACAACCTAAATGCCCATCGACAGAGGAATGGATAGGGAAGATGTGGTACATACACACAATGAAATATTACTCAGCCATTAAAAGAAACGAAATAACAGCATTTACAGCAACATGGATGAACCTAGAAATTATGCGAAGTGAAACCAGTCAGACAATGACACACCCACATCAAATGCTACCACTTACATGTGGAATCTAAAAAAAGGACACAATGAACTTCTTTGCAGAACAGATACTGACTCACAGACTTTGGAAAACTTATGGTTTCCAAATGAGACAAGTTGGGGGGGGTTAGGTACTGAGGGTTTGGGATGGAAATGCTATAAAATTTGGTTGTGATGATTTTTGCACACATATAATTGTAATAAAATTAAGTAATTTAAAAAAACCCCACAAACTCAGATTTCAAAACCAATCTTATGGAGTTCCTATCGTGGCCTCAGCAGAAATGAATCTGACTAGCATCCATGAAGATGCAGGTTCAATTCCTGGCCTTGCTCAGTGCATTAAGGATCCAGCACTCCTATGAGCTGTGGTGTAGGTCACAGATGCAGCTCAGATATGGCTAAGATCCAGGGTTGCAGTAGTCATGGTGTAGGCCAGCAATGACAGCTCTGATTCAACCCCTAGCCTAGGAACCTCCATATGTCACAGGTGTGACCCTAAGAAGAAAAAAAAAATCTTATGGTTACCACAGGGAAAACCCTAGGGGTGGAGGGAGGAATTGGGAGGATGGGAATAACATATACATACTACTGTAAAAAATAAATAATTAACAAGAACCTACTGTATAGCACAGGGAAATCTACTCATTAATTTGAACAACCTATATGGGGAAAATAATATATTTTATATGGAAACACAAAAGTCCCTAAATATACAAAATGGTCTTGAGAAAGAACAGAGCTGGAAGTATCACAGTCTCTGATTTGAAACTATACTACAAAACTACTGTCATCAAAACAACATGGTACTGGCACAAAAACATACCCATAGATCAATGGAACAGGATAGAGAGTGAGCCTAGAAATGAACTCACACTTATAGAGGTTCATTATGAATAATTATATGGGCAATTAATCTATGACAAAGATGGTAATAGGGAAAAGGCAGCCTCTTCAATAAATAGTGCTGGGAAAACTGGATAGCTACATGAAAAGAATCAAACTAGACTACTCCTTCACACCATGCAAAAAAAAAAAATCAAAATGGATTAAAGATGCAAATTTTAAGACCTGAAACCATAAACTTGTAGAAGAAAACACAGGTTGTAAGCTCTTTGACATTGGTTCTAATATGTTTTTGGATGTGTCTCCTCAGGCAAGGGAAACAACAACATAAACAAATGGGACTACAACCAAATAAACAAATGGGACTGCATCAAACAAAAAACTTTTGCGCAGCAAAGAAAACTATTAACAAAATGAAAAGGCCACCTACTGAATGAGAGAAGAAAACTGCAAACAATATATCTGAAAAAGGGTTAATATTCAAAATGTACAAAGAACTCATATAGCTTAACATTAAAAAAAAACAATTAAAAATGAGCAGAGGATCTAAATAGACAATTTTCCAAAGAAGACATACAGATGGCCAAGAGGCACATGAAGATGCTCAACACGTATCACTCAGCCATAAAAAAAGAACGAAATCTTGCCTCTGCGACAGCATGGATGGACCTAGCCTGTATTATACTAAGTGAAATAAATCAGACAGAGAAAGACAAATACTGTATAATTCCACAAATATGTGGAATCTAAAAGACAAATGAACAAACCTGACAAGACAGAAACAGAGCTACAGATACAGAGAACAACAGATAGTTCCCAGAGGGGAGAGGAAAGAAATAGGTGAGGGAAATTAACATGAATAAACTTCTAGCTGCAAAATAAATGAGTCACCTATATAAAATGTACAGTGTGGGGAATATGGTCAATAACTATGTAATATCTTTGTATGGTGACACTGTAACTAGACTTGTCATGGTGATCACTTTGACATATATAGAAATACCGAATCACTGTTGTGTACCAGAAACCAACACAGTGTTGTAGGTCAATTATATTTCTAAAACAGACAAACTCAAAGAGGTGATCTGTGGTAATAATAAGTGGGTGATAAAAGGGGAGAGGGGATTGAATTTACCAGTTACAAGGTAAAAAAGTACTAGGGAGGTAACGTACAACACAAAAGATATAATTAATACAGCAGTGTGTTATATGTGAAAGTTAAGAGAATAAATCTTAAAGAGTTATCATAAGAAAAATGTTTTCTATTTCTTTAACTTTGTATCTGAATGAAATGATGGATGGTCACTAAACTTACTAATAATCATTTCATGATGTATGTAAGTCAAATCATTATGCTGTATGCCTTAAATTTTTACAGTGCTGTATGCCAATTATATCTCAATAAAACTGGAAAATAAAACTCTAATCTTTTTAATCACAAACATGGAAAAAGCGGGAAAGGGCATTGTAAAATATAGAATTCAAAAAGACCATGAACTTTTCATGGAAAATAAAAACTAGTTAAGAAAACTAGTCCTTCAATAAGTGATACTGGGAAAACTGGACAACTACATGCAAAAGAAAGAAATTAGAACATTCTCTAACACCATACATGGAAATAAACTCAAAACAGATTAAAGACCTAAATGTAAGACCAGATACCATAAAACTTAAAGAAAAACACAGGCCAAACACTCTCTGACATAAACCACAGCAGTATTTTCTCAGATCCACCTCCTAGAGTAATGATAATAAAAACAAAAGTATATAAATGGGACCTAACTAAACTTAAAAGTTTTTGCACAGCAAAGGAAACCATAAAGAAAACAAAAAGACAACACACAGAATGGGAGAAAATATTTGCAAATGAAACAACTAACAAGGGATTAATCCCTAAAATATACAAACATCTCCTATAGCTCAATATCAAAAAAACAAAAAACCCAATCAAAAAATGGGCAGAAGATCTAAATATTTTTCCAAAGACATATGTATGGCTAAAAAACACACGAAAAGATGTTCAACATCACTAATTATTAGAGAAATGAAAATCAAAATTCCTAAGAGGTACCACCTAATACCAGCCAGAACGGCCATCATCAAAAAGTCTGCAAATAATAAATGCTGGAGAGGGTGTGGGGAAAAGGGAACCCTTGGAGTTCCCTTTGTGGCTCAGCTGAAATGAATCTGACTAGGAACCATGCGGTTGCAGGTTCGATCCCTGGCCTTGCTCAGTGGGTTAAGGATCCGGCATTGCCGTGAGCTGTGGTGTAGGTTGCAGATGCAGCTCGGATCCCGTGTTGCTGTGGCTCAGACGTAGGCTGGCGGCTACAGCTCTGATTAGACCCCTAGCCTGGGAACCTCCACATGCCATGGGTGCGGCCCTGGAAAAGACAAAAAGACAAAAAAAAAAGAGAAAAAAAGAAAAGGGAACCCTCTTGTGGTAGAGGCCCTCTCAGAACAAAGGGAAGGCAACGTGCACAATCAGCATCTGTGCATGCATGAAGAACTTTGTGGTGGTATGACATAATCCATATCCATGTGCAACTTTGTAGCATTGACCATCCAACCAGAATTTACAGAATGTATGTTACCTTATAAGTGGGACAAAGGGACCAAAGTGTAAAAGAAAAAAATAATGGAGGGTATATAAGACAGCGCCCCACTGTGTTTGGGGCTCAGCCTTTGGATATGAATCTGCTGAGCCAGTGCCGGCACGAATAAACGCTGCTTCCTGGCAAAAAGCCTCAGTGTCCTTTTTCCCTGTACGCGAATCCTGCAACACCTTTACACTGTTGGTGGGAATGTACATTGGTGCAACCACTATGGGAAAAAGTACGGAGATGCCTCAAAAAACTAAAAATGGAACTACCATACAATCCAATGCAGCAATCTCATTCCTGGGCATATATTCAGAGAAAACCATAATTTGAAAGGATACATGCACCCCCATGTTCATTGCAGCACTATTTATGATAGTCAGGACATGGAAGCAATCTAAATGTCCATCAAAAGAGGAATGGATAAAGATGTGGTACAATTACACAATGGAATATTACTCAGCCATAAAAAGAATGAAATAATGCCATTTGCAACAACATGGATGGACCTAGAAACTATCAAACTAAGTGAAGTTAGTCAGACAGACAAACAGCATATGATATCACCTATATGTGGAATCTGAAAAAAAGGATTCAAACAAACTTATTTGCAGAACAGAAACAGGGTCACAGACTTTGAAAAACTTATGGTTACCAAAGGGGATATAGGTGGAGAGTGGGAGGGATGGACTGGGGGTTTGGGACTGGGATATGCACACTGAGGTATATGCAATGATTGGCCAATAGGGACCTGCTGTATAGTAGAGAGAACTCTACCCAGTATTCTGTGATAATCTATGTGGGAAAATAATCAGAGAGAATGGATGTGTATATATCTATGCCTGGGTCACTTTGCTGTACAGTAGAAATTATCATAGCCTTGCAAATTAATTAAACTTCAATAAAACTTTTTTAAAAAGAAAAAGGAGAAAATTCCAACAGTTAAGAGTAAATCAAAACTTAAAATTCAGGAATGAAAAACCTGACATAAAAGGACTGGTGCTGACTTGTGTACACATTAGATATAGGATAAATAAGTAAATTAATGTTACAAAACAGAATTTAAACATGATGAAAACTGAAGTATAAACTAATTAATGCTCTAATTAGAAGTTTAATGCAGTATAAAACCACTAATTAATTAATGAACAATGTTCTCCAGATACTGACTCACAGACTTTGAAAAACTTATGGTTTCCAAATGAGACAGGTTGGGGGGTGGGGAGATGCACTGAGGGTTTGGGACGGAAATGCTATAAAATTTGGTCATGATGATCACTGTACAACTATAAATGTAATAAAACTCATTGAGTAATAAAAAATAAATAAAGTAAAAAAAATAAGGGTATGGGGAGATGGTTCACAAAAAGAGAAAAAGAAAACTTTTTACTTACTTGAAGAGATAAAAGCTTCATTTACAATAAAATAAATGTAAATTTTAAAAAAAGGAGCAGTGTTCTCAATTTATCGACAAGGAATTAATTTGGGAGTTCCCTGGTGGCTCAGCAAGTAAAGGATCTGGCGTTGTGGCTGCTGTGGTGCAGGTTCAGTCCCCGGCCCAAAAACTTCTACATGCTGCTGGCTAAGCCAAAAATCAAAACCACCAAGGAATCAATTAACCAATATGGTTTTCAATGAAAATGTGGTTAATAAAAAAAATCATAATGCTTCAAGACCACCAGGGTGAGTTTCAGATTGATACGTAAGAGGCTGTCCCAGTGCCAAGTTAATTTCACTTGAGGAAAGGATCCAGAATAGGGCCTCCAATGTTCCAGGGCTCTGTGAGACTCAGACACAGCCTCTCAGGCCACCATGCCTGAGGGATGGGAACCAACGACGTATGTGAAGACCACATCAGCAATGAGAAACTGTGGCACTTGGGCTCCTCTGCTGAAATACCTTGCTGGCCACCTAGCATCCGTGGATGTCAGCCTCGCTCCCATCTTTGGGTTAACAGTGCAACAATGGCAGGTTACACCGTCAGCAACCCCTGCACCAGGTGCAGTGTGTTTCAGGAAGGGCTAACATCAGTCCACCTTCCTCCCCTTCATGTAGCAAGAAGGCTGACCAGGGGTCAAACTCTCCTCCAATTCTGAGACTAAAGGAATGTTTACCTCTAAAAGTCACTGTTTCTTTTCTTAAATGTATAGCGCTCTTTCAGGGGGAAAATATTCAGGCATCTTTCAGTGGTGAAGAAATACGTGAAATTCAAGAGTTCAGTTTCACTTCAGATTCATTTTTCTTCAATTAGAATCAAGTAAAATTAAATTCTCACTAAAAAAAATAAACATATGGCATGATCCCATTTTTATAAAAGTATTTC
>PVHT021183699.1:34621552-34733001 GCA_004024745.2 Catagonus wagneri | reverse complement strand
CACCCACCCTTTTCACTTGAGCTCCCCACCTCTCTCCTTCCCCTGCTTCCCCCAGTTCTAGCCCCTCTCCCCCAGATTGAGAACACCTCACGTTTCCTGCTGATAGCCTACAGAGGTGGGAATGGTAAGCACCCTTCCTTTTTTTTGCAGGAAGCTGAGGTGGTCACATGTTTTCAAAGCGTTTTGAGACCTTCAGTGACTCCTCTTTTTCCCTCCACCTCCCACAACACTCCACACCAGGAGAGGACGTGAGAACAGCCAGGGTGTGGGGTGGGAGGAATGGAGAGCTCTGGCCTGACCAGTGCTGGGGCAAGGTTTCCCCATACCATTCCGCCACGTGGAAGAGCTTGAAACTTCTTCCTGGCTCTGTGTCATCCCCTCAGCTCCATTTTTTGCCCCCCCACCCCCGACACCTTTACTCAATACATCGCCAACTTCTTGGTTTGCGATATTCTCTCGAGGGTCTGCCTCTGCAGAGGGCCCCCTGCCCCTAATCCTGGCCAGGCGGAGCGGCCCGAACCATCCTGACCCAAACCGCGCGGGGTCCATCCAGGCAGGCCGAGGGCTACCTGCCATTTGCCACAGAAATCTCCAACCAGAGGATGAGTGGGTCGGGGAACGGACTAGAAAGAGGACAGGTCTGCCCGCTCACCTCAAGGCAACTTCCACGCTGCGTTTTCAGGCCCACAGTTAAAAGCATAACCGGGTGCCCTTCCCGCCCACCCTTACAGGCTTAGTGTTGGTCCACCTGCGCCCGACTATCCTTGTCCAGCCTCTGCGTCCCTATGTCATTCTTTCTTTCCACTCTTACTTTCTTGTCTTTCTCCTCTGTAAACGGGGGAGAAGAAGCCTGCCAGGCATTTTCCAGCGTCCTGACTAGGTCCTCCACTCCTCACTATAGGGCACCTCAGGAAGTTTCCAGCCATTCTCACAGGCAGCTAGGGACCCCAACCACAGGAATGCCTCCCTCTGGGTTTGCCTTATCCAGCCAGCATTCAGTGAACTGTCACCAGGTTCAACTGCATGGAAATAAAAAATGCAGCCTTACTTTGACATTAAGAGTCCCCGCCGTCGCCACCGCTGTGCTGCGGTCTCTTCGTGAGCTCCCTTGCGCCACAGGCGGCCTGGGTGTTGAGGTACGGGTCCCGCACCTCGCTGTTGGGGCCCACGGTGGTACGACCTCCACCCCGCCGCCATCATTCATCTCCCGCAGCGTCGAGTGGGAGCCGCGCGTCTGCCCCGCCCCCACGCCTCGTTGCCCTTTGGGGCGGGGCCGCTCACGCACGTGGGTTGGGTTGCGCACGTGGCCAACCTTCAGGATATAAGCTCCACCCTCTCCCCCGACCCCTATGTAAGCTGTGTTCACCGCCGGGCTGGCTTCGCCAGGGTTCCAGGGTTGGGAGTGTCCTCGCAGGGCTGCCAGGCTCTCCTCTAGTGGCACCCCCAGGGGAACACAGGCCCCGGGACGGCAGACCCAAGCCCCAACGTTCTTTCACCTTCTTTGCCCTTCACCCGCCTATAAATCTCTTTACCTTTGGATACCAGAAGTGCAGGCAGAACTTCTTTACCCACTTCAGGAATTAGTAGGCAGGCCTTAAGGAGTTACCAGGGTCCACGTACCTTTTTTTTTTTTTTAAAGGCCACAGGTGGGGCATATAGAAATTCTCAGGCTAGGGGTGGAATCAGAGAGGTAGCCACTGGCCTATACCACAGCCACAGCGACAGCCACAGCGACGCCAGATCGGAGCTGCATCTGTGGCCTACACCACAGCTTGAGCAATATGGGATCCTTAACCCACTGACCAGGGCCAGGGTTCAAAGCTGCATCCTCATGGATACTAGTTGGATTCATTTCCACTGAGCCACAAGGGGAACTCCCACATCCCTTTTTCTTTGTTGACCTCTGCTTGCTTGGGCAGAGTCTGGGAGGACCCTAGCCAGTTCACTGAAGAATTTTAGGAACTGACTCTCTCCTCTGACCTTACCTGGCAGGAGCTAAATATTGTCCTTTTTCACAGCTGCACTACTGAGGAAAAGACCTGACTTTGGGCACAGGCTCAAACATATGCTGATGGATTACACATTGCCCAACCTCATCAATACCCTGTGGGCATAATGGCAGTGCCTCTAATGGATCCGAATTGGGGCTATCAGCCAGGTGAGCCTGGTTTCACTAGAAGGGAACACATGATCCTTTGCCTCATTGCAGGGGTGAAATGATGCATAATTAAAGCTGTTAATTATAATAAGGTTAAAGAGATCACCCAAGGCCAAGATGAAAATCTAGCCCTATTTCAGACTGGTAGATGACTTCAGAAAGTATTCAAATGTAGACCAAACAACTTTCAAGGAATGCACAGTATTTGCAACCCACTTCGTTAGTCAATCAATCCCTGACATCTGTCAGAAGCTTCAGAAGCTTGCCTTGGGGCCTCAAACCCCTCTCAATCTTCTTTTTGATATGGCCCTCAATGTCTTTAGAAACCAGGATGAGGAAGAAAGGAACAGCTTGATTTAAGAAGGGAAGAGTGGCAAGTCAGATTGTTGGCAGCTGACATGACCACCTCCTGGTCACCTCCAAAGTACTCCCAGAAGACCCCCACTAGGAAAGAGGGCCTGTTTTAGCTGTAAGGAGCCCCAAACACTGAAGCAAAGAATGCCTAGGAAACAGATCCCGGCTTCCACCTGAGACACCATGCCCACTTTGTAAGAAGATGGGCCACTGGAGGAAGGAATACCTTCAACTCCTAAGGGAGCAAGGAGATCACCCCACACCAGTCATGGCAGTGGTTGATTGACTGGACCCAGAACCTCCCAAGGCTCCTGAGAAGACAGTCATCATCACATAGGAGGAACCTCAGGTGACCACTGATATGGAAGGAGAACTGCTTTTCAGTTGCAAGGGGATCAGAGCCATGTCTTGGTCTGCCCAGGGGCTGAGAGGGTGGGCAAATATTCCTTGGGTCCAATTTGGCAGAAAGACCCAGAAAAGGCCACTCTGGAAGTAGGGAACAGCACTACAGTTCCCATGGGCACAGTGCCCTGATGCCTGGACACTGAGGGCTGCATCCAGGCCTGGGTCGTTCAAGGCCAGGGATCTAGAGCAAAGACACTCCAGTAGAGGTGAAAAATTAGCAAATGAAAATAAGATGTCCAGGGAATTACTGTCATGGCTCGGCAGAAATGAATCTGACTAGTATCCATAAAGATTCGGGTTCAATCCCTGGCCTTGCTCAGTGGGTTAAAGTATCTGGCATTGCTATGAGCTGTGGTGTAGGTTGCAGACGTGGCTCAGATCCTGCATTGCTGTGGCTGTGGTATAGGCGGGCAACTACAGCTCCGATTCGACACCCAGCCTGGGAACCTCCATATGCTGCAAGTATGGCTCTAAAAAAACAAACAAAAAAAACAAGAAAATGGGGGGGGAGAAAAAAAGAAAGATAGAAGAAAGAAAGAGAAAGAAAGAAAGAAAATAAGATGCCCAGTTAAATTTGAATGTCAGATAAACTATAAAAATGTTTGGGATAGGTGAGTCCCAAATATTGCATGGGAAATACTTACACCAAAAAAAGTTTTCATTGTTTATATGACACTCAGATTTGACTGGGCATTCTGATTAGGAAGAGCCGTTCTTGCAATTTTCTTTTTTCAGCTGTTTTCATTTTTAAAATTATTAATTCAAATTTGCACGGCCTTACCAACCTATAGATGCAAATGAATTCACTTTAAAATAGCAAATGTCCCTGGCTTGCCCTCCTCCCATTGCAGGACCTTGTCCCTCTAAGATACCACAGTCTGGGGCCTCCTCGGCCCCAGTCAGGTTCCTGTGCTCCTGTTGTGGTTGGTGCCCGCTGCCCTGTAAGTTGCCTGGCTCAGCCCTGTAGCCAAGGCTGTGCCTCAGCGCCCTCTGCTGATAAGCCCCAGACTGCAAACAAAGGTGCTGCCCCACGGTGCTGAGGCACTACAATCCCACTATTAGCTGAGCTCTTCCAAGGATGGGAGAAAGGACTTCTTCTCCCACTTCTCACCGGGGCTGACAGCAAAAAGCCTCTCTTAACTGTCCAGCCTCTGCTCACCTCCCCTTTCCTCATGCACTTTCTGGCTTTGTTCACCCCATGTGTGCAGGCAATGCTATAGCCGGTGCCTCCTCTGGATCCCCTCCACCCCAAATGTTCAGCCTGGCTCTGTGCTGACTGACAGCATTTCCAAGTGCCAGGCAAGCCAGCCAGTGGAAAGCCCACAGTTCCCAAGGATCACAGTCAGCTGCCCCTCCTGCCCCATCACCCACATCATCCAGGTCCTCTCCCTGGACTGCCAGATGACCTTGTGTACATTTAAACTTCCAGCCATCACCCCAGTAGGGTTTTGGCCAATCTAAAGTAGCTCCTTTCAAGGAAGGATGGCTTATTAATCTTCTGTCTCCCCACCAGTCATGACTGGGTCTATTTTGTGGCCCCCGGGTCCTAGCATAGGCACAGAGCAGAATGAACAAATACCAGCAAAATGAAGGTTGAGAGGCTGTGGCAGGGGTGAGTGACCTCCCTGGATTAGGGGCAAAGAATGATTTTTTTTTTAAGTAAAGACACTTTATTTACAGATAATACAAAATAAACCACAGGACAAACTATTCTGCAGGGGGAATGGACGGCCCCCATAATTCCCCCCTCCCCATCCCAGAATAACTTATATAAAAAATTTTAAAGGCCCTAGAAGGAGGGAGGGGCAGGGCTGGAAGCACCTTTACTGACTGGGGATCGGGGCCTGCAGTCCTCAGCCACCCCGTTTCAGGGCAGGGTAGACCCTGGCTTGCTCCCTTCTGAGTCCCGGGTCTGGCAAGGAGGGAACACAGCTGCAAGGGCAGTTGGTGGTCATTAGAGGATCCCAGGCCAAGGACCCCGACCTCTGATCCTGAAGGGCTGGAGTAAGTAGGTTGGTACGTGGCACTGGGGGCGGGCATAGGGTTGGCGTTATTGCAGTGCTCCAGCCATCTTCCTCCTGGCCCTGGACATGGGTCTGCACCAGGTTCTGGGGAGCAGCCATGTCAGGGCAGGAGTGTGGGGATCCTCAAAGCGACGATGTTGTTGAGTCCACCACCTCGCGGCCATTGCAAACAGTGGGGACAAACTGGGAGCCAGACCCTAGGGAAAGGAAGTTGGAGGTTGGGGCCAGCCCCAAAGTCCCTTATACTGGGGGTACAGCTCACCACCAGCCCACCTACTCCTTTCAGCCTCATCCAGGGCACTCCACCCCCAGCCAAGGAATCTCAGCAATGCAGGGAGCAGCCCCCATACTGAGAAGCTGAGGTGGGGAGAGGGGGGCACAGATGGAAAAGGGTGTTTAGGGCAGATGGATGCTGACCTTGGCCGAGGCTGGAGCTGGCTCTGGCAGCTGCACTGCCAAAGCGACTGGTGGGTGCACGGTGGCTAACCACGTTCTTCTGCGGCTGGAAGAGGATGATGTGCAGCTTGGGTGCGAAGAGACAGCCAAGCACCACGGAGCCGCTGAGGCTGACCGACACACACATGGTGGTGGTCTGCACCTGCGGTGGGAGGGGTCAAGATGAGTCCATCCCAAAGGCCTGGGCCTGGCCCTAGGAACCCTGCCCGGGCAGTGGGGTAGGGAGTAGGGGAGGCTGAAAGCATCCAACACTGGGCCTTGGTCTGTTTGCCAAGCCCCACAGGATTTTTAGGAAGGTTGGTCACAGTCCCAGCATCAGCCCCAGAGCACCATCTTCCCAGGAAGAACTCGGTTCTAGCTGTGGGGGTGAACATGCAGGGGGGGCATGGATACACAGGAATGCATGTGCAGGGGTGTGTGTGTGTGTGTGTGTGTGTGTGTGTGTGTGTGTGTGAGGGGTGCAGGTATAGAGTACATGTGTGTAAGCGCATGTGTATCTGTCAGGGGGTATGTATGCAGGGGGTGCAGAGAGTGTGCAGATGTGTGTGCAAGTGTAGGATGCATGTATATGGATGTGTGTAGGTAGGAACGTGTGGATAGACACCAAGTATGCCAGTGTGTGAATGTGGTGCGTGGAGGGATACGCATTTGTGTGTCTACATGTATGTGTGCCGGTGTCTGTGAATGTGTGCCTGTATGTGTGGGAACTGTGTGTGTATCTCCAGAGTGAGTCCTGAGCAACTTATGATTGGCATGCAAATGCAAATCATATGCAAATGAGGGCTAAGTCAGTGCAGATTCCCTCCCCAGCTCTGGCCTCCACCACCCAGGCAGGTGGTCCAGCAGGTGCAAGAGCAGCCAAGCCCAGCCGTCCCTGGCCCCCAGCACTGCCCACCATACCTCCATCCTGAGGGAAGGGGCCTTTGCAGGGGCTCTTGCCTCGATTTTCCTGCTCCTTTAATTGTTAAGATTGTCAGTTCAGACCCTGCTCTATACTCCCAAGCTGAGTGAACTTAGGCAAGGGACTGAACCTCCCTGAGTCTCCGTTTCTTCATCTGTAAAATGGGGAGAGCCATGGAGTTTACTCCTGAGTCATGAGGATTAACAAAGATTATCTTCTTATTGTTCAGAGCTCAGCTCACCTGTTACCTCCTCAGAGAGGCCTTCTCCAACCATCCCATCTGAAGCAGTCATGGCCCCTGGAAGCTGAGGAGACCCACTGAGCACTCAGTGCCAGTTGGAATTTTGCTTAGAAGTCACTGACTTAGGGTACAGTTTTCACCTGCTTTGACCTTTCTGAACCCTAACCCCAGTTTCCTCCCCTTCTTTGCTTCACCTTTCCTGCTCACTCTAGTTTTGTTTCTTAACCCCGGGGTTGCGCAGCTCTGAGGGCACCACGGCACACTGCCCAGCTCCAAAGGGCATCAGAGCATGGTACCCTCTGGGCCTGCTGGCTCAATAGAGCTGCCATTCCCATTTCTGCTTTCCTCTCACCTCTGTCTACCTTTCTACTGTGTATGCCTCCCCACCTCAACTCGGGGGTAGGGGGGCAATGCAGACCCTCCACTCCAATCAGCTTCTGTTTTGGCTGCCCTCCCCTACCTCCTCCACCCTGTCTATTCCACCTTCCTATGTTGTAGAGTCCAGTTCAAGGACTCCTCTTCCAAGAAGCCCTCCCCGACTCCCTACACACACATCACCACCACCACCACCACCACCACCTACACACTTCCCTCTTCTGTATTCTCGCAGGGGCCTTTGTCAACCTAAACCGGTCAGCAGCTCTTTGGTCAATCACCCTGCTAGTGCAGGAATTCCACAGGAGCAAAGACTAGGTCATTTCTTCTGCAACCACCTCCTCAGTGGAACAGGGTAGAGTCTCTGCTCATTTGGACGTATTTCCACACCTCCACCTCCTCCTAGGTTAGGAGATGATATCTGAGCCCTGAAATCTCTTCTCAGCTCTAACTTCTCCACCTCCATGGCCATTTCCAGGCCCCACTCAGCTTTCCCACCTTCCTCTGGGATCCAGTCCCAACTGGGCCACCACAAACTGTGTGCCTTGGGTGAGCACTTAACCTGCTGAAGCCTCAAAGTTATAAGAAGATTAAATGAAACCAGGAAACAGGGTCCTGTGTCCGGCTCTGCTCTCCCTCCCAGCCCCCTTGCCAGTAGCTCACCCGGTAGTCACTGGAGGTGACATAGAAAATGGGAAGGAAGGCCAGCCAGATGATGCAGGTGGTGTACATGGTGAAGCCAATGAACTTGGCCTCGTTGAAGTTCTCCGGGCACTTGCGAGTCTTGAAGGCGTAGAGTGTGCAGAGTGCAATGAGGAGCACATTGTAGGCCAGTGAGCCCAGCATGCTTGCATCTCGGTGGTTGCAGCGCAATGTCACCACCTCCCGCCGCTCAGGGGCTGTCTCCTTGCCCGTGCCTGGTGCCTCCACCACCAGCCAGGTGGCCACGATGAGCAGCTGGCCTGAGATAAGGGCTAGGCAGATGGCCACCTGCGAGGCAGGGCTGATGAAGCGTGGCCTCTGGGCGCCCTCTCGGGCCCCACCGAAGATACGTGCAATGCGATTGGTCTTGGTGAGCAGCGCTGAGTAGCAGACTGAGAAGGCAGTGCCCAAACCTAGGCGGCGTAGGGTGCACACCACTGTGGATGGCTTGGCAATGAAGACAAAGGTCATGCAGTAGCAGAGGAAGACGCCACCCAGAAGGATGTAGCAGAGCTCCCGGCCGGAGGCTTTGACCACTGGGGTGGCATTGTGCCGCACGAAGACACCCAGCACAAAGAGGGTGGCCAGGGCGCCGAGGCAGGCAATGGTGACCGGTCCCACAGCCCAGGCATCACCCCAGTGGATATACTCCTGCGGCAGCTCGAAGCAGCCTGTCAGGCTGGCGTTGGGCCAGTAGCCCAGGCCACAGTCAGCACAGGTGAACTCATCCAGCCGGTACTCGTAGGGCTGGCAGGGGATGCAGAGCCAGCAGCAGACCTCCCCAGGCTGCACGCTCTTCACCTCATTCTGGAGGCAGGGCTCACTGCAGCGAGAGGCAGGCGGGGGGCCGGCTGAGGGTGAGGCCCATGGGATGAGGCTGGTGTCCAGGGTCAGGCCTTCTGCCCAGTAGCCCACCTTCTGGTAGCGATAGCGCCCACTGCCGGCCCGCAGATAGGTGAAGATGTTGTAGCGACCAATTCCATCACCAAAGCGGTCAAAGCGGACCTCACTGTGCGTGTCAGCTGGGCGGAATGGGGCTGGGGAAGGGCAGGAAAGGAAAAGAGGGTTATTGATGGGTCAATCGAATGTGACCTCAGTCCTTACCTAACATGGAACCCAAGCCCCAGAGCAGAGGCCAGTCTTCATCCTTTTGATCCTTACCCTAGGGCTAAAGCCAGCCTAACCCCAGATGTTTTACTTCATGAGAGGCTACAATGAACCTCAACCCAAAGCCCCAACTAGAACCCCAGTCTTAAAACCCAGGCCCACAAACCTAAGGCCCAAAACAACCTCCAACTATGACTCCCCAAACCCAGCTTTAGACGCTCCAACCCAGATCCCAGACACACCACAGTCCTTTCCCCAAACTTAACAGTGAGACCCACCCCCCAAACCTGATCTTGACTTCAGGTCCAGTCCTGATCCCACTCAATCCTATCAACAACAACTCCAGCTCCAGCCCTTCGTCAGTCCTAACACTGACCCCAGTACAAGCTGAACCCCAGCCTCAGCAGTCACCTGGAACTACTGATGTTCAGAATGTGCTTGGCAGGCAGCTCACAGATTACTGCCCACCCCCATCCACGTGGGAATCTCACTTCTCCCAGCCAGACTCAGGAGGTAGGACCCTTGTCCTCCCAGGTCCCACTAAGAAATGGAGTTCAAGTTAGTGGGTGTTGTGCTTAAGGCCCCATGGTGAATGCTACAGCCCCTACTCTTTCTACTCAGCCTCAAAATCCTCAGGAACAACCTGAACCCTAACATAAATTTCACCTAGCTCAGTGGGCTAAATTTAGTCTTGCTCTAATGTCAACCCAACCAGACCGAAATGCAACACTAATCCCTACCCTGATTCTCCCAAAACTCTGAATGTCAATCTTATTGGAATTACTATTGGTCTTATTCCTGGACCAGTGCTCCAAACTTTGTCAGCCCTGGACCCTTCTCCCACTGTTCGCACGGTGATTCTTCCTGAAGCACAGCGATGATTCTGAAGCCTTTATTTTCCTTGAAGCTGGAACTTTTATTAAAATAAATTTTGGGAGTTCCCATTGTGACTTAGCACCTTATGAACCCGACTAATATCCATGAAGGATACATGTTCAATACCTGGCTTCGTTCAGTGGGTTAAGGATTCAGCGTTGCTGTGAGCTGTGGTATAAGTCACGGATGCGGCTCAGGTTCCACGTTGTTGTGGTTGTGGTGTAGGCCGGCAGCTGCAGCTCTTATTTGACCCCTAGGCTGGTAATTTCCATATGCCATACATGCAGACCTAAAAATCCAAAACAACAACAACAAAAAAAAAAAGTTTTGGTTTGAAGAGACTGTGGCCATCTTGAGTGGAAAATCAAGATTTGGAATACAAAATTTTCCTAGGAAATAGTGTCATCCTGATACACCTTTGTTCTGACTCTCACTGATATTTTGTTGCCTGACAATGGACTTGAGGTCTCCCAATCCCTACTCTCTGTGTGATAAAGAGACAAGAGATAGACGGCAAAGTCCAAACAGGAACCAGAGACCCTCAAAGCACAGGAACAGGCCAAAAGTCTACTTCCTGGAAGGATCTCAGAAGGTGGACCCTCAATCCTGGCTCCTTTTGGTCCTCTCTGCCTACCTGTTCTTTTTTTTTTTCTTTTTGTTTTTTTTTAGGGCCACACCCACAGCATATGGAAGTTCCCAGGCTAGGGGTCGAATCAGAGCTGCAGCTGCCGGCCTTCACCACAGCCACAGCAACGCGGGATCCGAGCCGCATCTGCAACCTACACCACAGCTCACAGCAATGCTGGATCCTTAACCCACTGAGCGAGGCCAGAGATCGAACCCGCGTCCTCATGGATACGAGTCGGATTCAATTCGGCTGCACCACAACGGGAATGCCCTGCCTGCCTGTTCTTGTCCTGGGTCTGACACCAGACCCTTGGGTAAGTCCCTTACTTGCTGTTGGCTCTGCTTTCTTAGCCATGTACTAGAACTTAAGGGTCTGTTCCCTCTCACCCTCTGAGGGCCAGAAGCCTGTTGGACACTGGCCAGCATCATTACCATCGAATTTGACGTTGAGCACGAAGTCTTTGTAGAGGCGGCGCCCGTTGACAGGCCGCATTGCATCACAGAGGTGGGTTGTATTGGGGCAGAGGGCGCGATGCATGTTGTGCAGAGCGTGGGCCATGGCATACACTGCGTTGACCACAAACATGATCTTGGACTCTTGCTCAAATGGCACAGCTTTCAGGGAGTGGGTTGCACAATCTCGCTGCCGGAAGCTGCAGTGGAACCTCTGCTCCCAGAACTCGCGGAACCAGGGGTTCCTGCTGTTGTTCCAGGGGTCCAGACCCTGGAAGTAGGAGGCAAAGTCACTGATGGGGTATGAAGCCAGCTCTATGGTGATGGCGCCTTCAGCAGCGCCCTCGCTGCCTGCCACCACGCTCTCCAGGGCCCCCCAGCCATCGCTGGCAACCCAGGTGAAGCTGGCATTGAGGCGTTGGGCGGCAGCAAGGAGCTCGCGGGCATCCTCAGAACGGGTGAACAAGACAGCCACTCGGGCACTGGGCTTCTGCAGCAGGGCTCTCACCACACCCTCAAAGGCCGCACGGCTCATGGCTCGGCCCACCTTCTCCGAGGTGGCCACACAGATGTTGCGGGCACGGGCCTCTAGCTCGAAGGCTTCAATGCCTGTCTCGCCATAGTCGCCCTCAGATGCCACAGTGGACACGTAGGTCCAGTTGAAGAAGCGGAGAATCTCAGCCATGGCTTTGGCTTGGAAGAAGTCAGGGGGCACTGTGCGGGCGAAGTAGTCATAGCGGGACTTGTCACTCAGCTTGGCACTGGTAGAGGCATAGCTGATCTGGGGGATCTGAAATAGGCGCAGGAGGTTGGCCACCTGGGGGAGGGGTAGAGAGGGCAAAGACAGAGACCAAGTCAAATGCTAGAGACAGATGTGTTTCCCACAGCTATCAGACCTCAGGATCAAGTGCCCATGTGGCCCCGAGCCATCCGTCTCCCAAAAGGCCTATATCCTGTCTTGATATGTCTTGCTCCAGGGGACAGGGGTTTTTCTATCCATTCCCAAGGGCTGAGAGAGAGAGGACCCAAGGCAGAGGCACCAGGATCCAGAGCCACACTTGAACCTCTCTGCTGTCTCCCTTCAGTCACATGGCAGTAGCAGAAGGAGAGAGCTAAGGGAAAGCCGCAGTCCTGGGTTGAGAGAGGTTGGCAATTGGCTGCACAGTCAGGAGGCCCTAGATGGCATCTTGGACGCTCAGCATTCTTAAGTTCTCTACTTGCTTCGGGCAGGAAACCCTTCCCGAGTCAATCCCAATGGAACAATGGAGAAAGAAGGAAAAGTCTCCCCCAGGAAGGAAGACCCAGCTTTGAGAGCTCCATAGCTCTGAAGCCCAAGTATTGGATTCCTGAGCCTGAAATATATGAGGCTTCCTGCCTGCCTGGCAGCACATCTCCCAACCAAATCACTGGGACCTGCCCTTAAGTGGGGTCCAGCCAAGGACCCAGTGGGATGGTGGGTAGGTGAGAGCAGGACAAGACCCAGGTTCCACAAGAGGGAGTTAGATCCCGTATTTGCCACTGGGACATAAGCTCTCACTCTGACAATACCAATGCCTTCCCTGTACTTCTGTGCCCCTGGACAAGTTAGCAAACCTCCCTGAGCCTCGGCTTCTCATTCCTGCTTAACAAGGTTGCTGAGCAAATAAAAATAACAATGCATGTGAAACCACAGTTCCTGGCACATGGAAGATGATAGGGATTTGGGCAAAAGAAAAGGGCAGGATTGCAGAGGAATCACTAACAGGTACATACCGCCTAAGGATAAAGGGGCTGAGCCTTGTTTTGACCCAGACAAGGAAAAAGCAGACTGATGCTGAGGTGTGGGACATGGTGCAGGAGACAGGCAGCTTGGGGTCAGAGGGAGGTAACTGGGCTCTTGGAGATGAATGCATGGGGCCCTGAAGAGAATAGTGGAGGTGGGCACTGGGAAAGCAACCCAGAGGCCCCTGAAGACATCAGTAGGTGGGAGGCTGCCTACCCGTCCCTGCCCCCAACTCAGGGCTGTGGATGTAGGTGCCGCCACAGTCACACCTGTCCAAGCTACTACTGGACACCTCCAGTAGCTGGGGCCAGCAGGACTGGTAATTAATGCCCTGCAATAGGGGAATAAGCAGGACTCCCCCACCCCGTGGTTCAGGCTCCTGGTTCCTTTTTCCTAAACAAGCACTTCTGGTCAGGGGTCCTGGCCCTGCTTCTGATGGCAATGCCCTCTGCTGACCTCCAAAAGGAAGCTAAGGCCCCAGATAAGGCCCTCCTTGCAACCCGCTAACCCCAATCCCAGTTCTGGTCATACCTTCCAGCAACCTATGCTGGGTACCAGGCAGGTTAAGTGTCCAGGCAAGAGGCAGGATCCAGTCAGGAGCAGAGAGGATCCCACCTGGGTTAAAGCAGCCAGCCAAGGGACATCAGCTGCTACTGTCTGCTGATCCCTTGTGGGAGAGCAGAGGAGGGAGAGCCCGATCCCTTCCCCTTCCCACCTCTTTAGATCTTGCACCCCCTGAAGACCCTCGGGTACCTTCCCTCTCATCTCCACACACATCTTGCTTTTCTTCCTTCTGGGCTCCCCACCCATTTCTCTTCTCCGGGCTGCTTTTGGCTTCCATCTTCCACTCCTTTCCAGTCCATGGAGAAATGATCTGACAGTCCCGGAGGCCCTTGGCGGAGAGCCCTAGGGTCATGTCTCAACTTCATGTGCACCTTAACTTGTGGCTTGCCTCTCTCCAAGCCTCAGTTTCCTCATCTATAAAAAGGCTCAACAACAGTAATAGCTAATACTGATTACGTCCTTATGACTGGTCAGGCCACCTGATACATGTTTTGCATGCATCACCCCGATATATTTTCACCACACCCCAAGAGTAATAAATACCGTGAGTCCCATTTTATAAGGATGAAACTGAGACACAGAAGAGAGAAACAGTGCCCAGAGTCGCATAGTAGGTGAGGGAGCCAGGATTCAAACTTAGAACTCTGACTCAAAAGGCCTGACTCTTAAGCTTCTTGGGGCTGTTTAACATCAGGTGTGTGGGGTGGGGGTGGGGGTGGTGGGAATGGTGGTGATGTTTGTGCGTGTTGGAAGTGGGATGTCTTCCTTCCACAAAAATCTCTGAAAACTGACCTCAAATATGTCAAAGAAGCACTTTCTTGGTCTTCCATAAAAAGCCACTCGAAGGAAGTTTGCAGTCCTTCTTCCAATCCATAGTAGCTCAGAGTCCCTACTCAGCAGGAATTCCAGGCCCCCCCTGGCCTCCCTCCCCAACCCACATTTAAACAGCCCCACGTACCTGGATGGAGACATCACTGTAGGAGCCGCCAATGACACCAGTGATGGCGGTGGGAGCGTCACCATGGGCGGCATAAGAGCCGTCGGGGCAAATGTGGCGTGAGCCATCGGCACCGCGGCTGAGTGAGGCACGCACGAAGTCAAGTGCCTGCTCCAGCGCATGTGTGTCCTTGGAGCAACTGTCGAGTATGTGTGCCCCCAGGCGCACACCTGGCAGTAGGTTCGGGTCTCGGTTGATACGATCTAGTGCAAAAAGCATGGCCTCTAGGCGCTGGATGCCGCGATGTTCATTGACAGGACCACACTCCTCTGCCAGGCTGCCCTTCTGATGTACGGGAAACAGCCCACCCAGAACCAGGTCCCCCTCCAGGGTCAGCACCTTCTTGGCTGGGCCCTCAGCCACAGCACCCCACAGCAGCAGGAGAGGCAGGAGCCCAAGCAGTGATCCCATGGCCCCAAAGGGGATGGATGGGTCCAGCAGACCTGGGCCTCCAGGAGATGAAGGTAGGAGCAGCAAAGGCAAAGAGAATTGGAAAAGGACCAGGAAAGGACAGACAGGAAGAGGATGAGGAGGGACCCAGCTCCTGCAGAGAAAGAGAGACAGACAAACAGGTAGGGGAAAAGTGGAACCCGAGCGAGGGTGGCTACCCCTTCTGATTCTGCCTCCCTTAAACTCTTTTCCCTGGGACTGAGGAGCCTTGGAGAGGTGGTGCCCCTAATTAGATTAAACTCCTGGGACAACCCCTTGGCCTGTCTCATGGACCTGCCCTGATCTGGAACTGGAGATGAGCTCTATGCCCATCCCAAACTTAGCAGAGATGCAGGAGTGCAGAGAGTAGAGGCCTAAAGAGAAAACAGGAGACCCAGAAGACTGTCCAACACCCTGCACAAACCTCCTGGGACCCCAAAGTCAATAGCTTTGCAGCAGAAAGTCACAGTGACAAGCTTAGGGCTCCAGTCCCCACCCTGAGCCTTAGAGAGGAGCCATTGCTGGCGGAGAACCCACCAGGGAAGAGGGAAGGAAGAATCTCTAAAGGGCAGTTAGTCTCCGACCACTTGGGAAACTGGAGCCATGGTGAGCACCCAGGGGTCTTGGTCTCTGGTTCTTAAAAAGCCATCCCCAAAGCCCCATGACTGAGAGAGTAATAGAGATTTTAGGCCCTGGAAGTTAAGCAAGGTAGAGAGGCTGGACCCAGGGAGGGACAATGAAGTGGCCACAGGTCCTAAAACCAATAGGGAAAGTAGATGTGAGTGTATGTGTGTATCATGGGTTGGGGGCAGTTCGTCTGGTCAAGATTTCAAAACAGCTCAAGGTGAGACTTTTGGACATTTTAGCTCTATACAGAATGACGTTTGAGACTTTTTGCTTTTGTTTTCTCTTTAGCTCAGAATCAAGCAGAGAAAAACCACCATCTCTAGTCTCCCCATCCTCAACCTCAGGGCCCTGTTTACCCTGGCCCTGGCCCTCAGAGACCCTGCCTCCCTTTTCCACTCTGCACCTCCACCTCATCATTTGTGCTCCAGATGCCCTCCCAGACACCCATTTCACATAGGGTCTCAAAATCACACAGGCTTGGGAAGGCTAGGAGAGGGAAACTGAGCCTGAAGAAGGGCAGAACTAGTTCAAGGACCCCATGTCCTGGCCACAGACTGGGGCTCTTCATTTTGCCCTCTCAACTCCCCAGGGTTAATCCCCCACTGGGACCAGGCCGGGCCAGGGGGACTGTGATCCTGTGGATACCCAGAAAGAAGCAGCTCAAGCAGACAAACAGGAGAGAGAGGCAAGCATGAAGACCAACACAGGGACCCAGATGGGGGCTGAAGCCCAACTGGTCAAGGCCATGAGCCTCCCACGGGGGAACCTGGGACTAGAGCTCCGAAAGGGATGGAACCCTAAATGAGGAGAGAACCCTGGAACAGGGCAGCTGCGGGCCTGGGCCACAAAATTCGGGGAGGGAGCGATGGAGCCTGAAAGGCTGAGACAAAGACAGGCACAGATAGAAACACTGACCTAAGGACGGAGAGGCAGAAGGAATGAGGGAGCTAGATGCAGGTTGTGTGTTCTTTGGGGAAGAAAGGCGGAACGCCGGGGGGGATCTCTTCCCGCTTTTCGCAGCTCCTGGTGAGCGCAGTCAGGACGCTCTAGCTAGCCCCTGAGCTCGAGGGCCCCAGGGACTCCCGGACGTGGGGTCAGGATCGATAAAGTCTGCGGCGGCCGCGGCACAACCCGGCTTATCCTACCTTGCGCACCCGGCTCTGGCACGGAGAGAAACGGAGAGGAACCGGGGGCGCGGGTTTCCAGCTCCCGATAGCTCCCTTGCTCGCTCGCTGGCTCAGCGGCTCTGCGCTCTCTGCCGCCCGCTCAACCGGCCGCTTTCAATCGCAGCCTGCCCCGCCCCCGGCCCCGGCCCGCCCCCAGCCCCTCCTCCGTTCCTCCTCACTCCAGATCTCCCTCACCCAACCTGGCCTCCGCCTCCCTTCAGACTCCTTTATCGTCCCCATCTTCTTCAGGACCACCAGCCCGGAGCTGTCCGCCGAGTGGTACTGAATCTTTGGGTGCTCGCGCCCTGTGCTGGAGCAGGTGACTTTTGGCCCCCTCCGCCCAAGTCAGACTGCATCCCAGAGAGCAGCGGGCATGGGGCAAGGGGCTGGGAAGGTCACTGAGCCCTGGGGTGTGCAGTGCTATGGGCTTCCATCTGTGAGAGCAGGAGAGTTGGTTCTAGGGTTGTGGGCTGTCACTGGGGGATAGGTAAGGTGGCGTGTAGGAGACAAGTGGGTCGCTTAGCCTGCTGTGTCCCCGGCCTCACATCCAAACTGCCCATCCATGTACTGCAGTCAGTCTACATGCCAGGCCTGGAGTGGGGGCATGTGTCTTCATCCCCAAGTGAGAGCTAGGGCCTGAATCACTAGGAGGAAGAAATGGGGTGGGGAGGGTGAGGTCAGAAGAGGGTGGGACCTTCTCTTGCTTCCTGCAGATGACCTTTAAAGCTATTACTCCCCCACCCCACCCCACAAACAAAGCCTTGACTTCCCCCTACCCCTCCACTAACCTCCAGTCTCATGTGCAAACGAAGAGACAGCAACATGGGATTGGGGGCGGGGGGCAGGCGGCTGTAGGACCAGGGCCTAGGGTCAGCTCTGAGGAACAAGCTGGCTGGCAGGGGGATCTGGGAGGGGAGGGGGCTGGGGAAGAGGCTCCTGAAACTGGCTGCTGCGTAGGAGGGAACGAGAGCTGGAGGCTAAGCAGAGGGAGGACAGCTCTGAGGTGTGCTTGACTCTTTTTCCCTCCTGTTGCAGGGTGGGAAAGGATGCCCCCTGGGGAGGTGGTGGTGGATAATCTGCAATACCAGACTGTGCTGAAGGATTTGGGGAGGTGGCCTGTACCGAGAATTAGTCCCGGAGCCATAATGCACAAACACTAAGTGCTAAGGGGCACAGCATCTCTTCACATGTTCCCCTGGTGCAGCCCTTTCTTCCACAGGCGTCGGTAGCGGCAACGCTAGCTCAGACTCACGCAAATGAGCACACACCAAGCCCAGGTCCCTCTAGTACACACACCTACACATGAGTTTGGCAATTGGGGGAGGTGTTGTCACCAAGGAAGGTCGGGCTTTTCCCCTGGACACAGAAGCTAATGCCCTACTACTCTGGAAAGAGCACAGCTGTGAAACAGACCAACGCATCAAACCCCAACAAACTCAAAACTCCATCACTAATAGGAGGCAAGGTGGCAGTAGGATGAGGGTTCAGAGCTGTCAGACAGGGCTGGAGAGACAGACATGTTGTCTTCAGGCTCCTGCTGCTCTCACCTACTCTGGCAGCTGCAGAGTAACTTCTCCCTGGGGTAGGTGAGTGATGGGCTGGGCCCCTGGAGCAGAGGGGTTGACAGAAGCTAGGTGCTGAGCTGAGGGGAGTTGCACAGCAATCCCAGCCCACTCACCAAGGCAGCCTCACAAGAGACATGGGGTTTTCAAGACAGCACAAGCTTGAGTGGCCCATTATTTGGCCTGCAGCGAGTGAGCTGCAGTCCTGAGGCAGCACATAGATGTGTAGATACACACCCAGCTACACAGCCACCACTCCCAGCTGTGCACACAAAGACAGACAGCCAGTCTTACATGCAGAGCTATACATGTGGACATGGCCACACACACAGCAGAATGCAAAACCGCACACACGGCTGTACACATGGACACATATGTAGCTGTACATACAGACATGTCTACACAAATATAGCTATACGCATGGACACACAGCTGCACAGACCTATAGCTTTACATGTGGACACAGGAAAACACAGCTTTGTACGTGAACCACAACCACACACATAGAGCTGTACTAAGATACATAGCTACACACAGATAGCTATATTTGGACAAAGCCCCCAGAATGACCCTCCCAGATAGCCAGCCTCACACCCCTATGATACAACCACATGCAGTTAGACTAACACAACCACATACAGTTAGACACTAAGCACAGCAACCACGTGCACATAGCCACAAAGCTGTCTACACGAATAGTCATGCCCAGCCACCATCACATGCTGATGCCCACGTGGGCACAGCCTCACTGAGGACCACTATCACCTGACCAATTCACGGTTATATACAAATTACCAAAGGCATGTGCACATGCACACACGAGGGCACACAGGCGCAGGCAGGCAGAGCAGGGACATCCTTACCAGCTGAGCAGATACCAGTGTGAGCACATGCACACTCTAGCCGCAGACACAAAAGCATCCCTTGGAAGCAAAGGCAGGCCATGAGCTCCCCACTCCTGAGCCCCAGAGGGTGCCCCACGCTCAGTTTTCAGACCCCTTGTTCTGATCTGCCAGCTCTCCAGCCTGGAGGAAGCCTCTGGGGTTGTTGCAGTGGAGGAGCAGCTGTCAAGTGGGCTCTCAGAGCAGGGAGTGAATGGCCTCCAATTCCCCCTACCTCATCACACCCCAGGGTACCTGGCCAAGTTCCTTCCTCTCCTCAGGTTGAGGATGCTCCTGCCTACTTCTGGCCTAGCTGCACAGGGCTGCCCAAGGTGGAACAAATGTGAAGTACAAATCCAGGTGAAACAAAGAAAATCATTTGCTTTATTCTGGGTCCTGGAAGCTTCAACATGAATCTGAAAAAAAAAGATGTAACAAGGGTAGCACCCTGTGTTCAGGCGCTGAGTGCAGACAACAGTCCCGGCTCCTTTGGCTCCGGTAGCCGAGAGGGCAGTGAGGAGAAGGCTTAGCTAGAGTCCCAGGGCGGCAGAATTCAGGCCTCCCTGAGACCCCTGGCCCTGGCCTGAGCCCAGGAGGTGGAGAAAGAATAGGGCTGAAGAGTCTGCTCAGTTCCTTAGCAATGCACCACAGGAAGGTGCAGGTTGTGGGTTACTCCTCGCCCTTCTCAGGGGTACTGGGCTCCCGGGGCCACTTGGAAGCCCCCAGGGGCTCAGCCTCAGGACTCAGCTTTGGCTCCCCTAGGGGTCCCTCACCCTCCAAGTCCAGCTCCTCAAAGGATGAGCCACTGGCGCCTGACTCGCTGTAACTATGCTCACTGTGGGTGTCACCGTCGTCCCAGCCACGGCTGCTCACCCCAGGTGACAGTGTAGCTGCTGAAGTCTCTCGGCTGCCAGGACCCACCTCCAGGCTTACAGAACTCGAGTCACTCATGGTATCAGCTCCTGGGCCAGGAAGAGAGAGCACAGGTTAGTGAGGACCCCCACCTCCTCCTCCAGGGAGAGGACTGAGGCTCTACCACCAGCCCAGCAAGTCAGCATACACAGTGCGCTCATAAATAAAGCTACCCCGGCTCAAGAGGCTCACTGCAGCTCCTCTCTGCCCTGTACCCTGACTGGGGTACACTGACAGGGCAGAAGGAGAGAACAGGGAGGAAGGGCAGCATGCAATGCACTCCGCTCCCTACCCCCAGTTCCCTGCACTCCCACAGAGCCTGCTGCCCCCTGGCCCCCAACAGTCCATTAAGGACCACTCGGCCCCAAGATAAGGAGCTGAGAGAAGAACAAGGAGATTCAAACAGAGTCCCCTCCTCCACTCCCCATTTCAGGCTTGGAGAGAGGTTTGCCCTAGGCCAGATGCAGAACACCGCCCATAAGGCTCGAAGACAGAAGGGACCAGGAGGCCCACTCTCCTGTCCTTCTCTCCCTATGTAGGGCTCCCCAAGGAGCGCCCACATCCAGGGAATCAGCTGGCCCCTGCCTCTGGCCCACACTGAACCCCAATCTGAGGAGGAAGCTGGGGGAGGAATGGGATGGAGAAGTCCGAGAAATCCTCAGCCAGCTAAGTGGGAGGAGGGTGTTGGGATGAAGCACTTTGAGGGTTTTCTCCCTCTCTGCCTGGATCACCCCAGAGGAGCCCTTACCCACCCCCAACCACTGGCAGCTGGAGAGCCCTGAGATCCCTCCCACCCCCCAACATATCTTCCAGGCAGGTTCCTCTGCCCTGTTCGGGAGCAACCCCTCAATTCATTGCCCACCCCCCCCACTGCAGATCAGAGGCACTGACAGCAGTTTGGGGTGGCAAGGAGGACAAAGAGCTCAGGCCCAATGTGTGCAGGAATCCAGACTGAGAGAAGGGGGAATATGTCTCCCTTCCTGTGTGAGGGGGAGGAGGACAGCCATCAAACATCACAGAAGGTGAGCGGTGGGCCAGCTTCCTCGGCTCCTGTCTCCATGGTGATGGAGCCCTGAGCCCTGCACAGCTGGGGACTGCCTGGCATTGGGACTTGGCCTGGAACTTTCTTTGAGCCTCAGCTGGGGCACAGAGTGAGGGTGGGGGGATTTGGGGTCTGCTCCCCCAACCCCTATGGCCTCAAGAAGATGACCTCTGGGCCCTTCTGGCAGAGGTGAGATGAGCCCTGCAGTGCCAGGCTGCTGGCCTGGGGGCCTCCTCTTGCTGGGGCCTCAGTCTTGGCTTCCAGGATGGAGGTTTTCAACAGTGAACCAGAACTACTCCCTGAGATATGGGTGGTTCCCTTTAATCCAGGGGCAGGACTCCAGCCCTACTTTCTCTCCTTAAATGATGACTGGTGTCCCAGAGGCTGCAGGCCTGAAAGGAGCAAACGAAAGGGGTAATTTCTCCCTGGCCCCATCAAATTCTATCCACACTCCCACCCAATAGCTCTCTTGGGACCCAGGTATGGGAACCTGCCTGCTTGTCAGCTGGCTGCCTCCTCCATCTCCCAGTTCCTAGCTAGGAGTGATTAGAGGAAGGAGCCCAAGGGTGTCCCTTCAGGTGAGGGCCTAGCATGCTGGAATGAAGACAGCCCCTGGGCACATTCAGACACTTCTGGCAAAGACGGAGAAGTGGCAAACCTCCAACCCCACCAAGGTCTGCACAGGAGGAAGTCCCAGAGTCCTGGGCCTGTGTCCCAGGGCAGAAGAGGCCAGGCAAGGCAGGGTGGCACCGAAGTCCCCAAGGCCACTGGGGCAGAGAATGAAGCTGCCACCTTCATTCTGTGGCAGTCCCTCCCTCCTCCACTGCCCAGAGCCAGTGCAAGGAGATCAAATATTCATCACCTCTCTGGAGCTAAATAATACATCAATGTAATAACAGGCGCAAGGCAGCTAATCACCCCCTTTCACCTCCCAGCCCAAGTGGGGGCCACAGCAGGGAGGCGGGCAGGGAGAGGCCAAGCCTTGGGCAGCCAGGCACTCACCACATACTGCTGTGCAAGCGGCATGCACCTGGCAGGCAGACACCCACAGTCTGCCCCAGGTGTCAAGGCAAACCCTGTCAGAGGTAGGCAGACCCCTCGGCCCACACTCCAGGGAGTGGGCGGGCAGGCTGGTGGGGAGGACAGGCCGAGGAGCTGGCGGCGTGGGAGCTAGGCTGCAGCCAGCTGTATCTGGTGCCAAGCAGTCCTTCAACACCCCTGGCAGGCAGTGTTTGGAAGGGGAACTGGGTGGGTGGGCCAAGGAGGGGAATGCAGGCAGCAGAGGGAGGTTGAAAGAAGGTCAAGGCACTCCCCTTCCTGCCCTGGGGACTGCCTGGGCTTGCTGACCTTGTGCCATGTCCTGTGTCCACAGCAGAGGCACTGAAGAGTGTCTGCCAGGCACTATCAGGCGGGTGGGAGCAGTGCCCCATGGAGGTAATTAAGTGGCAGATGAAGTTAACTGTGTTGGACATGGCCCCTAGGGAGTGAAGACTGCCTCTCAGTACCCGCCCCCCGCCCTTGCCAACACATGTCTCTCAGGGTGACCTTGGCTGTTGAAGACTGGATGGACAAAGGGAGTCTCCTAAAACAGGAGGTGAAGAGTCACTCTCCTCCCAGCCCTGTACCACTCCCACAGGTCATGGATTTCCAGAGTCACAGGCTCTGGCTAAGCCATGGACCCTCTTGGACCACCTGGAATGTCACCAGCAGGTCCCCTTGTCCCTGGAGACAGCCCAGGGTCACAAAAGGTCATGGTGGGTGGGTGGGCTGAGAGCAGGCCAGCAACCTGCTAACCTGGCCCTGGGCTATGAAGGCTGGCTCTGATGGAAGGGGCAGGGCACTGATCTCCTGGCTCCCTCTGCATGCTCTCTATGCTCTCTGGTTCCTCACTGGCAGGAAGAAAGCAGTGGCTCTGGGCTCGGCCTCATATTAAGGGACACCTTGTTCCCCTTCTTACCTTCCAGATCCAGTGCCAGTCTCACTTTCTGATGAGCCCTACCTAAGTGACACCTTTCCTGAGCAGCGTCAGCCCCCTCCCATGAGCATCCAGCTGTCTTTGATGTTTCCAAGGGTACTCCTGCTGCATCTAAACAGCATTCAGGGAGGGTCTTTGTGTTGCCAGGGATAATGCGTGAATCCACACCTACATGGATCTGCGTATATAGAAATGGGCAACTCTGCCTACAGGTAGGTGGGTCCCTTCCACCTCTACCAAACTTTGCCTGGATGCCCACAGTAAAACTGAGCCAGGTCCCCACCCTCATTCCCCCACTCTCCGTACCTGTGCCATCCACCTGGGTGTCGTTGGCCTCCACAGGCCCCCGGCTTCTCCGCTCTGTCTCCTTCACCTCAGGAACATAGAAGTCTCCCTGCCGTGCCAGTGGGCACACGAAGTAGATCTGGTCTTGCTGGTAGATCTCCAGCCGCGGGTGGGCACACAGCTTCCGTTCCTTGTCAGAGAGTGCGAAAGGTAGAATGAACCCTGCGTGGCCTCTGACCCATCCATCCCCGAGTGGCTTCAGGAACTGTCCATTCTTTATTCCCTGCTGGAGAACTGACCAGCTCAGCCTCCTGCCCCAATCTCCTACAAGCTCCAAATCCCTGCTGAGGGAGGCACACATTCAGCATCCTAAGGGCAGGGACCCACACTCCAGGGGGGCAGTGATCTGAGGACCTGGGAGTCCTAGGACAGGTGTTAAAAGAACCCAGGAGTCTAGGACTGCTAATTTTGAGAGCACAAAGCTGGTCCAGAAAGCACTGGTCTCACAGAGCCCCAAGCACCCAAGCCAGGTCAAGGTCTGACCTGCCAGAATTTTCATCTCAGGATCTCCCCGGCCCCCTAGACTATGCTGACTGAGCCACCAATATCAGTAGAGACCAGCGCTTCTTGACCTCTAGCCCCTGCCTTTGCAGATATGTTACTGACAAATCCTGGACAGGAGCTCCAGGATAGCTAAACTCCTCTCCTACTCCCATCCCTCTTTAGGTTCAGGTTTATGCCAACCTCCGAAGCTATCAGATGCGGTTGGTTCTCACACCTTCTCACACCTGGGTCCAGAGTTTCAGTGAAAGGGGAGCAGACAGAACCTAGGCTGGAGAAGCAGACAGCCCCAACTCCTTGGAGGGATGAATTGTCAGCTAACAGGGTCCAAAGTAGAGACGGGCATGCTTCTCCCCTCTGCCTGGACATAGAACACCGAGCTCTACATCCCCCAGCATGTGTGGAAAGGACGCAGACACACGCCAGAGCTGCTCTGAGACAGGAAGAACAACCAGAAGAGGGGTCAAACTCATCTTGCTCCTGAGCCTGCCCCCCTTCCTGCAATGGAGCACAATTATCCACTAAGATGACTGCAAGGCCTCTGCTCTGTCACTGCTCACCCGCCAACCTTCACAACACGGCTATTTATAGCACCCGCCCGGCTCTCACCATGAGCTCTGAAATGAGCCTTCCACTTAGCAGTAATGAAAGACTTATTGCCTGGTGGGGAGAAGCCACTCCAGGACTCCACTTGTCTGCCTGCCTGACCAAGCTTAGAGTTTAGGAACCCCCTTCCAACAGAAGTTAATGAAGAGGGGTAAAAATGAGCTCCTGGGAGAGAGAGGGAAGGAAGGTTTATCCAGCCAAGGCCCTCAGCCAGCGCATGGGGGTGGATGTCCTGGCCCAAGGTCTAGCCTCTGATTCCACAGGTGACCCAGGGAAGGCCTTTTGTCCGAAGTCTGTGTGCTCAAACACAGAGTGGGACACTCTAGCCCTGACACCTCCAGGGGCAGTGAAAGAAAATCATTAAAAAAATTTTTTTTATTGTGGCATAGTTGATTTACAATGTTGTATTAGTTAGAAAGTCATTTTCCCCCTTTTATTGGTCGCCCTGAGGCATATGGAGTTCCCGGGCCAGGGAAAAGATCCAAGTCTAAGTCATGACCTGAGCTGCAGCCGTAGCAACACCAGATCCTCAACCCACTGTGCTGGGCCGGGAATCAAACCCACATCCCAGTGCTCCCAAGACGCCATCGATCCTGTTGCGCCACAGCTGGAACTCCAGAAAGTCACTATTTTTAATAGTTTGAGTCTGACCTTTTTCACCAACCTAGGTGCTCTTCAGGCCATCTCATGAGTCCATGCACCCAGCTCCTCCCATCTCTGAACACATCAATGGCTGCCTCTGTGTTTCTACCTGCCCACATGCCCACCCCCACCCTGGTCCTGAACACAACTCCAGGAATTAGGAACTACTAGGCTCTGGGGCCCCTCTAATGTCAGCACTTGAGGGTGAGAATCTGCCAAGTCTGAGCCCCACTCAGTGAACTGGGTCACATCACTAAGGCTAGGGTCAGGGAGGATCCCTAAAGAAGGTCCAGGTCCTTCCCCAGTGAGAGGAAAGAAAAGGCCCCCTGAAACCAATCAGGGCATGGCCTTTACCAGCATACCATGCTCTTGGCATTCAAAGGGTCCAAAAGGAAGCTCCTGAGCGGCCATCAGCTACCTGGAGGCCCATCTCTCAAAGGCTAGCTGGTTTTTGAGAATGATTCCAGGAACCAGAGCCTATGCTCACCCCAAAATTCCAGGGATAATGGGGCCATACCCCAACCCTCACCAACACTCAAGCCACCTGCCTAGCTTTCCTTCTGGAAGTAATAGAGATGATGAGAGGGTGCAGCGCCCTTTCCACCCTCTCCTCTAGGCCAGGCATCAGGGTGGGTAGGACCAGGCAGTCACCCTTGCCACCTGCTCCGCCAGCCCCCTCATTGGCAGGCGGGAGGCAGTTCTGTGGCTGATCTGCGCATCTGCCTCCTCCAGAGAGCTGGGCTCTGAAGTTGCCTGGCTGTGGACAGCCCTGTTGCCATGGAAACTACATCCTCCATCCTTGCCATCGCCTTCATCTCAAAACCATCCAGGAGAACAGAGGAACAGGGGAGACAGCGGAGGGATAGAAAACTGCGGCCTGGGGCTACTCAGCTCTTCTTTCCCTGCCTGACCTTCCCTCCTCACAGCATCCCACCCAAGGAGTGCCAGCTGCCCAAGCCTGTCTCCAGGCCCCTGGAGGGGTAGCCTCATACCCAAGGCCAGCCCAGTCCTAACCCTGCCACCTGGGGGCCCCCTGGCCCTCCCTGCTGGAGCAAGGAATAGAGCTAATTAAAATCTCACTGACGGCTCAGCCCCAAATCATTTTAACACATGCCGGATCCTGTCAAAATTCAGACTCAGGGGCAGAGATGGGGCAGGAAGAAGGCAAAAGCAGAAACTTCTAACCCAGGCCCATCAGGTAGGGGAGGGGCTCATAACTGTCCCTGTAGCCTTTCCTTGAGCCCCCTCGCCATGCTCTGACCACTTAACCAAAGATGACTCCAGTGGCGGCTGGGATGGAGCCACATGACCTGTCCCTAAGTGATGAGGCAGAGAGGACAAACCCTTTCCCTCCCAGCCAGGTGTAGCCTCTGAGGGAAGAGAGGATAGCCATGGGCCAGTTCTCAGGTCCTTGCTGCATAGCAGGAGCTGTGGACCAAGCAGCATGTCGATGAGCTACTAAATATTGGAAAATCATCAGAGGAAGGCAAGGCCAGCTGCCTCTCCGTCAGCAAGCCCCAGGGAGTCCTTGGAGAACAGACTGCCAAGGACACCAGGGCAAAGCTACACTGGGCTGGTACGTCTGGGGAAAGGGACCTCAAGTCCTCCCAGCCCTGAGCGTACCCCTTCCCATAGCCCAGACAGCCAGAGGCTTGAGGAAGCATCACCAAAGACAGGGCAATCTGCTCTGGCTACTGAAGCCACTGGCTAACTGATGAGGCCACAATCCAGGGCAACTCACTCCCACACACCGACTCAAGGGAATCACAAAGCCCTGCTCCAAGATGGGACAGATGCATACATCTATAAATTCTCCCTACCTAACAGGAAGATGTCAGCTAATCATGCCAAAGTGCCACCAGGAACAGTCAGACACTGGATTCTCCTGCTCCAGTCCCTCAGACGCATCCCCAAGGCTTCCCTTGCACTCAGGCCCTCCACAATCAGAAACAAGAGAGGGACCTGGGACATCACCCATTACGCAGGATTTCCAGGAGACCTCAGTCACCAGCACTTGCCCCACCACCCCTGCACCAACACCAACCCATTCCCCCCTCCTCCAGAGGTGCTAGCAAACAGGAAAGGAGCAGCACACAGAAGGCTAGCACGGGAACACACCACACACCCCCTCCCCACCTCAAGTTGAGCGCCTGTCCTAAAGTAAGCATGTGGCCCATGCAGCTCAGGGCTTCTGCAAAGGGGCTGAATTGGCAGCTGGGCTAAGTTTTCCCCATAGGACCCACAGTGCCTCGCCAGGGGGTTCTTACTGAATTGGGGGGCACGGGAGGAGGGAAGAAAGAAAGAGGACCTGAACTACTCTCATTTGTAGTTCTGCTCTCAGAGCATCAACCTGTGCACTGCCCTGGGCTAGGCGTGGAGGTGTGGTGTGCTGAAGAGGTTGGACACAGGGGTATACTGAGGGTGGATCCCCATTCCCAGGCTGCTGAGAGCCTGAGTTTGCTAAGAACTAAGTGGCCTCAAATCCCTGAAAGGACAATGCAATGGGTGCAGGCCAAAGACTGGGTCACATATCTCCTACACAAACTCTAGGCCCAAAAAGGGATGAGAGGAGTTCCCGCTGTGGCACAGTAGAAACGAATCTGACTGGTATCCATGAGGATGTGGGTTCAAACCCTGGCCTTGTTCACAGTGGTTTAAGGATCCAGCAATACTGTGAGCTGTGCTACAGGTCGCAGACACAGCTCAGAACCCAAGTTGCTGTGGCTGTGGCGTAGGCTGGCAGCTACAGTGCCAATTTGATCCTTACCCTGGGAACCTCCATATGCCCCCGGTACGGCCCTAAAAAAGCAAAAAAGGGATGAGGTCTGCTCCATCCATCTCCACCCCATCCCAGCCCTTTACTTCCTATTCACTCAGGGCCCTAGGCCCTTCGGTTCACTCTGCGTGGCTCAGTCCTTCCTATCCCTCCATGCCATGCTGGATAGCCGGGCAGCCACACAGCCAGCCAACAGCTGTTGCATCCCACCCGAGGTGGTGGCATCTCTTCACTGGGTGAAGTGAGGCGTGCTCATTTTTAATTACACAGACACTGAAGTGCACCCGCCTGCACACAGCAGTCCCTGTGAGTGGGGGCTCAGACCCTGGAGGCCCCTGAGGCAGTCGGTCTGCACTGCATGTGCAAAGTGATGGAGGAGGCACAGCAGGGGCTGTGGCTAGGATATGGCACGTTATTATTATTCTGCCCAGGAACTTCCGTCAACTGCCCTCTCTCTAGCCCGTTTTTATCCCCAATGGGTCTCCCAACAACCTCTGTCCCAGAACCTAAACCTGTCTGTGGGGTGGGAGGTGACAGCAGGAGACAGCTCTGGAGACCTTGTAGGGCCAGCAGGGAGAGCCTACAGAAAGGTTGGTGAGTACCCTCCCTCCTTGGAGCAGGAGGGCCCAAAGCTCTGAAAATGAGAGGCAAAGAAGACAAGGAATGAGATGGGGCTGCCAGGGACACGACAGAGTGGGCAGGAAGTGGCACAGCAAACTATTGACCTAGCTATTGACAAACAAGTGGTTTCTCCCTGTATCTCAATCTCTCCAACTGTACAATAAAGAGACAGGAACGGATGAAAGTAAGAACTGGAAAAGATAAATACAAACCCCATTATTTAAAGACAAGACAGTCGTACACTCGAAAAACCCAAAAAGAATCAATGGAGAAACTACCATAAACATAAAGCTCACAAGATTAACAAAAGTACAGCCCATCTTCCCGTGCACTAGTCAGCTAGTTAGAAGACATAATGAAAGCAAGACAGGAAGGGCCTCTTGAGGTGGAGTCTAGCCCAAGATGGTATTGGGAGTCCCCCTCTAAATGGCAGAGGAGTCAGGCCTGGGCGGGAGCCTGGGGAAGACTGCATAAAGGGGAAGGTGTGAGAGAGAGTGGGGCGGGGAGGCGGGGTGCTGTGCCTGGCACCCCTGCCTGCTGTGCCTGTTGCCGCAGCTGCCTGAAGACTTTTCATTTTCACCTCAGAGCCGGCAGCTTGCCACGCAATTTACACCTCTGCGCATATTCCTGCACACCCAGGCCCTGGCTTCCTGGGTAGACTATGAGGAGGGCCTCGGCAGCAATGGAGACCAGGGTGGGCTAGGGTGCTGAAAAGCAGGGGAGGGTGGTTCCCTCTAGGCAGGCACAGAGGACCCTGGCCCTTAAACACCCACCCACCCTAGTAGTTGGGTGGACCAGGAAGCCCTGACCCACAGCCATACCCAGGCTTTCCCCAAGGCCCAATGGCCAATACTCAGACTCAGCTCAGCCCTGCTCTGGCCTTTTGGGCCATCACGAAGCAGGACCAGAAGGTTGGTGAGCATGGGGGTGAGTAACCTCCTCAGGAGTTCCGGGGTTCAGACCTGGGATCCTACCACTCTCCTTTCCAAATCTGGAACGGGAGCCACAGCCTCCCAGATGCTGCTGCTGCCATGCCAGGCTCCACAGCCTACCCCTCTCCAAGATCCTGCTGCTTTCTGCAGCATCTGTACAGTCAAGGACCTTGACTCCAGACCGGCTCACAAACCAACAAAAAATGCTCCTGATTGATTGTCCAGCAGCGGGAAGGCTGCTTGGTGCAGATGGAGCCCTGAAGCCAAGCACTTGGGAGCCAGAGGAATCAGAAAGTGCCAGAGGGAAGGACAGGTGGGCAAGTGGGGACAGAGGTGGGGGAAAGAGAGACGTAGCGGAGGAGGAGAACACTGAATTTCTCATCTCCTACTGGCACCTCCACCTGCCCTTCAGGGAAAACCTTCCCTCTGGAGCCTTAGGTTTCCCATCTGCCTAACCGGACAGGCAGCCTCTCCTTAACTGAGGGTTCTACTAAAGGGCAGAGCTGTTCTGCTCTGGAGGGATCTCTCTCCTTGGAATCTCTCCTCCTTCCTTGTTCCTGGAATCCCAGGATCCCAAGCTCTCTGGAGAAGAGCAAAAGAACTCCTCCTTGGTGAGGCCCATCTGCCTGAGGAAGAAGGCTCTCGGGATTGGTGACAGCCCAAGCCCACAGTACCATCCAGACAAGCCTCAGCCTCCAGGGTCCTGCAGGGCTGCCAAGCTACCATATCTGAGCTGGTATTTCAAGAGTGGTGGCTCCCACGCCCGCCCCAGCAAAGGCTGGCTTTGTCTTCATTCTGGGGGTAGGGGAGTGGGGAGGGGTGAAATCGGAGAGGCTGAGGAACAGGTTCCAGCAGAAAGGAGGGGCTTAGCCTCCTGTGTGGGTCCCCTCACACCGCAAAATTCAGTGGCAACTTCCTAGGGGGAGTCAGGGAAGCCAAACACTGGTATGTTTTTACTTAAGTTAGCTTGATGTTTGACTGTGGCCTCAGGCTTTCCCTCTCCATGTCCCAGTACTCAAGTCCTACTTCAAAGCCAGCCTAGACGCTATCACTCATCTGCTCCCACACCATCAGTGGCTCCCTAGAGCCTGCAGGACTCAGCCTCATCTCTTGGGCCCAAATTCTTGCCCCTGTACTCCAGCCACAATGGATAGACAAGCTACGCCCAAGTCAGTGCTTCTGTCTGACCTGCTTCCTACCTGGAGAACACTACGCATCCTTCAAGGGTCAGCCCAAACTCCAACCCCTGCAAAGGTTGCTTTGCCTTTCCCAGTGAATCCATCTCTTCCCTCCTCGTCCCACTCACTCAAGGCATGGCTAAGCCCTGTGGCTAGGAGAGATGGTGAGAGGAAAGAGTTCTGGGAAGAAAGAGCTCAAGGAACTCCCGTCATGAGAAAAAGAAAAAGTTCAGGTCCTGGTGCTGCTGAGAGCACCCTCCTTTCTGAGCTGGGGCAGGCCAATTAGCAGGTAGCAACACTGGCAGGTGGGCTGGCCCTGAAGCCCCAATGAAAGAAGCCTGGGAATGGAGCTGGCTGCATCTCACTGAGGATGAGGACATGAGGCCTAATAAGCACCTGCAGCAGCTGCTTCCTATGCCCGGAACAGCCAAGGTCTTCCTTAATGAGTCCCTGCTGGGCAAATGGGCAGCTAGGCTCTTCCTGCCCTTTTCTTCTTGTCCCCCCAGTAGTCTCCCAGATTGACAGCCTTAGCCCCTGACTCTGCCCACCAGGTGAGTGTTGGGCCCCAGTGCTATAGTCTCAGGCCGACTCTGTGCACTCTCCTCAGTGCACTCCAAGTTCATGACAAGTCCTCAGCCTCCTGGGCCCAGCCCCACGCATGGACAGGGCAGAGTGGCAATAGGCATGGAGCCACCAATGATCCTCAGCCCAGGGGACCTGGTCTGGGCTCAGCCACTGCTTCATCCCTTGACCTTGGGTAACCTCCCCTCCCCAGGCCTCCATGTTCCTAATGGAAAACAATGGGGATGTTGGCTTTAATTAGGACCCTTTTCCTGCCTCCTGGTTCCCCCAGGCCCTGAACAATGCTACACAAAAGAGGGCATTTTCCCAGAAAATAACTGCTAAGTGACTGAGATAAGATACCAGGAGGGCCATCCTTACAAAAAATAAACCTCAGGAACCCTCCCACATAGCTCAGTAAACGTGATGGGCAGGGAGAGAGATGACCCCAAATTTCATGTCACACTGGGGCTTCCTCACCTGGATTCCCACTGCCAGGGCCATGATGCTCCCCACTGGTGTTCTGTTCTCTGCGTAGACTCAAACGTTTCACCCCCACCACTGAGTCCCTCAAAGTCACCAGGACAGATTAAGGGGAAACAAACATGGCAGATTCTGAGTCATTAGATGGGACCCAGACTCTGACCACATTACTGGGAGCCTCCTCCCAGCCCACAGCTCAACAAGCTGACCCACTTTGCAGGCACCCCACTGAGGCCCCCCACAGTCAGCCTATCACGTCCCACTTGGGAGTTCACTCCAATGAACCTCACCCTAACCTAACCCTAACCCTAATTTCACCCTTCACCCTAACCCTCCCCAGGGCTTCCTCCAAGTCCAGCTTCCAGCTCCCCAAGAAACAACTGCCTCTTCTGGGAACCCCAGCCCCTGCCTACACAAGAGGTAAGTCCCGGTGTCTTCCTGATCCACTCACACTGCAACTGCCACAGCACCCTCAGGATCTGGAATATACATGCAGCTGGCTGGGGTGGAGGAGGCATCTGCCCAATTGTGCAGCCCTCTTGGGACAGAGCTTTTCAAACCAGTTAAGTCTCAGACATCCTCCACCAAACAAAATCTCACAAGGTCATCTGATCTGAAAATCCAGAGGCAGAGCTATTCCAGTCCAAGCAGGTAAAAGTCAGAGTGTAGGTCCTTACCTCTGGCTGCCAGCCGGGGGGGCACCACAGCACAGCTCTAAGTCTCCTGCTCCAGAACAGTCTGAGAACTGAGGTCTGGGCTCCCTGCCTACGACTGTCCCTGGTAGAACTATCCCATCAACCCAGTCCCAAAATTCTCCCACTGGCTCACTATAGCCACCCTGCCTACCACACCTCTCCAATTCTATGGAGAAAGAACCATTACCCGACTTCCAGGGCATTTCCCACCCAACCAGCTTCCACACAGACAATGCTGTCTCCCTAAACTCAGGAGAAGCCCAAACGTCACAAGGATCCTCCCCTGAAAATGGCAGCAAAGCACAGGTCATGGGGAAAGGGGTTTCTGGAAAAGATCATAGGTCTCTTTGGCACTGAGGGCTTGGCTGGCCCCTCTAACACGCACAGTGACCTTGCCAATTACAGACAGACAGGAGCCAAGTACAGAGCTCAGGGACTTCACATACAATCCTACTCATGGGCCCCCAGGCCTCACACTCGGCTCTGGTCTGCTCCACGTACCTCAAGCCTTCCCCGGGTCATCAAGACTGGTCCTGCCCTGTGGTGAATTTTGAGGCCTTTGCCTGTTGCCTTGGGCTGACATCTGAGCCCTACCTCCTCTGCGGCCTGGCAATTTCAAAGAAGCTCATTTCCTTCTTGTGGCTGCCAGAAGAAACTCCTTCCTGGGGCTCAGGGTGGGTCTCCTCCTACCCTGGAGTCTAACTCCTTAGACTCTGCAGAGTGGCCTGGCAAAACTGGGGCACTTCCACACAGACTAATAGTCACACAGAAACCAGGGACTCTTCATACACAGGCTGGCTCAGAGTGCTCAGCCTAGGGGCCCTAGTGGTTTATGTGGAGGAATAAAGGCAGCGTACCAGCCCCTATAGCTCAGTGTGCCAGGCTGCCAAGCTGGGGAAGCCTGGCCGGAGAGCTAGGAGCTGCCACGCAGACGACAAACCTGGGATCTGGCCGTCCTTCCAGAACCCCCACAGAGGCCTGACAAATGCTTCTCTTTGGTTCCTCAGAGAGACCACCCCCTCCCCCGGGACCCTCGCTGTGCCATGAGACCCATCCTGTCCCAGGTTCAGACACATGTGCAACTGTCGGAACAGCAGTTGCTCTCCACCTCCCTCACCCAAAGCTCTGAGATCACTCCCCTCCACCCCTCGCCGCAGCCTCTGGGGAGGCAGGTGAGCCTGCCAAGCCCTCCCTCCCCTCCCCTTGGCTGCTGGCCTCCCTCACCCCTCCTGAAATAGAAAGCTGAAGGGCTTCTGTTACTGCATCTGAAGCAACCCCACAGCAGACTCACCTTCAGATTCAGAGAGAAGCCAGTGAGGTGGAGAAAAAGCACATGCACACATGTACGTAATGTGTGTCCACACACACACACAGAGCACATGCATACATGTATGTAACGTGTGTGTACACACACACACACGCACGCACAGTTAAAGGCGGTCAGAAGCACCCAGAGTCTCATTAGCAGCTGCTTTGCTCTAGGCCCAGGACAGTGGGGAAGAGGGCAGGTTTGAGAGCAAGCCTCATATTCTTTTTTCCCTGTTTCCTCAGCTGAGACAGGCACAGGGTCATCCCCTGTCCACTGCAGGCTAAGACCAACAAACAGAACCAACCCATTCCTTGTCTTTCACCTGGTCCTGTTCCCTAGGATGAAAGATCAAGCTAAGCACAAGGGCAGAGGTGACCTCCACCCACAGAAACCAGCAGAACACCTGGGCTGTGCCTCCTCTGTGGGCAGCCTGGCACCTCTCATTCTCCCAGCTGCTGGTCAAGCCCACACAGCGTGCCTCACAGGCATCCCTGAGAAGCCCTTTGCTCTGCCCTACACCCGGGGCTCCCTCATCTCAGGCGGGAGAGAGGACGTTACACCCCCTGCTCCAGCCCCAACCCCAGGAAAATCAAGCCCAGAGCACAGCTGACAGGCTCCCACAGGAGGAGGAGGTAGGAGGAAGAGCTTTCATCAAAGAGGTGACGTCAAACCAGGCAACTTGTGAAGCTGTCAGGGGCCGGGAAATTTGGACAAAGGTATCTAAAAATAAATCCCTGAAGCCAAGAAAAGGCTTTGGTGGCTGGGTTGCTCGCCACCACACCACATGCCACGTGTTCCGTTCTGAGGTTTGGAACCCAGAAAGCCTCTTCCTGGGGTGCTCCTCCAGACTAGCCCTTGAAGCTGAGGAGGGCACAGACAGGACTGGAAACGCCACACACCAGGCTGAGGGCACTGACATCCCCCTTCCTGCCCTCACTGTCAACCAGCTCCCCGGCTCCTGCCTCACCCTGCCTTAGTCTCCAGACCAACCCCACCCTCAGCACCCTTCTGGCTGCCACCCTCCAGCTCACAAAGGAAATCCTCTGCCATCCTCCCCATGCCCTTGCCCTACCACGACAGCCCTCCTGTTTCTCCCCTTCTTCTTCCTGCCAATGCAGGCCATAGCTGGTGACCCAGGGCCCCATTTATTAATTCCCCAGCCCTAACAACAGACTCTTATATCTCCTTAACCAGGATATGTCTGGGCTCCCATTTCCATCACCAAGGCCCTTGTCTTTTCCCAAGATGCTTTGGAGAGCAAGGTGTAGGTTCTTCCCAAACTGCCAAGTTTACTATGTTCCTGCCAATTTTTTTCTCCCATCCCGACCCCAGCCACACACTGGCCTTTCAGGGCAAATACTGTCAATAGGCTCATAACATCCACCAGCCCAATCTTCTCTGAATTCTAGACCACACATATCCCTGCCAACTCGGTTGTTGCTCATCAGGGAGATCCTCTGACACAGCCCACAGAGCTTGTTGCCCCCTCCATCCCACCCCAAACCAGTTCCCCCCTCAGCCCTCCACACCTCAGTGGAAAGCACCACTACATACACACCACACCTACCCCGGCCAGAGGGGGCCTGGGCCTGTGACCCCTCCCACTATTTTCCCTTCCCACCATCCAACCCATCCACAAATCCAGCAGTTCTACCTCCAAAACAAATTGTTAAATCTCTGCCCTTGCCCGCATCTCTACCACCACTGCCCCCACTTAAGCTGCCGCCATGCACAGCAGGGTTCATGACAGCCTCTAAGCACCTCCACCCCTTCCCCACGAGCCATGATCCAGTCCCACCTGCCCAGGGACGGAAGAGCCCATCTCGCACAGGTGTGGCTTGGGTCCTGTTACTTTCCTGGCTGGAACTCTGCAGTAACTCCCCACTGCCTTTACATCAAACCCATGCTCCTGACCCTGGCTCTGCCTAGAACGCTCTTACCCCCTCCAAGGACTCTTCTAGGATTCTTCCTAAGAGGTTACCTCCTCCAACAGGCTGCCCCGACCACTTTGCCCAACTGGTTCCCCACCTTTTCTCACCCCGTCCTTCTCTACCATGTGTTGGATTTTTGTCTGACATTATTAACTATCTTCACCACCTCACTGGATATGCCTATTTTATGCTCCAATATCTCAAACAATGTCCAGCACAGCACTTGGCACAGACATTCAGTAAATATAAGTTGGTATCAGATTATATGCTTACATTTTCTATTGCTCTAATATTTATCTGCCTTTCTATAATTGAAAAAGCTGTGTTAAACTCTGCCATCATAACTTTGTCAATTCCTCTTTACAGTTTTACTAATCTGATATATATATATTACTTATATACTTATATCCTCTAGATTACTTTCTTAGATGTATCAAAACTTACAGGAGTTCCCGTCGTGGCTCAGTGGTTAACGAATCCGACTAGGAGCCATTAGGTTGCGGGTTCGATCCCTGGCCTTGCTCAGTCGGTTAAGGATCCGGTGTTGCCGTGAGCTGTGGTGTAGGCTGAGGACGCAGCTCGGATCCTGTGTTGCTGTGACTGTGGCGAAGGCCGGCGGCTACAGCTCTGATTAGACCCCTAGCCTGGGAATCTCCATATGCTGCAGGTGCGGCCCTAGAAAAGGCAAAAAGACAAACAAACAAAAAAACAAAACAAAAAAGCTTATAGTAGTTATATCTTCCCGGTGAATTAGAATGTTTATATTATGTAGTGAAAATAAATAAACACAAGTTGAATAAATGAATAAACATCTGCTTCCAACCCAAATTGGGGTCATTTCCCTAGCACCCAATGTACAAAATGTTTCAGAGGAGGAGGAATTTACAATACAGAAAGTCTATCTCAGGGCCCTTGCTCTGCAGGCCTCTAGCAGGATGGGGACAGGGTGGGCCTGGAATGGGGGCTGAGCATTAAGGGTGTCTCTCATCTGAGTCAGAGCTGAACCGACAAGGCTAGGTTTCTGAACAAACTCCCCATGCTCCTGGGAGATGCTTAGGGCCTATGAGGTCTCAGGTGTGTGGAAGAAATGCGGGCAGCCTCTGCCCACCTTCCTAGCTCCAGAGGCACCTGCTCTACTAGGTGCTGCCATCCCCAAACCACCTTCCTTCCCAGGATAGGCAGGCCGCCCCAGCTCCCACTCAAAGGACCAGCTGCCCCTGATACAACCAGACTTGTGTCTCACCTTGATGTAGGCATCCAGGGCAGGATGGACACGGCGGGTAGCCAGCCAGATGGACAGGGTGGTGGTGTAGGGGAAAGTGGCTGTCACCACATGGCTGGGTGTCGGGAAGGAGAACACTTTGAAGCCAAATTTCTGATACAGTCGGATAAGCTCTGGGGAGGGTGACTCCTCACCTTCACTAAGAATGCTGCCCACCGCACAGCGGCATTTCTCAGGGCGCACCTGGGGAGGCAGAGGAGGAGTGTCAGCGTTGGGCACAGACCTCTTGCTTCCTGGCTTCTGTGCCAGCTTGGGACTGACAGAGCCACCAGCTCCACAGAGCCACACAGCCCCAGACTCTGTGTGGGGCCATGATGGAGATGATCATTTTCCTGCTGAAATCCATCCGTTGCCCCAGTCTGTGGCATCCTGCTGCAGGACTCATCCGTCCCTTTATGTATTCCTCCATCACACAGGCCAGGCCTCTGCTGGCTGTGGAGGGGTCACAGGAAGTGCTGGTCAGGAAGCAGAATTGCAGTGAACTCTGGATTGCTGAAGAAACACCGTGAGATCCTCTCCCCCAGACCCTTAGGCAGGGCCAGCCACCATCACCTGGCCTCCAGACCTCCTCTCCAACCCACATCCCATCCTAAACCCAAGCCCCTTCTTGGCAGAGACTACGGGTTCCCCTCCAAGGCCCTCTGGGCTCCTAGT
The DNA here is from genome assembly GCA_004024745.2 of Catagonus wagneri. Classification (NCBI taxonomy): domain Eukaryota; kingdom Metazoa; phylum Chordata; class Mammalia; order Artiodactyla; family Tayassuidae; genus Catagonus; species Catagonus wagneri. The sequence goes on along the minus strand of PVHT021183699.1, from coordinate 34,695,889 downwards.
ACCTACACTTCACTGCATTCTGCTCTCCTCCCTAGCTGCCCTCTCTCTCCTGAATCACACAAACCCCAGCCAGGCAGAGGCTCCTACCTGAGTCTCCAACACTTCCTAGGCTTGACTCCAGGCCTGCAAGGCCCAGCACTTTATTCTCCTCTGGGCACCAAGGGGCTCCAGTTTATCTCACCTCCTGAATCTGTACCAGGCCCCAGTGGTATCTGTTCCTAAATCCAAGAGACTTACCACAGACCTTATTCTCTTCTTGATCTGAAGGCCCTACTCAGGCCCAGTGACCCCTAAATTTAAACTCTTTCCACCTCCACTTGCCCCTCTCCTCAGCCTACCTTCCCAGCACCTTAAGTTATTTTTACCTATCTCGGCCCTCCCACTGGCCCTTTCCAAGCCCCGTCAACAAGCTCCTACAGGTTTCTCAGCCGTGCTCTGCCTCTCTACTTCGGCCAATTCATCTTTGTTCTTGGAGTCTCGCTTTGCCTGAAACTCGGGCAAATGCCCACTTCTGCCTAGTCCATGGAGGTCACCTCTGCTCTCTGCTGCTCTGATGCCTTTCTAGTCCTTTGAACCCTATGTCATTAAGCACAGCTCAGGCATTATTGTACAGTGGTCAGACCACAACTTCTGGAGAGAGGCAGGCCAGGGTGTGAATCTTGAGTCCTGTGTTCTGGATGAGTCCTGAAGCTCCAGTTCCTTGACAGCAACTTACAGAATTATACTAAATGAGATACTTCACATGAGGGCTTAGCGTGGTCCAGCAGGCACTCCATAATTGTTGTCAGTTATTAGCAGCTATGACACAGGCCAAACAAGTAATCACTGGCCTAGAATTCCCATCTACCCAAACCTCTGAAAGTGCAGCTCCTCCCAGCCCATCCTTCAGGTCCAAACACCCTCTAGGAGAGCCTGTCAGGGTGGTTCAGTAGCACCCTCCACATACCCCAACACTGTAAACTTCTGCTCACAGCAAGTCTACCTGGCAGCCTCTCTTCTCTCAGCCAGACACTTCCCACCCTACCCAGAGGCACTGGAAGAGACCACTGCAGTACTAGATCTTAACACTAGGTGGTGCAACTACCCCATTCACATCCAAGTCTTGAGGAAGGCCAGAAAGGCAGGAGGCCTCCTGCTGACAGACCAAGAGACAGTGCCTGCAGCAAAAGTCCATCTCCTGGTTCCTAACCCTAGCGACCTATGCTATATATAAGAAATATCCAACACAGGTTAAATAGAGAAATGGATGGAGGTCACCTGATAAGCTCCTCCCCAATCCCTGGCTTGCAGGGTTTCTTCACCACAGCAGCCAGCTTCACCTCTTCATGCAGCTTCCAGCTTCACATCCTCCCCAGTCCACCAAAGGCACCAGAACTCCTGTGATCATCCTGCTTAGAACCTCTCCATGGATCCCAATTGACCTCTAAGATGAAACTCCCGAGTCCAGCATGGAGGGCTATCTCAGAGTGGCCCACACAACACTGCCTGCATTTGTCCACACACTCACCTGGTATTTCTTTTCTGCATCACCAGGCCTAAGTAGGGGGTCAGGACCCAATTGGGCAAGCACCGACTAAAGCATCTGAGTGGCAGAGGGAGAGACAAATCCAGGCCCTGGCCAACAGGCCTTGACAGCTTTCTCTCCCCTCACACCCCCTACATATGCCCACACGGAACTATTTGCAGCTTCCCAAACATGCCATATCCTCTCATGCTCCCTCCCTTTGCGTAGGCAACTTCCCCTGCCTGGAATGTCCTCCTAACCCTACTTCAGTCTCTTATGCCTGGGAAACCGTCCTTCAAGCAGCCCCTCCTTTCTGATCCCTAAATGCCCATCAAAGGGAGCAGGTCTTACGCTTCACTGTAACTGGTGGCCTCTCCACCACTCCAGGCCCCTAGGCAGAAAAGGCCAGGATCCTGTGCATACGAAAGGTTCTTCAGCAATAGTACATGCATGCATGCATACACATACACACATGGGTCTGCACAATGAGCAAACCTCCTCTCCCTCCATCTTGAAAAAGGAGGAATTCCTGTCACAGGGGAGGAAAGCAGCTAATAAGGAGACAGGGCTCCTGAGATCCTAGAGGGGTGGGGTGGGGGGCATGGGCACCTCCTTCCTGCCTAAGTTTTCAATTTTACAAGTGAGAACACTTCCTGCCCCCTCCCCTGCCCAAGTGGCTAAGGGGCAGCCCAGGAGGTCACCTAGTAAGCCCACCTCCTGCTAAGCAGCCCCATACCAAGCGGAAGCAGGGAGGCAGTTAAACCAGGCACCAGCAACGAAGAGATGGGAGAGGCTCTAAGACAAACTAGGGAGTGCCAAGGTGGTCTCAGGAGCGGGGCAGGGGTGGGGGGTGGGGGGAGGCTTTCCTGGGCTCCTATGAGAGCCCAGGCCTACCTCCAGGGGAATAGCCCACTGAGCTCAGAAGGTAGGAGTGTCCTGATGGCTAGAAACTCTACCCATGCATGCCCCCTGGCTCATGAAATGTCTTTATTTGGGTCTGACCTTAGGAGATCAGCAAGGACCTCCAGTTCTAACTGCCTTCCTCTCTATATCAGTCCTTTATCTGGGTCTCTAAGCCAGGACAAGAGATGGACCAGAACGGAACCACACCAGGGAGACAGGGCAGTGGCTGGACCCAGCGCCAATCTGGGCAAGGCAGGCCCATCCAGAATATGCCCTCACAGCAAGAGTGCTAGGAAAGGGATACCAGAGCATCTCCTTCAGGCTGTGGTTCTTCTTGAGTCTGAGCACTGTGAGAAGACAGTAGTGCCGCTTAGAACCTACAATCCCTGGCCAGCCTACCCAGTCCAAAGCTGCCCAAGGTAATGAGAGCAGTGGGAGCAAGGCTCTGCACTTGTACTTGCGCCCCCAGCAGGACAGAGCAGCCACACCTCATTTACCCCTCTGTGTGCTGCAGGTCAACACAAGCCCCACAGGTCCAACTTCCTTGAGCAGCTGGGACCTAAAGGCACAGCAAGGTTGGCACTAGTCAGGACATGGGTGACAGAGACAGCTGGGCCAGAGGACAGGACTCACACTCCAGGCTTGTGGGGAGGGGAGTCAGTAGGATGTCTGCCTCCAAAGAGGGTCCAGGGGCTTTCTGAGAGCTCCCACCCAGAAGTCTTTCAGGGTCTTCCTCTTTTCATGCCCAAGCACAATGCTAACAACAACACCTGGTATCTGACAAGGTGCTCCACCACTGGCCTCGGGTGCTGCCTTCCATGCATCAGCTCATTAAATCCAAAAGGCACTATTGCTGAGACCCAGAGAGCAAAGCTATTCGGCCAAGGTCACCCAGCAAGGCAGTGCTGGAATCAGGATTCAGACCCAGGAAGACTAGCTTCAGAGCTGTGCCACACAACCCACAGCCAACCCAGGAGCCCAAGAAATAGGCCCTGGCTAGGAATGGCCTGCACAATCGCTTCTCCCCACACTGCAACTCTTCACGTGGCCCAGGCAACATGCAAGAGGCTAGAAGGGGTAAGGCCGAGAGTGCTAAGCACCTATTAGGAGTTGAGTACTTGGCCTTATCATTATTACCTAGTTCCTTGAACAACAAAAACCCTGAATCAGGGATTCTCAGACCAAGTGACTTGCTCGGTGTCACACGCTGGTCAGCAGCAGAGCCTGATTCAAACCCAGGACGAGTCAAAAGCCCTTTCTCCTCCCATACCTCACCCTTTCTCCTTTCCAAGGGCAGCTCTGTTGGGAAGAGAAGGCCTCACCTTTCCACAGCTACCTTGTAGTGAACCTGCTGCAAGCAAAAGCCTGGCCTCATTCTAGCAGAAAAATCATTGCGGGGTATCTGGGGCTGGGGACAGCCTGGGTCTTCGGGAAATAACCACTCAGCCCACATTCCCATCACCCTTGTTGAGGGCTCAATCCTGGGAAATCCTACTCCCTCACCCCACCCCTTCCCAGGATCCACATGGCCTCACTGCCTCCAGGGAGAGCACGGGGCCCCAACCTCACACACTGAAGGGGAAGTATGGCACAGGCCTAAGACACAAAACTCTTCCTGGCCTCAGCCTCTACTGATTTGGTGACCCCAGGCCAACTCTCGGTGGACTAGGGGGTAAAACAAAACTTCAGTGTGGTCTAGCTTACTAAAGGCAGAATCTAAGTTCCACCAGTTCCCCGCTGCCCCCCTACTCCTAAGCCTCAGTCAGGTAAGCTGAACAGGCTGCCATGCTGCACACCTCAGCCAAGCAGGCAGATGGGTGTTACTTAAGCTCCAGACACAGCAGAGGAGGCAGTGGCAACAGAGGGTGGGGCAGGAGGCAGAGGGCCAGGCTGGCAGACAGGTCAGGCTCACAGACAGTGATGGTAGCCCAGCCACTAAAGCCTGTTCACAGGCCAGAACTGGTCAGAATCAAATGAGACACTTATGGTCCTCTCCAGCTCCTTCCTGACACCCAAGGCTCCCAGACAGACCAGGCCCCAACCCCCCTGGATATATGTATGTGTGAGTGGGAGTGTGTGTGCATGTGCACGTGCACGCACACGCAGGAACCCGCTGAGGGAGGCAGGTGGAGAGGTGGGGACAGATCTCTGACTGACTCTGGAACTCACCCGCCTCCCTTGGTACTGAGAAGAGGAAATGGCCATACTCCATGAATGCTGCACCCTGGAGAGGAGAGGGACACCTCTGGCCCCTGCCAGGGTCTGTCAACTTCCTGCTTCATGCTCCTTCCTTCCATCCCACCACCTCCACCAAGGCCTTCGGGGATGGAGAAAGAAATCCTCCTTCCTGCACCACAAGAACCAGTTGCCCAGATCTTACAGATTCCTCCCATACAGAACTCCAGGATATAGGGCTGGCTGGCTAACTGACCTACATACTTACATATGTATCTCTAAGATACATGTGCCCAAGCAGCATCTCATATGAAAGGGAGGGTCCACAGCAACCACCACAAGTTTGCCCCCAGTAGTGTCTTTTCCTGTGTCACTTCCTGGGCCCAGAGCCAGACCAGGTGAGCCTCATCAGGCCTTTCTCAGGAGTAGGCCTCCCTCTCTCCAGCTGAGGCCGGAAAGGGGCGTGGCTGGGGAGCTGTCAGTTCATACTTCAGAGGGGTAGGCAGAGCATGTGGCCACTCATCACCTGGTCACCCACTGCCCGACTCACAGAGCCTGAAAGAGCCTCACTTCTTCCCACACTCAGAGAAGCAGGTTCTGGCTCCTGTTGTGCTGTGTTGGGAGAGTGGCGTGGGGATGGGACGCTCAATGGCTCAGCCTACATCCTGTCCCTTCCTTCTGTGAAACACAATATGCAGGGCGCCATCCTGCTATTGGGAGGCGGCTAGCGAGTAGAAGGCTTGGCTTCTTGGCCGTCCTCAGGACCAGATGAGGCCTGTTCCTCAGGCTTCCCTGACAGCTCCTTGGGCTCAGTCCTGAGGGCTGGGCCCCTTGGTCCCCACAGAGCACCAGTGCCCAGGGCAGAACAGCACAGACCAGGTGCTCAAATATTTGTTACATGAAAATAAAAAAGCACAAGTAAACCATGTGAGATAGCACCGCCACTCCTGCTAACTGTTCCTCAGTCTTCTCCTCTATAGTATCAGCAGTGCGGACCCAGAGGCCTCAGGGCCTTATGGAACATAGAGTCCGTGATAGCCATGAGCACCTGAACCTGGGAGTCCAGGGTGCCCTGAACCTTTTAGGATCTCTGCTCAGCTCCCAAAGTAGGTGGCGACTAAACATTCCTGAGCCATCCCAGGTGTCAAGGTGTGACCCAGCTCTGAAAAAAGACATACGTTTCTTCCAGCGTGACCCATGACTGGAACAGACAGGATCAGAGGGGCATCTGTGACCTATCTGTTCATCCTTTGGGTCACCCAGATAGTCACAGCCAGGCCAAAGGTCTAGGCCTGGGTTACGAGTGCCCAGCTTAACAACCTCTTATCACATTCAATTATTAGCATGAGTGTTTTTTTTCACCCATTATTTTGTTGTTGTTACACTTCTATTGTGGGCCAGGTACTGGGGTACATGCCTCACCTATGTCACTTAACTCTTTCTAGTTTACCTACAAGCAGGTATTTTAACATTACTCTGCAGATGAGGAAATGGAGGCTCAGAGAGGGTTTGTGATATGCCCAAGATCACATAGCAGACAGACACATTGCAAAACAATCAGAACCCAGGATTGTTGACCTCGAGCCTATACTCTCAGGCCATGGGCCCGCAGACTAGTACCCAAGTCAGGCTGTTCCCAGCCAACCCTGGACACCCAAGACCCACCTGAGAGGGCCTACCACACCTCCAAGAGAGCTGTACGGTGGGCTGCTTGGAGGTGGCTGGGCCAGGTCATGGAGAGAATGCCCTACGCTAAGATTCTTCTATCTTACTCTTCCCTGGGCCAGCCTCCATCACTGACCCCAAGATACCCCGCTGCCCTGGTCTTTTCCCATCCTGGAATTATCACCTCCAACCCAAGAGGCAACATACTGCTTCTAGAGCAGGAAAGACCAATGAGGAGAAAGCCAGCTGCCAGGACCCTCATCCCTCCCACTGAGGTCTTGCAGAGGATTCCAACTGGGTCAGGTATAGAAGAGGCAGGGGTCAGAGAGCGTATAGGAGGGGCAGGACTTATACAAGAGACCCTTGCAAGGGTGGGGGTCTGGCATCTGGGCTAGGATCTTCCCACAGTGCTCTTGATTCCCACTTAGTGACTGCTATCTCCCAGCCATGTGACCGCGAAACCGCAACGTCTACTCTTCCCTCAACCAGGTTGGGTCACCTCTCACCCAGACCCAGTCCAAGCTCCTCAAAGACCCCCTGACTCATCTCTTTGCCTCCTCCAGATGCCATCCAGTTAGCTTCCTAAATTATGGATGGCAAACTATGCCGCACCTTTCCTCTCAACCTGCTATGCCTCCCACCAGCTGAACCAGCAAACCCTTCTAAATCTTTCTCCACCCACCCCATGTCCACTGGCCACACTTCCCCTGTCATCCCGTGTCTGCAGGGTTGTGCTGTTGCAGTTCCCTAAGCCAGGAGGCCCTTCCCAGCAGAGCAAAATTCTACTCATGACAGAAGATCTCCTCTCCGAACCTCCCCACTAGACTTGAGGCACACTCCCAAAACCCACTACTCAAAAGCTCTGTGTGCACTGAGCATAGTGTCTTGTTGGAGATCCATTTGTATAGGACTGACTTGCCAAACACAGAAAGCTTCCTGAGGGCAGGGTGTGGTCTGTTCATCTCCAGAGTGCAGGTGTCAAACAGAACCTGGCACAAGAGAGGAAGTTAACACGTCTTTGTTTCAACTGAGTACTCCAGCAAGGCCTGGGCAGCAGATAGTGTGCAGGGTACATTTGAGCTCTCCAGGCAAAGAAACCAGAGCTGGGGATTTCCAATGCCTGGTTTGCCAAGGCTCAGAGCTGGAGGCTTAAGAACCCTTGGCAGGACTGCCAACCCACGTAGTTGTGGGCAGCACCGCCACATTGGTGAGACCTGACTCACCATAGGCTGTAAGTACAGCCATACGCCCACAGAGTGCCAGTGATGCCAAGTTAGTCTCTGACCCCAGGATCTTGGATATTCTGGACAGCTCACCTGGCTCCACTTGCCCTCCGGGCCCTCTCCCAACCAGGCAGCTTGGCGTCCAAAGAAATGCCACATCACTGGACCAGGGGCCACCATAATGGCCGGTGAGATGGGAGTCCATCTTCTTTCAGCAAGAGAAATGAAAGAGGAACAGCACAGAAATATGACCCCAAAGAGAGGGCAGCATCTGAATGGCCTGGTCTTAGAGTGCCGGCCTCAAACGGGGCTGGAAGAGGGAGGGACAGCAAGAAGAGGAGGCCACAAACCAAAGCCTCAGCAGAGGCAAGGGACACAGAGTGGTGTGACTCCCTCTACTCAAAAGTCCATAGGTAGCCATCAGCCAAGCACACCAGACCTGGGCAAGTAGAAAGCCAGCAAGCCTATGGATACTTGGATCAGAAGTCCAGACTAAATCTGGAAGGCGCATCAAGCTCAAAGTGGAGGTAGTCGGCATAGCCAGCTCAAAGATTTTCCCATCCCTTCCTCAGAAACCAAAACACCCCTTGCCCAACAAGCCCTGCCCCACATCTGCCCATGGGGCAGAACTCCAGCCAGGGTAAAGGAGGCTCCTTACCATGTGGGGGTTGTCATAGTAGACAGCAATGGAGCGGAGCTTGGGGGAGACACTGCAGCTCTCCGTGAAAAGCCGCCCAGTCTCACTGTAGGGGCCAATGTGGAATTTGTAGGCCACGGTGACGTTGCGGATGGGAGGTGAACCAGCACTCACTGCCACCCCAGCCAGCAGCCCTGAGTACCCGGCAAAGGCCAGCAGTGTCAGCAGCAGCAGCAGAGTCAAGCCCCCAATCAGGGCCAGGAGAAGCAGGTCCGACATGGCTCTGTGCCCCGCACGCCGCACCCCAAGGCAGCTGCAAAGGAGACAGAAGGGAGAAAAGGCTGGTAGTCTGCTCTGACCAACGTGCCCACCTGCCTGCCAGCCAGTTCTGGCCCAACCTTGGCCCTGCCTTGGGTGCTCTGACCCAGGTGAGGGAGGAGCCAGGGGTGTTTACACATAGAGTGACCTAGAATGGAGCTACAAAAGACGACTGAGGTCACGAGCCTCTTTATTTCTTAATCACAATTGTTGAGGCTCTCAGAGTAGCTCCATCAGCTGGCAACCTTGGTCACACCTGGGGAAACTGAGTCATAGAGAGGCACAGGAGTCAACCAGCCAGAGACATACTCCTAGCCCTGACCAGCCTCTACCGATGGGCCAGACGTCAGCCAGTCTGCCTTTTCTCCACATTGCCTCTCCCTCACCACAAGTGAGCCACACTGCCTGCCCAGCCCCCCAACCCTCATGGGCCACTGCTAGAGTGAGGACAGGCAAGCACAGGGTCCAAAACTTATTTAAAAACAGGGAAACCATGAGGAACAAGACTTCAGGGGGAAAACATGCCACAGTAATAAACACTCATTGGAAACTCTCCTTTGCTAACCACATCTGGCCCTTGGTATATTGCTATCAAACAAGTGCACCCATTCAGAGTCCAAGGAGAGACCAGATCAAAGCATCCTGATCAGGCAGAACAAAGTCCAGTACTACAATTCCCAGACCTGGGGTGAGATATCAGTGCTAACAAGCTTCATCCCACTTTTCTTTCTTTCTTCTTTTTTTTTTGCTTTTTAGGGCCGCACCCATGGCACATGGAAGTTTCCAGGCTAGAGGGGTCAAACCAGAGCTATAGCTTCAGGCCTACACCACAGCCATAGCAATGTAGGATCCGAGCTGCGACTGCAACCTACACCACAGCTCATGGCAACCCAGATCCTTAACCCACTGAGCGAGGCCAAGGATCAAACCTGCAACCTTATGGTTCCCAGTCGGATTCACTTCCGCTGTGCCACAACGGGAAATCCCATCCCACTTTTCAAACATATAGAAACAGCAAGGAGGGGAGTTCCCATTGTGGCTCAGTGGAAACGAATCCAACTAGTATTTATGAGGATGTGAGTTCGATCCCTGGCCTCGCTCAAGTGGGTTAAGGATCTGGCGTTGTTGTGGTGTAGGTCACAGACGTGGCTCAAATCCCACGATGCTATGACTGTAGCACAGGCCGGCAGCTGTAGCTGATTCAAAGCCTAGCTTGGGAACCTCCGTATGTCGCAGATGCGGCCCAAAAAAGAAACAACAAAAAACAAAAAACAGCATGGAGGAGGAAAAGACTGCTAGAAGTGGAGACACAAGAGGGAGCAGCGAGAGAATTTCATTCCATGGGGGAGGGGTGGTGGGGGAGCATACATGGGGTTCACTTGCTGCCCTACTCCTCCACCCCAACATCTCTGGGTGTTTTGTTTTCTGGTTTGTTTTTTTTTTTGTCTTTTCTAGGGCTGCACCTGTGGCATATGGAGGTTCCCAGACTAGGGGTCAAATCGGAACTGTAGTTGCCATCCACAGCAACACAGGATCCAAGCTGCGTCTGTGACCTACACCACAGCTCACAGCACCAGAGGATCCTTAACTCACTGAGTGATGCCAGGGAACGAACCTGCGTCCTCATGGATGCTGATCAGATTCATTTCCGCTAAGTCCACGATGGGAACTCCCACTTTTGGGTGTTTGGAATTTAGTTTCGCTGCCTCAAATCTTTCCACCTGACCTCTTGTACTAAACAGTTCACAGAAAGGCAACCTGGAGTTGGAGGAAGTGGGGGTGAGGGGGGATGTCTGTCTTCCTTATGTATGTAATTTATCTGCCAATTCTCCCTCTTCCTCACTGGCTTTTCCCCATTCCTCCTATTTGTTAAGCAATAAAGACACTTGTTTCGGGGTATGTGGGGGGAGGGGAATAGAAGCAGAGAAACTATCCAAGAGCAGGTTTAGGCACATAACACAGAGGCTGGCATGTGAGCCATTCAAGGTAGATCCCCCCAGCCCTCCATGAAACTTGGGGCCAGAAGCCTAACCCTCTTATACAGTGGGCTTGACCTGAGTTGCCCAAGGGGCGGGGGCAGAATCACACCACAGAGCAGACTATTTAAAGAGAAATGGAAGCACTAGACCCACTGGAGAAATATTCCTAACCCAAGTATTTAAAATTTAAAAGGTTTAGGAGCTGAAAGTCTACATTTAGCCCTATGGAATAATTTGTCCCCTGTAGATTCTGAGTATCAACATTTTTTTCTGCTGAAAAATTGTCTCTGGAGTCAATGTGCACAGAGTGACTCACAAAAAGGCAACTTCTAAATCTTTGGCATCATGATGTTAAGGTGCCCCACACTGGTTTTGTCACTCATCTCTTTTCCTGTCCCACAGTTGTGTGTTTTTCAAATGCATCCTCTGGCTACTCATCTTGCCTAAAGTTAGTTTTACCCATTTCTTTTGAAAATAAACCTTTCACTGAGTACTTACTCTATGCCAGGCCCTGTCTAAATCTTAAAACACTGCTACTTCATTAAGCTTCAAAACCAAGTAGGTATCGGAGTTCCCGTTGTGGCTCAGTAGTAACGAACCCGACTAGTATTCATGAGGATTCGGGTTCAATCCTTGGCCTTGCTCAATGGGTTAAAGATCCGGCATCGCCATGAGCTGTGGTGTAGGTTGCAGATGCAGCTCGGATCCAGCGCTGCTATGGCTGTGGCGTAGGCTGGCAGCTACAGCTCCGTTTGACCCCTAGCCTGGGAACTTCCATATGTCCCTCACACGGCCCTAAAAAGACAAACAAACCCCAAGTAGGAATGGATTAGAAGACAAGCAATTAGAGATTTGCCCAAGGTCACAGAGGTACTAAAGAGAACCACCTGGATAAAATGATACAATGCGGGCAACAGAAATCCAGGTAGTCTGATTCCAGGCCCCCATGTCCACTTTCTCTCTCTTCCCTGGGAAGAGGGCTTCCAGAGAAGCCCAAGCATTTCATCCATGTTGGACATCTCTGAATTCAAGGCTCTCAGCTGAAGGCTCTCAGCATCTAAGTCTTCCACTCGTCTTGGGAGTGAGTGACCAGCTCTCACTCTGACCTACCCCCTACCCTCTCAGATGCACACTCCCTATCTCCTCAAAAAAGTTTATTTCCCACTTTTTTCTTCCTCTCACCTAAACGGTTTAGAAAAGGAGAGAAATGCACTTGGGGGCCGAAGAGCTTTGGTCAGGAGGAGGCCGGGCAATGGAAATTTCCCCATGCTCGAGAGAAAAGGCAGAAGGGCTGGGGAAGCTCACCTCTAAAGCCAGGCTCAATTTTAGCAACTCATGGTATCCAGCGCGGCAGGGACCAAATGCTTCAAGTGCTCCAGGGCTGGGGGCAGAAAGAAAATAACCACTGAGCCAGAACCCTGCCCTGACTGCTATCTTCTCAGGGAAGGCGCACAGGGGCCTCTACAAGAGCTCTCTCCTCGCCACAAGGTTGAACCTCCACCAAGAAGTCCTCAGATCCCTCAGGGAAATCAAAAGCCAAACTCCACCTCAAAAATGTGAGCTCTTCACTAGAACCCTGATCGTGGCTCTGTTCTTGAAGAGCCCTCTTCCTGGTGGGTTCCAGACACCGAACCTGGCCTGATACAGCCCCTGCCGCGGGCCCCAGGCAGGCCTTGACCCTTCTCAGGTCTGTTTCTCCTCGGGTTGGAAGCCCCGGGTAAGCGTCTGGGCGAGCTGCCAGCCCTGGCTTCCTGAGGTCGCTCCGGTCCTTAAAGGGCTCGCCGCAGGCAAAGCTTTAGCGTCTGCCGGGAGCAGGAATACTTGGGGTCCGAGAGGCCTTGCGGGGTGGAAGGGTCGTCGCGTCCACTCTTCACTCTGGGCTTCCAGACCCTGCTCACCCTCGCCTCGCCTATATACCTAGCCCTCTTCTTTTCAGCCACAACTTCTCGGGGCCCCAGGCACCTCTGCAACTTAAAGGAAGCAAAAGTTTACAGCACCGCTGTGAGGCGCAGCCTAGGGAGAAGGGGCGGAGTTAAAGCGCGGTTCTGGCCTTCGTCGTCGAGCCCCCCACCCCCTCGCCCGCCCCCAGCTCCCCTGCCTCTGGGCCTTGCCCTGCACCCGAAGCTCACACGGAGAGCAGCCCGGGATGATAGGCTGGCCAAAGATCGAGTATGGGCCCTTGGACCCGACCAGGGCCAGCTGTGGGAGAGACGAGATACAAAGAACGGCTAGGCCGCAGGAGTCACGGTGGGGACGCGGGAGGCCCTGAGGTCGCGCCCAGGCGGAGGTGCCAGGCCCTCGGTGCGTGGGGCCGCCCGGGCGGGGATACCTTCCCAGCCCGGCCCTCACCTCAGCAGCCCCCAGCCGCGGACGCCGATCCGCGCACGCGGCTCGGGGCTGCGTCGCGGAGCCTGCGCACCCGCTGCGCACGCTCGCTCCGCCTCCTCTCGAGGCAAGACGTGGCCATGGGCGCGTGCGCGCGGGACCCAAAGGGCGGGGGTGCGCGCGGGACCCAAAGGGCGGGGGCCTGCCCCACCCCGTATCCGTGGCAACAAACACGCGCCTTGGCCCGGGGCTGTCAGGGGCGGAGTCCACCAGGTACCTTCCTGCTTCCCACATACTGGGTTGCCGAGGATTAAGTCCACAGCCCCTTAGCAACTGTCCGGCCGTAGCAGTGAAGGTGGTAAATCGGCCTAGAGGCCTGTGGTAGACAGCCAGTCCGGGGTCCCGAAAGATGGCACCGGAGAGGACCGTTTGAATTAGTTTGGAAGCGCAGCATAGCAGTAAAAGTCTGGCATTCATACCACTCTAGTTACTGCGATTTTCTCTCACTGAGGCTTCGCCACAGACCTAGGAACCGAGCAAGGCAGGTTACTCGCTCCCGTCTTACATCTGAGGCTCAGGGAATCTCCAGAGATCGCAAATATCAGCTTCCTGCCTCCAGCGGTCCAAACCTGTGTTCTGGGTTTTTTCGGGGGGCGGGGAAGAGGCGAGGAAGCAAGGAGTTGGGGGGTGATCATTCACCCATCCAGCATTTACTGAGTACCGCTCCTTGCTAGGAAGGTCTGAGGAAGCCAGGTGAACAAAACCAAGGCCCCGCCTTCTTGGAACCAATTGGGGAACACCCCCCCTTCCAAGCTCCTCCCTCAGTGCCCTAGACGCGCCTGGGCGAGGCTAGTCTGCCCTTCCAGCTTCACATTTTCTAGGTAACCCCCAAGCCAATTGTATGTTCCTTGCAGACAGGTTCAGTCTTCAGCTCGTTTTACTGAGGATCGACAAACAATCAAGCACTCTCTTAGGGCCCCAAAGATAAAATCTCGTCCTCTTGAGAGGCCAGTCTTGCCGTGGAAGGAGTGGGGGAGGGGACAACTATGCTCCTAAGTATCGCCACAAGATAGTATGGGCCAAAAGTTACCTTTGTGCTCCTCACCTCGAGGACTGATGTTTGGGAGGTGAATCTTCTTTTTATGGATCCCCCTACTGTACTAGCAAAGGACAGACTGGCCACAAACGGGCACTTGTAGCTGGTTTCCTTTTGCTTCACATTATTCTGTCCATACGCAGGGAAAGTTGAACTTCATCCATAGGGTTCTAGACCAACCAGAAGACTGGGTAGCTGACCCCTCAGAGGCACTCAGAGCTGAGCTGGAGGGTTTTGGCAGCTGTTTTGCTGATGAACATCAGGAACATGACCAAACCTTTTAGGTGCTCCAGGCAAAGAACTATACACTTGTGTCATTCCCTGAGAAAAGGAAGGGCCAGTGCCCTCTGAGACAGACAGCTTCTGCTTCTCAGAAGCTGATGAGCTTCACCCAGGAAACCATTGTCTGGAGCTACCCTTTCCTCATCATTTTTTCCTCTTTTTTTTTAGGGCCACACCCATGGCATATGGAGGTTCCCTGGCTAGGGGTTGAATCAGAGCTACAGCTGCCAACCTACACCACAGCCACAGCAACGTGGGATCTGAGCCATGTATGCGACCTACACCACAGCTCACGGCTATGCCAGATCCTTAACCCACTGAATGAGGCCAGGGATTGAACCCCAGTCCTCATGGATACTAATCAGGTTTGTTAACCACTGAGCCACGAAGGAAACTCCCATACCCTTTCCTGTGCTCACTTCCTTTAGCTTGGTTGGGGAACTCCAGAAACCCCAAGTGGCCTGTGACTGGGGCTGCAGGCCATCAGCCTCCCAGACTTTATTGCAGGCAGCTGCCAACAAGCATTGTCATCCCCCACATGCTGGGGAGGACCCCTGCAAGGCCTCTGCTAGCCACCACACAATAGCCCAAGAACTGTACTCTCTCCCTTGTATCAAGTCTGAGGCAGAGCTGACCACCTAAACATCTGCATCACTCATGCACTCCAGTCCTATCTTCAAATAGCACATATTCTCCTCTCATGAGCCCGGACTTGGCCTTTGCCTCCTCCTGCCTTCCTCTGTTAAAGGAATTCCTACAGAAACTCTTTAATTCTCCCTTAGTACAGTTCTAGAGAAAGTTTCCCCAGGGCTCCTCTCCTGAAAAGGGCCAAATTTGGGTAACTAGAGCATAGACCATCCCCTCCTTCCTCTACCTCTTCATGTTCCAAAGCCCTCATTAGTTCTCTTTGAGGCAGTGGTTAGATCCTCTAACTCAGGTGACAAACTGAGAATGCACATGTTGTGTAAGATGCTCTGCAAACCCTGCCACCAGCCATCTTCCACCATCTGAAAGCACTGATGCTGAGCCCAATCCCTGGGTACTCACAGCCTAGTTAGGGCTGCCCCTGCAGAACTTGCCATGACTGAGGGATGAGCTAGCTTCAGGCCACTCTGAGTCAGCTTCACTGTTTCCTCTAAAGCCAGGAAATGTGGTCCTCTTCAGGTAGGCAAAGGCAAAAAAGTCAAGTGAACCCCACTGCATAAAAAGAGCCTACCAGTGATCTGCCTTCTGTTCCCACCCCCACCCTCACAGATACCATCCCAGCATCCACTATGCTCTAAATTATATTCCTTTCACCACCACCCAGCCAAACAGCTGTTCAGACAGTTCCTTGATCAAACAACGCTGCCTTCTTCAGTTTAAATTTTATTTTACAAAAAGAGAAATAAAGAAAACTGATAGGCAGTTATACTGACTTACAATTGTTCTGTTTGCTTTTTTAAAAAAGTGACATGAAACACAAGTAAAAATAAATACGTCATAGAAACAGCCAGTTGCCCAGTCTCTGGGGCAGGAGCACCTGCCCTGCTGAGAGAGGAGGGAAGCCCATGATCACACCAGCAGCTGGAGCACCCAGCTACAGATGCTCCTCAAAGCCAGGCACAGGTCCCAAGCCTCAGGGGGCGTCCTGAGGAAAGAAGACGGAAAACCAAAGCCAGGTGCCAGGTCCCTGGGGCCACCTCATCTCCCCCGACTCCTCCTGGCAGCAGTGTGGCCTTAGTGGTTATCCATTGCAACCCCCTCAACCCACCTGGACCCCCTTCCCCCTCTCTGGAGAGGGTACAGGAAAAAAAACAGTCTTGGGCAGGCAGAGGGGATTCTTTCCACGAGTCCCCAGCCCACCCTGAGTAACACAACCAGATAAGTCAGTTTACACACATGTGCACATGAACATACCTGTGCACACATACACTGACACACACACACACACACACACTGACACACACACACACTGACACACACACACACTGACACACACACACACACACTGACACACACACACACACACTGACACACACACACACACACTGACACACACACCCTGGGCTGAGCTCTCTTCCAGGGGAGGGTCCTGGGTCTGGTCACAGTATGAGGTCCCCTCTCTTCTGAATATTATCCCAGTAGTGGTAACAGAGAGTACCTAAATCTCCCCCAGCCCCAAGCACTAGACTCTGCAGCCTGCCTAGCCACTTCTCCCCAGTGCACTAGATTACTATATCAAATAGACCCTCGAGAGAGGAAAGGAGTAGACTCACGTCCCTGAAGAGCAGAGAAGTTGGATACTGCCTGCTCAGGAAGTTCATCGTTAAGTCGGGTATTCATAAAAGGCCTAGGACCAAGCCAGTGGCACAAAACAGACATTAAGGGTCACGGCAGAAAGCACAGGGCAAAGAGTCAGTAGGAGGGGAATAGAGTCTGAAGGTGAGTGATGGAGAGCTCAGCATTCTGATAGACCTCGAGGTGTGGATTTCTTGGGAACAGTCAACAGAGGGCCAGAAAGTCTCCTGGGGGTCCACTGGGGGAAGGAGCTCTTCTCTCAGGAATTTTGGTGAGTGAAGAGCCACTGAGCTGGGTGCAGAGGAGGCAATGGCTCAGAAAGGAGAAGCTGGTCTTCTGTGGAATCGCAGGGAACTGGGAAGCTTGAGGGGGTCATGGCCAGGAACAACAGGGACAAGGAATGTAAAGCCCCAGAAGAACTTCCCCATGGGATGAGGACTTAGTTCCAGAGCAATGCCAGGCATGAAGACACTGAAGCAGAGAGCCTTGCTCTGCTAACAGCTTTGGGAGTGACAGTCCGACCCAGACTGCTAAAGTTTGGTTGACCACTTCAACCTATCAGCAAACTATTACCCCAACTATTTGCTTCATGCCCTGGAGTGGGAAATTTTCATATGGTGAATCACAAGTATATAGAGAATCCATGCACTAGTTCCTAGGAAAGAGTTCCAAAGACCAGAGTTATCCTTAAGTCAGAAGATGTTTAAGATTCTATCTTAAGAAGTATAACTCAAGGGGGGAAGAACTTTGAGGATATTTAATTTGAAGAAACAGCTCTGAATCCAACATGGTCACTTACCTTCTCACATAAATGGCTAATTTGTCTCTGTTGAATTTTTATCTACAAAGATACTGAGAAAAGGATATCAAGCATTACTATAAATGATAATACCGAATCATTAAATACTGTCCTAGGCTGAGGATTTAGGCTAAACCAGCTCTTGAAAACATTCTGTGGAAGACAATAGTGAAGGAAAATACCCAGGCCTGATCTTTTGCCCTCTTTCATATCACCATCCTTCCCTTACTCAGGCCTGTGTGTTTGGTGGAAGTCACCACCAAGTGTTTCTGATCAAAAAAACTATAAAGCATGGTTCTTAGGTTCGGAGACATTTCCTGCTTCCCTCACATATATACTCATGTTTGGTGTGCATGCACGCTTACCTACCAGCACACAAAAAGAAAGAGCAGAAAAGTCAGAGAGGTGTTTCCAGGTTCATTAAAACAAACAAACAAACAAACAAACCATAGAGCCAGTAGTAATCTAATTTCCCATGATCCAACCCTTACCCCCTTACACAATATAAGCTGCACATATCGTCTAGCCAGGTCACACTCCCAAAACTATGGCCTCTCTAGAGTTGAAGCAAGACCCAGCCCATGGAACCACTGGGTTGGGAGCAAGCACGAACTGCCTCTCAGAACACCCATTCATTTCCTGATACCTTCAGAAGGCCACCCCTCTGGTGACTGGTTTCAATTCCTTGCTGGGATAGTTTCTGGATTCTCAGAGCCTGCTGCTGTGAATTCCTATAGGTGAACACAGAAATACCTCTCCTTCCCTAAACACACGCGCGCGCACGCACACACACACACATACACACACACACACAAACACAAAATCTCTGGGATCTCAGGGCTCTGGGGCCTTAGAAGCATCAGTGGTAGCCCAGGTTGTGAGTGGGCTCTGCAAATTGGAGATCTAGGCTAGCTTACCACTACTGCACCAGCCTCAACCTGAGAGCCCACTCCAACTGAGTCCCTTCACCATTCATTCTTGGGATGCATCTGAAAAAGAAAGCACTGGTTGGAACTTCTGTTTTTAAATTATTGAAATAATTTGCATAGCTAAATTGTAGATCTAAGGCTTCTATGAGTAGGAGAGTTAAGTGTCTGACAGGGTGTTTATGAAAACAGAAAGCAAGCTCCTTAAGTTCCACTTTTGGTGTAAGTGAATAGTGCACATGCATGTGCATGCGTGCGCGCACGCACATACACACACACACCAGTCGTATCCTTGTCTCTTCTCTGGGAATAATACCCCAGAATGCACTAAGACTCTCCAACCAGGACATGGCTGGTCAGAAGAGTTGCAGAAGCAGCTACTAAAAGGGGTGAGCCGGCTAACCTGTCTCCAAGGGCTGGGAAGAGGCAGGTGTAACAGCTACCCAGTGAGGAGGGACCCATGGATAGGTGGTAAAGCTCTAAAGTCAGACAGTTTGTTCATCACAAAGAACTGCCCCAGCAAGGTCTCAGTAGCGGGGGGAGCCAATAGGAAGACAGCCAGTGTTTACACTTAAAGACTAGATGCCCCTCTGCTGGCAACAAGAAAGGGGAGACCCAGAATGATTTAAGGCCTATAGAGAAAGGTCTCCTCCACATTCCTTCAAAAAGGAGGATGGAGGGAGGAGACACCAGACCCACAGTGATTATCTGACAGGCTGAGGAGGCCAAGACCTTTCCCAGCAGGAAATCAATAGTCTGTTCCCTCAACCCAGCAGCCACCTATACACAAGTTCACTACTCAGCACACAGAGATTGCCTCTAAGGTCATGCCAGGAGGACACAGTTCCAAATTTGAGGTCACTTACTTCCCAACTGCAAACTCCACGATCCTAAGTTCTATTCACTGTGGAATGAGTCTCACCCCTACTAACTATCCAGTCACAGGATTTCCTGATCATCCTGAAAGGCCATTTCCTGAAAACATAGTTGTTTAGTGTAAACCTTCGTCAAGACTAACTCTCTTTCCTTGGTCAACTCATCATCTACCCAGGGTTTATTCACCAGCAGCTATGGGGTGTGAGATATTGTAAAATTTCTCTTCCCATCTCCTACCCTCCTTATCCTAACCTCCCCTCCCACCCACCCCCAGAAAAGAACTAAGACACATGAAGAGTCCAAATAATAAATAATTGCCCATAAGAAATAAATTAACATGGAGCTCTCTAATGGGGAAGAAAAGGAAAGGAAAGCCACCAGAACAGGCAGCTTGAACTCAGTTCCATCCTTGTGAAGAATGTCTTTTCTGGCCACCTCTCCATGACCTCTCACTCACACACCACAGTGCTTCTCCCTCCCAGCTTCTGCACACAGACAATCTCACGCCTTGGAAAGGGAGATCTGCTCAGAGACAGCCACTGGGGAGAGAGAGACAGAGATTGGTAATGCCCATTTTCTCTAATAATTTCCCCCAATTCTAAAACAAATGTGGCTCTGAAAACCAGGGACTTGGGTTAGCTGGGCCTTGTCTTCACCCAACTAGAAGGAAACTTGTGGCTTCCATGGCTCTTCTCCTGGGCTCACCCTGGTGTTTATGCTAAAAGTTGCCATGAACAACCACACTCTGATTTCCATTTTACAAAAGATAAATTGATTTCTTAGCTTCCCCCTTAGTCCCTCCCTCCCTCCCTTCCCACCCACCTTCACCCCTGACCTGTTACATACACGTACATACACACATACATAAACACACACACGCACAAACACACATACCTGGTCTGCTTCTTTCCCACCCCCTAAAAAGATTCCACTTACATGGAATCTCAGTCCGCCCACCCTTCTTCTCTTACCCTCCCCTCCCTCCCCTCCCCTCTCCAGGCCAAGCTAAGTCACCCAGTAAGGCAGTTCTCTTGGGAGAGAATGTTCCCACAGACAGAAATGGGATGTGAGCTTCTACACTCAGATGGGCAAGCAAGCAAGCAGACAGTATAAGCAAGGCAGGCAGGAAGAGAGGCAGGCTGCCCCACCCCTCCATTCCTGTTTTAGGTCCCTGATTTCCCACTATTGCTGCTCTGTTGGATTTTTTTTTTTTTCCTCTTTCGTTAAATAGCAACAGAGCCCTGCCACCTATGGTCAACTACCCCTCTTTATCCTCTTCCTTTTCCCTCCTGCCAAGTGCCCCATTCTCAGAAAGCCCAGATTGCTGCCTTCCATCTTGGTGGGCAACCTGCTGGGGACCCCGAGTGAGGTGGAGAGGGGCTCCCCAGCTATTTCCCAGTGACCTCTATCACATCATCGTCCTTATCCTCATCATCGTTGGAGCTGAACCCCACCTCAGCAACCTCATGAGAGTCAAATGGAGGCACCTGGGACCTGAGAAGGCCGCCAGCTGGGTAGCCTGCATGTGGGGACATGTAGCCTGGGTAGACAGACATGCCCCGCGAAAGGTTGCTGGACAAGACAGGGGAAGGAAAAGGCGCAAACATCCTCGGCTCGGACAGGAGTGGCTGTGAGAATGGGAGTGAGTAGCTGGGTAATATCCCTGGTACAGAGGGGTTGAGCATGAAGGAGGGGTTGCTGGCAGTGACTGAGGTAGCCGTGGAAGAGGAACTGACGGGGCCTGCTGGCACCAGAGGGTCAGTAGTCACTGGAAATACCAGGCGGGCATCTGCCAGCAAATTGGACAGCTGGTAGTAGGAGGGGGTAGTGCCCATAAACAGGGTGTTCTCCCCAGCCTGGGAGAAGGGTGGGGTGAGGTTATGGTTTAAGGAGACGGGTGGCATGGCAAACCCGCCAGAAACTGGATACCCGTGTTCATACGGCTGCACGGGGGCTGGCAGATGGCCCTTCCTGGACCGCCGGCGGGTTGACTCCTGGGCAGCAGGTGGTGTGGCCAACTTTCGTTTGTGGCCCCTTAAGTCCAACACTGGGTGCCTGTCACCACAGGGCTGGCTGGTCCCCGAGAGGGAACTATTGAGGCAATGACCCCCATGTCGAGGCTCAGTCCCGAGAGCTGTTCCAGGAACAGCACTGCTGTCCACAAGTTGAGCCGGGGGGCCAGGCAGGGTGGCATTGGAGCTTGGGGAGCTCTGACGGGATTCCCGGGCAGCAGCCACATCTGCGTACTGCTGCAGCTCACTGATGATTTCTGGGCTGTCTGGAGAGACAGGCCTGGCCAGCCCCTCAGGGTCGGGGGCTTTGGGTGATGAGGCACTGTGTCTGCCGTTGCTTGTAGACTCGAGAGAAGGCCCCTGGGAACCTGAAACAAAATGTAGGTAACTAAGAACCAGAATGTCCAGGGAGCAAAGGAAGGTATAAGAAAAGATTTCATTTAGAAAAATCTTACTCTGTGGTCCCCTCAAATTTGAATAGTTTCATACGCAAACAGCATCACCCCATCAACTTTTTTCAGTCAAAGAAAGAAGTCCTCTGATCTAGGAAGCAAGTCTATCCAAGGAAAGACACATAACTTCTCTGTTAACTCAGTTCCCTATAAAACTCCGCCAAGGTGAATCCTATAAAATAATGGATATGAAATGCTAAAAGATCATTCTTTTGTTTTGTTTTGTTTCTACTTAGGCACGCACCTGTAGCATATGGAAGTTCCCAGTCTAGAGCTCGAATTGGAGCTGCAGCTGTCGGCGTATGCCACAGCTACAGCAACGCCGGATCTGAGCTGCAAGTGATCTACAGCCACAGCTTACAGCAGCACCAGATCCTTAACCCAGAGTAAGGCCAGGGATCAAATCTGCACCCTCATAGACACTAGTCGGGTTCCTAACCCACTGAGCTAAAATGGAAACTCCATAAAAGATCATTCTTTTGGTCAAACTCTTTCTAGGGGCGAAGATAGCCAGTGATCATGATGGGAAAAAAGAGGAAAATGAAGTTTAAAAAGCAGTCCACCCCTGGTTAAAAACAACACAAAATCCATGGCCATGAAAGATGATTAGGAATTGGGAAATCTGAATATGGCCTAGATAGTAAGAAATATTATGGAATTGTTACCTTTTTTTAGTATGATTATGGTGTTGTGACTGGGAGGAGGAGTATATCCTTGATCTTAGCCAATGTGTGCTAAAATATTTAGGACATAGGGAGGGAAAGAATAAGAAGTTCATGAGAATGATAAGCATCACTGGATCCAGGTGCAGGGTATGTGGCTGCTCACAGTGATTTTTTTTCAGTTTGTCTGCATGTCTGGTAATTTCCATAATAAAAGCTGGGAACAAGAGCAGTCCAGCTCTCATACCTCACGGTGGGAGGATAAATGAGAACAACTCCCATAGAGGGGAATTTTGCAAGAGTTCCTAACACTGTTAATGTGCCATACACATTCTCTTTGACCTGGCAATCCAACTTCTAGGAATTTATCCCACAGATACACACATATGACTGTGAACTAGTACTCTAATGGCAGAGTAAAACAATCTAAACGTCCAGAGATAAAAGACTCGGTAATGCACTGTGTTAAACACATCCAACTGCATCTTGTACGAACCTTCACTGGAACATTTAAAGAAAAGATAAGGAACAAGCACTAAGATACACAAGAGAATGAAGAAAAGAGCAAACAATATATTAAAGTTAGCATTTGTTTTAAAAGTACAAAGTAATATATTTATATATACACACATATTTAAAATATACATATAAAATATACAAACACATGTGTGCACACACATGATCTTGTACCATATATATGTATAGGATATCTAGTAAAAACAACAAAAAAAAACCAAAAGTAGCACCTCCAGGAAGGAACAATGGATAGCTGGAAGTACGAGGGAAGAAAAACTAAACTTTTCACTTTACGTTCTTTTGTACCCTTTGATTTTGAACCATATACACATTCTCTACTCAAAAAATAATTACAAGCCAAACCAAACTAAAAAAAAAAAAGGGGGGGGGGCGTTCCCATCATGGCTCAGCGGTTAACAAACCTGACTAGGATCTATGAAGATGTAGGTTTGATCCCTGGCCTCACTCAATGGGTCAAGGATCCGGTGCTGCCATGAGCTGTGGTGCAGGTCATAGACATGGCTCGGATTTGGCGCTACTGTGGCTATGTCGTAGGCTGGCAGCTATAGCTCCAATTCGACCCTTAGCCTGGGAACTTCCATATGCCGCAAGTGTGCGGCCCTAAAAAGAAAAAGAAAAAAAAAATCAAGTAGAAGCCACTATACCTGAGGCAGCCATCCGACCATCTTCAGGGGCTTTTGGTTTGCCAGTTGCCCGGACAGCAAAGATTCTCCCATCACTCGTGCGGATGTATGTCCCTAAGAGAAAACATGAGGAAGACTATTAGGAGCAGACATGCAATACACCTAACTCTGGGAAACTCCAGGCCTAGGCCCTGTGGGCTCAGAAACAGCTATAATATTAAAGCTCACATCCTCTGTCAATATCCCTGAAATAAGCAGTGGGGTGGCTGAGTTGTGAACTCAATATTACTCATTTATTCCACAAACACTGACTGCATGACTATCATCTAACCAGACGCTATTCTAGACACTGAAGTACACAAGACAGAAAAGGGACCTGTCTCATGGAGCTTAACTCTAGAAGGGAAGACAGACAATTATACTAGGAAATATCAGAAAAGGTTAAATGCAATGGAGGAAATAAACAGGGTGCCCTGTGAAAGAGAGTAAGTTGGCTCCTTCTCTTCTGGCGCAGGTCCTCCTCTTGATCTGGAGGAAGGAGCCTTATTGCCTCAATACCCTCGGTAGGAATAATTCAAGACGGTTTTGTTTTTGTTTTTGTTTTTGTTTTTTACTTTTTAGGGCAGCACTTGTGGCACATGTAAATTCCCAGGCTAGGCGTCAAATCAGAGCTACAGCTGCCAGCCTACGCCATAGCCGCAGCAATGCCAGATCCGAGCCCCATTTGCACCCTACATCACAGCTCACAGCAATAATTAAGCGAGGCCAGGGATCTAACCCACATCCTTACAGATCCTAGTCAGGTCTATTAACCACCGAGCCACGATGGGAAATCCCAAGATGGGCATTCTATTCCCACACAACACTAGTCCACCATCCCTTGGTCTTGGGCATGTCTTTTGATCTATTTCAGCTATGTCTGGGCCAGAGGTCGACAAACTTTTTCTTAAAGGGTCAGTTAGTAACTATTTTTGGCTTTGTGAGGCATGAAGTCTCTGTTGCAACTACTCAACTCTGTTGCTGTAGCCTGAAGCTGGGTGTGGCTATACTTCAAAGATCTTTATTTATGGACACTGAAATGTAAATTTCATGTAGTTTTCAATGTCACAAAATACTATTCTTTTGAGTTTTTTTTTCAACCAATTGAAAATGGCTGAAAATGTGGGAGTTCCCATTGTGGCTCAGGTGGTGAAGAACCCTGCTTTTCCCTTCCTACCCCCTAACTCTCATTCTGTTTTAAATTTACCATTAAAGAGTGAACCTGTGAAACTCTAGCCACCCTACTCTTGGTCCCTAATAAAGACAGAGATCCAGGTCCACACTCTCTCTCTCTACCCACAACCTTCCTGTGTGCCTCCCCTACAGGACCTGTGAGTAATCAACCTTGTTTTTCGTAAGTTCCCTGATGGTTGTTGCTGGGGTGCATCTTAGTCATAATAAAAACCACAAGGACTGGTCCAGCCATAACACTGGCTCTGAGGAAATGTCTCTGGAGAATGTACAAGCATTATAGGATTGGATGAGTGTCCCAGGCACTCCTGGCCAATACTATCGATGGCCTGAGACCAACAGAAAACTGTTTGTCTATCCAAACTCACCCCAAGATTCTCCATAAAAACAATGGCAAAATATAGAAATGCAGGGGCCCTAATGCCCTTCTTTTAAGCCACTGACGATATCCTTTGGGCCCATTTCAACTCATCTAAGCCAGAAATGTCATTTTCTCATTTCTTCCACATGTGACACTCTTATAGGATGATTCCTATCCCCTCTCTACCTCAAGCCATATGTATTTGTTCTGCTTGCCAGTCCGCCACTCTTAGCCCAAGTTAGGGGAAGAGCCCCTTGGTCAGGCTCTCACCTTTTGTCCCACGGATGATGTGGATGCTTTCACCAGCATTAATTCTTGCCTGTACATCTGTGGAGCTGTTGAGTCCAGGAATAACAATATCTAATGAAGACACAGACCTCAGATTTAGATTACATGGGGCCTGGCTGAAGGAGGGAAAGAAAAGGCAAAGTCCCCATTCCTAAAGTGTCTCCCTAAATAGTTTTCCTAAAGCTTATCACTGGAGCAGAGGTTAGAACCAAGGAAGGTGAAGCAAGCAGGATCTCTCACGACTGTCTGAACAAAAAATACTGTGAACACAAGAAACTTTTTAGCAATCTGATCATCTTTCTGATCAATTTTTCTTGATTTAATTTAAAAAATAAAGAATTTTTGTTTAGAAAGGTTTTTTTTTTTTGTCTTTTTGCCTTATCTAGGGCCTCAACCGCAGCATATGGAGGTTCCCAGGCTAGGGGTCTAACAGGAGCTGTAGCTGCCGGTCTTCGCCACAGCCACAGCAATGCGGGATCTGAGCCGCGTCTGCAACCTACACCACAGCTCACGGCAATGCTGGATCCTTAACCCACTGAGCAAGGCCAGGGATCGAACCCGCAACCTCATGGTTCCTAGTCAGATTCGTTAACCACTGAGCCACGACGGGAACTCCTGTTCAGAAAGTTTTAATTCAAACAGTTTTTTCCTCCTTCTTTTCTCTTCCATAAACTATTTGCATGCATCTGCTCCATTTCACTTTAGGCTCCAAAAGAGACCTCATTTTCTTCCTTGCTGGCATTACTCCATACCTAACTAAAGAATGAAGAGAAGAGTATTTTCTTTTTTTGCTTTTTTTTAAGGACCGCACCCACAGCATATGGAGGTTCCCAGGCTAGCGGTTGAATCAGAGCTATAGGTGCTGGCCTACATCACAGCCACAGCCACAGCAATGTGGGATCCGAGCTGTGTCTGTGACCTACACTACAGCTCATGGCAACACTGAATCTCCAACCCACTGAGCCAGGCCAGAGATAGAACCTGCATCTGCATCGATACTAGTCAGATCTGATTCCTCTGCACCACAACGGGACCTCCAGGAACTTCTTTGTTGTTGTATTAAGATATTTCATTAGAATGAAAATCCTTCAAGATCAGGGACTGTTGCCTTCTCTGTTTTTACCTAGGGTGCCAATGCTGTAGGCCTAGAATGCAAACATTGTTTAATAAATACTTCCTGAATGAGCAAAGTAATTTTTAAAAATGGACAGCACCCCTGGAAGAGAACCCAAGAGCTCCCAACCTGTTGTGGTGACCACCTTCTGCACAAGGACTCCCGCGCGTTGCAGGTAGTTGATTGGGAAGTTCATAGATGGATTCGTGCTGGAGGCAGCGCTTACACTGCCTCCCAGTGGGACATGCCGGGGCATCATGGGGATGGGGGTGGACTGTACAGGACGAACACTGGCCACAGGCTTCTCATCACTCTTCAGTGTTGGCTGCCTAGGAGAGAAAGACAAGCATCTAAGAGAGTTTGCCAGAACAGCCCTACTTACCTTTCTGCAAAGACTGCTGAGCCTTTCCAGACTTCCCCATCCTATAGCCTTATGCTGCTAAAGAAGAACCTGCAGGTATTGTAAATTCGAAAGGAACCTAGGCGTTCCCATTGTGGCTCAGTTGAAACGAACCTGACTAGCATCCACGAGGACACAGGTTCAATCCCTGGCCTCACCAGCGGATTAAGGATCTGGCATTGCTGCGGTGTAGGCCAGCAGCTACAGCTCTGATTCGACCCCTAGCCTGGGAATCTCCATATGCCGCGGGTACAGACCTTTAAAAAAAAAAAAAAAAAAAGGAAACTAAAAACAAAAGGAGACTAGAGGCAGGGCTAAGACAGAGAGGAGATAGACAGTGAGGGATAAAGCCTCTCAGAGTCTAAGAAGAATCAGATGCCGGTGCAATAATACCCTTTTTGGAAATGTGAGGTGGCACCTCCTCCTCTATATACATGTATATACATATACATGTATATACACCTGTCTGTCTATATACATCAGGAATTCGTCCCTGGAAGCTAGGAGGCGAAGATGCAATAATGGGGGGAAATGCTTCAGAATATGCTGCATGCTAATTTGAAGACAAATGGGTGGAATTTTCCCACTCATTCAAGGAAAAAGGGCCATGTGATGCCACATGTTCTGGTGATCTTAAGACCATATGTCCAACTTTAACCATTATTACCCTCTGACACCCCAAGTTTCAAAAAGTAATGCATACACCTCTCTCTCCTCTGCACTACTTTTCATTGGGCACCTCCTCAGGTCAGTCCCCGAAGTGCCCCTCTGGTCACAGCCACCACAAAGACAACAGCAGGCAAAACACTGTGCACAGAAGTTGGTCTTCTAAATGGTACATGGCCATGGCCAGACTGAGTACCAGTTATGCAAATCTTACTACCAACATGCATGCCAAAATGTTATCCCATGGTCAAACGACAAATTCCACACTCTTTACCTTCCTTTCAACAGGATGTTGGCACCTTGAGAAAGCCACTCCTGATTTAAGGTTTTTGAAATCAAGTCCCTGACTGTAAGCTTTCTTATGTCTGCATCTTTGGTCTTTAATCCTAGGAAAGAGACTCTCCTGGACTGATATGTTCTTCTTCATCTGACTGAGGACTGGCATGTAAAAGACACACTTGTACACCACTCTGCTTTGGAGTAGGTCTGCATGACTCCTCAATCACACTGTTCTCAGGTTGCTGTAAGGCCCCTTTGGGCAACCCCTGGGGTCCTGTGGATGCCCACATTCCCAGTCAGGCCAGACTGCACAGCAAGCTCACCAGGGTCTGGGAACCATTTCTTTAATATCTGCCCATAGTGGCTTTGCAGAAGATGGGGGCCCTGCTTAGATGTCAACAGGACTCTTCTTCTTCATTTTGTTTTGTTTGCCGTACCTACAGCATGTAGAACTTCCTGGGCCAGGGATCAAACCCACACCGCAGCAGTGATGTAGTGCCACTGCAGTGATAACACTGGATCATTAACCTGATAGGCCATGAGGGAACTCCAAGACTCTTCTCAGGATGTGAGAAAGGTAACGGGAATCTAGCTGAAGCCCTATATTCTAAAGGGGCTAAGGCTAGGAATTTGGGTGGAAAGCCCCCCTCCCCCCGCAATGTACCCAGACATGATAAGAAATGAACAGGATCATGGGATGGCTCATCAATGCTGTGAGAGGCTGATGTCTCCCACAGGGCCAGAACTGGCCCAGAAAAGGAACTGACATCTCCTCGCAGCCCAGCCCATTTGTCACATCCTCCCCCATATGGCTTTTCTCCCACTGGGTTCAGAATTAGTTCATTCTTGCTGTTATAAGGAAAAGCCCAGAAAAGAAAAAAAAGGGGTGGAGGACAAGAGAGAAGAACATTCTCAGGCAATAGCATTTTGAAAAATGACACAGTTATAAAGTCTGAAGGCTCTGAAAGACAAAGCATCTTACACATAAGAAGTAGAAAAGTTACTCAGCAAAAATTAGTCTTACATAAAATCTTACACGGCTTCAGTTCCTTTAGAAGCTCATTTGGCAAGTTTTTTTTTTTTTTTAACATGGAATCTTCAAAAGAAAAAAATGTCTTAAATCTGTCCCTCTCAAATAAAATAATTCAAGACAATCAAACAACGTGAAAATGCAAACCAGGCAATCAGGAAGCTGATCTGATAACGGCTATGAGGTAATTTGTCTTATGAAAAAAAAAAGGAAGCACAGACAGTATTTTGTAATTTCCTACAAAGAGCCCCTCTCCCTGCTTAGCAATTGGTTTTCATATTCACTTATTCTGAAACAATTCTGGAAGTTGTACTCAAGAAAAAGATTTTTTGCTCAGAAATATGACACAGACACAGAATGAAATCCCATGAGAAACAGCATAATTCCCTGAGTATAATTTAAGACCCATGGAAGACCTGGCCTTCCCTCGTGAACTTCGATAAGCAAAGTCTAGGACTAAGGTGCTACAGATAGGAGGCAGCTGTGTGGGAGGGCTGCACATCTGTGTTATGAGAAGCTACACCTCCCTGGGAGTCCTGAAGGACTCTCCTGAGTAACAAGACCAGCAGCTCACTCTTCTGGCCAGAGCCACTTATAACACCCAGGGCTGCTGAACTGCTTTGGCATGTCATCCAAGAGCAAAACCTGCCAGTTCACAGCAGCCAAAGAACAAGTTGCAGGCTCTCCCTTTGTTTAAAAAAGGAACCAGATGAAAGGTTTAGGCCTGGCCCAGCAGCAGACCTTTCTCCCCTTCTCCCCTTTCAGTGACTCACCAGTTCCTCTGACTGAAGGCAGGGATGCTGGTTAGGCTCTGGTCACTGGCAGGGTAATACTGTGCATATGATGGGCGGGTGTAGGGGACCGATGTACGTTTGTCTTCCTCATAGCTTTTCTTTGCTGCTTTTTTCTCAGCCTTGGTCAGCTTGTGATCCTTTCGGTTAAGGAGCAATGACTCATGCTCAAAAGGCTCCTAGGGACACAGGAGGATGTTGATTTAATTACAGTCTTTGTGCCAACATGACTGATATACAATAGGCCTTACTTTAAAACCAAGAAAGGGCTGGCTTTCTCCAGCACTTAGCAAAGAGCCTGTTCACAGACACATAGGCAAGTTTACTGTCTTTCTGTCAAGAGTATAAATTCACAACTCTAATCTACCGCCAGCTTTAGACAGCCTAAGTCTGCCTTCCATAACAAAAGAATAGGAGAGGAGCTCCTGTTGTGGATTAGCAGGCTAAGAACCCAGCGTTGACTCTTTGAGGATGTGGGTTCGACCCCTGGCCTCACTCAGTGGGTTAAGGATCCAGCATTGCCACTGGCTACAGCATAGGTCACAGATTCGGCTTGGATCCAGCTTTGCTGTGGCTGTGGTATAGGCCAGTAGCTGCAGCTCTAATTCGACCCCTAGCCGGGAACTTCCATATGCTGCAAGCATGGCTGTTAAAAAAAAAAAGGATGGGAGAGTTCAGAGAATTAACAAACTACATTTTCAGAACTTCTCCCCTCTCTTTCTGCTAGGAAAACTCACATTGGCCAAATTATTCTCATGGCTGAGGTCAACACTCCTAAGATGAGACTATGATAGGGATGGGTAGTTGGGAGAGGGGAAGTGGACTGTATGGGATGGAGAAAAGAAGTAGTTGAGGAGTTACCGTCGTGGCTCAGTGGTTAACAAATCTGACTAGGAAGCATGAGGTTGCAAGTTCAATCACTGGCTCAGTGGGTTAAGAATCCGGTGTTGCCGTGAGCTGTGGTGTAGGTCACAGACGCAGTTCGGATCCCGCGTTGCTGTGGCTGTGGTGTAGGCCGGCAGCTACAGCTCCTGTTAGACCCCTAGCCTGGGAACCTCCATATGCCGCGAGTGCGGCTCTAGAAAAAGGCAAAAGACAAAAAAAAAGGAAAAAGAAAAGAGAAGAAATAGTTGAGTTCAAATTACTTGCATGAAACAAAACTTTGGATGAAGGAAACAAGCTTGCCAGACAACCCTCCCTCGGTGGAGAGTGCAGTCCTGGGACGCATGCATAGCAGGGTCTCACCTTGGTGATGAGGTGAGGGTACTTCAGACAGGCAAGTTGCAGGACTGGTTCCTTGATCCCCTTTATGTTCAAGGACGCTTGGGGAGCTGGCTCCTTCTCAACAAAGTGCAATAGGTTCTCCACCTCTTTCCGAGTAAAGTTCAGCATCGGATTGAGATCATCCACCACCCGATCTAGAAGGGAGAAGATGTGGATGAAGTCAGTTCATGGCAAAGAAAACTGCAAAAGCATAGCTACAAAGATTGGTGGAGAGGAGACAGGCTGTGGGTGGCATACTTCTCACTAATAAACCACCTCAGGCCACCATATTTAAAAGTCCAGGGCCAGGTCTGAGGCCCTCATAAAACAAAAATATCTTAAGAGAAAGCTGCGTAACCGGCTGAGTTCTTATTATTAAACCCATTTTCAACAATTTGAGGTAAATTCCCTCTTAAGCAATTATTTGAATCAGAATGAGATGGAAGGACCTGCTGCCTTTCTACAAGTGAAGGCCTGCCTGTGTTCCCACATCCTATCCCTCCCCTCCACCCTTGAAACAATAAGAATGGCAGCCTGCATAAATGTGCCTCTTCTGAGTCTGGAGAACGGCCTACCTGACATTCCCTGCTTGGAAATCTGACGGTCATAGATCTTCTTTTCAAGGGTGAAATCAGCCACAAGGCGATAGATGTGACAAGGCTTTTTCTGGCCATAACGGTATACCCGACATACTGCCTGAGCATCATGGCAAGGGTTCCAGGAGGCATCAAACACCACCACTCGGTTGGCACCAATCAGGTTCACACCCAAGCATCCAGCTCTTTAAAACACAAGCCAATAATCACACAGCTTTTAGTTTTAAAGATGGTTCTCAAAATCGGTTTTATCCTCTCCTACCTCAATATTATTGTCTTTATCCTACGCAGAACATACTGGAGGATTCTGCTGATGAACAATACATTCCTCAAGCACTAAAAAGTATGCCCTGAAAGTTCAACACGGAAGTGCCTACCAGCTCAGAAAGAAACCCACTCTCCACCCCTCTGTAATGAATAAGGCCCCAGAGTAATGTCACATGGTGAGGGGACATGCATACTGATGTTTCTGATGTGTTCAGTCCAACAGCTTAGGAGAATGACTGGTTTATAACCTATAAAGGGCATTTTGATGGCAGAAGGCAGCACAGCCTTCAAGCTGCTTGGCATAAGACAAATAATGCCATCAGCCTTTTATAGTGGAAAAAAAAAGTAGCACTTTCTACTTTTGCTTTTTTGGCCATGTCCATGGCATGCAGAAGTTCCCAGTCTAGGAAGTGAACTTGCACCACAGCAGTGACAATGCTGGATCCTTAATCCACTTGGCCACCAGGGAACTCCCCCACTTTCTACTTTTTAAAACACTCTCATATTCATCACATAATTTAAGCCTCAAAACAGTCCTGAGTGAAACGCTAATTATGACCAATATGAATGAAGGTCTCAAAGAAATTCATGACACCATCATAATTGCCCTTCTAATACAACTTCCTTTTGGGGTCCCCTCTCTGACCTCAAAGACACAAACCTGAGGAGATCTCTTCTCATAGAATTTGGACGAGCCTTTGTAGCACTTTCCCATATGCCATATGCCTTGAACACAGCCCTCTGACCTCCCCTCTCAGGATCTGCTCACCTTGTGGAGAGAAGGAACAGCCAGGTGGTGAGGTTGCTGGGATCATTGAACTGATTAATGAGGCGCTCCCTCTCAAAGGCAGGGGTGCTACCATCTAGCCCTAGGACAAAAGGAAAAACACAAGAAATGGACAGATAAGGGCAGGGGTACACAGCAAAATCACTGGGAAAATGTGTTTTAAAAACAAAATAGGAGTTCCCGTCATGGGGCAGTGGAAATGAATCCGGCTAGGAACCATGAGGTTGCGGGTTCGATCCCTGGCATTGCTCAGTGGGTTAATGATTCAGCGTTGCTGTGAGCTGTGGTGTAGGTCGCAGAGGCAGCTTGGATCTGGCATTGCTGTGGTTCTGGTGTAGGCCAGCAGCAACAGCTTCGATTAGCCCCCTATATGGGAACCTCCATATGCCATTGCTGTAGCCGCAAAAAGACCAAAAAAAAAAAAAAAAAAAAACCCCAAACAAAAACAAAACACACAGCGCTCAGATTCCACACCCTGAATATTCCGTGGGTATCTACCATGAGACCCAGGCATCTACAATTTTAAAATACCACCAGGTGATTCATTTGTGCAACAAGGACTATAAACTGTGTTCTTCTCTTTAGGATCTTGGGTCAATTCTGAGGCCGAGGTTCCTAGATCTCAGAGTGCTAAAGAATCACCCTTGTTGAGGAAGCTTGGTAAACACTTGCTCAAGACTGTTCTCAGTCCTGTGAACCCTAATGGGTGCAAAAGGACTGACAGTTCTATGTTTTGATGTGGATGATGTTCCTCCACCAGGAATCTGCATTGTTAACAAGGAGACAGAAAAGAAATAGATCTGGAGCAGTGGGATGGGACATACGAGTGAAAAGAGGGAAGCTCAAGAGAAAAAATAAGCTTCAGTTAAGAAGCATGAATAAGAGAGAAGGGACTACATTTGTTATCTGAAGTAAAGCAAAGAAAAGGGAATGAAACAGCAAATGAAGAAATGAATTACCATTGTAGGAAGCATTAGTATGACTGTCCGGTATTAGAGGCTCAATCAATCAGTACCACAACCTACCTTTCCGACCTGAGTTCTCACAATTTCTGAGCAAAGCTCAGCACTGACTCATTGGGCAAGCCTACAGTTAACACAGGCTCCAGGCTACACCCTGTGCTGGGGTCTCGTCAGCACCTCACAATCTCTATTTCTCTAAATCTTTCTCTTAGACCAGGGCTTCTCAACAAGGATGATTTTCCTACCCCTACCCACTAGGAACACTCAGCAATGTCTGGAGACATTCTGGGTTATTCTAACTGGGTGGATGCTACTGCCATCTAGTGAACACAACTCAGGGACCCTGCTAAACATTCTACAATGCACAGGACAGACCCCTACAACTAGGAATTATCTGGCCCAAATATCAATATCTGGTCAATATCAATATTTTAGAAGTATTGAAAGTACCTCATATCAATATTTTTTTTCACTGCCACCACTGTAAGGAGACTTTTTATACATTTTTCCCCCAGTCATCATGCCTCCCATAAAATTTTAATACCACAGATATACTGTATACTAATTTACTGTATGCACATTTGTGCTTTATATTTTTTAAAAGTTAAATTTTTTTTTCACCTCCTCAAGAACTGATTTTGATCCTTTAAGGACACTTATCTCTCCTACTCAGAATGCATGATTTAGGCTTGTGTTCACTTTGCTCCCTCTGCCTAGAATGATCTTTGAACCACACTAGCTCTGTATATTAAAATTCTCCCTATCTCTGCAAGACTAGTGCACGTTCTACCTCCTTTAGGAAGCCTTCTCCAATTGTCCTCACCATGGTGAATCAGTGCCACTCTGAATCTCTCCTTGAGTTGCTGCATCTCAGATGATGACAAAGCATATGACTTCTGCATCTCTGCACTTCCTCTATCTGGCCTAAGCTCCCCAGCCCCAGTATAATGCTTCACACATAGCACCTCGATTTCAGTATTCTCTGCTCCTTAGCTAATCACAGATATCCCTATGGATTTGATGGAGAATGGAGTAGAAGAGAGAAAGAGAGTGAGGAAAAGGAAACCTATAGGCAGACCTTGCTAAGGTTTCAGGAATAAAGACGCAATGAACTCACGGAAGTAGCTGACGTTTCGA
Source organism: Catagonus wagneri (assembly GCA_004024745.2). Taxonomy (NCBI): domain Eukaryota; kingdom Metazoa; phylum Chordata; class Mammalia; order Artiodactyla; family Tayassuidae; genus Catagonus; species Catagonus wagneri. The sequence goes on along the minus strand of PVHT021183699.1, from coordinate 34,661,444 downwards.
ACCCACTTCTGTACTCCTTGCCCCTCAGCACCAGGGAGACAGGGCACTTCTCGTTTCCCTAGGAACTCCTCGATTAGAGCCAAGGTGGAAAGGCTCTGGCTGAAAGGGACACATTTAGTTTAGAAGGCTCCCAGACCCCAGGAAATTTTGCTCCCCAACAGGCCCACCCCAATAGGCTCCATTCTGACAGCAGGAGCTCCAATACCCTAATCCTTGAAAGGCAACCCCACAAAGAACCACTAAGGGTATTCTCCCTAGCTCATAAGAGAGTAGAATCATCCACACACTTATTACCACCACCCCACCAAAAAATTCTCTATCCTACTACTTCTTCAATTGAAAAATTCTGAGATTTAGCTCAGTGTATAGTAACAAATAACATCTGCATTAAAAGCCAGCACTGCATGACACACATCAGAGCTAATTATAGGGCACAGGCAATATTATGGATCTTACTAAAGAGAAAGGTCACTCAGCTGCTTCCAAGTTATGCGGAGAGTCAGTCCAAAAACCAATTGGACACTAGATTCTCCCCAAGTTAGAATCACTGCTTTCCTCTCCAAGTATGTCATACATGGAAACCCTCACTCTGAGACTCCCAAGCCAGCCTCCTGTCACTTAGCTCTCACTGGAGCATAATCTAGTCAGAACAAAGGATAAGCAATCTATTTTATATCTGTTTCCCTGAGGAGTGAGGCCTTGATGGGACGTAAAGCTCTGACAAGACTGAGAATGTGACTCTGAAACAAATCACATCACTTACTTGGCCTTCTATAAAAAGCTTAAAAAAAGAAGGCTGGGGAGGCACAGCAGCAAATTAGACCAGGAGTCAGCAAACGCTTTCTATAATAGGCCAGATAGTAAATATTTTTAGGCTTTGCAGACCATACACAGTCTCTGGCACATGTGCTTCTTTTAAGAAATCAAGAACAAAAAAAAAATTATTTAAAATGTAAAAACTCCCTCTCAGGCTGTACAAAAAGAGGCCACAGGCTGTTCAAAATTTGGCCTGGGTCACAATTAGAAGAATTAGACTATGACTTCCAATGTTAGCCTAAGTTTTCAAAGTGTTCCCTGAGAGAAATTGCAATGGGCAAAGAAAGAAACTCTGAGAGAGATGAAATGCAAGAAGGTCCTCATAAGAAGCACTGGTTGCAGAAGCATGGAGAGAGAAAACGGGGCTGGGGTGACGCAAATGGTCTCATTCTGTAGGGACTGTGTTACCCTTTACCAAAGAAACTCAGGAATTTCTCTTCCTACCTGAACACGAGGATCTTGTCGCCAAGCTTCACACTTTCCTCAATCAGGTGGAAAAGCAGTACCATCTTGGGAGAGTTCTCCAAGACACCTGTCTGGTAATTAGTCAAAAGGTCCTTGGCCTGTAGGGGAGAAATGAGGCAGCTTGGAACAGGTCCATGGGCAGATCACTAGAAATACAATTCTCTCCCTCCAAGGCAGCAGTTCACAGGCAACCTTTATAGTTCCTGCAAAGACCTTGGCAATATACTGCACTGAGCACATGCCACCCACTCCCCACCATCCTCTCTTAGAAATGATTTATGGCCACGGAAGGCCCAGCTTGACTCACCCACTCATACGTGACAATGTTGTTGCCTCGCTCCTGGAAAGGGTTAAAGCCGACCCCTTGTAGGAATTTGCTGTTGGTCGCCTCTCCCATTGTGGAGGTCAAGGTACTATCCTCTCCCTTGCTTTTTGTTCCCTGTGATGGGCAGCGGGCACTAGTCCCTGCTGAACCAAGCTCTTCCACGTCTAAGTCCTGCTCATTGGCCAGGCTCTCCTTCTGAAGGGCTTCATACAGCACGTCGGGGTGATTCCAGATCTGAAGTTCAAATTAAAGGAGAGGTAGCACAGGGCAGAGAACAATCTAAGGGTGTCCCAGGGAGTTGGAACCATGCACTTGTTCAAACACTCACCTTCCACAGCACACAGTCACATCAAAAATTAAAGTCTCCCCAATACCCTCATAGTCAAAGAGCCTATATATTACTTTTCAACAACCAACTCTGATTGCCATGATACATGAATGGGAGCATTCACACCAGGAGGCACGCCAGTATATTTGGTACAAAACCAGAAAGGCTGTGTCACAACCCTTGCAAGATTTACTCATTTTACTTTTTGGCCTCTGACTCAGAAGGCTTTTTTGTTGTTGTTGTTCTTTAGTACAGTATATGGAGGTTCCCAGGCTAGGAGCCCAATCAGAGCTTCAGCTTGCTGCAACGCACGATCCTTAATCCACTGAGTGAGGCCAGGGATTGAACCTGTGTCCTCATGGATCCCAGTCAGGTTCACTACCACTGAGCCACAACAGGAACTCTGCATTCTTATTTAAATAGGAATAAGAACATTCCTATTTCTCCCTATGGCTACGGTCAACTACTGTATGAAACTATGAGAAAGACCAATCTCTCTCTATGGACAAATATATCTAATTTATAGATGATCAATTTTAAGTCATTTCAGGGACTATTCCTGGCAGGAGTTGAGAATTCCAGGAGAAAGGGGTGAGGGATGGTGGGAAGTGTACTCTAGCACTGCAGTCTCTTCGTAGACCACGTCTGCTTTAGCTCCCTGGACCTCATCTAGGACTGTGGCTGCAAAGGAAATATTTTGAAACCCCATCTATGCCCAGGCTTATTAAAGCAGTGATCGGTCAGGAATAATATCCAACAGGTTGACTGAGAACTGTCAAAGAAACAGGTCCCTTGAGAGGCAACGAACAGCATCTAGCCAAAGACACATCAGGGTTCATCAACTTGCTCATGAGGCTTTGTGCTAAAGATACCCCAGCCTAGCTGTCCCCTAACCAGCTCAAGCACTATCAAAATGAAAGAGATCTTGATCTGATTAAATACAGAATCAAATGTAAGGTACCACTAATGATTTTTCTAAGCTATATATTTCTTGAATTCTAATTACACTAACAGTCAAAAACTCTGCCCCACAAGGTTCTTCCATCACCCCATTTATCAAATAAAAAAAAATGAGCGAAGAGTTCTCTTATGGCTCAGTGGGTTAAGGATCTGATGCTGTCACTGAAGCAGTCTGGGTCACTGCTGTGACACAGGTTTGATCCCCGGCCTGGGAAATTCCACATGCCATGGGCTCAGCCAAAAAAGAAAAAAATCAGTGCCAAGGGAAGTGATTTCTCAAGTTTCTTATAACAAGTTGTGTGGCTGACTTGCACAATTGCAAGGGGCACCATTTACATTATAGTCTATGAGTGGCACCCTCAGGAATGACCTTAGAGCCCCCAGTGCAGTGAACTGAGGTGGCCCCTCTCACTTTATTCTTCCTTTATCAAGTATTCCCAATAAAAATAACTCCCTTGGGATCACATGCATCCTTGGCCTGTATCTCAGTATTCACTGAGACCTCAACACACCTTGCAGCACACACAGAAAGCCTTGAGGGGGTTCAACCCCAGCCAGCCACTGCTACCACAGTCACGGAAGCGGTCCATGAACTGTGTATACAAATCGCGCTGGATCTTGGAGAGTCGCACCAGGATCACATTTTCTTCCTTGGCAGGGAGATGAATCTTCAGCACAGTGTGGCCTCTCCTACAAAGATATAGATCAGAATTGACAAGGCAGTGTGGCCAGGATGGGTCAGTACAGGATGAAAACGGAACCCTGTATTTCTGCTATACCTCCTTCTTGAGGATCTCAACATTCACAGCAGCCTTGTAGTAATGAATACTGGTTCAGTAACAACAAAGAAGAAACTCATTATGGAGTTCCCGTCATGGCGCAGCAGAAATGAATCCAACTAGGAACCATGAGGTTGTGGGTTCGATCCCTGGCCTCGCTCAGTGGGTTAAGGATCCGGCGTTGCCGTGAGCTGTGATATAGGTTGCAAATGCAGCTCGGATCCTGTGTTGCTGTGGCTGTGGCATAGGCTGGCAGCTGTGGCTCTGATTAGACCCCTAGCCTGAGAACCTCCACATGCCGCAGGTGCAGCCTTAAAATGACAAAAGAAAAAAAAGGGGGGGAAGAAGAAGAAATTCATTTAGAGGATAAAAATTAAGGCAAAGAGGCAGCGATCTTTCCCAGATCACTGAATGGGAGACGAGGACCAGGGGAACTCCAAGTTCTTACCCTGATCCCAGGGCTGCTTCTCTACGCTTTCTGCACACATGCCACATTAACAAGGAGAAACAAGGGGATGCTTTAGTCTACACTAATCTTCTAAGATGCTGAAGCTGGCGAGGCCATACCCCATAGAACTACCACTTTATTCTTTCACTCATTAGAATGGTATCTGTCTCCTGCCTCTCTTAACAAGTGAGGCATGTATCCCTAGTAACTTCAAAGATTAACTTCTGTGAGAAGCAATTCTGGGCCAGACTTTTAGACAGTGAAGTATTGGATATCTACCACCTGCAAGCTATTCAGAAAAAGAGATGTTTTACTATAGCTCTACTAGAAAGCCCGCCACCACATCCCAGTGTAACAACCAGTCCCCTTCAAGAAAAGCCTTTGTATGCCAGTTTCACCAGGGCTCTCCAAGGATTCAGAAAACAGAGCCTGGAAGCTGGCTCACCTCTGCACAAAGCCCTCCAGGAGGCTGTGCAGGACATGGCTCCGGTACCGCATGAGGCGGACATCCTGAGGCGTGCTGTCGATACACTGTCCATTCAGGATGGGGCGCTCAAACATGTTGCTGAACTCTTGCCGGGTGCCAAGGAAGTCTGGGCGCACAAAGTCCACCATGCACCAGTACTCGATGAGGTTGTTCTGCAGGGGGTACCCCGTCAGCACCACCCGACGGCGAGAGCGAATGTTCTTCAGGGCCTGTGAGGTGCTGGCCTGGCAGTTTTTGATGCGGTGTCCCTCGTCACAGATCACCACATCAGGACCAGGGCGGCATAAGGCCTTCTCAAACTCTAGGGAGGGAAGAGGATCCGGAGTAAGAGGGTGAGAGGGCCTGCTCTTAGTCAACAATATGAGTAGGAGGGGTGCACCCTGGAGGAGACAGAAGAAATGAAGGAAGCAGGAAAGCAAGAGTCAGCCCCCATTGGTGAAAGGGAGCCAGCCATCCAAGCACCTGCGCATTGTGTGACATGTTAACCTGGACTGTTGACTCTTGCGGTAAATAGCCCTTTTCCCTCTTTCCTTTCTTTAATTTTTTTCCCTTTAGGCTAAGAGTAAAACTGACTTGCATTGCTAGGGCTTACACTAACTAGGCATCAGGGAGTGTGACTTTACAGAGAACCAGCCTAGGATTAAAAATGAGTTTGGGAGTTCCCATTGTGGCTCAGCGGAAAAGAATCTGAGGTTCAACCCCTGGCCTCACTCAGAGGGTTAAGGATCTGGCATAGCCGTGAGCTGTAGTGTAGGGTGCTGTGGCCATGCTGTAGGCACGCAGCTGCAGCTCTGATTTGACCCAAGCCCAGGAACCTCCATATGCTATGGGTGCGGCCCTAAAAAAAAAAAAAAAATGAGTTTGGATATCAATGGGAATAATCCAGACACTTCTATCAGCTCTCACCATTGTCTCGGCACCCTCTGAGGGCTGGCTGGAGGGAACTAGCTAAAGGACAAGGTCTTCCTGGAGTTACTCGCCGATCATTGCTATATGACAAATTCATCCCAGCTCTAACACAGAAGCAAACCTAGAATAAACATAGTATCAGAGACCTATAAAATGAAAAAGCCTCTTAATCCTAAAAAACTTTCTTCTCCAAATAGACAAAAGCCCCTTAGAAAAGGAAAAGAACTAAAACTATGAGAAGAACAGATTTCAACAAGAAAGAAAGAAAGAAAGAAAGAAAGAAAGAAAGAAAGAAAGAAAGAAAGAAAGGAAGGAAGAAAGAAAGAGAAAGAAAACTGGGATAAATTCTCCTTTTATAAATTCACAAACAATATTACCACTCTGTATATCAGTGATTTAAATACTTCATAAATATTTTCTTAATGCTATCTCAGAACATCTCTGGGAACTGGTAAATGGAGAAATTAACTCTGTTCTGCAAAAGGCACAGGGGAATCTTTCCTAAGCCGGTCTGAGGCCGGGCCTCACCAGAATTCCACTGCCTGCAGAGAAAGGAGTACCTTCTAAGAGCCAGGGTAGGTCATCCCACCCATCTCAGGGACCAGGATTTCTGGTTCATAACAATACAACTCACATCAAAAATGCTTCCCGGAGTTGCCATAGTGGGTCAGCAGTTAGAGAACCCGACAGGCATCCTTGAGGACATGGGTTCGATCCCTGGCTTCGCTCAGTGGGTAAAGGATCTGGCATTGCCATGAATTGTGCAGGTCACAGACGTGGCTCGGATCCTGCATTGCTGTGGCTGTGGTGTAGGCTGGTGGCTACAGTTCTGATTGGACCCCTAGCCTGGAAACCTCCATATGCTGTGGAAGCAGCCCTAAAAAGACAAAAAGACAAAAAATAAATAAATAATAATGCTTCCCATTTGACTAGATGCTAGAGCAGAACACTTTCTTTTCCCCTGAATTACCCCTGGGAGGACCCAGAGAGGCTGCCTACCTCTCCGAAACTCCTGCTGTCGATCTTCCTCATCCAAATCAATGATAACTGGGTGAGAACGTTTCTTGGTTTTCTTCGGTCTGCTTGTGGTAAAGGATTTCTTCAGGGTGAGGAGTCTATACATTTCGTACCCCATCAGCAGCACCCCGCCCTCTGACACCCAATCAGCCATCACTTTAGCACGAGCTGCCATTGTCCTACAAGAGTGATCAGAAAGAAAATATTGCTTCTCCTGCTCCCCAGGAATGATCTCTCACAATCATAGCTGTGTTGATATACATTCAGAAGTCCTGATTGCTAGACTTCAGGTGGCAGCATCACAGGGCTGGCCAGCTGCCCAAGGACTTTCCCACTATACTAGAAATACAAATTGCATTGGGGATGAAATAGGTCACTGATGATAGTTAAAGAGCAAAAAACAGAAATTCAATGGCACAAGACAAGCAAAAGTGACAATCCCCTTGTATATACATGCATGACTACAATATTACATTTGAGGGAGAATTTCAAGTAATTCCCATAATAAATACAAAGTAGTAAAAGCAAGGGCAATATTCTGCATTTCACCTGCCCAGGACCTGGTGAATAAAGAAACAAGGATACAAGGTAAAGGAAAAAGAACAACAGAGACCAGATGGCACTGAGCACAATCCTTCTACTCCTAAACAACTTGCAACCTGGCTGTATTTCATTAACTACACATGGACTAACAGGCCTGAAATCTAGGAAAGAAGAGCAGATGACCAGCCACCTGTGGGGCCACTCAGCCACCTATGGGGCCTTTTCCTTTTCTAAGGAGATTTTGTCTATCTGGAGCCTCCTCATTTTGATGTGTGTGACCAAACATCAAACAAAGGCAGGCTCTACAGAAAAGAAAGCCTACATTCTCAATTACACATATCAATTAGAGCAAAGGGGAGCATGGCTCGCTGGCTTGGATTAAGAAATAGCCTTAGGAGTTTCCGTCGTGGCTCAGTGGTTAACGAATGTGACTAGGAACCATGAGGTTGCGGGTTCGATCCCTGGCCTTGCTCATTGGGTTAAGGATCCGGCGTTGCTGTGAGCTGTGGTGTAGGTTGCAGACGCGGCTCAGATCCCACATTGCTGTGGCTGTGGTGAAGACCAGCGGCTACAGCTCCGATTAGACCCCTTGCCTGGGAACCTCCATATGCCACGCTTGTGGCCCTAGATAGGGCAAAAACACAAAAAAAATTTAAAAAATAATAAAAAAATAAAAAGATAGCTTTAGATTTTTGGAAATCAGGTTGAATTTATGGAATGGAAATATTAATAATTTTATTTGAATCTGAAACCAAAAAAGGTTTGCACCATTCAATGCTTGGAAGTTGTACCATTTACAGTCAACTATAGGTTGGCATTTAAAAGAAGACGGAGTTCCCGTCGTGGCGCAGTGGTTAACGAATCCGACTAGGAACCATGAGGTTGCGGGTTCGATCCCTCAACCTCAGTGGGTTAACGATCCGGCGTTGCCGTGAGCTGTGGTGTAGGTTGCAGACGCGGCTCGGATCCTGCGTTGCTGTGGCTGCGGCACAGGCCAGTGGCCACAGCTCCGATTAGACCCCTAGCCTGGGAACCTCCACATGCCGCGGGTGCGACCCACGGCCATAAAATGACAAAAGGCAAAAAAAAAAAAAAATAAAAGAAGAGACTGATGATTAGGTTTCCAAAAAAAGATAAAATGTGAAAAGTTAGAAGATGGAAAGTTTCATTTTTATTATGTTGTATTACTATACACACAGGAAAATGTGACCATGCACAAAGATTTTTCAGTATATGAAAACATTTTCTAGTATAACACAAGCAATTTCCCAGGCTACCTAACTCTAACTTTACTGAAAAACAAGGGAGAGAAAAAATGACTAGCAGGAAGAGAGAGAAGGACACATTAAGAAAGCGAAATGAATCTGGGAGGACAAGGCACATACCCAGACAGACTGCCCTGACATCCAGATCCTGGAAAGAAGTCTAAAAGGAAAGGGACAGAGAGGGGGCAGGCCACCTACTTGTGCTCATCATTCAAGATGTGAACTTTAAAGAACCGAGGCTGGATTTCTTCAGGCTTGTTGTCAGCTGGAAGGGCTTCAGGAGCTGGAAGCCACATGTTGAACTCTGCCAGCCAATTCTGAAGAGTATTAACCTGTCAGAAAGTCAAGTCCAAAAGGAGAGTCTTAGAGGAGAAGCTCAGAGCTGAATTCATCAAGCTTTTTAGTGCCCAGTAAGGCATTACTCCAGAGCTTTGCAGAGTGGTGACTTAGCAGTGACTTCCCAAATTCTTACCGGCACAATGGCAAGGACAGTTTTGGCTGGCGTGTGGCGGAAGAGGACATCGACGAAAGAGATCACTTGTAAAGTTTTCCCCAAACCCATGCTGTGGGCCAGGATACAGCCAAAGCCACTACTGGTCTTAAACCTCTCCAGGGACTCAACCAGGTTATCATATAGGAAGCGGATCCCACCAATCTGACAGGGAACAAACACAGACAAATATCTTTGGCTGGGAGAGGCAAGGAGTCTAGTTTTACTTACTTTGGAATTAATCAAAATTAAATAAATGAGCAGACATTATATCAGACAGGTGGTGTGGATGTCTACAGACATTTCCCTGTCCCGTGACTAGTTTACTGGCCAGTGACATTCTTCTTGTAGAAAACAGAAAAGCATTCACCTAGTATAGCTGCCCGTCTGAGGCAAGAACCCGCAGTAGCAAGTTCCTGACAGTATCTTTCACTCAGCCTTGTCCTGAGGCACCCCATTCCATGGGGAGCAGTTCTTATCAGTAGAGTTCTTACAGTGAATCAACCTCAGCCTTCATAGCGCTTTCACTCACTGGTCCTGGTTCCAGGTTCTGGGTCAACACACACTACTCTGATCCCTTCTATCAGAAAGTCCCTTCTCTCCTGGAGCCACAACTTCTTAAAGCACTGCTCTCCAGGAAGTATCTCAAACAATCTTGCAGATCTCACAGAAGGAGGCTCAAGATTATAAGCCAAGAGATCAGTACCTTCTACGTGATAGGGCAAACTGGAGGCCTGTCCCTTCCCATCCATCAGGAATCCTAAAGCATCAACTGTTAGGAGGAAGAATCAGGCCTTTGCAATAGCTGTTCGTGGTACCAAACAAGTACTTTACAAGCTGTGATGCTAACAACCACCAGCAGGTGATGTCCACAGCAAGGAAGCAGAAAGAAGACAAAGAGGAGAGTCTAGGTTTGCTGTACCTGATGAGGTTTCACTGCCCGTGCCAACTGTGGGGCCAGAAAGACATTCTCCTCCTCCGGAGGGTGGTTCAAGTTGACGAGGACCCGCCCCAGAGCATCACGCTGATTTAAGACATCATTCACATGGGTGCCACCCTTCTCCTCTTCCTCATCCTCCTCACTGACAGACTCACTGCTGTCCACAATGTGTAGAGTGTCCTCCTCTCCAGAGCTCAGTTCAATCACCTCTGAGACAGCCAACAAAACACAAAAACAAAAACTCAGGGAGAAGACATAATTTACTGCCCGTTGTTAAAGCAAGAGGGAGTGGAAACAAAGTTAGAATTTGTTATCACTTATTAAAAAATTTTTTTTCTTTCTAGGGCTGCACGTGCAGCATTCGGAAGTTCCCAGGCTAGGGGTCAAATCGCAACTGCAGCTGCCAGCCTACACCACAGCCACAGCAACTCAGGATCCAAGCTGCATCTGCAACCTACACTGCACCCACTGAGCTAGGCCAAGGATCGAACCCACATCCCCTGCATACTAGTCAGGTTCTTAACCCACTGAGACACAATGGGAACTCCAAAATTTTGATTTTTATTATTTTTCACTTCCAACTTCAAGCTAAAATAAAGGGAAAACATATTTACCAAGAAGACTCAAGGAAATTTTCTGCTGTCAGACCACAACCGCAAACTGAATGAGGATGGACTGAATCCTTTCTATTCAAAGGTATAGCCAGTCTCTCAGGGTGAACGCTGGGGCAGGAGGAAGGAGGGGAACCTCTGGCTTGATCTTACCGTCTCGACTGCTTTTTTCATCCTCACTGCCACTGCTACTGTCCAAACAAATGACTTCTTGGGTTAAGACCCGAGGAGGTAATTGGGGACCATCACTTGCTCTTAGGACAATTTCCTCTAGGGGAAGAAAAAAAAAAAAAAAAAATAGAAGAGAATGTCAAAATCACATTTAGCTCAAACATATTTTCCAAAATGATTTGCATCCTTCTTTGTGGTTCTCAGGGGAACTATCCCCTGAGGAGAGAACAGAAAGCATCTCAAAACCCCAGACTTCTTTCCAAATTCCCTTTTCTCTACTGGCTTTTACTTCTTAGTCCCCAGAACCTGAGGACTAGAAAAGGTCCTAATCCCTTGACATGTTAAGATCCAAAGTTATGGGGAGAAAATCTAAATAAGATCATTTTGAGGAGGTACTTTTTTACCCATCTTAACTTTTAAAATGAGATCCTTCTAAAAACTGAATGACTTGAAAGGATGCTTGAGAGGCCATGGTCTTATTCCAGATCTGTCCTTGACCACTGTGGGTACTGAGGGCCTCCTCTCCCTGCAGCACAGGGCCATTCCTGCCATGTCCACTGCTTACCAGGAAGAAACTCCAGGGGAACGGTGGGAATGGGGGCTGCGTAATCCTTCCTCTGCTGCTCCAGGCGTTTCCTCCTTTCCAATTCTTCCTGTTGTGCTGCTTTGGTAACTGGCTCCAATTGATCCTCCCGGAGCAGCTTTCTAAACATTAAAAATAAGACAGAACACTTGGGTTCACTTGAGATTTGGGCAATATAATGTCAAGCTGAAGAGAGAAACCATTGTTGCTGAGCTCAGAGAGCTGAAGTGGGAGAAGAAGCCACATCAGTCCCACTACATCCATGAAATGGGCAAGGTAAAGTTCCACAGTGGGAACTCCTTCATCTTTACCATTAATTGGGGTACCCAGCTTATGCTTTTCTCCTAAAGAAACAGGACTCTCCTGCTGAAACCAGCCCTCTACTACTAACAGCCCTCACCAAAGATAATGCTTCTACTCCCTCCCTTCTCCTCTTCCCCAGAGCACAGCTCACCGTATGTTTCTCCGCATGTGGGAGGGCTTCTGAGCTCTCTTCTTTTTGGGGTCCTCGGAGGCTAGGCTCTTGCCTTGGTGGCGCCGAAGCTGCTCTGAAGGCTCAGACTGAGATGAGGTAGTTGAAGTGCACCGCGGTGGCCGCTGCCCATCTTCCCCCAGCTGGGCACACTCAGTGCCACACACGTCTTCCAGGGATGGGTCTGAAAAGACAAGCGGAAAGAGGTGTCAGGGACCAACCTTTACTAGAGGAAATGTGGGTTTTGATGCCAGACCCGAAATGGCTCAAATCTCAGCACAGCAGCTTATTAGCTGGAGATCTAATAGGGCAAGTTACTTCTCTCTGAACCTCAACACCCACACTTCAGAGCTATTGAGAGGACTAAATAGTGTGCATGCTTAGAACCAAGCTTGGGTCTAAGTAGGCTCCCAAGAAAGGGAAGCCATCATTCTTGATATAAATTAGCGCAATAATCAGACTGAGGAAGTGTCATGGCCTCAGACTACTCAGAAAGGGACAACTGGGTTCCAAATGCAGCTCACACTCACTTGTGTAACTCTAAGCAAGTCTCTTCTGCCAACAGGGAGACTACTCCTCCCTTTAGTGTTTAACATGCTCACTCATTCAACTCATCAACCATTTAACAAGAGCTTAGAACATGTATCCTTGATGCTTCAAGGACTATTTATAAGACTCCTTCCTTCAAGGAGTTTGTTTTCTAGATATAAAAGACAAGATGGGCTAAATGCTACAGGAGGGGCAGGCCAACTGACCTAAAGAACTTAAAAGTTTAAAATATCATTTTTCAGCCAGAAGTAATTAGCTAAACCAAGAATAATTACATTGGGGCCACAGGAATATGAAAGGTACTACTTCGTGGAATGATCACACAAGGAATTACATGGGACATAAACCGTGAGAACTTAAAAGATGAACAGAATGTCTAAAGGTGTTTCTTTAGGGACAGGAGGAAAAAGGGAAAAGATTCCTGGCAGAGGGAGTGCCATCCGTGATATCAACCACCAGCAAGGACTGGGGTTGGGGCAGGAGGGTCCATGTGCACATGCTTCGACTTCATGTGCTGAGTAGCGTTCTGTTTGCTGGATGGGCAGGCTTTGAAAGCACACAGTCCTGTCCCCAAGTTCACCAGAGCCTCCCAGATACAAGTACCACACAACCAAAAGGTCTTTTCCAAAGGTAAGAGAAAAACTAGAACAGAAATGCTGAAATTGTGGTGCTGTGGTCAGTGCCACTTGACCCTCAGGAAGGAAAAACTTGGGAAGTTTGGTGTTTTGGTGGAATTATTTTTGTTTGTTATTTTGGATTTATCAGTTTTCCACTAAAGTCCTTTTTCTGTTATAGGATCCTATCCAGGATACCATATTGCATTTAGCTTCCATGTTTTTTTTTTTTTTTTTAGTCTTCCCTAGCTTGTGGCAATTTCAATATCTTTCATGATACTGATACTTTTTGGAAGAGTACTGGTCAGGTGTTTTGAAGACTGCCCCTCAATCTTGATAAATAGATTGGGAAAAATACCACAGAGGTGAGGCACCCTTCTCATCACATCTTATCAGGGTACATGGTATCAACATGATTTATTACTGGTGACATTAACCTTGAAATGATGTCTGCACTATCTCTCCACTAAAAATTACTATCTTCCCTTTCCATATTTTATTCACAAGAGGCCAGTCACCAAGCCTGGCCCACATTCAGGGAGAAGAGAGTTAAGTTCCATTTCCTAGAGGGAGGAACACCAAAGAATTTCTGGATATATGTTAAAATGTCATACAAAAAAATGTTTGGGGGGAGGGTACTTTGACGCTTGGAGATTGCAAATATCCTTAAAAGTTTCACCCACTAATTTTAACACTCATCAGTGGATTTTACCTAGAGTAATTATTACTGTAGTGTTCTAATGGTGGTTTTCTATTTCTCTCTTTTGCTTCCACATTTATTATCTGACATTTTTCTGTAAGGGAGATTTTTCCCTTCTCCCTCATTTATACAGTCAACATTTAAAAAATATATCAGTATGGACTCAGGAAGAAACACTCAACCCTGCAGACTTTGGTAAAGGGAGGCCAGGGCTGCCATAGACCTCAATGAATGAACCAGTAAGCTGATGCCCCCAAGCTGAAAGAAAAACATATCACAGGTCATCACCTTATGCACTGAATCACCAAAAAATACCAAAGGGTCATCTCATCACTCAGGCTGAGTCAGGGAATCATGAATGTCCCAGATACTCTGTTATTGCTCACCTTCCATGGTTTGGTGTAGCTCCTCCCTCCCCATTACCATTCTGGGTTCCTTATGGTCTCTTTCAAGCTGATGCTAGATTCTAGAACAGCATGGAGTTGGAAACTAATGTCTCAAGAGATAACAGAGCATAGGGGTTCAGTATAGACACTGCAGTCAGATTGCTGGGGTGTGAAAGTCAGTTCTGCCCTTATAACCTTTCTGTTCCTTAATCATAAAAAGGAAATAAAATTTGTGGTGTTATTCCTCAGCCTGAGAGGGTTGTGCTGATGATTACATGAGAGACACTAAATAAAGCACTAGAACAATGCCTGACATATAGTAATCAATATAAAAAACAGCTGCTGCTTTTACTGTGACTACCACTATTCCAGTTACAAAGAATGGGTTTGGTTTCTTCTTTCTTTCTTACAATAACTACAAGGTGAGTTTTTCTCTCCTCATTCTAAATATGATAAACTAAAGCTTTAAAAAGTTAAAAAGGGAGTTCCCATCGTGGTGCAGTGGTTAACGAATCCGACTAGGAACCATGAGGTTGCGGGTTCGATCCCTGGCCTTGCTCGGTGGGTTAAGGAGCCGGCGTTGCCATGAGCTGTGGTGTAGTTTGCAGACGCGGCTCGGATCCCGCGTTGCTGTGGCTGTGGCGAAGGCCGCCAGCTACAGCTCCTGTTAGACCCCTAGCCTGGGAACCTCCATATGCCGCGCGTGCGGCTCTAGATAAAGGCAAAAAGACCAAAAAAAAAAAAGTTAAAAAGATTTACCTGTGGGTATAAAGAAAATAAGCAGGAACACAGGAGCATACAGTTAAAGAGAATAAGCTTTGTAATCAGGCAACCTCGGTGTTGAATCCTGGCTCTGTCACTTACTAGTTCTATGTTCATGGGTTCCACTTCTCTGAGCCATAGTTCCCACATTTGTAAAATGAGGATGTAAATAGCCCTTTCATGGAAAATATTATTCTTTAAACCCTGATTGGCCGAAATCCATACTCCCAACTACATTCAACAGTCTAAGAGCACATGAAGCTATGGGGCTTTGTCAGCCATACTGGGTAGCAGTATTGTTTGCTTGGAGAACTCAAACTTCAATTATATATCAGAATCAAAGATCAGAAATAAGAAATGAGCTCCTGCTGTTGCACAGTGGATTAAGAATCTGACCTCAGTGGCTCAGGATCAATCACCAGCCCAGTGCAGTGGGTTAAAGGACCCAGCATTGTCACAGCTAGGCTGTAGCTCAGATTCAATCACTGGCCTGGGAACTTCCATATGCCATGGGTGCAGCCACGAGAAGAGAAAAGAGGGAAGGGAAGGGAGAAGAGAAAAGAAGAAGAAAAGGGAGAAACAGAAATGACCAACGTAAACTGAATTTTATTTTTACAAAATGAATGTTCCTTACACACACACACTCCATATTCTAAACCTTTCCACTTGAGACTGCCACAAATCAACCACTTTTTCTTCTCTTGTCCTCTGCTTTTAGTTTAGCCTAACATAAATTTGAGCATTCACTATGTACCAGGCCCTGTGCCAAGGCACAATGGAATGATCCATGTGGGAAAACATATATACACGTATAATGGAGTGCCTACTAGCTATAACACTCGGGGAAAGGACATCTAATCCAGCATTGCCTATTGCTGGTTTTAGGGAAAGGTGAGACTAATACCTCAGGCATTCTGTTAGGTGCCTAAAAGAACGAGTCTGTACCAGATACTAAAGGAAGAAAAGAAATGAGTTCCCGTCATGGCGCAGCAGAAACGAATCTGACTAGGAACCATAAGGCTGCGGGTTCGATCCCTGGCCTCGCTCAGGGGGTTACAGATTCGGCATTGCCATGAGCTGTGGTATAGGCTGCAGATGTGGCTCCGATCCTGCACTGCTGTGGCTGTGGTGTAGGCTAGCAGTTGTAGCTCCAATTCGACCCCTAGCCTGCAAACCACCATATGCTGCAGGTGCGGCCCTAAAAGGCCAAAAAAAAAAGAGAAAGAAAAGAAAGGACATTCTAGACAAAGAAACATAAGCAAAAGTCTCTATCAGACTCTAAACAAGGTGGAATGATTAGGAAAGCACATGCAGTTCAATACTAATTAAACAAATTAAGCAAACAGCAGCAGGACTGCCCTTCCAACCCAACAACCACTGCCCGGTCTCTTCCCAGGAGACTGTTGTCCAAGGAAAAGTTAAGTGTAGACTCAAGATTCTGGCAGAGATGTCCACCCCTGTCCCAAGAAGGACTACTTTCAAAGGCCTTTTCTTCCTAGCATTCTACGTCCTATTGCCTGGAGTTTAGGTGAGGAGGGAAGCTAAAGTGTCCACTGTAAAAGTTGGGGGTGGAGAAGGATAGTGGGAATGCATGCACACACGCTCACAAGCGAATGTCCAGGTTGATTCGCTCTCCTGCAGCAGTGCTGGAAGCATCTTCCTTGGCCCTTACATTAAGAGACCACTAAAAGTTTCAGGTATAACCTTTGCTTTTTGAAGAGCTAAGGGGATAAGGCCAAGGAAGGCACCAAAGATGTTCATGATAGGACGCTGTAATGTCATTAACATGAACAAGAGGTTAAAACATCGAAATCCCCTAGCTATTCTAAAAGGCCCCCTAAATACAGCAGAGTCCAGGGTGGCAAGTAGGCACTGAGAATGCAATGTGTGAACCTTAGCTCGTGGACATATTTCACCTGCTGAGAAAGCAAGGTGCCACTACTCCTGTGTCCAGCCAAACATGAGAAACAGAAGTTCCAAAGTAGAACTGCAAGTCTGACTAGCTATCCTCCCAAATTCACTACCCTCCTTAAACAGTCCTCTCCTATATCCATTTGAAGCACTACAGGAAGAAAAGCTCAGCAACTCTTAGCTGTCTTTAAAGACCATCATTCCTTTAGGTCTCCCATCCCTCCAAAGAGCTAATACTCCCATGCCATTGTCACAGAGTATTACTGACACCTTCCTCCTAACTCAGAGCCCTAATTTCTTCCCTCCTAAAAAGGGAAGCCATCAAACTACTCCTCCCAAAGGAACAGGTGGTTAGACAGCAGACTCCATAAGAAGGGAGGCATGATCCACTGCTAATCTGGCCACTTCCACCAATACTGCAGCTAACCCACAGACCAATTACACTTGGGGCTGGGCTGGCACACTTCAACTTGGTATTTTGCTAGGTCCTCTGACCTGGTTCTGATAATGACCTCTGATGCTCTCCTGGTCTTAAGGCCTTTTGTTTTCTTTCTATTCCACAAGCAAATTTATTTGGTAACCACTTGGAGGAATAGCTGGAGGCAAGGTTAGAAAGTAGGCAGATTGGACCGAAAGTATAGAGGGTAGGCTATGAATGTCAGGTTAAAAGGTTTGAATTTGATCTGTTGGACAGTGAGAACTTGCTGACAACTATTTATTTATTTCTTTCAGTTTCTACCTTGCAGAGTGGGCTGTTCCTGGGAGGAGGAAGAACAGAACCTGATAGCCTTTCAATGTCACAAATTCACTATCAAATATTCCAGCTTGTGAGGTCTAGCTTTGAACTTCTGTTTGGCATGGGTTGAATGTAGCCAAGCACGGTAGCAATCTTTAAATGATCAGACATAGCAAATACAATTCTCATGAAAACTGAGTTCAGAAACAGGTTTCCCCTTTCCTATATACAGGACACAAGTCTAAACTAGCTCCTTACAACTTAGCATTCTTTGAGTGAATCCTTAGCTTCCGTGTTCAACAACTACTGTTTGCTTATTAAAGGGCTTTATATACTGGATGTGCTAATATTTAAAGTGTGTTGGCATGTAAGCTGGTGTTTTATGAGTGCCTCCTTACTGTTTCATGTTGCTTATTGTGAAGTTTCTGGTTTTTACATAATGTTGTATAATATATACAACATCTTAAACTATTCTTAATAAAACTATTTCAAAATTTATTGACTTAATTTTTCCTAAGTTAAAATATAACTTTTCACTGTGCTCTTTTGTACCTTCTGAATATTGAACCATGTGAATTTACAACCTAACCAAAATAATTAATTTAACTTCAAAAAACAGCCCATCCCCAAATTTTAGAATATAAAACTACTGAGGAAAAAAGATAAAATATTCAACAAGGAGGTAGAGACATGTGCTTTGACAAAGGAAAAGTGTTATCAGCATGTTTTAAGTCAGTGACCACTACCACCCGAGTTCAGGATCAAGGAATCAGATCTGGTGGCAAATACCTCTGAACTTTCTCCTTTATGCAAACCAGCTGTGAGCAGTAATCACCAGAGTTATGTATACAGCAACAAACACTGACGTAAGCTTTGAGGAATGAGTTACGAACACCACCACAACAAATATGATAGGCAGATGAGGAGCTTTGAAAAAAAAAATTCCTACATTTCATTCATTAGAGGGTATAAAGTACAAAGGCTACAGAGCCCTTTCTCCAGCTATTCTATCTCTTCCTGTTCAATCTCATCTGTATAAAGATCAGTAGACTCCAAGTCTTAGCAGGTACCTTCTGACATGATGTGAGAGGATATATACACCACAACCTATGATGTGTGTATGTCAAAACACTGAATGTGAATCCGAGCACACCTTGATATCTCACTCCCAGTTTGCAAAAACACAGGGGACAAAGGTCCTCATTAAACTTGATAAACGAGACCATAGTGATGCAATTAGCAAAATCTAGAAATGTATGAAACTACAGAGCAAGAGAATATTTTTCTTCTACAAATGAGTTGCAAAGGAAAAAAGAAAACAAAAAAGAGGTAGGTTAGGAGTTCCCACTGTGGGAGTTCCTGTCGTGGTGCAGTGGAAAAGAATCCGACTAGGAACCATGAAGTTGTGGGTTTGATCCCAGGCCTTGCTCAGTGGGTTTAGGATCCAGCATTGTTGTGAGCTGTTGTGCAGGTGGCAGAAAAGAGTTCCCACTGTGGTGCAATGGGATCAGCGGCATCTTGGGAGCTCAGGGATGCAGGTTTGATCCCTGGCCTGACACAGTGGATTAAAGACTCTGCATTTCCCCATCTGTGGCTTAGGTCACAAGTGTGGTGACTGGGATCTGATCCCTGGCCAAGGAACTCCATATGCTTCGGGGTGGCCAAAAATGAAAAAAAAAAAAAAAAAAAAGGGTAGGTCATGTCTTAGCTTATATTTAAAAATTTTGGGGGGAGTTCCCTTCGTGGCTCAGTGGTTAACGAATCCGACTAAGAACCATGAGGTTGCGAGTTCAATCCCTGGCCTTGCTCGGTGGGTTAAGGATCCGGCATTGCCGTGAGCTGTGGTGTAGGTCGCAGATGTGGCTCGGATCCTGCGTTGCTATGGCTGTGGCGTAGGCCAGTGGCTACAGCTCCGATTAGACCCCTAGCCTGGGAACCTCCATATGCCGCGGGTGTGGTCCTAAAAAATGACAAAAAAGGCAAAAAAAAATTTTTATTTATTTCTTATTAAAAAAGCTTATATATTAGAAAGATTTAAAAGACATCAACTAAATGTGGACATAGTAGGTATTTTAATAAATTAACAGTAAAAATAATTTTTTAAAGATAATCAGGGATTATCCGCATATTTATAATATCAGGAATTATTGATTTTAAAAATTTAGGTGTGTGGAGTTCCTGTCATGGCTTAGCAGAAACAAATCTGATTAGTATCCGTGAGGATGAAGGTTTAATCCCTGGCCTCACTCAGTGGGTTAAGGATCTGGCGTTGCTGTGAGCTGTGGTGTAGGTCGCAGACACGGGCCCGGATCCCACGTTGCTGTGGCTGTGGCGTAGGTCAGCAGCTACAGCTCCGATTCAACCCCTAGACTGGGAACCTCCATATTCTGTGGGGTGCGGCCCCAAAAATACAAAAGACAAAAATATAAATAAATAGGAGTTCCCGTTGTGGCTCAGTGGTTAACAAATCCGACTAGGAACCATGAGGTTGCAGGTTCGATCCCTGGCATCGCAAAGTGGGTTAAGGATCCGGCGTTGCTGTGAGCTGTGGTGTAGTTTGTAGACGCGGCTCGGATCCCATGATGCGGTGGCTGTGGTGTAGGCCGGTGGCTACAGCTCCTGTTAGACCTCTAGCCTGGGAACCTCCATATGCTGCAGGTGCAGCCCTAGATAAGGCAAAAAAAAAAAAAAAATTATATATATATATGTATATATATATATAAATAAATTTAGGTGTGATAACAGCATGATATTTATTTTGTTTTGTTGCTTTTTAGGGACTTTATATGTTAGGCAATACAGTAAACACACTCTGAAGTATTTATAGATAAATTCTTACAATGTTAAGGAACTAGCACTTCCAAATAACCCAAGATTGGGAGAACAGATGAAACAAAAATAGCCTTGTATTCATAGCAATGGAAAAGAGTACTGGGAACACATAGTTCATTTTACCATTTTTAAAAACTACGTCTCTAATCTTTTAGTATGTTTGAGATTTTCTCTCTTTTTTTTGGTCTCTTTTTTTTTAGGGCCACACCCAAGGCATGATGGAGGTTCCCAGACTAGGGGTCAAATCAGAGCTATAGCTGCTGGCCTCCGCCACAGCCATAGCCACACCAGATTTGAGCCTTGTCCTACATTACAGATGCAGCAATGCTGGATCCTTAACCCACTGAGCAGGGCCAGGGATTGAACCCGCATCCTCATGGATACTAGCCAGGTTCATTTCCACTGAGCCACAAGGGGAAATTCCCTTTATTTTTTTTTAATGTTGGCTCAGTTCTTCTACTTCCAGCTGAGATGGAATAGCTTGAAGCAAACCAAAGCTTGCACCAAGAACACCCAGAAATATTTTAGCAAATTTAAATAAACCACCACCAACAATAAAACCTTTTAAAGGCACTGAGGAGATGCTGAGATAACCAGGAACTGAAGGTATAAGATTCTAGACAAGGGGAATAAACTATAGTGGCTAAAATTAATAGACTGGCAATACCAAACGCTGACAAGGATGTGGGGCACCTGGAACTCTCATGCACTATTAACAGGAGTGTGAGGTGGAACAACCATGTTGAAGAACACTTTGGCAGTTTCTTATAATTAAACATACACCCACTACATGACCCAGTAATTCACTTACTGGCATTTTATCTAAAAGAAAATACACCTCTAATTAAAAAAAACTGGAAGTTTCCATTGTGGCTCAGCAGTAACAAGCCCCAATAGTATCCATGAGGATATGGGTTCAATCCCTGGCCTCACTCAGCAGATTAAGGATCCCTCATTGTTATGGCTGTGGTGTAGGCTGGCAAGCTGTAGCTCCGATTCAACCCCTAGCCAGGGAATTTCCTCATGCCACAGGAGTGGTCCTAAAAAGCAAATAAAAATATCAGCTCTACAGGAATATTCAAAGAAGTTTTATTCATAAGATTAAATGTCCATTAACAGGTGATGGACATATAAATAAGGAGTAACATATTCCTGCAACTGGAATACCACTCAGTAATAAAAAAAGGAACAAACTATGGACACACGTAACAACAGATGAATCTCACAGACATTACACTAAGCAAAAGGCCAAATCAAAACAATATATTGCTCATAATTTTATTTAAACAAAATTCTATAACAGGCCAAGTTAACCTATAATGGCAGAAATCAATTTAGTGGTTGCCTGGAAAATTGACTACAAGGAGGTATGAGAGATATTTTCGCTATCTTGATTAGGCTGATGATAACAGGGTATAAACATCAGTCAACAGTCATTGATCTGTACAGGTAGAAGATTTTAATTTTACTGTATGTAAATTATATAATAAAAAAATCGGGGGGGGCCCACATGTGCAGCACATGGAAGTTCCCAGGTTAGGGGTAGAATTGGAGCTGCAGCTGCCAGCCTACACCAAAGCCACAGCAATGCCAGATCTGAGCCTCGTCTTTGACCTACACCACAGCTCCTGGCAATGCCAGATCCTTAACCTACTGAGCGAGGCCAGGGATCGAACCCACGTCCTCATGGATACTATCAGATTGCTGTCTGCTGAGCCACAATGGGAACTCCCATAAAAATTCTTAAAATTGTGTGACATTGGTTTTTCAAATAAGACAATCTGGGGGGTGGCGGGATGCGCTGGGGGTTTGGGATACAAAATCTGTAAAATTGACTTGTGATGATTTATGTACACCTATAAGTGAAATAAAATCCACTAAGGAAGAGAAAAAAAAAATTGTGTGACATTGCTAAAGTCATTCTTAAAGAAAAATTCATAGCCTTAAATTACTGTCAAAAAATAATAGTGAAAATCAATGACATAAATCTACTTCTCACAAAATTAAGAACAGTAGCAGTTCCCAATGTGACTCAGTGGTGACAAACCCAACTATTATCCATGAGGACATGGGTTCAATCCCTGGCTTTGCTCAGTGGGTTAAGGATCTGGTGTTGCCATGAGCTGTGGTGTAGGCCTCCAGCTGCAGCTCTGATTAGATCTCTAGCCTGGGAATCCATATGCCACAAATGTGACCCTAAAAGACCAAAAAAAAAAAAATTAATAACAGAAAGCTAAACCCAAAGAAAGGAGTAGGACAAAGAGGTACCACCTCACACCATTCAGAATGACCATCATTAAAAAGTCTACAAATAACAAATGCTGGCAAAGGCGTGGAGAAAAGGGAGTTTGCATACACTGTTGATAGGCATGTAAACTGGTGCAGCTACTATGGAAAACAGTATGGAGGTTCCTCAAAAAAATAAAAATAGAGTTGCTATATGATCAGCAATCTAGCTCCTGGATATATATCCGGACAAACCTATACTTTGAAATCTACATGCAACCCTATGCTCAGCGAAGTTCTATTTTACAATAGCAAAGACATGGAAACAACCTAAATGTCCATTGACAGATAAATGGATAAATATGTGGTGTGAATCTTCTCAGAATATTACTCAGCCATGAAAAAGAATGAAATAATGCCATTTGCAGCAATATGGATGAACTAGAGATTATTATACTAAGTGAAGTCAGACAAAAATAAATACCATATGATATCACATATGTGAAATCTAAAGTATGACATAATTGAATTTTCTGGGAAACAGAAACAGACTCACAGACACAAAGAACAGACTTGTGGTTGAGTTGACAAGGGGGGTGGGCATGGGAGGGCTGGATTAGGAGTTTGGGTGCAGATGCAAATTATTATATATATAATGGATAAACAACAAGGTCCTATTGTATAGCATAGGAAACTATATTCAACATCCTATAATAAATCATGATGAAAAAGAACACATATATAATATATATGAATCACTTTGTTTACACCAGACACTAACACAACATTGTAAATCAACTATATTTCAATGAAAAAAAACGATAAAGATAAGAGCATATTGGAGCTCCTGCCATGGCACAACAGAATCAGCAGAGTCTCTACAAAGCCAGGACACAGGTTCGATCCCCGGCCCAGCACAGTGGGTTAAAGGATCTGGCGTTACCATAGATGCATTGTAGGTCGTAACTATGGCTTGTATCTGATCCCTGGCCTAGGAACTCCATATGCCATGAGGCAGCCAAGAAAAAAAAAGAGAGAGAAAGAAAAAGGATAAGAGCAGATTAACGGAACAGAGGAAAAAATACTTCAAGAAAAAAAGCAAAAGTTGATTCTTTGAAGCATAAGTACTGCATTATCAGAGAGCCTTACCACCACCACTACCACCAAGCTGGCTGAAACAGGCCCTTCCTCCCTCCCCTGGGGCTCAATTTTTTCCTTTATTGTTTACGAGGTTCTTATCAAGATCTGAAATTATTTTAGTAATGTAATTTGTAATACCATTTGTCTCTCATAAGAAGATAGCTCCTTCAGGGCAGGAATTCTGTCCATCTCATTCTCTACTGTATCTCTCAAGCCTAACAAAAATGCAAGCCTTCTAACAGATGCTCAATAAATCTATGTTGAATTTTTTTTGCTTTTATTTACATTTTATTTTATTTTATTTTATTTATTTTATGGCTGCACATGTGGCATATGGAAGTTCCCAAGGTACGGGTCAAATCAGAACTGCAGCTGCCAGCCTACACCACAGCCACAATGCAGGAATCCAGCCTCGACTGTGACCTACACTGCAGCTCACAGCAATGCCAGATCCTTAACCCACTAGGCTGGGCCAGGGATCAAACCCTCATCCTCATGGATACTAGTCAGGTTCATTACCACTGAGCCACAATGGGAACTCCCTATGCTGAATTTTTTTAATTGAGCATGTTTTTATAAAAATTGCCACTAGAGGAAAATATATATGAATTTAAAAATCCACTGAAGTATGCCAGTTCCTATTCAATATGTTCCACATATCACCATTTATGAGCACATACTGATGTCCTCCATGGATCGAGCTTTCCCTGACTCAATAAATGCCATGAAAAGCCAATATATTGCCAATAAGCCTTTAAAAGTTAAAAATTCATGCAAGGGAGTTCCCATCATGACTCAGCATTAATGAACCCCACTAGTATCCACTATGATGTGAGTTCAATCCCTGGCCTCCATCAGTGAGTTAAGGATCTTGTGTTGCCGTGAACTGTGGTATAGGTTGCAGACGAGGCTTGGATCCTGTGATGCTGTGGCTGTGGTGTAGGCTGCAGCTGCAACTGCAGCCGCAGCTCAAATTTGACCCCCAGCCTGGAAACTTCCATATGCCGTGGGTGCGGCCCTAAAAAGCTAAAAAAACAAAAACAAAAAAACTCATGCAAACCAAAATGTGATTCACCTCCAAAATAGTCATGGAAGCCAGTATGAGGGGGGAAAAATTCTCATAACAGTTGCTCCTTGGGAAGAAATAAATCTTCATAGCACTAAATACTAAAATACTAAAAGGCACCAGTGCATTCTAAATTAAACATATCTTTTAAAATGAGATCTGAGAGCAAGGGGACCAATATCACTCTAACTCATGAAATAATCCAAGACATGAAGAAAAAAAATGGCCAGTCTTTCCACTTAGCTCTCACAGGGGAGGGGAACAATTGCAAATTATTTGTAAAAGATACCAAGACTGCACAGGGGTTCTCAATCTCAGCAATGCTGGCATTTGGGCCTGGAAAATCCTTTATTGTAGGATGTTTAGCAGCATTCACCACCCTCTAGCCACTAGATTCTAGTAGTGCCTTCCCAATTATGACAACCAAAAATGTCTCTCTTAACATTGCCAAATGTCTCCTTGGGGGCAAAATCACTCCCTGTAGAGAACCAGTGCTTTTAGCACAATTAAGGCCGAAAAGCAAACAAATGAAAAAAAAAAAAAAAAACAGTAATTTGTAACCATCTGAAATTCTAGCCCTGTGCTGCAGAGACATTTAATTTTAACTCTACTCAGCATGATGATGAAGATTTTTGGCCAACCACAGGCAAGAATTACCAAGTTCTCAGCAAATCAGCCACACAGCAAGACCTTCTGGGCAAAGGTAGAAAGACAAAGGTTAATACTTTGAAGGATTCTAGTTTAATTTCTGAATAAGCTTTAAAGACTTATGAGAAAATGTAAAGCAAGTGCTTGGCTCTACTAAAACCTTACAGACAAAGTAAAGTCTAGAATAATTTCACAGAATTTAAAAAATCCAGGCATTCCCTTGTGGCTCAGCAGGATTGGGCGTTGTCACTCCAGCAGCTTAAGAATTGGGCGTTGTCACTGCAGCAGCTCACTATCAGTTGCTGCTGTGGCTCAGGTTTGATCCCTGGGCCAGAAACTTCCACATGTCACAGGCGCTGCCAAAAAAAAAAAAAATTTATTTAGAAGTTCCTATGTGGCACAACTGGTTAAGGACAGAGTGTTGCTGCAGCTGTGGGGCAGGCCGTAACTGCAGCATGGATCTGATCTCTGGCCCAGGAACTTTCATATGTATGGCAGAATTGCAGCAAATAATAATAATAATAATAATAATAATAAACAAATATATATATATAAATTAAACCCAAAGATGCTTATGAAAACCATATTCCAATCTTTAAAATATGCCTCTTCTAGGAGTTCCCACCGTGGCTCAGCGGAAACAAATCTGACTAGGAACCATGAGGTTGTGGGTTCGATCCCTGGCCTCGCTCAGTGGGTTAAGGATCCGGCGTTGCTGTGGCTGTGGTGTAGGCTGGCAGTTGTAGCTCCAATTAGACCCCTAGCCTGGAAACCTCCACATGCCGTGGGTGCAGCCCTAAAATGACAAAAAGACAAAAAAAAAATAAAAATAAAATAAAATATGTCTCTTCTATATCCTCTTGATTTTTCACTCATGAAAAAGAATATCAAATAATTGGAAAGACTGCTTAAACTGACCACAACGAAATTACAGATTTTTTTTTTACAGAAAAGAACATGAACAATGTTAAGAGATAAGCTGCAGCCTAGATACTATTAACAATACAGACAACGAAGGATTAGTATATCTAGAATATAATGCTGACAAATATGAATAATTAAATATGAAAAACATCATTACCACAAATAGCAAAACTGACATCATTACTTCAGAAATATGAGCTGGTTCTTGAAGTATTTCCCAATTTTTTCCAATCACTCGACTTCATTATTCCATCAGCCATAAGAAAACATCCACTGATGTCCTTAACCCATGTCTTTACGTCAAACATTAATGCTGAATCACCTACTCAGCTTGATTTTCCCCATTCTTTCCATCTCCCAAAGTTCCAGAAGCAACCCCAAAGCAGGCCAGCACCACACATTAAGGAAGAGAAACTCTACTACTGCCCACGGAACAGAAGACAGAGAAAGAGACAACTCCTCTTTGGAAATGGCTGCAGTCCTTTGAGGAGCAACATACCACCAAGGCACCTGGTGACCATGGCATCTAGCAACCTGCAGCCAGCTTCCAGCAGGGACAGCCCTTTCTTTCAAACTCACCCAAGGCCTCAAGCAGCAATAGGCTGGTCACTCTTTCCTCAAGAATTCTCCAAGTGTCTTCCACTCTCTACGAACCTTTTTTTTTTTTTTTAAAGAAATGGGCTAGGCATAAAAAAGAATGAAAGTTTGCCATTTGCCAAAAACATATGGACCTGGAGGGTATCATGCTTGGTGAAATAAGTTAGAAAAAGACAAATACTGCACGCTATCACTTATAAGTGGAATCTAAAAAATAAACTAATGGAGTTCCTGGCATGGCACAGGGGCAACGAATCCAACTAGGAACCATGAGGTTGCAGGTTCAATTCCTGGCCTCGCTCAGTGGGTTAAGGATCCAGCGTTGCCATGAGCTGTGGTGTAGGTCACAGACGTGGCTCAGATCTGGCGCTGCTGTGGCTGTGGTGTAGGCCGGCAGCTGTAGCTCCGATTAGACCCCTAGCCTGGGAACCTCCATATGACACAGGTGCGGCCCTAAAAAGATAAAATAAAAAAAAAAATAAACTAGTGAATATAACAAAAAAGAAGCAGACCCACAGATACAGAGAACAAAACTGTGGTTACTAGTGAGGAGAAGGAAGCAAGGGAGGGGAAGATAGGGGAGGGATTAAGAGGTACAAACCACTATGGATTAAACAAACTACAAGGATATATTGTATAGCACAGGGAATACAAACAATATTTTATAATTACTATAACCTATGAAAATAATATAATATTGTAAATCAAGTATGTCTCCTTAAAAAAAAAAAAAAAAAAAGGAGTTCCCACTGTGGGGCAATGGGATCAGTAGCGTCTTGGGAACACTGGAACGTGCTGGGCCGGTTCGATACTCAGCCTGGTACAGTGGGTTAAGGATCCAGCACTGCCACAGCTGTGGCTTAGGTTGCAACTGCGGCTCAGATCTGATCCCTGGCCCAGGAAGTCCATATGCCATGCGACAGCCAAAAAGAAAAAGAAATAGGCTAGGTGCTGTACAGCAGAAATTGGCACAACATTGTAAATCCAATATACAAGGAAGGAAGGAAGTGGCTACGGATATGAATGGAAAGACAGAGCTAACAAAATGGTTTTTTGCTTGTTTCCCAAAGTATGAGTGATCCAAATATGGGAGAAATAAAAATAGAATTAAAGATACAATCAAATTATTCCTGGAAACTTCAGAATCACTAAAGGGCCAGTGCTTCCTATACCTGCCATTAGCACTACAGGGAATAAAGTGATTCCGGATGCTGCAGCTGCTTGATGTTACACAGCATCAGAGAGGTGCTAGGGTTGGAACTGGTTCAAAGGCCATGTCAATCCATGCTGGATTTCCTTCTTGAGGGCTCCAACTCGCAGCCTCTCTCAAGGAGGCTAGAATGCATCTCCAGTGAACTGGAGAGCTGAGAATTAACAGGATCCCTGCACCAGCAAACTGAAAAATTTAAAAGAGGAATGATGAGAACAAGCCTGCTTGCAGCTTCTGGGTAAGCTTCCTTCCCTCTGGAGCTCAGACAGGTAAAGCTCCACTCTCCCTTCTGAAAATCCATTTTAAATGGTTGCAGAAGCACAGAATAATACACAAATCAGCCCATTAACATGTAAACTCCACTAGGGTCTCATATAAGGGTGTCCACAACAAACAAGAGGAAACAAGGAGGGCACAAGTGCTGTTCCTTTTAAGAGGGAATGGTCAAAGAGAACACCCAACAGCTCATTCTATGCTTTCCTTTGAGAGAGAATTTGGGTACATCCACTAAGGTGATAATCCTCCAAAATGTATTACTATTGAATCTATTAATCTAAGAAAGCAGAAAACAGTAACTACTATGAATAAATAGTATGAATAAGAAAAAGTGTGCTAGTAACCTCTGTGCGGGGGTCGAGGGGGAGTGGAGACTCAACATAACTCAGTTTATTTCTCCATTCTACTGACAAACACTTTGAGGCACAGAGGCTATGAATCGCAATACACACACATACACACGCACACACACACTTTTTAGAAGGGTTCAGTAGTTGACAAAAGGGGTATAGCGCCAGTAGTTGTGAACAAAGACAGGGGTTTCAAAAGCATAGCATCAGACCTCACAGCAGACATCATGCTGTGAAAGCACTGGAGGCAAGAGGAAAGATACCTTTAGAGTCCCCAAATAAGAGAATACTGCTCAAACACAAAATTTCCTCCACAAAAAGCGTTCACACATAACCGAAACATTTAAATGATACCTTCAGACTGTCAATAAGAATTTCTGATTTGACAACAGATAACAGGGTAGATTGAGGAGCAGATGCTGTGGAGGGCAGGGCTCAATTACCAGTTCCCATACCCCAGAAAGCATCATTTAAAGTCATGCCTGGCAAAATAATAAACTATGGCATGTCACTGACTTCCTGAACTGTTTCATTAACTTAAACCTTAAATGTTAACTCATGAACACAAAAGGTTGGAGAGTCAGCTGTGGCCAGACAAAAGCAGGTAAAGCCCTCTTCGACCATATTAGAAATAAAACAAGTCTTTTCCTTAGGGCCACAGAAAATGCAAGGAAAATACGCATCTGGGAGCACATGGCAGCTTTGCTTCCTGATTTTTTTGCTTTATAGGGGCACACTTATGGCGTATGGAAGTTCCCAGGCTAGGGGTCGAATCAGAGCTACAGCTGCTGGCCTACACCACAGCCGCAGCAATGTGGGATCTGAGCCATGTCTGTAACCTACACCACAGCTCACGGCAACGCTGGATCCTTAACCCAGTGAGCAAGGCCAGGGATCTAACCTGCGTGCTCATGGATCCTAGTCCATAGATCTCAGGTTCATTAACTGTTAGCACGAAGGGAACTCCTGCTTCCTGATTAAAAGACTGGTTGATAGCTCAAGGGGATGCATGCACCCCAATGTTTCCTGTAGCACTGTTTGCAGTAGCCATGACACAGAGGCAGCCTTCAGGTCCATTGACAGAGGACTGGATAAAGAAGATGTGGTGCAGAGTTCCCGTCGTGGCTCAGTGGTTAAAGAACCGGATTAGGATCCAAAAGGACACAGGTTCGATCCCTGGCCTCACTCAGTGGGTTAAGGATCTGTTGTTGCCTCAAGCTGCGGTGTAGGTCGTAGCTCAACTCGGATCCCAAGTTGCTGTGGCTGTGGCGTAGGTCAGCAGGTACAGCTCCGAGTAGACCTCTAGCCTGGGAACCTCCATATGCCACTGCGGGTGCATCCTTAAATAGACACAAGAAAAAAAAAGAGAGAGAGAGAGAGAAGAAGATGTGATACGTATATACAATGGAATATTACTTGTTGGCCATAAGGGTAATGAAATAATGCCATTTGCAACAACATGCATGAACCTAGAGATCATCATGCTGGGTAGCATGGGTCAGATGGAGAGTGATAGATATCATGTGAGATCACTAGTACGTATAGTCTAATAAAAAGTGATGCAGAAGAGCTTGTTCACGGGGCAGAGGCAGACTCAAAGATTTCGAGGCCAGACTTGTGTTTACCATAGGGGAAATACTGGGGGAAGGGGTGGATTGGGAGGTTGGGACTGGCGTTATGCACAATACTAAATACAAAATTGATCGTGACAGGGACCTGCTGTGCAGCTCATGGAGGTCTGTTCAGTGCTCTGTGATAGCCTATGTGGGGAAAGAATCTGAATCAGAAAAAGAATGGATATAGGAGTTCCCGTTGTGGCTCAATGGTTAACGAATCCGATTAGGAACCATGAGGTTGCGGGTTCGACCTCTGGCCTTGCTCATTGGGTTAAGGATCTGGCATTGACGTGAGCTGTGGTGTAGGTCGCAGACGTGGCTCAGATCCCGCGTTGCTGTGGCTCTGGTGTAGGCCTGCAGCTACAGCTCCGATTAAACCCGTAGCCTGTGAACCTCAATATGCTGCGAGTGCGGCCCTAGAAAAGGCAAAAAGACAAAAAAAATAAAAAATAAAAATAAAAAGAATGGATATACATGTATGGGTATGGCTGATTCACTTTGCTGTGCACCTGAAACTAACATAACATTGTGAAGTCCCCTATACTCCAGCGAAGCTTATAAAAAAAAGAGTGGCTGGAGGAAGTTCCCTGGTGGTCTAGTGATTAGGATTTGGTGCTTTCACTGCTGTGGCCCAGGTAAAATTCCTGTTCTGGGAACTGAGATTCCACATCAAGCCACTGCAAGCTGCAGCCAAACACACACACACACACACACACACACACACACACACACACACGTATACGTACAAAATTGAATGACTTTGCTATACACCTGAAACATTGTAAATCAACTATACTTCAATAAAAAAAAAAAAAAAAAAGAGTGGCTGGAACATAAGTATAAAATCTCTAAACTGGAAGGGCATTCAGCAGTGGCTCTCCCAGGACCTTACACCCCACAGGGTAGCAACTCCATAGACTTCTACCGTATATGGTCACCTAAGGAAAAAAAAACCCTCACCCTTGCCTTCTCTCCTTTCCTCACGTTCAATCACAAATTCTGTGCTTGAAGAAGATACCTAAATATCCCACTCTTCTTCTCTCATGCCACTGTACTACCTGGCCTTGCTTCTAGCATGAGCCTCCACAGGGTCTCCCTGTCTGCTGATTTCTCCTCAAATCCACGGTACAGAAAGAATAAGTTTTCTGAATCTGATCACATCAGTCTCCACCACCCATAATCTTCTAAAATACTTTAAAACTGTCCACTCTGTCCTTAGGATAAAATCTAAAATGCTTAAGGCCTTTTCTGATTGCTAGTGTCCAGTCTTCCCTCTGACCACCAAGTACATCACTCCAGCCACCTGCATCCACACACTCTCTACCCCTTGCTTTCTAGCCTCAAAGGCACTGTGCCCTCAGGGTGTCTGGGCCTTGGCTGAATTATGTTTTGATTTTAATGATTTAATTCTAACCCATACTCTCTCTCCTTTTTAAAATTTTATTAAAGTATAGTTGACTTACAAGGTCGTGTTAGCTTCAGGTGTACAGCAAAATGAATCAGTTATATACATACGTATATTCATTCTTTTTCAGATTCTTTCCCCACATAACCCATACTCTCTTTGGGGTCTCTGCTTAAAGGTTAGCCTCCAGAAAGCCTTCTCTAGGTTTCTGCCTTTTTATTTCAGCATGTGCCCAACTGCTCAGTTGCAGTGCCTGTCAATATGGCTGTGGAGAGAAGGTTAATAGCTGTTGCTGTCTCTCTTGGTATGCTATTTATGGAGCTTCATTCAAACCTGGCACATCCTGCTTCTATATTTTAAATTGGACCGAAGATTATCTGAAGACTTCAGAAGATGATTCAAAAAATACTGAAAGAACTTCCCTTCAGGATGGGTTCCTGGGTGACTATGAAGTCAAGGCAGGCACAGCAACTGCGGAATAGCTATAGTCCCAGCATAGGTCAGTGGTGAGCCCTGCTAGATATGGACCCTTCTCGATCAGCAGTTATGCCAAAGTCCACTTAAAATTGCTCTGGTCACTAGCTCTGCTCCCAGAAGCACTGGGACCAGGCACACCAACAATGCCTGTTATCCTTCAGCTAGATTTATTTGTGTTACAAATATTACTCATTCAGTACTCGAAACAGCCTTATTAAGTAGTGATACTACAAATATTCCCATTGGTGAGAAAACTTGACTCACAAAGTTAAAATAATAAAGATAGGATTTGAACCCAGGAAGCTGATTTGGCTCCAGAGTCCATGCTCTTAGCCACCATACTACACAATCTCCCGTCTATCCCCATTTCCCTGGAAGTTATAAGGGACTAAGACAGTTTAGAGATAGAGACACGTGTACTGTGCTTTGGCTTACAACAAAAGGTAAAACAAAAATGTAATGCAGAGTATAATCAGATAATCATATTGGGAGAGGTGGGGGATGAAACTTGACCCCTCACCAAACAAAAATCAATGCCAGATGGATCCTAGACCTAAATGTGAAGGTAAAACATTAAAGTTTATAGAAGGTAACAGGAGGATATCTTCATAACCTTGGAGTAAACAAATTATTTCTTAAAGCACAAAAAGCACTAAACATAAAACGGAAAAAGTTATAATTTTTACTTCATTAAAATCTAAACATCTATGGACCATCAAAAATATAATTTTAAAAAGACTATAAAATTGTCAAAATACACAATTAAGGGGTATTTAAATCATGCAATATAAATGAGAAAGATGTGCATGTGTTCAAAAGACTCATGTCCAGATGTAAAAAATTCCTATAAATCAATAAGAAATTTGTGGAAGAAAAATGGTCAAAAACATATGTTCAGACATTCTGCAAAGTGAAAATGGTCATAAGCATGGAAAAGAGCTCAACATCTGAAGTAATCAGGGAAATGCAAATTAAAACCACAATCAGATGCTCCCACCCCTTTGACTCTTGGGACAAAGTCACTCTGAACAACTGGGTCAATATCTGACATGCTTTCTTTCTTTCTTCTTTTTTTTCATAGCAATTACTCCTTTCCCATAAACCTTTTGTCTCTACTTAGTAGAGGTTTTGCTACATACAAGACACTTTTTTTTTTTTTTTTTTTGGTCTTTTTAGGGCCACACACCCACAGCATATGGAGGTTCCCAGGCTAGGGGTTGAATCAGAGCTGAAGCTGCCAGCCTACGCCTCAGCCACTGCAACGCGGGATCTGAGCTACATCTGCGACCTACACCACAGCTCACAACAACGCTGGATCTTTAACCTACTGAGCAAGGTCAGGGACCGAACCCACGTCCTCATGGATATTAGTCGGGTTCATTAACCCCTGAGCCACGACGGGAATGCCCTGACATGCTTTCTTAATGTAGGTTTACAAAACAATCTTCTGTTTCCAGCACACCCAAACTCTCTGCCCGTTTGTGTCTCTAAGCCTAGCACACAAAAATGGATAGGAATGAGTACCAAAATCAGCACTACTTCATTTCTAACAAGAAGGTCACCCATAAACTGTGACATAGGCTATGATGGGAAATCAGCCCAGATATTCAAGTTGTCTCAGGAAAAGTTGGGACAAATTTCTGGGCACAAGGAGAAGGAAGATAGAAATACAGAATAAAAAGATCTGGCTTGAACCTGTAATTGAAGGAATGCTGCTGGTCATCTATGTTGAGAACAACAAAACAGTGGAATGCAATAGAACGCTATTAACACTGTCTTATCTGTCTTAGTGCATTCAGTCACATGGTCTAACTGCCCCCACAAGGCTGATTCATAACCCTTTACTTTGTGTTGGTGATTACTTTTTATTACTAAAAACATGCCCATTCTTCCCTGTCTCCATCCAGAACAAGAGAACAACAAATCTAGAATTCAGGTTGCAGACTTTTCATTTTGTGGAAGAGAATCCAAAGGCTCAGCAAGGACTTGACTAAGATCACAAAAGTTTAGACAAAGATGGTTGCCTTGCTTGAGGGGTGTTTC
Organism: Catagonus wagneri; assembly: GCA_004024745.2. Taxonomy (NCBI): domain Eukaryota; kingdom Metazoa; phylum Chordata; class Mammalia; order Artiodactyla; family Tayassuidae; genus Catagonus; species Catagonus wagneri. Next base: position 34,627,367 of record PVHT021183699.1, on the reverse strand, counting down.
TCTCTCTATCATACACTAAAGTGCAGAGTAAAAGGCTTTGCCAGGTCACAGTTACAGCTTGGCTTTAGCTAGTATGGCCTGCCCTCAACCTCTCCTGCATCATCAATTTCTCCCTCCCTATCAGTTCCATTAGCAAGAAATTAAAAAGATAAAACCTGTTCACCCATTCCTGTCTGAGCCTCTTATCATTGCACTGAAACTGATCATCAAAGGCATCAAGGACCCCCACAATGCTAAATCTAACAATCAATTCTTAGTTTTCATACTACCAGGACTACTAGTAACCTTTAACACAGCTGATCACTTCCTCCTTGAAACAATTTTTTTTTCCCCTATCTGGATTCCATAGCACTTTTCTCTATGGAAGTGGTTGTTTCTTCTCAGGCCACCATTTCTCAGTGGTCATTTCTGCTCGGTCCTCTACCCTAGATCATACTTATTCCCTCCCAACTTCTGATTCCCAGTGCTTAGTTGTTCAAACCACTTCTCTTTAACTTCTCTTATTCCTGGAATAATCTCATCCTGTCCTGTGATTTTAGTATCATTCACACACAGACAGCCTGCTTTTCAATCTCTAAAGCAAAGGTTGTCCTCTGAACTTCAAATCAATAGATCAACTGCCCTCTGGACATCTCAATTTGGAAATATAAGACGTGTCAGACTTAACATGTTTCAAAAACTAAACTCCTGTCTACCCCCAGTCTGTGCCTCTCCCCTAATCCTCATCTTTCCAAGATAAGAAAATGGCATCTTCAATGCTCAATAAAAATCTTGGAATCTGGGGAGTTCCCTTCGTGGCTCAGTGGTTAACAAATCCGACTAAGAACCATGAGGTTGCGGGTTCGATCCCTGGCCTTGCTCAGTGGGTTAAGGATTTGGCGTTGCTGTGAGCTGTGGTGTAGGTCGCAGACACGGCTCAGATCCCGCGTTGCTGTGGCTGTGGCGAAGGCCGGCGGCTACAGCTCCTGTTAGACCCCTAGCCTGGGAACCTCCATATGCCATGGGTGCGGCTCTACATAAAGGCAAAAAGATCAAAAAAAAAAAAAAAAAAAAAAAATCTTGGAATCTGGGAATCCCCAGGTGGCACAGCAGGTTAAGGATCTAGCATTGTCACTACTACTGTGGCAAAGATTTGATCCCTGGCCTAAAACTTCCGCATGCTGGGTGCCTGGCCCCCTGACCCCCACCCCCCAAAAACACACCTTGAAATCCATCCTTATTGGCCTTCTTACTCAGACAGAGTCTATACCCACTTCATCAACAAATTCTATTGGCTCTATCTTCAAAACACATCCAGAAACCAACTACTTCTACCACTTCCACCAAGCCACCACCCTTCCTGCCTGGAATTTTGCAATATCCTCCTAATTGGTCTGCCTGCTTTTGCCCTTATCTCCCTCACAGTCTGTTCCTTACTATCAGGCAGAGTGATCTTTTAAAACGTAGGGCAGATTGTGCCATTCCTCTATTCAAACCCTCCAGTGGCTCCCATGTCATAGAATAAGGCCCCACACAGTCAGACCTCATGGTCTCTCTTCTACCACCTTCATCCTGGTATACTCTGCTTCAGCTACCCTGGCTCCTTGCTGTTCCCTCCACACACAATGAAAGCTCCTGCTTTGGGTTCTTTGCTCTTGCTCTCCTATCTGCCTGGAACACTCTCTCCCTAGACAACCACCAGGCTAGCTCCCTTATTCCCTCCATGCTCAATTCAAAAGTCACCTAATTAAAGTGAAGTCTTCCTTGACCACTCCACTTAAAAAGTATCATCCCACACTCATACTTTACCCAGTTCCCCTTTCTTCATAGCACTTAACACTTTCTTAAATACTGTTTACGTATTTATTCATCATGTCTCTATCCACTGAAATGAAAACCCCACAAGGAGAGGCATTTTTACTCCCTGCTATATTCCCAATGCCCTGACAATGTCTAGCAAAAGAGTAGATGCTCAGTAAATATTACTGAATGACTGAATGCACCCCTTTCCCTTTCCATCCTCATACACTAGTATTGCTTTCCTGATGCCCCATGCTCTCTTTGAGACCTGCCATTCTTTTAGGCACTAATACTCACTGGGCTACACAACTTTTTAAGGAAGTTTGACTCAGAATAGACTCTATTAGGTACCTTTCTTTTTTCTTTTTTTTTTGTCTTTTTGCCTTATCTAGGGCCGCACCCGTGGCATATGGAGGTTCCCAGGCTAGGGGTCTAACAGGAGCTGTAGCCACTGTCCTTCGCCACAGCCACAGCAACGCCGGATCCGAGCCGCGTCTGCGACCTACACCACAGCTCACGGCAACGCCGGATCCTTAACCCACTGAGCAAGGCCAAGGATCGAAACCGCAACCTCATGGTTTCTAGTTGGATTCGTTAACCACTGAGCCATGACAGGAACTCCTATTAGGTACCTTTCTAACAAGACCTTAATTTGAACAATGCATGAGATAAAGTATACTTCTGATAGTCTTCAGAAGTAAATAAACAATGGTCTATGGACTTGACAATAGTCACTTGGATTCACAGACAGATGAATAATCTAATTCACTAGATGTTAATAGTTCATCTAAAGGGAGGTCTCTGGCAAAACACAGCCATGTTCTATTCTTAGTTCTATCTGATTCCATCGTCCCTCATGATATGGATAGCCAATAGGGATGCTGGAACCATAATCCAAGCAAAATAAAAGCACATATCAATACAAAGGCTTATACATAAATGTTCATAGTGACTTTATTTGTAATAACAACAACAATGATATACCTCAGCAGTTGTGAGCACATATACAGCCCAGATCTTGCTTTCTAAATACCTTTCCCCTCTAAAAGAAACCAGAACTTCTTGGAAAAAAGGCCAGTTCCAAGGCTGAAACAGAGAAAACACAAACTAGGTTTAGAACATGATGTTGTGCCAGAAAAAAAAGGAAGTCCCACCCCACAAATTAGAGGGGTCATGTCAAAGGAATAAGAAGTCAGCTGGAAAGGGCTCTAAATAAACAAATCTGGGACAATTTTTTAATTTTTTTTTTTTTTTTGTCTTTTTAGGGCTGCACCCACGGTATATGGATGTTCCCAGGCTAGGGGTGGAATCAGAGCTGTAGCCACCAGCCTACACCACAGCCACAGCAACTCAGGATCTGAGCCACGTCTGAGACCTATACTACAGATCATAGCAATGCTGGATCTTTAACCCACTAAGTGAGGCCAGGGATCAAACCTGCATTCTCATGGATACTAATCAGATTTGTCTGCACTGAGCCAGGAAGGAACTCAGATGATTTTTTTAATTTTTAGATTTTTATAAAGTTTTTAAAAGTTACTTTCCAATAGTTATTATCAAATATTGGCCGTATTCCACATGTTGTATAATATATCCTTGAGCCTACCTTACACCCAATAGTTTGTACCTCCCACTTTCCCACTCCATATTGCCCCTCCCTCCACTGGTAACAACTAGATTGTTCTTTATGCTATGAGTCTGCTTCTTTTGTTATATTCACTAGTTTGTTGTACTTTTTAGACTCCACATATAAGTGATATCATACAGTATTTGTATTTCTCTGACTTACTTCACTTAGCCTAATGCCCTCAAGTCCATCCATGTTGCTGCAATAGCAAAACTTCATTCTTTTTTTTTCCCCGCTTTTTAGGGCCGCAACCACAGCATATGGAGGTTCCCTGGCTAGGGGTCAAATCAGAGCTGCAGCTGACAGTCGCGTCTGAGACCTATACCACAGATCACAGCAACGCTGGATCCTTAACCTACTGAGCAAGGCCAGGGATCGAACCTACATCCTCATCGGTCCTAGTCGGGTTCGTTAACTGCTGAGACACGACAGGAACTTCCATTTCATTCATTTTTATACCTGAGTAGCATTCAACTCTGTGTGTGTGTATGTGCGCGCGCGCGTGCGTGTGTGTGTACACACACCATTCTTCTTTATCCACTCATCTGTTGCTGGATGCTTAGGTTATTTCTATGTCTTGGTAAGTGTAAATAATGCTGCTATGAACATTGGAGTGCATGTATCTTTTCTAATTATTGTTTTTGTTTTGGATATACTAGGGATGTAATTGCTGAGTCACACGGTAGTTGCAGTTTTAGAAAACTCCATACTGTTTTCCTATTTATTTATTTATTCTTTTTCAGCCACAACCCTGGCATACGTAAGTTCCTGGGCCAGGTGCCAAATCTGAGCTACAGCAGCAACTTAGGAGGCAGCTGCAGCAACACCAGATCCTTAACCCTGCACTGGGGCCAGGGATCACACCTGTGCCACCACAGCGACCCAAGCCACTACATTCAGATCCTTAACCCACTGTGCCCTGTGCCACAGCAGGAACTCCTGCTGCACCAATTTACATTCCCACCAAGTCCACATCCTCTTCAACATTTGTTATTTGTATACTTAAAAAAAAAAAAAAAAAACCTTAGGAGTTTCTGCTGTGGCTTAGCAGGTTAAGAAACCAACTAGTCTCCATGAAGATATGGGTTAAATCCCTAGCCTTGCTCAGTAAGTTAAGGATCCAGCGATGCCACAAACTGCAGCACAGGTTGCAGATGCGACTCAGAGCCAGTGTTGTTGTGGCTGGGGTGTAGGCCTGCAGCTGTAGCTCTGATTTGATCCCTAGCCTGGGAACTTACATATGCCTTAAGTGCAGCCCTTAAAAGAAAAAAAAAAACTTTTTTTTTTTAAATGTTATTTGTGTACTTTTTGATGACAGCCATTCTGACAGGTATGAGGTGATATTTCACCGTGGTTTTAATTTGCTTTCCCTAATGATTAGCAGTGTTGAGCATATTTTCATGTGTCTGTTGGCCATCTGCATTTCCTCTCTGGGAAAATGTCTGTTCAGTTCTTTTTTCCTTTTTTTTTCTTTAAATGGCCACACCCATGGCATATGGAAGTTGCAGGTCACGGACCAAATATGAGCCACAACTGTGACCTGCACCACAGCTGCAGCAACACCAGATCCTTTAAACCACTGTGCCAGGCCAGGATTCGAATCTGCATTTCTATAGCACCCTGAGCTGCTGCAGTTGGATTCTTAACCCACTGTGCCACAGTGGGAACTCTTCCTCCAGTTTTTAATCTTTTTTATGTTACCTTATATTAGTTGTAGATGTATGTTGGGCATCAATCCCTTATTGGTAATATCATTTTCAAATATTTCTTCCTATTCAGCAGGTTCTCTTTTCATTTTGTCAGTGGTTTCCTTTGTTGTACAGAAGCTTTCACGTTTAATTAGGTCCAATTTGTTCATTTTTGCTTTTATTTCCTTTACTTTAGGAGACGGATCCAAAAAAATATTGCTTCCCAAATCTGGAACATTTTGAGCATCAAAACAAATAATAGGGAGTTCCCGTTGTGGCTCAGTGGTTAACGAATCCGACTAGGAACCATGAGGTTGCGGGTTCGATCCCTGACCTTGCTCAGTGGGTTAACGATTCGGCGTTGCCATGTGCTGTGGTGTAGGTTGCTGCCATGGCTCGGATCATGCGTTGCTGTGGCTGTGGCACAGGCCGGTGGCTACAGCTCCAATTAGACCCCTAGCCTGGGAACCTCCATGTGCCGTGGGTGTGGCCCCAAAATGACAAAAGACAAAAAAAAAAAACAAAAACAAATAATAGGAATGGATTCTATCACATGAATTTTTTAAGAAGAGAATCTAATACCCTACAGATTAAAAAAACAATAAGTAAAAGGAGGGAGGGAAAGCTCATTTTTACCCCCAAAATGTAAATAAGCATAGAAGAAACAGAATCGGGAAAAAAAATCATCATTTTGCAGCCACCTTATTAAGAACTGGATTCA
>PVHT021183699.1:34575007-34621452 GCA_004024745.2 Catagonus wagneri | reverse complement strand
TCAGTGGGTTAACGATCCGGCGTTGCCGTGAGCTGTGGTGTAGGTTGCAGACGCGGCTCGGATCCTGCGTTGCTGTGGCTGTGGCGCAGGCCAGTGGCCACAGCTCCGATTAGACCCCTAGCCTGGGAACCTCCACATGCCGCGGGTGCGGCCATAAACCCGCGGCCATAAAATGACAAAAGGCAAAAAAAAAAAAAAAGAACTGGATTCAGACAAGAATGATTAATGGAAGCTGAAAACAGTGTGAAAGACCGGAAGCAATGGATATTCCTATAGTTTTAGGTTCACAGCAAAATTAAGAGAAAGGTACAGAGATTTCCCATTTACCCCTTACCTCTACACATGCATAGCCTCCTCCATTAGCAATCTTCCCCACCAGAGTGGTACCTTTGTAATAATGAATGAACCTACATTGACACATTATTATCACCCAGAGTCCACAGTTTATATCAGGGCTCACTCTTGGTATTGTACATTCTATAGCTTTGGAAAAATGTATAATGACATGTACCCATAATTATAGTACCATCCAGAGAAGTTTCACCACCCTAAAAATCCTCTGTGCTCTACCAATTCACCTCTCCTTCCTCCTCTGGCAATAACTGATTTTTTTACTTTTATTTTTTAAAAATAAAAGAGGAACTCCTGTCATGGCAGAGCAGAAACGAATCTGACTAGGAACCACGAGGCTGCTTGATCCCTGGCCTTGCTCAGTGGGTTAAGGATCTGGCATTGCCATGAGCTGTGGTGTAGGTCACAGGCGAGGCTCGTATCCTGAGTTGCTGTGGCTGTGGCGTAGGCTAGCAGCTGCAGCTCCGATTAGACCCCTAACCTGAGAACCTCCATATGCCGCGGGTGCAGCCTTAAAAAGCAAAAAAAAATAAATAAGTAATAAAGAGTTAGAAAAGTAAAAACAACTGAAACACCATAGAAGTACAAAACAATTCTGATTTTGAAATTTATTTTTACTTTATTTTTTTTTGTCTTTTTAGGGCCACACTGGCAGCATATGAAGGTTCCCAGGCTAGGGGTCGAATCAGAGCTATAGCCGCCGGCCTACACCACAGCCACAGCAACGGGAGATCCAAGTCACGTCTGCAACCTACACCAAAGCTTACAGCAACGTCGGATCCTTAATTCACTGATAGAGGCCAGGGATCGAACCTGTGTCCTCATGGATGCTAGTCGGGTTCGTTAACCACTGAGCCACAATGGGAACTTCTGATTTAAAAAAATTTTAAATGACATCTGCAAAAAAGATACAGCATGGGATTCCAGTTTTCTAAAAGTATACATTTCAATAGCAAGATAACTAGAAAAACAAAATATCAATACTGCTGCTATTTTTGGCTGATGGAATTAGGGGTGATTTTTACATTCTTTATAATGTTTTGTATTTACTAAGCACACAAGGAGTTCCCTCGTGGGCTAGTGGTTAGGATTTGTCACTTTGCTGTAGCACAGGCTCGATTACTGACCTAGGAACTGAGACCCCATTCAAGCTGCTGCATACCACGACCAAAAAACAAGCAAACAAACAAAAATACATATTACTCATAATCAGAAAGTTATTGTAAATGGTAAAGTCAATAAGCAGTTTGGCATTACAGATTTTGAAATACTATCCAAACTCCAGACACACTCTCCAAAGAAGGATCTAGGACATTAGGCAATCACAGTGTTCATAACGTGTATTTAAAACTATTCTTAGAAGAGGAAGAAATCCAGGCTCAAAATACAGATGTCTAATGTGACAGAAAAGCCATAATAAATGGTGAAAACTGCAATCTCCATAACCAGTGCTGTCTTGTGAAGGGCCTTGGGGGCTTCCACAGGAGGGAGAGCACACTGGCTAGGATTTCCATTAGGCTGAATCTACTCTTCCCAGATGCAGTTCTTCATAAAACAAAAGCCGCCCACTCAGCTTCTGGAGGCTCCCCTACACTCATTCCACTTCCAGTGGCTCAGAGAACATGTCTTCTCTTGCAGACTGCTGCTACTTACTGGTATGTTAGAACTCACAGTGAAAGTCTGAAACAGCAGCTGTTAGAACTCAGGCAGATAAATCCAGAGTTCTAGAAATACCTCAAACCACCACCACTGGCTACATGTTCAAGCCCCTGCCTATCTTACCCCAGACTACTCTGCCCTTTGCTCTCTGAGCTCCAGCCACCACAGCCTCCACCTTCCTGATTCTAAACAAGCAGAGCTGTTCCCACCCCAGGGCCCTTGCCCTGGCCCTCTGCCTAGAACACTCTACCCCTGATTCTTTATACTGCAAGCTAAGAGGACAAATGGAAGGGGGTCAGAGAAATAGCAAAAGTCAGACTCCATACAGGAGAGTAAGAGATCCAGGGAATGAGAAGGAGACCAGATTTCCTTACCCAGTGGTCCAAGGTGAAGGGGCTCAGTCTACGACCAAAGTTGACATCTAGGAGGCTAGCTTTCTGTCAACAGGATGGCTATGAAGCAGGATCCAAAAGAGATACCTATGAATTATATACACCTAGCTAGATCCTAGCAATCCTAGGATCCTAGTATCCTATATCCCATATAAAATAGACAAGAATAAAATGAAAAAAAAAAAAAGGTCTATTTATTCTAAAGACATGTGCCCAGCAAGTCAGTGTCCAAATCTTAACTAACTTAAACCAGGGTTTCTTATACTTTTCCACTGAGGAGTCCTTAATTCCCTCAGAAAATGTTCTTATACCTTCAGGGCTCACAGGGCACCACCTAAAGCATTCAAACTCTACTCTGAAATTTATTTAAAGAAAATCCTATTTTGTCTTAAAAATTCATGTGAGCTCTGATTTCTTATGTCCTAATTTTCATTACAAAAAAAATTTTTTAAATCCTTACTAAAGTACTGAACCCCCAAAGCCCTGATACTACTCCACCAATTTTCCAATAAAGCTGACGCTTCAACAAGGTCTGCCATGTTTGTCCTGAAGCTTCATAAATTCCCAGTATCCCTACCACAAGCTAAAGAAATAAGTTTGGAAATAAAACCCGGGAGTTCCTGTCGTGGCACAGTTGAAACGAATCTGACTAGGAACCATGAGGTTTCAGGTTCAATCCCTGGCCTCACTCAGTGGGTTAAGGATCCAGCGTTGCTGTGGCTGTGGCATAGGCCAGCAGCTGTAGTTCCGATTAGACCCCTAGCCTGGGAACCTCCATATACCTTGGGTGTGGCCCTAAAAAGCAAAAACAAAAATAAAGACCACAAAAAAGAAATAAAACCGTTGGTAAACAACCATTCTTAGAATAACCAGTAAGTTGTTTAAATCTGTAGTTTGACTGTGGCTTTGGTTTCTTTTACAGTAAAATTTCTTTAGAAGAACTCTATTCTTGTCTTAGCTGAACAAGGCTATCTACAATGAACAAACGGCTTGGATGAACAGAGGGCTCTCTGAAGAAAAGTGCGGTGGGCCCAGTATCCCTGGTGAAGAAAATATCAGTGACACCAACACAGGTAATGAAGTAAAAAATACCAGAGGAAAAGAAGTAGGGGCATCTGGCTTTTCCTTGCAGATACTACCTAAGAAAAAGGGTAGCCTAAAAGAAGCAGTGGGGGTGAGGGGGTGGGGAAATCTCATTATTAACTAAGATTATTACTGTACACCTGGAGTGAAATTTTGGAGTGAAACCAGGAATTGAATTCATTAATCCAGATTAATGTTAATAAGAAACACATGAAGTTCTGGTGTTCCCATTGTGGTTCAGCAGAAATGAATCTGACTATTATCCAAGAGGCCTTGCTCAGTGGGTTAAGGATCTGGCGTTGCCATGAGCCGTGGTGTAGGTCAAAGATGTGGCTCGGATCTGGCATGCTGGAGCTATGGGGCAGGCTGGCAGCTGTAGCTCTGATTCAAGCCCTAGCCTGAGAACTTCCATATGACATGGGTGCAGCTGTAAAAGACAAAAAAAAAAGAAAAAGAAAGAAATAAACACATGAAGTTCTTGTTTAACAAACACAGTAAATTCTATGAATTTCCCTCACCCCCAACCTTTAGTGTTTATTTAGGCCCAGGTTTCCTTCTGTTTTTCTCCCATGTCTCCCTGTTGCAAGGGGATAAGAAAAATCGTTGGGGATACGATGTTAGAATTTTTGCCATTTGTACAGACAGACAGACCCTTGGAGATATCCCTTGGTCTAGACAATTTAGCACTTACAGTTGCCAAGGACATGAAAGAAAGAATCTACTGTAGGCTTAAAGAGTAGAGTGACACTAAGGAAAACAAATATGTCAATGAACCAGCAAGATATAAGAAAATCTTTTTGCAAACATGAAAACGTAAGACACTGTGACATGCTGCAACCAGGCCACACTTTCACATCCATTGAAACATACATTAAGGGTAACGGAAAACAATCTTTTTTTGTAAAGACTAGATGATTCCATGAGTTCCCTTCATCTAAATATTTTATTTGGGAGTTCCCGCCATGAGGTTGCGGGTTCGATCCCTGGCCTTGCTCAGTGGGTTAACGATCCAGCGTTGCCGTGAGCTGTGGTGTAGGTTTCAGATGCGGCTTGGATCCTGCATCGCTGTGGCTGTGGCGAAGGCTGGCAGCTACAGCTCCGATTAGACCCCTAGCCTGGGAACCTCCATATGGCGCGAGTGCGGCCCTAGAAAGGGCAAAAAGACAAAAAATAAATAAATAAATAAATATTATATTTGAAGCAAAAAATTAGACCTAAGGCTGAGCTAAAGGAAAATAATAAGCCAAGAAAAAGAAAAATTGGGAGTTTCCATTGTGGCGCAACAGAAACAAATCCGACCAGGAACCGTGAGGTTGTGGATTCGATCCCTGGCCTTGCTCAGTGGGTTAAGGATGCGGCGTTGCCATGAGCTGTAGTGTAGGTCGCAGATGCGGCTCAGATCTGCTGTTGCTATGGCTGTGGTGTAGGCCGGAAGCTACAGTTCCGATTAGACCCCTAGCCTGGGAAACTTCATATGCCACAGGTGCGGCCCTAAAAAGACCCCCCCACCAAAAAAAAAAAAAACACTGTGTAAGGAAAGCCAATTTCCAGAGATACCAGGTTTTGTTTTGTTTTGTTTTACCTCACTAGAGGCATATGAAAGTTCCTGGGCCAGGGACTGAATCTGAGCCACAGCTGTGACCTACACTACAGCTGTGGCAATGCCAGACCCTTTAACCCACTGCACTAGACCAGAAGCAACCTAAGCCATTACGGAGACTATTCTGGATCCTTAACCTGCTGTGCCACAACAGAAACTCCCAGACACCATTTTTGAACCTCTGCCTCAAATAATAACAGATCTCAAAGGGGCTAACATCCAACTTTCCCCACCGTTCCAAAAGAATATAGAAAAGCAAAGCAGGGGAATGAAACACCAATCCAAAATTTTTTTTGTCTTTTTTTTTTTTTTTTGTCTTTTTGTCTTTTTGCCTTTTCTAGGGCTGCACCCATGGCATACGGAGGTTCCCAGGCTAGGGGTCTAATCGGAGCTGTGGCCACCGGCCTATGCCACAGCCACAGCAACGCAGTATCTGAGCTGCAACTGCGACCTATACCACAGCTCACAGCAATGCTGGATCCTCAACCCACTGAGCGAGGCCAGGGATCAAACCCGCAACCTCATGGTTCCCAGTCGGATTCGTTAACCACTGAGCCACGACGGGAACTTCCCAATCCAAAATATTTCACAGCAGAGTTGCCACTGTAGCTCAGTGGTAATGAACCCAAGTACTATCTATAAGAACGTGTGTTGGATCCTTGGCCTCACTCAGTGGGTTAAGGATCTGGCATTGCTGTGAGCTGTGGTGTAGGTCTCAGATGTGGCTCAGATCTGGCATTGCCATGTCTGTGGCGTAGGCCAGCAGCTGCAGCTCGGATTCAACCCAAAGCCTGAGAATTTCCATATGTGGCCATTAAAAAAAAAAAAAAGACAAAATGTTTCACAGCATGCCACAGGTCTCCTAACATGGTATAAACAAAAAGCACTACTTTCTTCCTCATTTTTTTGAAAACAAAGTCATGGTCCCCAAAGTCAAAGTCTCCATGTCCTATTACAGACAATTCTCACACTAGTTATCTCACAAGTCAACATTCAACAATCAGTATCAAAGGGGAAACAATAACCCAACTTAACGTAGCAAAGTTAAAAATATCTTAAAACTCCCCTATCCACACTGTACTCTGTTTTTCCCACCTTTGCAAAGGTTTCATCAGCTTCCCAGGCTTTACCAACTACACCTTCAACCTACCCCACGTATCCAATAAGTCACCAAGTCCCATAAATTCTACTGCAACAAATCTATTCCTCCTGCTCAGATCAACTGACTCAAATAGTTCAAATCTTCATTAACCCTTCCCATTAAGCTCTACCACATAACTAACTGGTCTCCCCTAGCTACAGGCCATCTCTATTGTATACTGCTAGAGTAATATTCCTAAAATATGAGGACTAATGAATGCTCTCGAAGTAAAAACCTCCATCAATTCCACGTTGCCTATAAAACAAATTCTAAACTCCTTCATGATCTGACCACAGGCCACTAGTCTAGCTCACTCTGGTCACCCTCCTGATGTGTTCACTTCTGTATCAAGCAAGACAGTGCATCATTCTCTAGCATACGCCATACTTTCCATTCTGGTTTGCCTTTATTCATGCTATTACTTCTATCTGTCCTCTCATCCCTGCTCAACAATATCACCAATCAACTTCTTCCCAAAGAACAAATTAAGAAAGAAAACACACAGATCACAAGCAGGAAATTATATGAATTTATGGTCTCAGAAGCAGCATGGGTTTGAAAAAGGAGCACCACCTTGGAAACCAAAGGCTCAGCTTTGCCACTTTCTTATTAAATTACACTGAGTAAGGTACTTTCCTTTCTGAGCCTCAGTTTCCTCATCTGTAAAATGCATCTGCCCTAACACATAGGATTACTAACATTTCAAATTTTTAAAAAGTTATTTCATCAAGGACTGTATAAATATCTTTTTAAAAAAACTCCAACTGTATACTATTCTGAGACAAATCACAATTAAACTCTTGCCACTTCTAAAAATCTGACAAGGAGGAGTTCCTGTTGTGGCTCAGTGGTAACGAACCTGACTAGTATCCATGAGGACACAGGTTGGATCCCCGGCCTTGATCAGTGTGGTAAGTATCCGGTGTTGCTGTGAGCTGTGGTGTAGGTTGCAGACGCAGCTTGGATCCTATGTTGCTGTGGCTGTGGCATAGGCCGGCAGCTGCAGCTCTGATTCAACCCCTAGCCTGGGAACGTCTGTCCATATGCTGCATGTGTGGCCCTAAAGAGCAAAAAATAAATAAATGAATAAAAAATAAAAATGTGACAGGGAGAAAAGCATTCTAAGAAGCCAAGAGGGAAGACAGTGTGTATATATCCATCATACTCACTAGCAGCATCTAAAACTCAATCTAAACTTGATAGGAGTTCTAGGGGTGTCTGAAAACATAATTTTGAGAAGCAGATACCTAGGGACTCTAATGCCATCTTAAGAACCATGAGAGGCGGAATTCCCGTTGTGGCTCAGTGGTTAACTAACCCGACTAGGAACCATGAGGTTGCGGGTTCAATCCCTGGCATCGCTCAGTGGGCTAAGGATCCGGCGTTGCTGTGAGCTGTGGTGTAGGCTGCAGAGGCGGCTCAGATTCCGCGTTGCTGTGGCTGTGGTGTAGGCCAGCAGCTACAGCTCCTGTTAGACCCCTAGCCTGGGAACCTCCATATGCCGCGGGTGAGGCCCTAGATAAGGCAAAAAGACCAAAAAAAAAAAAAGAATCATGAGAGACAAACAAGACAGTCTGGTGGTATACCTTCACATCACTATTTCCATTGTTTCTACTCATTCTACTTTATCAAAAGGAACTACAGAACTAGCTGTGGGGAAGACTCCAAGTGAACAGGCTAGCAGTAGATAGTAAAAGATGCTGCCAAGAGGGAAAAAAGTGTCAGGGGTGAACGGGAAATACAGCAGAGAGTTCTAGACAGTATAAATGACAGAAAATTTATTATTGAACCATATGCCAGCTGTTATGATGAATAAGAACTGAAGATAGTAACATCAGCAAAGAAAGAAGACAGATGTTCATTCTCCTACACTTTGGAGAATGGCAGGAGCGCATCTTCCTAAGTTACCAAGAGGTTCAAGCAAGGATGGTCTAATGCAATGTTCAGGTATAAAATTTTTATAAAAAGACAAAAATTACAGTTCCCTGGTGGCTCAGCAGTTTAAGAATCTGGCTTTGTTATTGCTATGACTCAGGTTCAATCAAACTTCTGTCTGCCATTGGTGCAGCCAAACAACAACAAAAGACAAAAATTTTATTCCTAGGTCAACAGGAAGCTTACAAACAACTAAATCCTATGCCATGAAAGGCTAGAATTAATTGAGAAGCTCTGTGGCTGGCCAGATGACCTAACACTAGACTAAAGATGAAAAAAAAAAGTCCAATGCCACTTCAACAAGTAGGAGTAAAGGAAGAGTGAGCCAAGCAAATCAAACAGGAGTTCAGAAGAGGCCTACCAGCTATAGAAGGGCAGTTCTCTCCCAGTAGGAGCAATTTATAGTCACTGGAACTGGCTGGAAGGCAGAGCAGCACTGCAGGAGAGGCAATAAGATTTCTGGAGTTGTGAACCTATCTAAGAATCTGTCCCCAGATAATTTCCTCACGTCCACTGAAGCAGAACTATGAATGTAATTTAGGAAACTCACAGACCACTTACAGTTACCCCTACACCTACCTCTGGCTACCTGATGGGTCCATGACCACAGACCATAAAGACTCCCACAGGGAATCTGCCACTAACTGCCTCCATGACTTAAACAAGTATGCTCCACTCTCAAATCTGTGGACCTAAGTCTGCACATCATCAAAGATGAGCTGAATGCTAAAGGTCCTTTCAGCATTCAAGCGAGGCTTACGTAGAGGAACAGCAATCCATTTCCTAGAGAAGAGCATATGAGTTCACTGTTGCTGTGTTCCCAGTATTTGCCTTCTCACAATGCATGACCTAAGAAATCCAACTGCAAACACCAAGCTCTCTCACCAAAAATTCTGTAAGAAAGATAAGGCAACCTCTGTCACTCACTAGAGTCACTCACCATCCAGCAGGTCTTCCTCGTCATCCCTGCCATGCTCCTCCACTGCCACCTCCTCCTCCTCCTCCTCCTCCTCTTCCGCATCCTCCAGCTCCACGTCTGGGTCCAGGTCTGGATCGCTCCCTGAGGCGGATTCGTCTGACATGGCTCCCAGAGGTCTTCAGTGGACATTACCGTCTCATGGTCCACTTCAGAGGTCCTAGGAAGAGGACAAAAGGCATTAGAATCATTCAAAGATTCACTTAGGAGCATGAAGTTTCCAAAGAGAAAATGTCAAGGAGGAATTCCTTGAAGCTTTTCTAAGCAGGTCAGCTAATGAAACCCAAATCTCAATCTTTCCTACAAGTGTGCTGGTCCTAGACATATTTTGGTGACTCTGCCCAGCTCAAGTTTCTCTTAGCTACTTGTGTGGTCACTTTAAGAGATTTTCTTGACCAAATACACTATACACCTCAGAATTACCATTTGTTCATTCCTTCATGCATGTTTCCTGAGTACCAAAGAACTCTCCCTCTCCCTCTCTCTATGTACAAATCCTGCCCTTAGGGGCTTGCTGTTGGGTCAGGAGGTGAGAAACCAAAGAAGGCAAACCACTTTGCCTAGTAGGTCACGATTATTATATTATATATATAATTATATAATATAATAATGTTTATATTTATATAATTAATTATATACATAAAATAATCACAGGCTTTGGGGGCACAGTAGGAAGCAGAAAAGCGCATGTTAGAGGGTGCTAGGAGACTGGTATGTGCCAGAAGGAGCTGGTGTTTTATATGGGGCAGGGGGAGCAGAGACCAGAAGCAAGAGGGAGCCACACAGACATCACTTGGAACAACTGTGTCCAGGCAGAGTAAGTAGCAAAGGTGGAGCCCTGGAGTGGAAGTAACTGGGAGTGCTCGGGAAACAAGGAGTGGGCCCTGCCTTGGAACACTACAAGGAAAATGGTCTATTCACCAATCACCTAAATAAAGGACTTCTAGGCAAATGGCTACTCATCACACTGTCACACCTCCCAAGCATGTAGGAAGCCTCAGGCCTCAGGCTCCTTGTGGCTCATAATCTGCCCTGCCCCATGCCAACATCTCTGCTCTCAGGCTCTGCCCTACCTCTTGGCCCAGTTTCAGCTCCATTTCTTCCAAGGAGCCTTTGTCAACTGCCCTAGTCTTCTGGGATCATATTCCCTCTTCCGAATGCCAGTAGCCATGCTGACCAAGCTGATCTTCACTGAAGGTTTTGTATGACCGACTAGGCAAAGTGGTTTGCCTACTTAGGTTTCTTACCTCCTGACCCAACAGTCAGCCCCTAAGTGCAGGGATTTAGCTGGGAATTGTTCCTTTGTATCCTAGAGACAGAAGCATGTCCTATTCAAATTATTAATTCATTCACATTTACTCCCTCTCTTGCTAACTTGCTCTATTATGTCTACTATGTGTCAGGCACTACACACATCTGTCTCCCTCTCCACTTTACTATTAGCAAGATCATTTCTTCTTGAGAGGAAAGAAAAAAATAAGATAAAGAGAAAGCTAGATGGACTGTTCTATAATAAAGCAAATATAACAAAATATTAACATTTAAATTCACTAATTCTTCCAATTTTTTGGTACAGTTAATATTTTTTATGATAAAATGTAGGCAAAAGGGGCACAAGATAAATAATCTTTAAGACAAATTGCTGTCGGTAACCACATCAATAATCAGGTCATGGAATGGATAAGCAATGAGATCCTGCTGTATAGCACTGGGAACTATATCTAGTCACTTATGATGGAGCATGATAGTATGATAAAAAAAACGTATATATGTATGTGTGACTGGGTCACCTTCCTATACAGTAGAAAACTGAGAGAACACTGTAAACCAGCTAAAATGGAAAAAAATAAAAAATCATTAAAAAAAAAAAAGAATCAGGTCATCTAAAATTCCTCCCATTTCCCAAAATTAAAAAAAAAAAAAAAAAACAGGGAAACACAAGTCTCTAATTATTCAACACAAATACTATTCCAGAACTGAAATCTCTTTATTAAGGTCCAGACACAATTTGAAACAGAACTTCTACGTTCTCTCAAACCGAAACAGAAACGAAACAAAGCAATCTGGATCCTTTAGAGTTTTGGAAAAACCGGAATTTAAGACTGTTCAGTTAAAAACCACAGAGATTATGAGTGTGTCCTGGTGGGTCATATACTTAGCCTCTCAAGACAACTAAAGCAAAGAACAACTGTGAAATGATTTAGTAATAAAATTTAAATCTGTGCATTAATAACACATTTCCAAAAACCTTTACAAAGGACATTAAGGTACAGGGAAGAAAAGTGATCCTCAAATACCCATTCATATACCCCAAGCTGAGCTACCATTCACTGACAAAGCAGGTTCCAAAGCTCTGAGGGAATCCTATTGATGGGGATCAAGTAGGATAGTTACACAGGTAGTTGCAGAAGTTCCAATAGGGGACCATAGATAGAGAGGGAAACCTATGGAATTTTGGGAGACCAATGTAAGTTAATAATCCCTCAAGAAAGCCATAAGAATGAAGCAGGCTTGCTTAACTATAAAACCATAAATAAAAGCATGAGATATGACTCAAGTCACTAAGTGATATATAGGCCTGCATTCAGGTTCAGCAAGATAATGATCCTTAGGACGACGGACTGGAATTTAAGGGAAAGATGACATTCCAAAGTAGGAGACCCTCATTATACAGAAACCTGAGACGATCCAACATATTTTGGCATATGTTACCATCCTTCTGCTGATCTGAATAAGTGCCATGACAATTCTAGTTTGACTTCAAAGGGTCAAATACTCTCTTACTGAATACAAAGAGGAGCTAATGATATGAGTCTGCCGTGAAGAAAGAGGAAGAAGGCAGTCTTTTCCCCCCCTCCCCACTTTCCTTGGATTTATAAAAATGTAGCCAACCTAATTCTCAGGGCAGAGCTTCTTTGCCTGCCAGCTGTATCTCTCATGAGCATCCTAACTTAATAAATTTATTTCTTGCCTATCACTGTCTCTGTTGCTGGATTCCTTCTGCACTGAGACACAAAAAATCTGAACCTCAGTAAGTCTAGACACCGGGAGAATGATTCTAATTGAAAAACCACGGGAGTTCCCATTGTGGCACAGCGGAAACTAAACCGACTAGAAACCATGAGGTCGGGGGTTCTACCCCTGGCCTCGCTCAGTGGATTAAGGATCTACCGTTGCCAGGAGCTGTGGTGTAGGTTGCAGATGCGGCTTGGATCCTGCGTTGCTGTGACTGTGGTACAGGCCAGTAGCTGTAGCTCTGATTTAACCCCTAGCCTGGGAACCTCTACGTGCCTGGGCATGGCCCTGGAAAGCAAAGCAAAGCAAAGCAAAGCAAAACAAAACAAACAAAAAAACCCTACAGGTTCAAGTTCCTATCTGGCTTTTGGCTGGATTGAGTCAAAGGTGTTTTCGGTTTCAAAGGTGTTTTCCTTTAGTTCATTAGGTTTTAGAAAGAAAGTAGTAAAACAATTAAATATTAGCAGGTTTAAAAGTGAAATTTATTTCTAAACATTAGTGTAATGATCATTAATCAGCAACTACTCTGTATTTGGAAGTCAATGTTCACAATCAGCAAAATCCCAATTTATCCTAGACTACCTTAGACAAGTGTTTTACTTACAGTGGGCTTGGGTATGAAGTGGCTCTTTTGTTTTTTTTTGGTCTTTTTAGGGCTGCACCTGAAGCATATGGAAGCATATGGAAGTTCCCAGGCTAGGGATCGAATCAGAGCTGTAGCTGCTGGCCTACGCCACAACCACAGCAACACCAGATCCGAGCCACGTCCGCAACCTATATATACCACAGGTCACAGCAACACTAGATCTTTAACCCACCGAGTGAGGCCAGGAATCGAACCCGAGTCCTCACAGATACTAGTCAGGTTCATCACTGCTGAGCCAAATGGGAACTCCCTGAAGTGGCTTTTAGGAACAATTTTTAATTAGCAGGTACTTTTAGGTAAATGAACGCCAGTCATTTTAGAGAAGAAATTGTGTGGTGGTGGAAGAATGGCAATCACTTAGAGGTACGCAATTAACAACAAAAAGCCTCCTGTCAAGTCCCAGTTAACAAACATCTTCAAAACAAATTCAGCTCCAAGGCCCTGACAGACAGAAGCAAATATGGCACTTAAACATTTAAGAACCACACACACTATTAGAATATGAAAGACACTGCTCCAGGGAGTTCCCGTTGTGGCGCAGTGGAAACAAATCTGACTAGTATCCATGAGGATGTGGGTTCAATCCCTCGCCTCAATCAGTGGGTAGGGGATCTGGCACTGCTGTGAGTTGTCGTGTAGGTCGCAGGCACGGTTAGGATCCTGCATTGCTGTGGCTGTGATACAGGCCAGCGGATACAGCTCTGATTCAACCCCTAGCCTGGGAACTTCCATAGGCCGTGGCTGCAGCCCTTAAAAAAAAAAAAAGATAGAAAGATAAAAAACAAGTAAAAACAGAGGACACTTTTTTTTTTTGCTCTTTTTGCCTTATCTAGGGCCACACCCACGCATATGGAAGTTCCCAGGCTAGGGTTTCTAACAGGAGCTGTAGCCACCGGCCTTCACCACAGCCACAGCCACGCAGGATCTGAGTCACGTCTGCGACCTACACCACAGCTCACGGCAACGCCGGATCCTTAACCCACTGAGCAAGGCCAGGGATCGAACCCGCAACCTCATGGTCCCTAGTCGGATTCATTAACCACTGAGCCACGATGGGAAAGCCAACAGAGGACACTTTAAATAGTACATAGGCCATCAGAGATGCCCATAACAGAGAAGAAACTGGAAAGTGATTGATTTCTTAAGTCCTATCAAATATTGTTTTTCTCTTTCCTTCTCTTCCAGGAGCCACTAAATTTCCTTACAGAGATAACAAAATGAGTTTTTTCCTCAGCTCTTTAGAACCATATCAGTTACTTAAAGGGCAAGTTTTGCTGCTACTGATCACCTTCAAAAAAGCAACGAAGGGAAAATGGCAGGGGAAAAGGTGATCTTGGGGGGCAGCAGCACAGTCAATTATACTCTGTCTTTGAGGGGCTCCACCCTATCCCCACAGACACTTCCATGTGGGCACAGCTTCCCAGATGGGAAGGCAGCCCTGCTTCAAGAAATCAGCTCTTAGTAGAACTGTTAGGTGGACGTGAGAAAAACACTGATAAGAAAAAAAAGGCATCTCCCCATTTGTTCCTCATCCCTTGTGAAACACTGCTTCAACTTCCAGTTAAGAGAAGCTAAGCCTCTAAGACACAGAGAAACTAGGTGACTATGGGTGTGCTGCACCTTAAGAGGGAACTCTATTTCTACAAAGCATATTCTGGGAATCAAATTCTATTTTAATAAAACTGGAGAACTAGCTATTTAAAGGAATTCCAAAGAGGTTGTAATTATTTAGAAACACACAGCCAATCCCAATTGAGCCCCTCACAGCAATCTTGAGAGTAAAGGAAAAGATTCTTCTGCTCTGATGAATTCAAAGACAATGGCACCTGTCTGTAGAGTGTTGCCTGGCAAAGAATCAACAGAATTAATCATGTGGACACACCCCCGGTGGGGGATACATGGGGGAAATAAACACACAAAGACACATACAAACATACATACATACAAAGCCTTTGTTCACAAAGCAGACCATGCGTGGAGAGTTCACCCTGAAATCATAAAACAGCAAGCACACACTGCTTCACCACTGCAGGGCATCTGGTACAATTTCAGAGATGTCCTTGTGGTCCTTAGCAGCATCCTAATCCCATCTTTGAAATAAAATAATTCATTCCAAATTGCCATGTCCCCATTAATTTTGGTGACCCTGAATAATATTAAATGTACTCAAATGATCTCAAAGCAATTCATAAACAAGTGCCACTCACACCTTTTTTCCATTAAGGATATACACATTCTTCATGTACTTCAACAATCCGTCAACAACAAAACAATGTCACAAGAGACTAAATGCAGAACCAGATCTGAGAATCCAGCTGTCACTATTTAACTCATTTTCAAGTTTTCAAATGCGTAAAGCAATTCTACTCTTCTAATTTTTTTGTTTTGGAAAATATAGTTATTTTTCATTTTAAAAGTTATTTACATTAACAATTATTTTACCTTTTTAATGAATTAATATCTATTTCTGTTTTAATTTCTAATACAGCAAGTACTGACCAATATAACCCATATATACACAAGTTCTTTGGACTCTTCAATAATTTTTAATAGTATAAAAGGAGCTTAAGACAAGAAAGTTTAAGAATTGCTATCCTAAGATAACAAGACTCTAAGATCTATGGCCCTTCCTCCCCAAATTTTCAGGTATCACAAAGAAAGAAAAATTGGCATTTTAAAAAATGTAACAAGCAGAGGACCACATTATGGGGATATCATAAAACATTTGAACAGTTCCATACTACATTAAAATTTTAAAAACTACAAATTTAATCTGATACATAAATGATATACACGGGTTATTTTATAAATGTAGTTAACCATCAAGGGCAAACTTTCTCAATGACCGAAGTTAAAACGTTTGCAAAGTCAAATTTTCACTTGTACCACTGAATCTCTGCTATCCACATCCCCTTTATAACGGCCAAGGGCTGAAGTTCCTTCTGTACCCCACCTCCCTCACCCTCATAAAGTTCCTCTGGCTTAGCTCCTTCATCCAAGAGGTCACTGAGTAGTACATCCCTGCAGAATCAGTCCCAGGAGTTTAGAGTAAGTAGGAGTAAAGCTCTAGAAGGCCACTGCTGAGGGGAGCAAATGAAAGATTCATTTCATTCTCATGGAGTCAGCTGATAAAAAAAAAAAAAGAAAGGGAGAGTGAGGGGGGAAAGGAGAGGAAGGGAGGGAGAAGGGGAGAGAGAGGGAGGAGAGAGAGAAAGAACAAACAATTGAGCTAGGAAGACTTGAGTTTAAGCAGGGATGATAGCTTTGGCTATGAGAAGCCTGTGTGACATAGCCACTGCTCCCCAGAGAAATCTGGGCTCTGAAAAAAATCTGTCTTTGTCTCTCCCTCTCTCTCTCCCTCCCTCTCTCTCTCTCACACACACACACTCACACGTGCACACACACACAAACACACAAACACACACACCTCACATATGTTAAAACAAATCTATGTAATCTGAAGGTGGTTAAAAAAAAACAGAAGAAGAAACATCCTTGAATCTCTAAATACAGAAGACAAGGCAAGAATAAAAGCAATTCTGGCTAAAAAATGTTACCATTCAACTTGTGAGCCCTGTATCTCTGTGCATATAGCTCTAACTTCTTAAAACAGGGATTACAGAGATAAGGGCCCATATTACATGGATGGACCACTTTCCCTAAGCTTCCTGGAGCCTAAGCCAGTTCTGAGTCCACATCAGCCTAAAAGCAGGTCAGGTTTATCACTAGATGGTGAGACTGAAGAGGCTTGGAGAGAAGCCACATCAGGCTCAGTGTCCCATTCCTCTAACTGCCCCAACCACAACCATCTTCATTCCCATTACCAATCTCTTCCCCAAATCCTCTAAGCTCCTCCCTCTGCTAGGAGTTCTTTCTATCTGTCGTGAAGCCATGGAGCTCCGTCTGGGTGCCTGCAAACACAGAAGGGATGGTTTATCCTTCACAGCCCTGCAAATATTCACCATGAACTTTTGTAAAGACTTCTCTGTATCTAGTTAACCTACCCACCAGACGTAATCCTGAAAAGCTCTATGCAAGTAGAATATTCAACAAATCAAAGCTTTTAAAAATAAAACTATAGCAGGGACACTTACACAAATCCTTCTAGAATACAAACAGCCACAAATTTTCTGAGATGATGCTGATCACTTTAGATTTTCAAGAATCATTTCTCCTAAAATAGCTATACCTACATGACATACAGGTTGTATGCTATGATTTTTCTTAAATTGGTATTTACTATAAATAAAAGTTCTAATGGATACTATTTTACAATATATACTCATGTAATGGTATTTCTATGGTTACTCAAGTTTTTCTTTTGGCTTTGTCAGCCACATCGGCACTCTGTGCCCTTAGCTCCTTAACAACATAGGTAAACTCTTCTGGCTCCACTTTTCACCATTCTAAAATGAATGGTAATGCTAGTCGGAGTACAGCCCTTATGGTACCTGTGGTACAATACAAAAATATATTTGGTCTTTGCTCCTGGTTCCTAGCACAGAGCTCCCCAAGCCCTAGGAATTGCCTAAGTGATAGGAATGTCTTTTTTTTTTGCCTTTTGTTGTTTTTTAGGGCCGCACCCGCTGCATGTGGAGGTTCCTGGGCTAGAGGTCTAATCAGAGCTGTAGCCGCCGTCCTACACCACAGCCACAGCAACGCAGGATCCAAGCCACATCTGAGGCCTACACCACAGCTCGCGGCAACGCTGGATCGTTAACCCACTGAGCAAGGCCAGGAACCTGCAACCTCATGGTTCCTAGTCAGATTCGCAACCTCATGGTTCCTAGTCAGATTCCTTAACCGCTGCGCCACGACAGGAACTCCAGGAATGTCTTTTTGTTATTCATATCAAACCCCTTTTGACCAGACCTGAATTTGTGTTAATGAAGTGATTTAGGGTGGAGTCCCCAGAAAGCCTCAGGATGAGACTGGTCACCAGTAAGACCAAATGACTAGAAGGCTGGAACTTTCAGCCCCACCTGCCAACCTCCAAGATACAGGCAGGAAGCTGGAGATTAGATTCTATAAATAAAAACTCCTGAACCTTGAGATTCAGAGGGCTTTTGGGTCAGTGAACACATCAAGGTACAGGGACGGGGACACCTGGAAAGGGCTTTGAAGCTCCACCACAACCCCCCACCCCATACTTTGCCCTATGCACCTCTTCCATTTGGCTGTTCTTGAGTTGTATCCTTTAAAATAAACCAGTAAAGTAGATCCTGCTGTGGTGCAGTGGGTTAAAAATCCAGCTGAAGGGGCTTGGGTCGCTGTGGAGGCACAAGTTACATCCCTCGCCCAGTGCAATGAGTTAAGGATCCATCACTGCCACAGCTGTGGCATAGGCCACAGTTGCAGCTTGGATCCAATCCCTGGCCAAGGAACTTCCATATGCAACAGGTGCAGGCAAAAATTAAAAAATAAAATAAACCAGTAAACATATGTATGTTCCTGAGTTCTATGAGTCATTCTTACAAATGTATGAGCCTAAAGAGAGGCTCATGGGAACCCCTGATTTATAGTCAGTTAGTTCGAAGTCAAGGATTGGAGACTGGCATCTGAAGGAGGGGTAGTCTTGTAGGACTGAGCCTTTTTTTTTTAGGGCTGCACTTGTGTCATATGGAAGTTCCCAGGCTAGGGGACAAAACAGAGCTACAGCTGCCAGTCTACACCACAGCCACTGCAACGCCAGATCCAAGATGCATCTGAGACCTATGCCACAGCTGGAGGCAACCCTGGATTCTCAACCGACTGAGTGAGGCCAGGGTTCAAACCTGCATCCTCATGTATACTAGTTGGATTCTTAACCCCCTGAGCCACAACGGAAACTCCAGGACTGTGTCCTTAACCTGTAGAGTCTGCACTAACTCTGAGTAATCAGTATCAGAACTGAGTTACTGGACATCCAATTAATATCTAGAGAATCAGATAATTGGTTATTGATGCTGGAAAACATCCCAATGACATAAGGATTTAAATGACAAATCACAGGAAAAACTTACATCTGTAAAGTACAACCGAAAATGTAAAGCTCCACTATTTCTTGACTTCCTATGTGCAAAAATAAATTGTGGCATTTACTTCAATGCAGCTGGTACCTGTACCTCTTTTTTTTTTTTTTTTTTTTGGCTGCTCCTATGGCATGTGGAAGTTCCCAGACCAGGGACTGAACCTGTGACACAGCTGAGACCTGAGCCACTGCTGTGACAATTCTGGATCCTTATTTTTTCTTTTTTTTTGGTCTTTTGTTGTTTTTAGGGCCACACCTGCAACATGTGGAGGTTCCCAGAATAGGGGTCTAATAGGAACTACAGCTGTCAGCCTACGCCACAGCCACAGCAACGCAGGATCCGAGCCGCGTCTGCGACCTACACCACAGCTCATGGCAACGCCGGATCCTTAACCCACTGAGCGAGGCCAGGGATCGAACCTGCAACCTCATGGTTCCTGGTCGGATTCATTTCTGCTGAGTCATGGTGGGAACTCCGACAACACTGGATCCTTAATCTGCTGTGTCACAAGGGAACTCAATACCTGTACCTTTAAACTACTAAATGTCACATTTTTCAGCTGACTTAAATTAGTAATTAAATGACATATGGATCTGTAAGTGGGAATCCATAGTGGGTTCACCCCCTTAAATCACAAAAGAAGAAAACCACCACGGATAAACCAAATCTGTTTCCAACACTGTTTTCCATATTTTCAGTGGATAATAAAATATGATTTTGAAATTAGGAAAAAAAAAGAAAAGGAGAACCAAGGAGGATCATTCAGTGATCTAATAAGCAATTCAAAATACATATAGAGGAGTTCCCACTGTGGCTCAGTGGTTAACGAATCCGTCTAGGAACCATGAGGTTGCAGGTCCGATCCCTGGCCTTGCTCAGTGGGTTAAGGATCCAGCGTTGCCGTGAGCTGTGGTGTAGGTCACAGACACAGCTCGGATCCCGCGTTGCTGTGGCTGTGGCAAAGGCCAGCAGCTACAGCTCCTGTTAGACCCCTAGCCTGGGTACCTCCACATGCTGTGGGTGCAGCCCTAGAAAAGGCAAAAAGACAAA
This sequence comes from Catagonus wagneri, assembly GCA_004024745.2. Classification (NCBI taxonomy): domain Eukaryota; kingdom Metazoa; phylum Chordata; class Mammalia; order Artiodactyla; family Tayassuidae; genus Catagonus; species Catagonus wagneri. The sequence goes on along the minus strand of PVHT021183699.1, from coordinate 34,601,593 downwards.
AAAAAAACAAAAACATATAGAGTCTAACCATCATCTGTCTATTAGGTACTGCCCCTCCCTTAGCTAACATGCCCCCTTAGATGACCAAACCTACTAATAGCTGCTAAAATGTGGAAGAAGTGAATTACATTAAGGAGTTCCATTCAAACACAATCCCAAAAATCGTTTTTTTACACCATATATGTAAAATAATTCTCTAAGAACTATTTCAGATTAGAAGAGACTGAATTCAATGTGGTTTGAGGTTAGCAGATGCAAACAATAGCTTCTGGAGTGGATAACCAATAAGATTCTGCTGCATAGCACAGGGAACTATATCTAATCACTTGTGATGGAACATGATGGAGGATATGCGAGAAAAAGAATGTAAATATATGTATAACTGGGTCACTGTGCTGTACTGCAGAAATTGACAGAACATTGTAAGTCAACTATAATAAAAAATAATAAAAATAAATAAATTCAATGCAGGATCCTTATTAGATCCTCGACCCGGGGAAGAAAATGGCTATAAAAACCAGTGCTGAGGACAACAGCTGAAACACCTGAATATGACTATGGATTCTATAATAGAATTAAATCAATTATTATTTTCTGATTTTTGAGAACTGTTCTGTGGTTATGTAAGAAAATGTCATTAGGAAAAATACAATCAAGTATTTAGAGGTTAAAAATAAATAACCATCTGAAAGACAGTTAACAAAGAGAATAAAATCATCTATTCCTGGTAGTCCAAAGATTTAAACACTTGAGTACAAATATATCTGATGTCAAAGCACAAATATGAAAAATTACCTAGCTAACTTTTCTCTCTAGTTAATTAATAACAAATTAGTAATAAAATTCCTTTCCTTTAAGACACAATAACTTAGGGTTAAAAAGCTAATTAAGCCTCCCAGCATCCCAATACACAGACAGTTTGTCCTCTTGCCAGGGGGTAGGCTTCCCTCTCTTTTCCCCTGGGCCCAGCAGGAATCGGAACCATCTCTGAAAAAAATCTCCTTTGGGTTCCCTCTGGAAGCTCAAGGTCTGATCAATGTCATAAACAAATAGCACCTCACAGGCAGGTAGAAATTGGACTCACTAGCTTGCCCTCCCTGTTTGTGTAGATGTGGCCCAGTTCTGAAAAGAATTCTAAGGAGACCTAAGTACTCTATCTAGGTTATGTATTTCACTGTAACTTTATGGCCAAGGTTATTCAACCTGTGCCCAGCTCTTGGGCCTTTTTTTCTTTCTTTCTTTCAGGGCCGCAACTGCAGCATATTCCCAGGATAGGGTTTGAATTGGAGCTGCAGCTGCCAGCCTACACCACAGCCACAGCTATGCCAGATCTGAGCCATGTCTGCGACCCACACCACAGCTCATGGCAATGTGGGATCCTTAACCCACTGAGCAGAGCCAGGGATCGAACCCACATCCTCATGGATACTAGCTGGTTTTGTTACCATTGAGCCACAATGGGAACTTCCCTTAGGCTATTATACACATACACATACACACACACACACACACACACACACATTCTCTCTCTCCCTCTCTCTCTCTCTCTCTCTCTCTCTCTCTCAACACTGTAAAAATAAGGAGTTTAAGATTCATATCACTGAGCCAGAGTTAAGTAAACTTGTGCTATACGTCTCTCTAGTCTAACACTTAACATAAATACTGAAGAAAACAGTGCCATAAGAATACCAACAAAGATAAGTGGGAAAGAAAGTGTGCACTTGACCTAAAGCCAATACAGTAAAGTAGAAAAAAAGCTTCTTCTTTCAAATGAATACTCCTGTCATGTCTCTGGGGGAAAACATATGGAGTCTGGATGTAACTAAGGATACAGATTTTGCAAGTAAAAAGAGGACCTGCAGGAAAACCTCCTTTTCATAAGCAGAAAATAATGGATGCAAACCCTTGGGAGAAGGGCCATCTGTCAAAGACTGGAACATGGCCTGTGGTGCATATGCATACTCAGACATGTACCTCCCACTACTCTTCAGATAAAGTTGCTATTCCATGAAAACAAGGTCAAACTTCAATATATCAAAGGAGAGGTGATATAATGAAGAGACCAAAATAATTTACACAGGGACATTATGTGCAGGAGATATTGTCATGATAGTGGGGATGAAGGGCGAATGCTGAGATGAACTAAAAGCTCAAGGAAATAGTGGCTGATAGTTATTTGAAGAACGAATGGTCAAAGAGAAAGGCAGAAAAGCTAGCAATTTTTTCAGTCCCAAGCTTAGGTACCTTCTATGATAAAGACACTGTGCCAGGCACTATGGGGGTGATATAAATATACGCCCCAAAGAAAAAAAACTCAGATGTAGAGCAAGAAGCCATAAGACTGACTCCAAAATGAAAACAACAAAAATTCATTTCTGGACACCAAAGAAGCCTATACCACTTGAATAAATACTAAATATTTAATCAAATCTAATCATAATTTAAAAATTATATCCCAAATACAAAAACGGAAAATGACATTACTGTCCCACCAGGAAATTTACAATGCATCTTTCTCCTCCAATTAAACTAACCATTTGCTCTAAACACATCTATACTCTCTTACATGGTCCCTTGGTACCAAAAGATACTCATTTACCCTAATTCAGCTAATGGTACAGGCTGGGGCTGCATGGTTTCTCTCTAAACAGTGAGGTGTACCCTAGATTTAACCCCCAAACCTCTACCTCATCAGCACTCACATGCCAACAGCTGGCAACCAACCATTCGAGAATAATCTCATAGACTAAGAGTGAAGAATAAAAGTGGAACACCTAGAGACAACCATTAGATCTCAAGGACAAAAACTCCAGGCCTGTATTTGGGAAAGCGGGTTGATAAAATTCCAATCTTCTGGCCATTCAGTCAACAAGTAGACATTAAATATTCGCGTGACCTAGTCTCAAGTGGACATTGCCCCAGCACTGTAGCCAAAACAATAACGTCCCCAAAAGAGAAGGGGAGTGAGTGATAGAAAAAGGACAGGATGAGGAGCTAATCCTCACCCCTCCTCACCACAGCATACAAGAATGAGGATGCAGCTCACCGTTACATAACAGTGAAGCTGAACACAAGGCCCAGCTGAGTCAATGGTGGCATCTGCAGAGCATTTTAAACCCAGGGCTAGAGGCTGCACTCGGTCATGCTAATAAACTACTGAACACCCACATCACAACTATTTCCAGAATTTCCTCATCATCCCTCCTAGTAACTAAAAACAGAAAACACTGGCTTCCATAACCAAAAAACATTCAGACAGGTGGGCCTCTTCATATTCAAATGTCTCCATTTTAAGACAGTTCTGCTCTTAATGAAGTTCCTCTCACTGTTATTCTATTTTTTTTATCTTTTTTAGCCACATCTGTGGCATATGGAAGTTCCCAGGCCAGGGGTAGAATCTAAGCCACGACTGCCATCTACACCACAGCTGTGGCAACAATGGATCCTTAACCCACTGCACTGGCGGGGGATCAAACCCATGCTGCCACAGAGATAATGACGGATCATTAACACAACTGCACCACAGTGGGAACTTCTCATTAAGTTATTTTTGCACCAGCCTGTATATGACATAGTAGGCAGGCCTCTACTTAAGATTTTTGACTTGATATTAGTATTGTACAAACTGAATTGTAGTTTTTACAGTAAATAAAATATTAAAATTTTTTAAGAATAACTACACATTTTGAATTTGAAAAGGCTTCTAAAAAATCCCACTCATATGCAACTGCAGCAGAGGCTGGATTCTTGGCTTGGGAACTTCCACATGCCATGGGTGCAGCCAAAAAAAAAAACCTCATGAAATACACTACAATTCAAACTTCCTAATGAACACAAACCAAGAGTAAGTGTGCCATTGTATAGCTTCCCCCATTGATTCCATTTTGCATCAGAAGGCTATAAAATTATCTGTGAAGGAAATTATTAACTGAGAGTGAGTACTTGATACTGGGTATATGAGAACTAAAGTCGGGACAGCACCAGAGTAAGATTTCAGCTCAACAGCTCTAGAAACTATCTGGGGGGAACCAACAAGATAGAATCACAGTGCACAAAGTACATCTAACAAGTTGCACAAGGACTACTTGCTTGGCCTCTTGGCAAAGGGGGAGATCCCAAAAATCACCTAGAAATATGCATAAAATTATAATAAGCATCCATTCAAAACGTAGTTATTTTCACATACACACACACACACACACACACACACACACACACACACACACACACACAGTAATAGAAATCCCCAAGGACCAAGAATGAAAGGTAAACTGAAAACACAATACTCTCAAGGGCTGACACTACAGCAGTCCTAGGGGAAGGGGAAGGTACCAATCTTGCAGGAGGGGGTAGTGGTGGTGGGGATAAAGGACAATGCCTTGGGCTCAAGGAAGCTAAAAAGAAGGGACTACAACCTCTACATAAAGCCAGGACTGCAGAGTTATACTCTCATGAAAAAGTGTTCCAGAAAAAGATCTAACCACCAACACAGAAGAGAACATAAAAATCTGTGTGAAGCTAGATCAAAGGAGAAAAGAAAGGTCTGTAATCAGGAGTCTGCCTTCAAATCAATTTGAGGTTGAAATATACACTTACCTACATGGCCCAAGAAACTAACCAAAACTAAAGTGGTCCCAAGCAAGTGATACATCTTAGTTGCCTAGAAGCAAATATAAAATGTCTCTGAGACACTCTCGCTGTGGCACAGTTGGAGTTGGCAGAGTCTCTGTAGTGCCAGGATGCAGGCTCAATCCCTGGCCTGGCAGCACAGTGGGTTAAAAGGATCCCACATGGCTACAACCACAGTATAGGTCAAAACTGCAGCTTGGATCTGATCCCTGGCCCAGGAACTCCATATGCCATGGGGTGGCCAAAAAAGAAAAAAAAGTCTCTTAAGATGTACTTCAACCTGAACCATGTAAGAGTCCAACAGATAAAGCCTTACTGAAGATGAGCTCACAATTCAAAAGTATAAACACAAGAGAGACTAATCATACAAAAAGTGCAAGAGCCAAGGTCAGACTACTAAAAATCTACCTATACTGTGAAGGAAGAACATCCTTACAGGATGCAACAGAGGACATCAAGGCTCTCCTCTGCTTGTTAGCCTGTGCTAGACAAGAGGACTGCTCTTGGGGAGGCTGGTCACCTAACCAGGAAATTGATAGTGCTGTTGCCTCAAAACCTCCTTTCCTTAAAAACAAGAGAAGTATGGCCCGTGGGCCCTGGTGTTAAGCAACCCTATAAACATAAAGTCTGAATCTCAATAGAAAAGAATCTGAGAGACTGAGGAGGTTCAGACTTTACATATGTTCATGAAGCTAAATTCTGGCAACTTATGTAGCTCCCCAAAGCATCTGAGACTGGCAACTAGACTGAATAGCGTACAGGAATTAAAAGTACTTTTTGTTCTCATCACTAGACACTGCCTACAGTGTCTCCATTATCATCAACAAAATGGGAAGAAAAAGCTTTCCTCATTTGGACTTATAAAAAAAGAATCAAACACATGATCCTCAAATGAAAAGCAGTTTCTTGGAGTTCCTGTTGTGGCGCAGTGGAACCGAATCCAACTAGTATCCATGAGGATGCATGTTCGACTCCTGGACTTGCTCATGAACTGTGGTGTAGGTTGCAGACGTGGCTCAGATCTGGCATTGCTATGGCTGTGGCTGGCAGCTGTAGCTCCGATTCGACCCCTAGCGTGGGAATTTTCATATGCATATGCTGCAGGTGCAACCCTAAAAAGCAAAAATGAATGAATGATTGAACGAATGAATAAATAAATAAATAAATAAACAACAGTACGTAACCGATTTTTAAGGAAGATCTGAAAATAACCACAGCATGTTTAGAGAATTATATGACAGGAATTTCAGTGAAAGAAAAGGATTATGATTTGCAGAGGGCAAACTGATACTCTCCTACCTGGGCCTTTTCCAATGTCAGGGAAAATCAATACTTATATTTATCTGTAGACTTAAAATCAGTTAAAACTCACTAAAGGTACTACTGAATGCTTACTCATAGGAAAAAGTTAAAAAGAAATAAAACCTTCTCAGCAAAATGATGAAGGAAATGCTAAGGTATTCTACATTCAAACTGCTGACTCCGGTGGTTTTTGATCAACACATGGGGAGTGGGTGGGGGGTTTTGATGTGTGAAAACCATGACTTACAAACCAAGAGGTTCTTTTACTACAATGCACATCCTCTGTATTCACCTTAACATAAAGAGGCTCTGAGATCTTCAATCAGGCTGTTCTATTCAACAGCACAAGTGATGATGGCTGAGAACCAATACTTGGAAAGTTCATTCACCGTGTGAAACCAAAGCCATTATCTAAGGATTCAGTCTCCTAGAATAGTCTCACTATCCTTCAAAGATAATGAATAGCAATACAGGCCCAATTTTTAAAGGGATGGAAAAGATGTTTTCATAAAGATACTTCTAATATACCCAAGTGCCAAAATCAAGAAAACATTAGGCTCTATTTTTTAACAATTTCCTCATGTCAGAAATCAATACCTACCTACTCCAAGTTATTAAATTTGACAAAACAGCTCACTACTGTTGAAGCTTTGGTCGTCTCTAGAATGTCTGTTTTTAGAGTCACACCTGCAAAAATTCTGCTCAGCTAAACAAAACTTATTAAACAACTACGATCTACCAGAGACAAACATAGGTCAGGTCAGATCAAGCTTTAACAGGAATGAGCCCCAAAGTGAGTTTTGAAGAAACAGTGGCCAGAGTTAGATAATGGCGGGGGTGGGGGATGCTGGAGATGAATGGAGAAGAGGAGGGAAGAATCCAAAGACGGAGAACTCTGTGAACAATATTTGAGAGCTAAGAAAGAGCAGAATGTGTTTAAAGAAATCCAAGGAGGTTGTGTTATTGGTGCATATAGTAAGAAGTATGGAAGAAGAGCAGAAATCGAGCCTGTAAAAGCAACAGGGCAAAGATCATGAAACACCCTGAATACGCGAAGGAGATTGGATTTTATCCTACAAGGAAGACCAAAATGACATGATCAAATCTGTCTTCTATAATGATCACTCTGCAACACAATTTCCTCATGTCAGAAATCAATACCTACCTACTCCAAGTTATTAAATTTGACAAAACAGCATAGGTATATGCCATTTCAAACTGAAATTCCAACTCATTTCTCACTGTGACCTTGATCTGGGCAAGTATATCTCTCTGGGCCACAGTTTACTCACCCATAAAACAGAAGTACTCCTACCTTCAAGAATTATTAAGAGAATGAGGTAGTGAATAAATATAAATGTAAAGTGTATTACAAAGTTACACAGCTCAGTAGTCAGCACACTTTAAATATTCAAAACATGGTCTGCAAGAAATATTTGCTGGAAGAAATGTCTAAGATGGAATAAGAGGAGGCAGGAAATAGCCAGTTAAAAAGCCAAAGGAAAGGCCAAATTTCAGAACTATTTTAGGAGGTAAAATAAACAGGGCTAGTGGAGTACTGTCTTTCAAGCCTCAGTGAAAGAGTAAAAGACACATAAGGCTTCTCTCCCAAGTTTCCCTAACCAGGACCTATGGTACTGCTGTCACCTCCTCCTCAGACACCAGCCCAGACTGCAGACCAGATGTCACAACGTATCCTAGCTTTTATTATCAGCACTGCTGAAGAGGTAGCAGGTATATCACAGAGTGGGTGCTCTTAGGTATCAGAGAGACCCCAGTTAATGGGCACCACTTAACTGAAGCAAGTTACTTACCTTCTCCTCATTTGGGGTAATGATACCTACACTTCAGGTGCTGTTAGCATTTTTGCAGCATATGACCTGGCAACATAATAAAGACTCAATAACTTATCACAAAGAAATTCTACATAGATGTGAAGCTTATTTTACCATGTCTCTCATTAAAACACAGCTCCAGCCAACTTGTAAGCCCTGGCAGCTGAGACTGTCCAGTACACATCAGTGTTTTAGTTCTCATATCGGCAACTCATATTTTATTTAGGGAGAGCCTGCTTTTATTTCCAAAATGCATGTAATATCTTCCACCATAATATGTAATATCTGGTTTCTAAACAAATATAACCGGTTTCAGAGAGCTCATCTCTGGAAACAGCAGCTGGGATACTGTAGTTTTACTCAAAAGTTAAGTAAAAATTGGCCCCAAGCCCAGAAAACAGGCATTCCTCCCAGTCAAAACTGGATAAACTAAGTCTACAAACTATGAGTGGATAAAACAGTATCCACACTGTGTCACAGTGTCAAAATAACCTTCTCTAAAAGGCCAACCCATAGTAAAGAAAGGCACTAAGGACGGCTCTGGAATTTATCAGTAAGATCTGAGGCAGTCAGGTGAGGCAAAAGTTACCTAATGTAAGACACCAAAGTTACTAATGAAAAGTATCTAGAACACAGATATTCTCCCTGTTATGCCAGAGCTAAAATTTATATAAGCATTACGAACTAAATGCTCTGTTCGCGTTAAGATTCAAGATTCCTTGGGAGTTCCCATCGTGGCTCAGTGGTTAACGAATTCGACTAGGAACCATGAGGTTGCAGGTTCTATTCCTGGCCTTGCTCAGCGGGTTAAGGATCTGACGTTGCCGTGAGCTGTGGTGTAGGTCTCAGATGCGGCTCGGATCCCGCGTTGCTGTGGCTGTGGCGAAGGCCGGCAGCTACAGCTCCTGTTAGACCCCTAGCCTGGGAACCTCCATATGCTGCGGGTGCGGCTCTACATAAAAAGGCAAAAAGACAAAAAAAAAAAAAAAAGAGATTCCTTATGAGAGGTTAGGCAGCTGGGGAGATACAACCTTGGGAAGAAGAGTGTCAATGGAGACAAAATTCAAAGACATTGAATGTGAAAGAGTAACAGCTTCCACTTTAATAGGCTAATTTACTGATGCTGCTACTGCTACCGATTTAATTTCTCAAAACGAATGTATCGAATGTATCCTTATAAGATATATTCAGCAGATGAAGGGCAAGTCTAACAGGGGCCAAATGACAGATAAGACCAGGTCACAAGTCTCTGATACAGGAATCTGCATGGAAAGCTCCAACTGGGTCAATCAGTGAATTCTAATTTGCCCTAACCAGAGCTTGCAAGACAGACCTGGTGGTTCACGAACAAAACTATCAGTATATGAAATAGATGGCTCTGCCAAAGAGGCTTCTGACCTACCAGAGGAAGAGTCTGTCTGAGAACATAAAAATAGATACACTAGAGCAAATTTCAGAGGAAAATCTTCAAGACCATTTTTATAATATAATATTGAACAAAAAACACAAAAAACATAAATATTTAGATCTCAAATTTAAAAATAAAATTACATTGCAAGTATTCATATATGCATGGGGGGAAAAGACAAGGAATATATCAAAAGATTAACCATTTTTATCTCAAGTGACAGTTCTATCAAAAAAGTTATTTTCATCTTTATTCCTTTGTTTTACAATAAATAGATGTAACTTTATAATTGTAAAATCAGTATTTCATATACATATTCTCTCGCTAGAGTCAAACCGTCAGTGAATAAAATCTTGTATGGCCTCATCCCCATCCTTAGCAGCATCATACTTTTCAGGCTACAACTGTTCCATCTGTAGCCACATCCAGACAACAGCAGGGCAAGCTCTCATACTGCCCAACAAAAGTTCTTTGAGTATTTACTACAAGGATCCCATCTTAGGAGTTCCCATAATGGCACAGAGGAAGTGAATCTGACTAGGAAGCACAAGGTTGCGGGTTCGATCCCTGGCCTCACTCAGTGCGTTAAGAATCTGGCATTGCCATGAGCTGTGGCATAGGTCACAGACATGGCTTGGATCCTGAGTTGCTGTGGTCATGGTGTAGGCTAGCAGTTGTAGCTCCAGTTCGACCCCTAGCCTGGGAATCTCCATATGCCATGGGTGTGGCCATAAAAAGCAAAAAAAAAAAAAAAAAGACCCCATCCTAACCAGGGCTCACATGAGGGCCAAATGCAGCATATGAAAAAAGATCATCAACCGTTAACGTCGCCCTTGTTTTCAGTTATCCACGTAAGTATAATATAGTCTTATATATGTATTCCTATAGATGTATACAACAAAAATTCCAAAATGGTATAATTTTCAAAAATTAAACCCCTCAGAGTTCCCGTCATGGCTCAGTGTTAATGAACCAGACTAGCATCCATGAGGACACCAGTTCAATCCCTGGCCTTGCTCAGTAGGTTAAGGATGCGGCACTGCCATGAGCTGTGGTATAGGTTGCAGCTGCAGTTCGGAGCCCATGTTGCTGTGGGTGTGGTGTAGGCCAGTGGCTACAGCTCCTGTTAGACCCCTAGCCTGGGAACCTCCATATGCTGCAGGTACGGCCCTAAAAAGACAAAAAAGAAAAAAAAAGGAAAAAAGAAATTAAACCCCTCATGTGTCTTGCTGCCTGGACCAGTCCAGCAATTCTTCACCGGCCCTCAATTCTTTCCCCCACCACCCCTTCCATGTCCCCAGTTGAATATTTACCAACTCATCACCACACCACCCAAACAATCTCTCTTCTGCCAATGGTCAAGAATTCTCTAAATGTACTGGTTTTGTCAATCATATCAACCATATGAACAATGACTACACCCACTGACTTTCGGTATTCACTCACTGAGTAAAATGGTGAGTAAAAATTACTTCACTATTTAAATAATTATTTCTCACTCTCTTCTTCTTTTTGCCAAATGTATGACTGAATTTCAGCAAGGTAATATGTTAGATATAACTCCATTACATAATTAGAGCACCTTTGTACTGGGAGTACAAAAAGGGAATCCTAAATGTTGTTAGGTTTAGTGTCAATCTAGTTAAAGACACAGGTAAGACTACATTTATTAACTGCCAAATGAATGACAGACCCCCAAACACACTAGTGTTCAGAGAAGAAAGCCATAGAGTCTGAGGATTAGGTTCTGTTGGAAGGCTTCCTGGAGGAGACAGACCTTTAGACAATCCCTGAAGCAAGGCAGAATTAAATAGACCAGTGAGGAGGCAAGGAGAAGACATTCCACACAGGAATCATGGCTTGGATCTGAGGAGCACTAAAAAGGCAGAAAGTAACAGGTATTCTGGAAAGGGAGGTAAAATGATTCATCAATAAATACTGGTTAACTTTGGAATGGATAAGCAATGAGATCCTGCTGTATAGCACTGGGAACTATATCTAGTCACTTACGATGGAGAATGATAATGTGAGAAAAAAGAATGTATACATATAGGTGTGACTGGGTCACCTTGCTGTACAGCAGAAAACGGACAGAACACTGTAAACCAGCTATAATGGAAAAAATAAAAATAATTATTAAAAAAAAAATACTGGGAGTTCCCGTTGTGGCGCAGAGGTTAACGAATCCAACTAGGAACCATGAGGTTGTGGGTTCGATCCCTTGCCTCGCTCAGTGGGTTAAGGATCCGGCATTGCCGTGAGCTATGGTGTAGGTTGCAGACGCGGCTCGGATCCTGCGTTGCTGTGGCTGTGGAGAAGGCCAGCAGCTACAGCTCCAATTAGACCCCTAGCCTGGGAATCTCCATATGCCGCGGGTGCAGGCCCTAAAATGACAAAAGCCAAAAAAATAAAAATAAATAAAAAACTTTTAAAAAAAAGATATTGATTAAGCATCTACTATTGACAAGTACTGGTAGATACTGAAAATACACAAATGAGGGAACCCTGGTCACGGAGTGATGATTGGAATCAACCAGTCAAATAACACAGATATGTAAACATAAATACCTTGAGCAACTTGATAAGTGCAACGTATATCTAAAGTTCTTCTTTTATCAACTGATGACTAGATAAACAAAATGTAGCCTATCCGAATGTTATCCAACAATAAAAGGGAATAAAATACTGACACATGCCACAACATGAGTAAACCCTGAAAACATGCTAAGTGAAAGAGCCAGTCACAGAAGGCCACATGTATGATTCCATTTATCTGAAATGCCCAGAACAGGCAAATCCAGAGAAACAGAAAGTAGATTAGTAGTTACCAGGGGGTAGGAAAAGGTTTAATGAGGACAAGTTTCTTTTTGTAGTTAAAGAAATGTGGGAATTCCTGTGGTGGCTTAGCAGGTTAAGAATCCAACAAAGTTGGAGTTCCCTTCGTGGCTCAGTGGTTAACGAATCCGACTAGGAACGATGAGGTTGCAAGTTCAATCCCTGGCTCAGTGGGTTAAGGATCCAGCGTTGCCGTGAGCTGTGGTCTAGGTTGCAGACGCGGCTCGGATCCCACATTGCTGTGGCTGTGGCGAAGGCCGGCAGCCACAGCTCCTGTTAGACCCCTAGCCTGGGAACCTCCATATGCTGCGGGAGCGGCTCTAGATAAAGGCAAAAAGACAAAAAAAAAAAAAAAGAATCCAACCAAGTATCCATGAGGACGTGGTTAGATCCTTAGCCTTGGTCGGCGGATTAAGGATCTGACGTTGCCATGAGCTGTGGTGTAGGTCACAGATTCGGCTTGGATCCTGCATTGCTGTGGCTGTGGTGTAGGCCGGCAGCTGCAGTTCCAATTTGACCCCTAGGGTGGGAATTTCCCTATGCTGCAGGTCAGCTGTAAAAAGAAAAATAAAAGAAAGAAAAAAATGTTTTGGAATTATATAGTGGTAATGGTTGCATAACCTTGGGAATATACTAAAAATCACTGAATTGAACACTTAAAAATGGTGAAAATTTACAGTATGTGAATTCTACTTTGAAAGAAAAAGAGCAAAGGATCTAGAGGACAGAGAAGAAAATAAACTTGCCTAGGAAGGCTTTCCAGAGAAGGCAACAGATCTGAATGTCAAAGGACAAACAAAGCTTTCCTTAAGAAGAGACAGATGAAGTCATTCAGGGAGTGGGAATGACATATGTAGAAGTACAGTTTCAAAGGACTAGAGGTTGGGGGGAGCAAATAGGGAAACTGCAAGAGGTAAAAAGTAGACAGGCCAGATCTTGATACAGCAGGGTCCTGAGGAACTTGCTAAGGAGTCTCAACTTTGTCCTACACGAGAATTGGCAAATATGTGGCACTTGGTACCACTTTCATGCCTGCACCTCTGGCAGACATAACTATTATGCCATTGAGCCCTTCACTACTGAGCTCAGTATCTATCTCCATGCAATCCTCCCCACAGTCCATGTACCCCAGTGGGAGCCACTAAAGGACTTCAGGCAGGGAAGCTGCATCATATGAATTCCTTCTTTTTTTTTTTTGGCTCCACCTGCAGCATGAGGAAGTTCCCAGGCCAGGGAGCGAAACTGTGCCACAGTTGCTACCTGCACCACAGCTGTAGCAATGCCAGATCCTTAACCCACTGTGCCGTAAAGGAATTTCCTGAATTCCCAATTTTAAAAGAACACTCTAGGAGCTCTGTGGAAACAAGGAGCTTAGGTAGGAAGCTTTTTTAACAGTCTGGACAATAGGTGATGAAACCCTGAACTATGGTAGTGGCACTGAGAAAGGAGAAAAAAAAGGAAGCATTAGAGACTAAGGAGGCAAAACGAAAAAGGAAAAAAGGAGTTTCCAATTCAGCAAAGTAGGATACAAGATTAACATTCTGAAATCTGTTGCCTTTCTGTACACTAACAATGAAATATTGGAAAAGGAATATTTTTTAAATGTCTTTTAAAATTGCACCCTAAAAACCTATGGTTTCCAAATGAGACAATCTGGGGGGTGGGAGGGACGCACTGAGCGTTTGGGATGGAAATGCTATAAAACTGAGTTGTGATGATATTTGTACACCTATAATTGTAATAAAATAAAAAAAATAAAATTGCACCCTAAAAAATTAAATACTTAGGAATAAACCTAACCAAAGAGGTGAAAGACTTATACACTGAGAACTATAAAACTTAAGGAAACTAAAGAGGATTCAAAGCATGGAAAGATATCCCATGCTCCTGGACTGGAAGAATTAATATTGTTAAAATGGCCATACTATCCAAAGCAATCTGCAGATTTAATGCGATCCCTATCAAGTTACCCGTGACATGTTTCATAGAACTAGAACAAATAATCCAAAAATTTATATGGAATCATAAAAGACCCAGAATTGCCAAAGCAATCCTGAGGGGGGGGGGGAAACAAAGGAAGGAGGTATAACTCTCCTAGACTTCAGACAATATTACAAAGCTACATACAGACCAATGGAACAGAAAGGAGAGCCCAGAAATAAACCCATATACCTACAGTCAATTAATCTTCAACAAAGGAGGTAAGCATATAAAATGGGGAAAGAGTCTCTTCAGCAAGTGGTGCTGGGAAAACTGGACAGCTGCATGTAAATCAATGAAACTAGGGAGTTCCCATCATGATGCAGAGGTTAACGAATCCGCTAGGAACCATGAGGTTGCGGGTTCAATCTCTGGCCTTGCTCAGTGGGTTAAGGATCCGGTGTTGCTGTGAGCTGTGGTGTAGGTTGCAGACGCAGCTCGGATCCTACGTTGCTATGTCTGTGGCATAGGCTGGCAGCTGTAGCTCTTATTTGACCCCTAGCCTGGGAACCTCCATATGCCACAGGTGAGGCCCTGAAAAGCAAAATAAATAAATACATAAATAAAACAAACTAGAACTCACCCTCACACCATGCACAAAAATAAACTTTAAATAGCTTAAAGTAGTTCCCGTCATGGCTCAGTGGTTAATGAATCCGACTAGGAACCATAAGGCTGCGGGTTCAATCCCTGGCCTTGCTCAGTGGGTTAAGGATCTGGCGTTGCCGTGAGCTCTGGTGTAGGTCACAGATGCAGCTCGGATCCCACATTGCTGTGGCTGTGGCGAAGGCTGGCGGCTACAGCTCCTGTTAGACCCCTAGCCTGGGAACCTCCATATGCCGTGGGTGTGGCCCTAGATAAGGCAAAAAGACAAAAAATAAATAAATAAATAAATAAATAAATAAATAAATATCTTAAAGACTTTTTTTTTTTTTTTGCTTTTAAGGGCCGCACTTGCGACATATGGAAGTTCCCAGGCTAGGGGGTCAAATTAGAGCTACAGCTGATGACCTACACCACAGCCACAGCAATGTAGGATACAGGCCGAGTCTATGACCTATGCCCAGCTCACAGCAATGCCAGATCCCTGACCCACTGAGCAAGGCCGAGGATCGAACCTGCATCCTCATGTATACTAGTTGAATTTGTTTCCTTTAGGCCACAATGGGAATTCCCTAAATAGCTTAAAGCCTTAAACATAAGATATGACACCATAAAATTCCTAGAAGAGAACAGTGTAAAACATTCTCTGACATAAACCATACAAATGTTTTCTTAGCTCAGTCTCCCAAGGAAATAGAAATAAAAACAAATTAAACAAATAGGATCTAAAGAAACTTGCAAAGCTTTTGCACAGCAAAGGAAACCATAAAAAAATTAAAAAGACAACCTACAGAATGGGAGAAAATAATTGCAAACGATGCAACCAACAAGGGCTTAATCTCCCTAATATACAAACAACTCATATAACTCAACAAACCAACAAACAACCCAATCAAAAAATGGGCAGAAGACCTAGATAGTTCTCCAAAGAAGACATACAGATGGCCAGTAGGCACATGAAAAAATATTCAATATCACTACTTATTAGAGAAATGAAATCAAAACAACAGTGAGGAACAACTTTACACCAGTCAGAATGGCTATCATTAATAACTCTACAAATAACAAATGCTGGAGAGGTTGTGGAAAAACGGAATCCTCCTATACTGTTGGTGAGAATGTAAATTGGTACAGCCACTATAGAAAACAATATGGAGGTTCCTCAGAAAAATGAATATGGAAATACCATATGATCCAGCAATCCCACTCCTGGGCATCAATCTGGACAAAACACAAATCAAAAAGATACCACTCTGTGCAGTTGAAAAACTGACAGAAATCTATAAACCAGCTATAATGGAAAAAGAAATTCAATAGAAAAAAGAAAAGATACATGTACCCAAGTGTTCACCGCAGCACGTTTCACAATAGCCAAGGCATGGAAACAACCTAAATGACCATGCACAGATGAATGGATTAAGAAGATGTGGTACATACATACAACGGAATACTACTCAGCCATAAAAAAGAACAAAATGCCATTTGCAGCAACATGTACGCAACTAGAGATTCTCATACTGAGTGAAGTAAGTCAGAAGGAGAAAGACAAATACCATATATCACTTATATGTGGTATCGAAAAAATGGCACAGATGAACTTATCTACAAAACAGAAACAGATTCACAGACATAGAGGACAAGCTTATGGTTGCCAAGAACAAAGGGGAAGGGAGTGGGATGGACTGGAAATTTGGAGTTAGTAGATTCAAACAATTAAATGGGTAAGCAATGAGGTCCTACTGTATAGCATAGGGAATTATATCCAGTCTCTTGAGATAGAGAATGATGGAAGATAATATAAGAAAGGGAGTGTATATATACATATACGTACCACTGAGTCACTATGCTGTACTGCAGAAATTGGCACAACACTGTACATCAACTATAGTTAAAAAAAAAAGTGGAAAAAGGTTCCTGCTATGGCATAGTAGGTTAAGAATCCAAATGCAGTGGCTCAGGTCACTGCACAGATGCAGTGTCACAGTGGGACACTTTTAAGGATCCAGTGTTGCTGCAGTTGTGATGGAAGTCATGGCTGCAGCTCAGAGTCGGTCCCTGGCCCAGGAACTTCCATATGCACTGGATGTGGCCATAACATTAAAAAAAGAAAGAAAGGAGTTCCCACTGTGGAGCAATAGGATCAGCAGTGTCTCTAGAGCACTGAGACACAGGTTCAATTTCTGGCCAGGCACAGTGGGTTAAGGATCTGGTATTGCTGCAGTTGTGGCATAGGTTGCAACTATGGTTTGGATCTCTGGGTCTGATCTCTGGCCTGGGAACTCCATATGTCATGGGGTGACCAAAAAAGAAAAAAGAGAGAGAGACGAAGGAGAGAAAATAATAAAATGTCAGTAGACAACTTGAGCCCCATGAAGGCAACCTTACTCACAACTACCTCCCAGCACCCATCACAGCACTTGGTACACACAAAGAGCTCCATAGGCAGTAACCAAATTATTGTTTTTTTTCTATATTCTCGTACTGAATCTTCGCAATAATACCATGAAGAAAGTAATGTTGTCCCCACTTCACAAATAAGGAATCTAAGGTTTAAAGAGGTTAAATGACCTGCCCAAAATATACACAGCTAGAGAGTGGCAGAATTCAATTCCAACCTAGACTTCTAACTCCAAACTCCAAGCTCTTATCCATAGCCCAGGTTTCCAGCTTGAACAATGGAGCAGGTAATAGTGTTAATGATGAAATGCCAGAAACAGCTAGAAAAGAGACTGGGGTCAGAGAAACAGATTTGGATATTCTTGCCACATTCAGACAGCAAAAGCCTTAAACTTGGAAGATACTAAGGGAGTGTATATGTAGTGGGAGAAGGGTAGGTGAAACCATGAGGGGATGGAGAAAAGGAGTCTGTACGGTTAGTGAGAGACGCAGGGAAATAACCAGCTAGAGAGTATGTTATCTGGAAAGACATCAGCAAGGAGGGCATGATCAACATTCAAATGCTACAGAAATGTCAGATCCACTAGATGGAGGCAGGACCACAGAGAAAGAATTTAAGTATCTAAAAGTGGGTGAAAGCTGCCTGGTGTTTTCTAAATCTATCAGGGCAACAGAATAGGGGAGGCTTGTTAAAAATACATAGGCCAGGGAGTTCCCCTAGTGCCTCAGCAGTTAACAAACCTGACTAGGATCCATGAGGATTCAGGTTCGATACCTGGCCTCACTCAGTGTGTTAAGGATCCAGTGTTGCCATAAACTGTGGTGTAGGTTGCAGATGTGGCTTGGATCCTGTGTTGCTGTGGCTGTGGTGTAGGCCAGTGGCTGTAGCTCTGATTCGACCCCTAGCCTGGGAACTTCCATATGCTGCAGGTGTGGCCCTAAAAACCAAAAGAGAAAAAAAAAAAATAAACATAGGCCACCAATAGTAGTGATCTTGTGCAAGTGACTCAGTCTCTGAGTTTCTGTTTTCTCATCTCTAAACTGGAAACAATAGCATTGACTTCATAATATTGTTGTGAGGACTTTATGTACTTTGAAAGGAAGCCCCACAGTTGATTAATTATGACACTATTTGAAAATTGGCTTTTAGGAACCCCAGTATCAGGAACAACAGAAAGATTTTTTTTTTCTTTTGTCTTTTTAGGGCCGCACCCGCAGCATACGGAGGTTCCCAGGCTAGGGGTCGAATCAGAGCTACAGCTGCTGGCCTACACCACAGCCACAGCAACGCCAGATTCGAGCCGTGTCTATGACCTACACCACAGCTCATGGCAACACCGGATCCTTAACTCACTGAGTGAGGCCAGGGATCAAACCCACAACCTCATAGTTCCTAGTCAGATTCACTTCCGCTGCACCATGGCGGGAACTCCAAGATTTTTTTCCAAGTAGAGGAAAAGGCAACCCTTTCAGAAGGACTGAAAAAATGAGAAAATGCAGGAACGAAAATCACCTATCATAATCCAAGACTAGACGAGAGGGCCTGGGTTAAGAGGAAAGAAACCAGAAAGAATGGAGCAGGGGTAAGGCATCACCAAGGAAAACTCACAGGAAGGAAAAGGAAAAATTGGATAAGACTCTGAGGATCGAAGTCTGGGTGACTGCAAAAACTATGGCATACCCTTCACCAATATCAGAAAGAACAATCGAGGAACAGCTGGTTTGCAGGGAGAAATGAAAAAAATCCATGCAAGATATTTGATAAATGCTAGAAAATAAACATAAAAGAGCAAACTGGCAGTAAACATGTTTTAAACAGGAAAGCAGCACACAAGTTAAGAATACAGTCTCTGGGATAAGATGGCCTGGATCAGAATCCCAGCATTACCACTTTCTATCTAAGGGATACTAAAAAAGTTACTTAATTTCTCTAAATCTAGATGTCTTCATTTCTAAAATGAGAAGAATAATAGTATATATCTCATATAAGATTATTTTTTAATTAAGTGAAAAAATAAATTAAATAATTAGCCCATTGCCTAGCACATAGTAAGTTAGCTTTTTTTTGTCTTTTGAGGGCCGCACTTGAGGCATATGAAAGTTCCCAGGCTGTGGGTTAAACAGGAGCAGTAGCTGCCAGCCTACACAACAGCCACCGCAACTGGGATCCGAGACTGTCTGCAGCCTTCACCACAGCCCACAGCAACATGAGATCCTCAACCTTCTGAGCAAGGCCAGGGATCGAACCTGCGTCCTTATGGATACTAGTCAGGCTTGTTAACCACTGAGCCATGATGGAGATTCCATAAGTTAGCTTTCAATTAATGCTGGTGATCATCTTTATGGGGAAAAAAAAAAAAAAAAAACTATTACTGTATCTTCCCAACTCTGAGACAGGGCAAGAAAGCAAAGCATTCTTTCAATTTTGAGATCAAGGAATTAGTACCTGGAGTTCCCGTCGTGGCTCAGTGGTTAACGAATCCAACTAGGAACCGTGAGGTTGCGGATTCGATCCCTGGCCTTGCTCAGTGGATTAAGGATCCGGTGTTGCCGTGAGCTGTGGTGTAGGTTGCAGATGCGGCTTGGATCCCACGTTGCTGTGGCTGTGGTGAAGGTCAGCGGCTACAGCTCCTGTTAGACCCCTAGCCTGGGAACCTCCATATGCCGCGCGTGCAGCCCTAAATAAGGGAAAAAGACAAAAAAAAAAAAAAAAAGGAATTAGTATCTGATTTAGTACCATTTCACAAGCTAGGCCTTCTCTTCATTCTTGACTATGTTATCATATCCTTAGAACACCTGGGTTTAAAACCATTTCCTTGAATGTTCTTAACTTGAAAAGTCTATCTTAGCTCATACACTCATTCAATTGATATTTATTGCAAAACTATTATTACAAAGAATTCTGCTAAACACTGTATGATGCAAAATTACACACAGTGTAAATGTGGCACCTATACTCAAGGAGATTACACTAGACAGTAAGAAAAACTTACACAAATAGCTGAAGTACTAGGAATACCGTGAACGTCACTGATGCACTGCCAATCATGACAGTCATTTCCAATGTGGATAAAGCTGTCACCTGACCATAGTTTAGTAAGATGGTCAGAATTTCAATTGGCCAGAACACAGGGTCAGGGGAAACAATGTGAATACAGATGCTAAGCTAAAAAGGGCTAAAGGTATGTTCCAGGAATAGCGAGGAGTCAGGATTAACTGAAGAACTAGTCAGGAGATAACTGGCCCTATGTTGAGGACAAATGAAGAGCCAGAGGATGAAGCCTGGATTCCTGGGAGAGGCCAGCAGGAGACAGAAAGCTGTTTGGGAGCAGAACGATGCATGTGGTCCCACATATGTTGGGCAGGACATTTTTTAACTGCATAGGACTTCAGACTCTAATCCAGCCCTATCATCCTTCTGACTGAAGACACCAAGACCAAGAAAGGTGACTGCACTACCCAAGTCATGAAGTTAGTGGCGAGACTGAGTGCAGCCCTGGTCAGCAGACTCAGTTCAGAGCACTTTACATTCATTCATTCCTGTGACCAGACATGTCCAAAAAGCAGGATGAAATGTGGGTTTGTTGCTTGGTAAAGAAACTAGTGTTGGAGTTCCCGCTGTGGTACAAGAGGATTGGTGGTGTCTCTGGAGCCCTGGGATGCAGGTTCAATCCCCAGCCCTGCACAGTGGGTTAAGGATCCAGCATTGCCACATCTGTGGTGTAGCTGATCCCTGCAACTCAGATCTGATCCCTAGCCTGGGAACTCCATATACCACATGGTGGGAAAAAGAAAAGAAACCAGGAGAAGAAAAGACAAGACAAGACAAACCAGGGTTATAGAACTGAGTCACTTGGATAGCCTGAAGTGGTGGGAGTAAGAGCTAGATTTTTGAGGGTCAGACTACAGAGGAAATAGAAGAAAAACAACAAAACTGGGTTATATCCACATCCAAGGGGGCAAAAAGCAGTTATTACAAGACACATCTGAGAAGTAGGCAGGGAATAAAGATAGTGTAGAATCTTACAAGTCAAGATCAGTGTCCCCTCTTCAGTTGACACACGTCTTCAAAAAATATCTGCTGAATGAATGGATGGATGAATAAAGACAGAATAAAGGCAAAAAATATTAGAGCTCCCACACAGGTAAAGCACGGTACTGAGCACTTCATGTGGGAATAAATGAGATAACCTCAAAACTACCCTATGAAGCAGCATTATTATCATTCTCCTCACTGCATTTTGAGATGAAAAAATAACTTTTTAAAACTGCCTAAGTTAGGAGTTCCCGTCGTGGCACAGTGGAAACGAATCCATCTAGGAACCATGACGTTGCAGGTTCAATCCCTGGCCTCGCTCAACGGGTTAAGGATCTGGCATTGCAGTGAACTGTGGTGTAGGTCACAGACACAGCTCAGATCTGGTGTTGCTGTGGCTGTGGCACAGGTCAGCAGCTGTAGCTCCAATTAGACCCATAGCCTGGGAACCTCGATATGTTGTAAAAAGCAAAAAAAAAATTTTAAATCCCTAAGTTAAACAGTAAGTATGAAAACCAGGATTAAAACTCAAGTCTTGGAGCTCCTGTCATGGCTCAAGTGGTAACGAACCCAACTAGCATCCATGAGGACATGGGTTTGATCCCTGCCCTCACCCAGTGGGTTAAGGATCTGGTGTTGCTGAGGCTGTGGTATAGGCCAGCAGCTATAGCTCTGATTTGACCCTCTAGCCTGGGAACTTCCATATGCTGCAGGTGTGGTCCTAAAAGAGACAAAAACAAAAAATCAAATCTTCACTATTAAGGAAACACTGTAGTTTGTAGTTTGTTTTGTTTTGGTTTTGGCCATGGCATTTAGCAGCTTAATGTCGGACTCTCAGTTCCCAGAGAAGAGAATGAACCTAGGCTGCTACAGAGAAAGTGCTGAATCCCAACTACCAGACCACTAGGGAATTTCCCTGTTAATTTTTATTGGGGCAAAAAATGGCAAGGTAATGATACTTAAGAAATAAAATATTCTTATTAGTTAGAAACACACACTAAGTGACAAAGTCTGAAATTTAACTCCAAAATATGCCAACACTCAGCAGCAAAAAAGCCAACAATGCAACTGAAAAATGGGCAAGGATGGGATTAAGATGGTGGGACAGAGGGACCAGAGCTCACCTTCCCTCATAAAAAACAACAAAATTACAACCACATGCTAAACAAACTTCAAACAAATGGGCTGGAAACTATCAAAAAAGATATCCTACTCCAGAAGACAAAGAGGAAGCCACATCAAGACGGTAGGAGGGGTGATTATGCAATATAAGCAACCCCATACCTGCCAGGTGGGCAGCCCACAGACTAGAAAGTAACAGAAACTCACCTACAAGAGTGAGAGTTATGGAGTTCCCATCGTGGCTCAGCGGAAATGAATCCAACTAGGAACCATGAGGTTGGGGGTTCAATCCCTGGTCTCACTCAGTGGGTTAAGGATCTGGCGTTGCTGTGAGCTGTGGTGTAGGTTGCAGATGCGGCTCAGATCCTGCATTGCTGTGGCTGTGGCATAGGCCAGCAGCTGCAGCTCCAATTAGACCCCTAGCCTGGGAACCTCCACATGCCATGGGTGTGGCCCTAAAACAACAAAAGACAAAAAAAAAAAAAGAGTGAGAGTTCTGATTCCTACGTCAGGTCCCCACGCTTGGGGATCTGGCATTGGGAGAACAAGCCCCCGGAGCATCTGGCATTGAAGGGCTTGTGCTTGGGAGCTCCATGGGACTGAGGGAAACAGAGACCCCGTTCTTGAAAGGCGAACACATGTTTTCATATGCACTGGATCCCAGGGCAAAGCAGAAACTCCATAGTAATCTGGGTAGGACCTGATTGCATTTCTTAGAGGGTCTCCTGGGAAAACGGGAGGTGACTATGGCTCCTTATTGGGGAGGGACACTGGAGACAAAGGTATCAGGAATATTCGTCAGTAAGTGTTCCTCTAGAGTTGGCATTTTGGGAGAATCTGGCCCCACCCATCAGTGCTGAGAAGCCCTGGGCCAAACAATAATCTACATGGGATCACAGCCAAACCCATCAATAAACAGGCTGCCTAAAGACCACCCCCAGGCACACAGCTGCCTCTAATAACACCCAGAGACAAAGCCCAGCCATCAGAGGGATAAGAATCAGTGCCACCTACCAGTGGGCAGGCACCAGTCCGTCCCATCAGGAAGCCTAGAGCAAGTCCCCTTACCAACTTCAGCAACAAGGGACCAGACATCAGACATAAGACAGGCTACAACTCTATTGTCTGCAAAAAGGAGACCACACTAAAAACCTATAAAAATGAAAAGGCAGAGAACTATAACTCAGATAAGGGAGAAAGAAAAAAACCCAGAAAAACAGCTAAGTGATCTAGAGATTATCAGTTCCCAGGAAAAAGACTTTAGACTGATGATAGTGAAGATGATGCAAGATATTGAAAATAAACTGGAGGCAAAGACTGATCATTAACAGCAAACACTGGAGCAAAGAAATACAAGATTTAAAACTTAAGCAAGCAGAGATGCAAAATACAATAACTGAAATAAAAAATTCATTAGAAGCAACCAATAGCAAAATACAGGAAGCAGAAGAATAAATAAGCAAGGTGGAGGACAGACTAGTAGAAATCACTGATGCAGAACAGAAAAGAGAAAAAAGATTGAAAAGAAATGAAGATAGTCTAAGAGACCTCTGGGACAACATTAAACACACCAACATCTATATTATAGGGGTGCCAGAAGGAGAAGAGAGAGAAAGGGACAGAAAAAATATCCAAAGAGATAACAGCTGAAAACTTCCCTAACATGGGGAAGGAATCACTCACTCAAATCCAGGAAGAAAGAGTACCACATAAAATAAACCCAAGGAGGGAGTTCCTGTCGTGGTGCAGCAAAAATGAATCTGACTAGGAACCATGAGGTTGCTAGTTTCATCCCTAGAGGTTGCTATGTTTGATCCCAGGCCTCGCTCAGTGGTTTAAGGATCTGGTGTTGCCGTGAGCTGTGGTGTAGGTCACAGATGTGGCTTGGATCTCACGTTGCTGTGGCTGTGGTACAGGCCAGCAGCCATAGCTCCAATTGGACCCCTAGGGTGGGAACCTCCATATGCCATGGGTGTGGTCCCCAAAAGCAAAAAAAATAAATAAATAAAAATAAAATAAACCCAAGGAGGAACATCCCGAGACACATATTAATCAAACTGACCAAAATCAAGGCAAAGAGAAAATACTGAAAGCAGCCAGGGAAAAGAAAAAAATAACATACAAAGGAACCCCAATAAGGTTATCAGCAGATTTTTCAGCTGAAACTCTGCAGGCCAGAAGGTAATGACACAATATACTTAGAGTGATAAAAGGAAAAAACCACCAACCAAGATTACTTTACCCATCAAGGCTTTCATTCAGATTTGAAGGAGAAATCAAAACCTTTACAGACAAGCAAAAGCTAAGAGAATACTAACAAAGGAACTTCTCTAGGCAGAAAAGAAAAGGCCACAACTGGAAACTAAAATACTACAAATGACAAGGATCACCAGTAAAGGCATACATAGAGTAAAGGTAGGAAAACATCCACACACAAATATGCTACCAAAAACAGAAATCATGAGAAGAGGAGGGTACAAATGCAGGACACTGGAGCTGCACTTGCAATTAAGAGACCAACAACTTAAAACAATCTCATATATATATAGAGAGAGGGGGGGGGAGAGGGAGAGAGAGAAAGAGAGAGAGAGACTCCCATATGAAAACTTCAGGCTAACTGCAAACCAATACACAAACAAATAAGAAAAAGCAACTCAAATGTAACACCAAAAATAGTTCTGAAACCACAAGAGGAGAGAACAAGAGAAGCAAAGAAAAAAGACCAAAAAACAACTCCAAAACAGTTAATAAAATGACAATAAGAACATACATATCAATAATTACCTTAAATGTTAATGGACTAAATGCCCCAACCAAAAGACATAGACTGTCTGAATGGATACAAAAACAAGACCCGTATATATGCTGTCTTCAAGAGACCCACTCCACTTCTAGGGACAAATACAAACTGAAAGTGAGAGGATGGAACAAAATAATCCATGCAAACAGGAATCAAAAGAAAGCTGGAGTAGCAATACTCCTATCAGACAAAACAGACCTTAAAATAAAGAATATTATAAGAGACAAGAAAGGGTATCACATAAAGATCAAAGAATCAATCCAAAAGAAGATACAACAATTGCAAATATATATACACCCAACATAGGATCACCTCAATATATAAGGCAACTGCCAACAACCTTAAAAGGAGACATCGACAATAATACAATAATAGTGGGGTACTTTGACACCTCAATTACAGCAAGGGACAGATCATCCAGACAGAAAATCAACAAGGAAACACAGGACCTAAATGAAGCATTAGACCAGATGGACGTAATCGATATTTATAGAACATTCCATCCAAAAGAAGCAGAATACACACTCTTCTCAAGTGCACACAGAACAGGGAGTTCCTGTCCTGGCACAGTGCTTAATGAATCTGACTAGGAACCATGAGGTTGCAGGTTCAATCCCTGGCCTTGCTCATAATGATCTGGTGTTGCCGTGAGCTGTGGTGTAGGTCGCAGATGCAGCTCAGATCCTGCGTTGCTGTGGCTGTGGTGTAGGCCAGTGGCTACAGCTCCGATTAGATCCCTAGCCTAGGAACCTCCACATGCCACGGGTGCAGCCCTAAAATGACAAAAGACAAAAAAAAAAAAAAAATCAAGTGTACACAGAACATTCTCTAGGACTGATCACATTCTGGGTCACAAATCAAGCCTTGGTCATTTTAAGAAAACTGAAATCATATCATGCATCTTTTCTGACCACAAGGCTATATGACTGGAAATCAACAAGAAATAAAACTGCAAAAAACAAAACACGTGGAAACTAAACAACATGCTACTGAACAACCAATGGATCACTGAAGAAATCAAAGAGGAAATTAAAAAATACCTACAAACAAATGACAACAAAGATACACACTCCAAAACCTATGGGATGCAGCAAAAGCAGTTCTAAGAGGGAAATTTATAGCAATATAAGCCTATCTCAGGAAACAAGAAAAAGCTCAATAAACAACTAAACTTTACATCTAAAGCAGCTAGAGAGAGAAGAACAGACAAGACCTAAAGTTAGCAGAAGGAAAGAAATCACAAAGATCAGAGCAGAAATCAATGAAATAGAAACAAAGAAAACCATAGAAAAGACCAATGAAACCAAAAGCTGGCTCTTTGAAAAGATCAACAAAATTGATAAACCCTTAGCCAGACTTATCAAGAAAAAAAGAGAGAGGACTCAAATCAATAAAATCAGAAATGAAAAAGATGTTACATCACAGAAATACAAAGGATCATAAGAGACTACTAAATGCAACTGTATAGGGGAAGCGGCAAGATGGCGGAGGAGTAAGAGGTCGCGCTCACCCTCTCCCACAAATACATCAAAAAACGCATCTAAATATAAAACAAGTTGGACAAATCATCATCTGAATGCTGATCAATTTAAACCTCCAAAAACTGCAAGAAACCCTTGAAATAACTGGGTAGAACAAG
>PVHT021183699.1:34418370-34574007 GCA_004024745.2 Catagonus wagneri | reverse complement strand
AGGGAGTGGGGATAACTACTGCTTTAATGATGGAATAGCAAGGAGCTCCAACTGTAATGCACGGGGAACTATATCTAATTACATGTGACAAATCCATATATGTACATGTAATCGGGTCACCACATGGTGCAGTTGGAAAATCTGACAGAAATCTGTAAACCAGCTATAATGCAAAAATAAAAAAAAATAAATAAATAAAATAAATAAATAAATAAATGCAACTGTATACCAATAAAATGGAAAACCTAGAAGAAATGGAAAAATTCTTACAAAAGTACAATCTTCCAAGACTAAACCAAGGTGAAATAGGAAAGACGAATGGACCAATCACAAGTACTGAAATTGAAACTGTGATTTAAAAACTTCCAACACCTAGAAATTATCATGCTAAGTGAAGTCGGTCAGACAATGAGACACCAACATCATATGCTATCACTTACTTGTGGAATCTAAAAAAAGGACATGATGAACTTCTTTGCAGAACAGATACTGACTCACAGACTTTTAAAAACTTATGTTTTCCAAATGAGACAGGTTGGGCTGTAGGGGGATACACTAGAGGTTTGGGATGGAAATGCTATAAAACTGGGTTGTAATGATCATTTTACAACTATAAATGTAATAAAATTCATCGAGGAAAAAAAAAAAAAACACTTGCACCAATCAAAAGTACAGGACCAGATGGCTTCACAGGCGAATTCTATCAAACATTCTAAGAAGACCTGAAACCTATCCTTCTGAAACTATTCAAAATATTGCAGAGGAAGGAACACTCCTAAACTCATTCTGTGAGACTACCATCACCCTGATACCAAAACCAAACAAAGATACTACAAAAAAAAAGAAAATGACAGGCCAATATCACTGACGGACATAGTCCTCAACAAAATACTAGCAAACCAAATCCAACAATACATTAAAAGGACTATACCCATCATGATCAAGTGGAATTTATCCTAGGGATGAAAGGATTCTTCAATATCCACAAATCAATCAGTGTGATACACCACATTTACAAATTGAAGAATAAAAACCATATGATCCTCTCAATAGATGCAGAAAATGCCTTTGACAAAATCCAACACCCATTTCTGATAAACTCTTCAGAAAGTGGGCAAAGGAGGAATCTACCTCAATATAATAAAGGCCATCTATGACAAACCCAGAGCTCACATCATTCTCAATAGTGAAAAACTGAAAGAATTCCCACTGAGATCAGGAATGGGACAAGGATGTCTACTCTTGCCATTACTATTCAACATAGTTTTGGAAGTCCAGCCAAGGCAATCAGAGAACAAAAAGAAATAAAAGAAATCCAAATCAGAAACGAAGAAGCAAAACTCACTATTTGCAGATGACATGATACTATACCTAGAAAATCCCAAAGACACTACCAGAGAACTGTTAGAGCTCATAAATGAATTTGGCAAAGTTACAGGATACAAAATTAATACATAGAAATCAAATGTATTTCTATATACTAACAACGAAAGATCAGAAAGAGAAATTAGGGAAGCAATCCCATTTACCACCACATCAAAAAGAATAAAATCTTAGGAATAAATCTACCTATAAAGAGACAAAAGACCTATACTCTGAAAACTATAAGACACTGATGAAAGAAATCAAAGATGACACAATCAGATGGAAAGACATATCATGCTCTTGGATTGGAAGAATCAGTATTATCAAAATGACTATACTACTCAAGGCAATGAACAGATTCAATTCAATCCCTATCAAATTACCAAGGACATTTTTCACAGAACTACAACAAAATATCTTAAAGTTTGTTTGGAAGCACAAAAGACCCAGAATAGCCAAAGCCATCCTAAGAAATGGAGCTGGAGCAATCAAGCTCCCAGACTTCAGACTATACTACAAAGCTACAGTCATCAAAACCAAATGGTACTGGCACAAGACAAAAATATAGATCAGTGAAACAGGATAGAAAGCCCAGAATTAAACCCACGCACTTACAGTCAATTAATCTATGACAAAAGAGGCAAGAATATACAATGGAGAAAAGACAGTCCCTTCAGTATGTGATGCTTGGAAAACTGGACAGTCACATGTAAAAGAATGAAATTAGTGGAGTTCTCCATCTTGGCTCAGTGGTTAACGAATCCAACTAGTATCCATGAAGACATGGGTTTGATCCCTGGCCTTGCTCAGTGAGTTAAGGATCCAGGGTTGCCGTGAGCTGTGGTGTAGGTTGCGGACGTGGCTCGGATCCCGCCTTGCTGTGGCTGTGGCATATGCCAGCAGTTACAACTCCAATTTGACCCTTAGCCTGGCAACATCCCTATGCCACAGGTGTGACCTTAAAAAGACAAAAGACCAAAAAAAAAAAAAAAAAAAGAATGAAAGTAGAACATTTCCTAACACCATACACAAAAATAAATTCAAAATGGATTAAAGACCTAAATATAAGACCAGATACTATAAAAACTCTTAGAGGAAAACATAGGTCAAACACTTGCCAACATAAACCACAGCAATATCCTCAGATCCACCTCCTAGAGCAATGATAAAAAAAACAAAAATAAACAAATGGGACTTAATTAAACTTAAAAGTTTCTGCACAGCAAAGGAAACCCTAAACAAAACAAAAAGACAACACATAGAATGGGAGAAAATATTTGCAAATGAAGTCACTGACAAGGGATTAATCTCCAAAATTAATAAACACCTCCTGAAGCTCAATACCAAAAAAAAAAAAACCATCAAAAAACGGGCAGAAGATCTAAACAGACAATTCTCCAAAGAAGACATACAGATGGCCAAAAAACACATGAAAAGATGTACAACATCCTGCCTAAGTTAAACAGTAAGTATAAGAATCAAGATTTTTACATTAAAAATTAAGTCTTGGAGTTCCCATTCTGGTTCATGCAGTAACGAACCCAACTAGAATCCATGAGGACACGGGTTTGATCCCTGGCCTCACTCACTGGGTTAAGGATCTGGCATTGCTGCAGCTGTGGTGTAGACCAGCGGCTACAGCTCTGATCTGACCACTGTCCTGGGAACTTCCATATGCCATGGGTGCAACCATAATATAAGTAAATAAATAAATAGATAGATATGTGTCCCAAACATGGGAAAACGCCCAAGATAAAAGCACTAATTGAAAAAAAAGGCAAATTATAGAAAAGTAGATATATACTGTGATTCTATTTCCATATAAAGGAGGAATTACTTTATCTCATGCACACACAGAAGCACAAATACATATATGTTAGCATACACAGGGGAAAAAAGTATGGCTAAATATAAACTAAATTCATAACAGTGGTTAACACTGAGACAGGTGATTATGGGTTCCCTTCCTTAGTTAAAAATGCCTAAATTTTACCATGCTTATATGTTAACTCCATAATCAGAAAAAAGTTAAAAAAAAAAAGTCAAGGACTTTCCAAACGCAGGAGTGATGAAAGTGTCATGATAGCAAAGGGGAAAAAATCAGGACCACAAGTGCTAAACTGAGGTTACAGGTCAAGAATAAGGGAGATGGACAACAGGTCTAAGGCCTAAAGGAAAGGCGAGCCTTGGTAAACATGCAAGCAGCTGCAGTTGCAGTTGCAGTTCTCAGGGAACTGGGACCCTGAGAATGAAACACAAGAGCACCTGAAGGGTCAGAGAGAACACAACACAAGTAAGGCAGTGGGAAGTGCTGACAACAAAATCAGTCCCTTTTCCTGACTGCCCAGAAACACTGGGCAATCTGGGGGCAGCAAAAGAAACGAGGAGAGAGAATTCAGGGTTGGCAACTGGCAGAACAGACAGAATGCAAAGTCAAGCAGGTTGTCAGACCTGAGGAGGGCAGCACTGAAACTGAACCATGGCAAACCAGCATCCAAACTAAGGTAGGAGGTGGGTCAAACCGTGGAGAAGAGAAAGATGGAGAGATGGGATGGAAGAGACAGTTAGACTGGAAAGCACAATGAGAACAAAGAGCCAAAACTCAATCCAGAAAGGCACCTAAAGGGTTCTTTCCCAAACTTCCCTTTTGCTCCCAATTTCTATACATTATCATATTAGGAGGAAAACTGCAATTTGTGTCACTGGCCTCAAGTGCAAAAGCATCTCCCACCTAGTTCTGGGTGTTTCTCATGACCACTAAGGGATCTGTGAGGAAAGTGGGGACTTCATTTGGTTCCCCTCACATCCAGCCCTTTCAGCGTTACTAGGCTGCTATTAATGGAGCAGAAGCTCTACTCCCTGTGTGGTACTACCTTCTTTATGGGTATGGATATCCTCTACCAGCCAGAGGCCTGTAGTAAGGGGTGACTGTCACCTCAAACTGAAGCCCTAACAATATTCCCTGGGAACATTAAAAAGAGTCCTAAACTAAGAAAACCTGGCATCAAGTCCCAGTTTTTCTTATTGGCTTTCTGCGCTTGAAAGCAAGTCACTTCACCTCTTGGCGTTTGCTTCCTCATCTATAAAATGGGGATATCTGCCTCACAGAGTTGTTGGGAGGATGCAGTAAATGTATATGAAAGTGTTGTATGAACTATAATATCATAATATGCAAAGTATACTTACAGTAAAGCAAACATTTGTCAATTCTACCTAAGTATGACTTTCATCAATGGTACTATCAAGCCATGAATGGATGCTAGTACCTTCAATGAGCCTATGCTGGCTGAAACTGTCCCTGTTTTTACTGCTTTTAACCTAAATTATAACAACTTCTCAAGATTTCAACACTGCAGAGTTCCTGTCATGGCTCAGCAGTTAATGAATCTGACTAGGATCCATGAGGGTGCCAGTTCGATCCCTAGCCTCGCTCAGTGGGTTAAGGATCCAGCACTGCTGTGAGCTGTGGTGTAGGTCACAGACACAGCTCAGATTTGGCGTTGCTATGGCTGTGGCATAGGCCGGGGAACCTCCATATGCTGCAGGTAAGGCCCTAAAAAGCAAAAAAAAAAAAGATTTCAACACTGCTCACAAAGTCTTCAACAGTTGCCTGCCACATTTACAGTGCTTTACACTTTGTCTCAGTTTTCTGTTTTATCTCACATCAATTTTTATCTTTAATTTAACTAGTTATTTTTCATGCTTTCCTTTTCTACAGTCTGTTATGTTTGTCACCTGCATGAAAGAATAACTGCATTATGTAGGTTTCAATAAAGTTCCTCACACCTGGCCAGTGGGATTGCTATGTGATCTGACTGACCATGAAAATTAAATTGAAGTAATTTAAATAGTTTACTCTCAAGTTATTTTACCACCAAGAAGAACCAAGAAGGTGACTAAATGAATTGGCACAATTCCATTACTTCTAAGGTAATAACTCAGGACACACAGCTTCCTAACAAAGAATTAATATATCAATTTCAGTGTTAGTGCAGAATGAGGCTGAACAAAGAATTAACACAGATATTTTCATAATCACTGAGTTCAAATTCCTAAATTAAATTTGGGCAAATGATCTTAATATCCTGAATATGGTGACAATGAGCTCAGCTGGGTCATCAAAAGGTCCATCAACTGACAAAAGTCACAACATCCTAGTACTAAATCCATTACCCATTCCCAGGAGTTCCTGTTGTGGCTCAGCAGTAACAAATCCGACTAGCAACCATGAGGACACAGTTAAATCCACAGCCTCGCTCAACGGGTTAAGGATCTGGAGTTGCCATGAGCTGTGATGTAGGTCACAGACGTAGTTCGAATCCCGTGTTGCTGTGGCTGTGGTGTAGGCCAGCAGCTGCAGCTATGATTCAACTCCTAGCCTGGAAACTTCCATATGCTGTGGGTGCAGCCCTAGAAAGACAAAAAATAAAAAAGCCATTACCCACTCCCAGCCTGGACAGTGATTGTCTGGAGACTTTATAGCCCAAATTGACTACTCACTGTTTTTCATACATGAGGACAAAGTGTTCAGAGAAGTACATGGCCAATGGAAGATCTAGATAATACCCACAAAGAATGGTCACATTCTCTTTCAAAGGAAACTTTTTCAAGACCCAAAGAAACCAAGTAATAGTTCCCCATCATTGGGGAGTTCCTTTCAAGGTGCAGCGGAAACAAATCCGACTAGGAACCATGAGGTTGCGGGTTCCATCCCTGGCCTTGCTCAGCGGGTTAAGGAGCTGGCGTTGCTGTGAGCTGCGGTGTAGGTGGCAGACACGGCTTGGATCTGGCATTGCTATGGCTGTGGCATAGGCCAGGGCTACAGCTCCGATGCGACCCTAGCCTGGGAACCTCCATACATGACGGGTGCAGTCCTAAAAAGCAAAAGGAAAAAGGAAAAAAAAAAGGTCCCCAGCATTAAAATCATGAATGTATGGAATAAGCAACACATTTTCTCAGCAAAACTAAATGCCACTTTTAGCAACCTGGAAGTACTTCAGCCAGGATCAGATACAACCATGAAGTCAGAACTCTCATCACCTCACCAGCTCCACAAGGAATGATTTCACATCATTTCATATGCAGAGATCATTCATTTGTTCACTCAATATTTACTGAATAGCTACTCCTATGTCAGAAATGATTAGGTAATGGGATATAAAGTTAAACAACACAAGGTCCTGCGCTCAAGTAGGTTACAATGTAGGCACAGAAAACACAAAAAATAATCCAAAGGGTACAGCGATTATGAAAGAAGCTTTCGCAGATTGCAATGGACATACAAGGGAAAGGCAATCAGCTTAAGCTGGAAAGAACCAAGGAAGACTTTTAAGTGATGGTGGTGCCTGAATTCCTAGTAAATTCAAGCCTAAGAGTTAAACAAGCACTAGAATGGGGAGGAAAATTAGCAGAAGGAATAGCTAGAGCATGCTGGGATCTTCAAAGAGCTCACTATACAGGCTCAAGTGACAGAGGAATTGTGGCAGAAGGGGGGCTAGAAAAGAAGACATCAGAGTTCCTGTCATGGCTCACTGGAAACATATCTGACTAGTATCCATGAGGACGCGGGTTTGATCCCTGGCCTTGCTCAGTCAGTTAAGGATCCAGCATTGCCATGAACTGTGGTGTAGGTGGCAGATGTGGCTCGGATCTGGCGTCAGCCAGCAGCTACAGCTCCGATTCGACCCCTAGCCTGGGAACCTCCATATGCTGTGTGTGAGGCCCTAAAAAGACAAAAAAGAAAAAAGAAAAGATACCAAAGAGGCCGAGTCATAAAGGTCCTTGTCAGATGCTGAAGTAGAGACATACCAGGATCTAGATGTTCATGTATTTTGAAGCCAGAAGAATATTACTTTTTTCTTTTTTTATTTTTTTTGCCATGCCCACAACATGAGAAGTTCCCAGGCCAGACTGAACCCATGCCACAGCAGTGACCTGAGCGACAGCAGCAACAACACTGCATCCTTAACCCACTAGGCCACCAGGGAACTCTTTTTTTTTTTTTTTTATGGCCACACCTGCAGCACATGGAAGTTCTCAGACCAGGGATTGAATCTCAGCAGCAAGTGCGACCTATGCCAGAACTGCAGCAACACTGGATCCTTTAATCTACTGTGCTGTTCAAATCTGCCCACACCTCTGTATCAACCTGAGATGTGATCAGATTCTTAACCTACTGCACCACAACGGGAACGTCAATATTACATTTTTAACTGGAGTTAATGACCACCCAGAATGAAGGGGGGATTTGACTAAGACTGGAAGAGATTTAGGGCCAGTTATTTTGAATCATTTCTGTCTGGCTCATACTTATTTTTCTCTTGACTTTTTTTTTCCCCTCTCACAGGGAAAAAATAAAACTGAACAATTCTATAACAAAGCCTGTGAACCTTCTGTTCATCAGAAACATTTCTGAACAGAGTGCTAGATTCTATCAAACTAGCCCAAATTAGAGAAAGATGACAAATCTCTCCAGCATCTGGAGCCTTCCAGGCAAAAAGACTAAAGTCAGGTATCTGATGCCAACAGAAAAAAGGCTAGAGAAACATCCTGATCAGGGGCCACACAATACACAACGCTGCCTGGCATACTCTAGCAGTGTCATTGGGAATGCCCACAGTTCCCAAAACAAAGACATGCTAAACAGTTACCTCCTGGCTTCCCCATAAAAACTGCCAAGAAAAAAACCTACCAGTGCCAGGAGTGACCTTGGACTTTATAGTCTGGACTCCTGCCCACCAGTCCTGGGTAAAGACTACCTCAACAATTCTCTCACCTGTCCAGTGTGCCAAAGGGTACACACAAAAGGCTGCCTTCTTTACAAGTGAAGGAAACTGAACCTCTCATTCATGCATAGCAGCCAGTCACACTCCTATTACTGATACTACGGAGAAAAAGTATACTCTACATAACGATATACACTACTACTAACAGCAAGCACTAACCACCTATGAAGCACCAGGTCTTCATCACCAGTCCCCCTACAACCTGTAAAAGCTGTATTAGCCCCATTTTACAGATGAAAAAAAAATTAAATTGAAAAACAAGGTGCAGGAGTTCACGTCGTGGCTCAGTGGTTAACAAATCTGACTAGGAACCATGAGGCTGTGGGTTCGATCCCTGGCATCGCTCAGTGGGTTAACGATCTGGCATTGCTGTGAGCTGTGGTGTAGGTTGCAGAAGCAGCTTGGATCCTGCGTTGCTGTGGCTGTGGCATCGGCCGGCAGCTACAGTTCCAATTAGACCCCTAGCCTGGGAACCTCCATACGCCGCAGGTGCAGTCCTGAAAAGACAAAAAAAAAAAAAAATGGAAAAAAAGAAAAACAAGGTGCAGAGAGGTTAACAGCTTACCCAGGTCTAAAAGCAAGCAAGAGATAGCGATAGAATGACTCCAAAGAAATCAAACACTCTAAGCCTTCTTTTCAGGAGTTTCTGAGGTTGATCCATCTGACTAAGAGGTGGTCAAAAACATTTTTCAGCAACCACCTTGCCTTCAAAGCAACAATTAAAGCAGTTTTTATTTTATTTGATCAAGTGACTTTCCAGACAGATAATAAGAGATACCTCAATTAATTTATTTATTAAATGCCTTGATTTTAATCTCTTCCTTTATTTTTGGCCAAAATAGAGAGAGAAGAGAGCAAAGGACAGAATTTCATTTAATTAGGTCAGAATGGAGTTTAACAATTAAAGAAAAAAATTCAAATATAATTTATGCAGTAAAAATTAAGAGGCAAGGAATTTCAAACAGACTGAGTCTTACCTTAATCTTATTCTTCCTATTCTAGTAGACAGCACTCCAAGCTATCAGCAGACACTCCCATCTTACATACAGTGAACAAGACAAAAGGAGTAAGCAACAACTTCACACTCCCAAAACCACAGTGGAAAGGAAAGGCTTCCTAGGGAACCTAAGCACATATACAGTATTTGTGAATAACAGCTTACCAAGACACACACATAAACAAAATGTCTACCTTGGAGTGTGTCTACAGGCATACTTACACAGGTGTGCTTAAATAAAATAATGCAAAAACAATCACATACCATGATGAACTTTTCCCGTGGAAATATATATGAAGATAATCAATCGTCATTAGTCAATATCAATACTTTATAAAAACTTTATTGAATGGTTTTACTGATTAAAAGCTTGATATGCTTGAATTACTTCTTCCTTCATAGACCTGTAGCCATTTCTAAAATATGAACCACTACTACAAAATGTGAAAAATATCACCATTGTGGCGGTGCCCAATACAGTGCCGGGCATTAGTCAACAGATACCGGTTTATGAAAGAATAAATTATTTAAGATTAAAAAAAAAAACTTAAAAGAAAAAGAGAGAGACATACAGAGAGAAAGAATACAGTTTAAGGGAAATATGTGATTTTTTTGAAAATTAAGAGGAAAAACAATTGGAATTCCCATTGTGGCTCAGTGGTTAACAAATCCGACTAGGAACCATGAGGTTGCAGGTTCGATCCCTGGCATCGCTCAGTGGGTTGAAGATCCAGCATTGCCGTGAGCTGTGGTGTAGGTTGCAGACGCAGCTCGGATGCTGCGATGCTGTGGCTGTGGCAAAGGCCGGCGGCTACAGCTCCTGTTAGACCCCTAGCCTGGGAACCTCCATATGCCGGGGGTGTGGCCCTAGGTAAGGCAAAAAGACAAAAAAAAGAGAAAGAGAAAAAACAATTCCCAGAACTATCAGTACAACTGATACAAATGGCCAGTAGTACCTCATATCTAATCTAAAAACTTGTACTCCAATGAAGCAACACACTTCTTAATATTCTAAACAAACTCGAAACGTGCAATGATTCAGACACTTTTTTTTTTCACATAGGGTTTGATATCTCATCTACAGAGAACACACCAACTGTTTGGTTTTTTTTTTTGCTTTTTAAGGCCGCACTCGCGGCACAGGGGGGGTTCCCAGGCTAGGGGTCAAATCGGAGCTGGAGCTGCCGGCCTAGGCCACAACCACAGCCACGCCAGATCCGATCAGCGTCTGCGACCTACACCACAGCTCACAGCAATGCCAGATCATTAACCCACTGAGCAAGGCCAGGGATTGAACCCACAACCTCTTGTTTCCTAGTTGGATTCATTAACTTCTGCGCCACAATGGGAACTCCGAGAACACACCACCAACTTTTGCCTGAATACTGCACACAGACCTCTGGTGCATAGCTCAACTTTCTGGAGTTTGCACACTGCCTTTTAATGATATAGATGCGCCCAGTGTACATACCAAATTCAGTGAAGACAGACAATACTTCCAGTAAAGATAATGTCCTGGGAGAGTTGAAAGAAAAAGTCACTAAGATTTAACAGATTCAATGCAATGACTTCATGGTAGTAGGAGAAAATGAAGCTTCATGGATATAGGGATATAACTAGTTTTTAACATAAACTGTTAGAGTTTTCACATTCCTCTCTAGAGTTGCACACATTAAACAGTGACACAGAAATTAGTGAAAAGAGGCTCAAATTAATTTAGATTTATTAGAACTGGATTGAAAATCCCTAGAATTTACATATATAATGGTGTCTAGGTTTGTCTATCATCCTAAACAATAGCCATAAAGTATGAGTCACAATTCAGAAGCAAAGGGAGAAAAAATGAACAGAGAAAAGCTTTGGATCCAAATACCACAAAGAAATTCTTTACTTAAAATATTGTCGATGGCAGCTATCATTCTGACTTGGAGTGAGAAGGAATGGTTCACACTGTCTTCCATCATTTCAGCCCCCAAACACCCCTTCCAGCTCCATCTACCTTGTGCCCAGCCACCAACATAGTCAGCCACATACACAAGCAAGCGACAGGAATCTAGCCGATCTGAATCACCCCTCCCCCGCAGTAAGAGATCATTCTCTATCAGAAAGCCCACTCCGCAAAGGTCCCTTGTTCAATTCACAGGCTGCCACCGCCATGGCCCTTAAAAAACTAATTCTCCAACCTCAGTAGCCTACAAGCCCTCCTCTATACTCTCCGATTCACAATTCTGGCTTCACCCTAAGGCCAAGGTACCAACACTACTCACGGTGACACCCTGTAACAAGTTCCCTGCCTGAGAACCGCTCAAAGACAGGAGCATCAGGGCCCTGGAGAATACAGCTCTTTGCTCAACTCCCCTGTGCCCAACGGAGCTCCTGCCCTTCCAGGAAATAATCACTAGTTACCTCAGAGAAGCTAAACACTCAATACCCTACCCTACTCCCCAGTCAGCCAAGTTCACAGACCTGCGCGGGGCGGGGGGCGCAGACGCATCTCGAGTCGCCTCAGGGACTAGGCACACTGAAACCCCCCTAGAATTACAAACGCACCCCCCCCATCCACCCGCTATGGTCAGCCTCCAGGGCGTCTGCATCAGGCGCGAAGAGCGCACGCCACTAAAGTTAATTCTCCGTGCCCCTGTGGCTCCCTTTCGCGGCTACAAAATCCCTAAATACCAAAACCAACAAGGCCCCGGGTGGAGGCCAAGACCCCTGCCAAGCCTTCGGCCAGTGTAGTTTCCCAAGTCGGATCCAGCGCCCTAAGGCCCGGGCCACCGGAACCAGCTTGCTATCCCAGGCCGCTGAGCGCCAGGGACCCGGGCCGCGTCCCCACTCGGCCCCCATTGTTGCGAGTCCCGGCGGCCCGAGCAGGGAGCCAGGGGCCGGCACGAGCACTCACCTCCCGCGCCGCTGCTCCGGGCCGCACCGGGCCGGGCAGGGCCGAGTGGCCGAGGTTTCCTCTGTGCCCGCCTTTGCAGTGCCTGCAGCAGCGGCGGCGGGTCTGGAGGAAAGCAGCTGGCCAGGCCCGGGCGCCGTGGGCTGTCTCCCGCTGAGCGTCGGTCTTCGGCGGCGGCGCTCGCAGCCTCCGCTGGCGGTCCGCGCCAGAAAGCGTCCCCTTCCCGGCCCGCGCGCCCGGCCGCCCGGACGGGAACACGCGCCGCCGACAGGAAAGTTCCGCTGCGAGCCTAGTGGAGGCCGCTGTTCCCTGTACCGGTTGGACCACAATTCCCCCCTCGTCAGAGCAGTCTATGCTGCAGATAACTTTTTAAAGAGTGAATGAAGGGCGGAAATTCCAGGCCGGAAACCTGAGCATGATTTTAGCGGTGGATCCGACAGGATGGGTTTGCACCCCGCTGTCCACCAGAGAGGCACGCTAACTGATCGGTGCTTCAGTTGAACCTCTATTCCTCCTCATTCCTTACTTGGAAATAACTTCAGAGGCTTGTTAGGATCGAATAAGATGATAAAGGTGCCTGGCGGGGAGATAGGTGGCTCAACATCACGGGTCGGGCACTGCTGATGCTGCCAATGATGACTGCTACTACTGGTATGTCTCCTTCAGAGGTTGGGCACAGCCCTCAGTGACCGCTGAAATTGATGTGTACTTTGTAACTCTAGGTTTCCCCCAACCCCCCACCCCCACCTCCCGTCAGGGACAAGAAACGGATTTCTTGATCACTGACACTCAGGGGGAGATTAAGGATGCAAGTTCTCCTCCCTCAAGTTTGGAATTACTGCCATGTGGGCTCCAGTTTAGGAGAAATGTGAACTGTGTCAGCTCCCTCTACTACAGTCCTGGCTTCCTCCCCGTCCCCCTCCTCTCTCCCTCTTCCTTGAACACTGATGAAACGAAAAAAATTTTGAAAGCAGGTTTCGTTTTCCTCATAAAATCGAGGATAAAAATTCTTTCTCCTGGAGTTCCCATCGTGGCTCAGTGGTTAACGAATCCGACTAAGAACCATGAGGTTGCGGGTTCGATCCCTGGCCTTGCTCAGTGGGTTAAGGATCTGGCGTTGCCTGTGGTGTAGGTTGCGGCTCGGATCCCGCGTTGCTGTGACTGTGGCGAAGGCCGGCGGCTACAGCTCCTATTAGACCCCTAGCCTGATCTGGCGTGGCTGTTAGACCCCTAGCCTGGAAATCTCCATATGCCGCTGGTGTGACTCTACATAAAAAAAGCAAAAAGACAAAAAAAAATTCTTTCTCCTTCCCAGTTCCTTTTTCTTCTGGTCCTTCACACCTCTAGATATATGACAGTTATTTTCGGAGCAAATTAGGTTATAAAAATAAAAGTGTCTTTTCCCAAACTATCAATGGGAGTTTAGATCTGCATAAGGTGCTCCAAAAGTATAAGCTTTCACATGTCCTCAAATTTTTCATTTCTACTTACTCCCTTGACTTCTGAGACACAGGAAATTTTACTTTGATACCCTTCTCCCTTCTCTGAAGAGACTTTCCGGAAAGATTCTGATATCAGTCACTTGGACTTAAACCTTGTCACTGTGTCACACGTGTACATGCATGGATTTCCATTTAGACTATTGTGTGGAAATAAGGGAAAAGCTCGGCTGGCTGATAGCATTTTGGTAACCATCTGGAAACAGCAGACTCATAGAAAGCAGCATGCTGAAAACCTCTGGAGGCTCTCTGTTCCCTCAAGGAGGGGGACTTCATCCTATGATCTTAAAAGACCTGGTGCTTCAAAAGCTGACTGACTTTTTCAAAATCCTGAGGTTAGTAGTTCCTGTCATGGTGCAGCAGAAACAAATCCAACTAGGAACCATGAGGTTGCGGGTTCCATCCCTGGCCTCGCTCACTGTGTTAAGGATCTGGCATTGATGTGAGCTGTGGTGTAGGTCGCAGACGTGGCTCTGATCTGGCGTGGCTGTGGCTATGGCATAGGCGGGTAGCTCTAGCTCCAATTTGAGCCCTAGCCTGGGAACCACCATATGCCATGGGTATGGCCCTAAAAAACAAAATAAATAAATAAATAAAATTAAAAATTGTTGCAATTCTCACTTAAAATAAATAAAAATAAATAAATAAATAAAAAATCCTGAGGTCAGATCAGCACTCCGACTTCTCCCTGCTCCAAGCCTTGCCTTTCCCCCAGTTAGCCTCTTAGCTTAGACTACCCCTGTGACACATAAAGCAGATTTGGTGTCAAGTGTTGAAGCAGGTTCAGGTGAAAGCCCTAAAGATAACCAAAGGGAGGAAAAAGAGACAAGGTGGGCAAAAACATTCCAGTTTTGAAGTTCCCATCGTGGCGCAGTGGAAACGAATCCGACTAGGAACCGTGAGGTTCAGGTTCAATCCCTGGCATCGCTCAGTGGGTTAACAATCCGGCATTGCCTTGAGCTACAGTGTAGGTCGCAGACGCGTCAAGGATCTAGCATTGCTGTGGCTCTGGCGTAGGCCAGCAACAACAGCTCCAATTACACCCCTAGTCTGGGAACCTCCATATGCTGTAGGTGTGATCCTAAAAAGACAAAAAGCCAAAAAAAAACACTTGAGAGTTTTATTATTTATCTACCACTCCTTTCCTAGAAGACCCAATACACAACCATCAAAGACACCCACACTTACCACTGTCCTCTGTCACTAAAGCTGGTTCTCCTGGTGATGAAACCCCTTCCACTTCCTCTTCCCAAGATGCCATTGCCCTTCTGTGACATCACTGCTTCCTTGCCTTCCAGGAGCTTCCTAGCAATTTGGATAATGTTATGTTCTCACAACCACCTTTGGGGACCATGCTACCCCCAATTCACCTGCAGGAAAATGCATTATATTAGGGAGGAATCCTTAGAGTGAGTTACGTGCATAGCCTCCTTCAAGTGAGGTTTAAAAGTCTGGGGTCTTCCTGCTAGATTAGATAAGACTCAGTGACTTGTTAATCAGAAACTACAACTAGGAGTTCCCGTTGTGGCTCAGTGGTAATGAACCCAACTAGTATCCACGAGGATTAGGGTTTGATCCCTGGCCTCGTTCAGTGAGTTAAGGATCTGGCATTGCAGTGAGCAGTGGTGTAGGTCACAGACCCGGCTTGGATCCTGCATTGCTGTGGCTATGGTGTAAGCTGACAGATGCAGCTCTGATTCAACCCCTAACTGGGAACTTCCATATGCTGCATATGTGGCCCTAAAAAGCAAAAAACAACAACAACAAAAACAACCAAAAAGCAAAAAAACCTAGAACTAGGCCTTCTTCATCATTATGAACTCACACCTGGAAAAACACCTTTGTCCTTTCACCTGTTTCACCTCCTTCTCATTCCAAGAAAGCCAGCTCAGTCCTTTTTCCACCAGCCACACTTCCAACCCACCCCCACATCTGGATGCCAAAGCCATGACACTCCGAATGAGATTCCAAGGTGACAGTTGTTTTCTTTAACAGACGTCTTATTCTTAAGATACTTCATAACTTTCTGCTTGCATACAACTTGTCTTATACTAGATTATAATCTCTGTGAAGTTTAAAAAAAAAAATCCATCCCAACATCTAATGAGGTCCTGGCAAAATTGTTGCACCATAAAATTCTTTGTTCAGGAGTGTCTGCAGTGACTCAACACAGCAAGATCAGCAGCGTCTCTGCAGCACAAGGATGCAGGTTCAATCTCCAGCCCAGCACAAGGGGTTAAGGCATAATGGATTAAAGGATCTAAGGAGTTCCCTTCGTGGCTCAGTGGTTAACGAATCCGACTAAGAACCGTGAGGTTGCGGGTTCGATCCCTGGCCTTTCTCAGTGGGTTAAGGATCCGGCGTTGCCGTGAGCTGTGGTGTAGGCTGCAGACGCGGCTCGGATCCCGCGTTGCTGTGGCTGTGGTGAAGGCCGGCGGCTACAGCTCTTGTTAGACCCCTAGCCTGGGAACCTCCATATGCCGCGGGAGCAGCCCTAGAAAAGGCAAAAAGACAAAAAAAATAATAATTAAAAAAAATAAAGGATCTGGTGTTGTTACAGCTGTGGTGTGGGTTGCAACTGTGGCCCATATCTGATCCCTGGCCCAGGAACTCCATATGCCATGATGCAGCCAAAAAAGAAAAAAATAATTACTCATTCAGCAATTAAACACTGTACCGGGCACTGTGCTAGATGCCGGGAAATATTAACAAGACATGCCGAGCATAAATATAAGCATTTTAGAGCTATTAATATATTTGACCCCCCACATTGACATTGTGAAATATGTACAAGTATCATCTCACTTCAAAGACGGAAAAACTGGAATTCCCATCATGGCTCAGAAACAAATCTGACTAGTATCCGTGAGGAGGCAGATTCGATTCCTATCCTTGCTCATGGGTTAAGGATCCGGCATTGCTGTGAGTTGTGGTGTAGGTTACCAATGAAGCTCAGATCTGGCATTGCTAAGGCTGTACTGTAGGCCAGCAGCTACAGTTCCAATTAGACTCCTAGACTTGGAACTTCCACATGGCATGGATGCAGCCCTAAAAACCAAAAAAAAAAAAAAAAAAAAAAAGAGAGAGAGAGAGAGAGATATTGAAAAACTGGAGTACCCTGATGGCTCAGTGGGTTAAAGATCTGGCATTGTCACTACTGTGGCTCAGGTCACTGCTGGAGTGAGAGTTCAATCCCTGGCCCAGGAACTCCTGGGACATAAGAAGGGGGTGGGCTTTGAGTACAGGAAACTCATAACCATGCACTGAAGTGAATGAAAAATTAAACACAAAGTTTTTTTTAATTACTTAATTAATTTTATTACATTTATAGGTGTACAACAGTCATCACAACCAAATTTTATAGCATTTCCATCCCAAACCCTCAGGGCATCCCCCCACGCCCCAACCTGTCTCATTTGGAAACCATAAGTTTTTCAAAGTCTGTGAGTCAGTATCTGTTCTGCAAAGAAGTTCATTGTGTCCTTTTTTTAGATTCCACAGGTAAGTGATAGCATATGATGTTGGTGTCTCACTGTCTGACTAACTTCACTTAGCATGATCATTTCTATGTCCATCCATGTTGCTATAAATGCTGTTATGTCACTCCTTTTAATGGCTGAGTAATATTCCATCGTGTATATGTACCACATCTTCTTTATCCACTCTTCTGTTGATGGACATTTGGGTTGTTTCCATGTCTTGGCTATTGTACAGAGTGCTGCAATGAACACTGGAGTACAGGTGTCTTTTCTAGTCATGGTTTTCTCTGGATAGATACCCAGGAGCAGGATTGCTGGATCAAATGGTAATTCTATTTTTAGTTTTCTGAGGCATCTCCATACTGTTTTCCACAGTGGTTGCACCAATTTGCATTCCCACCAACAGTGTAATAGGGATCTTTTTTCTCCACAGCCTCTCCAGCACTTATTGTTTGTGACTTTTTGATGATGGTCGTTCTGGCTGGTGTAAGGTGGTACATTTGCATTTCTCTAATAATGAGTGATGCTGAACAAGTTTTCATGTGTTTTGTGGCCATCTGTATGTCCTCTTTGGAGAATCGTCTGTTTAGATCTTCTGCCCATTTTTTGATGTTGTTTTTTTGTTTGTTTGTTTGTTTGTTTTTGGTATTGAGCTTCAGGAGGTGTTTATAAATTTTGGAGATTAATCCCTTGCCAGTGGCTTCATTTGCAAATATTTTCTCCCATTCTGTTGTCTTTTTGTTTTGTTTAGGGTTTCCTTTGCTGTGCAGAAACTTTTAAGTTTAATTAAGTCCCATTTTTTTTTTTGTTTTTGTCATTACTCTAATAGGTGGATCTGAGAAGATGTTGCTGGAGAATGTTTGGCCTATGTTTTCCTCTAAGAGTTTTATAGTGTCTGGTCTTATATCTAGGTCTTTTATATATTTTGAGTTTATTTTTGTGTATGGTGTTAGGAAGTGTTCTAGTTTCATTTTTTTTAACATGTGGCTGTTCAGTTTTCCCAGCACCACTTATTGAACAGGCTGTCTTTTCTCCATTGTATATTCTTGCCTCCTTTGTCATAGATTAGTTGACTATAGGTGCGTGGGTAAAATTCTGGGCTTTCTATCCTGTTCCACTGATCTCTATTTCTGTCTTTCTGCCACTACCATACAGTTTTGATGACTGTAGCTTTGTAGTAGAGTCTGAAGTCAGGGAGCCTGATTCCTCCAGCTCCATTTTGCTTTTTCAGGCTGTCTTTGGCTATTCTGGGTCTTTTGTGCTTCCAAACAAACTTTAAACTATTTT
Source organism: Catagonus wagneri (assembly GCA_004024745.2). Classification (NCBI taxonomy): domain Eukaryota; kingdom Metazoa; phylum Chordata; class Mammalia; order Artiodactyla; family Tayassuidae; genus Catagonus; species Catagonus wagneri. The sequence goes on along the minus strand of PVHT021183699.1, from coordinate 34,555,699 downwards.
GTTCTAGTTCTGTGAAAAATGTTCTTGGTAATTTGATAGGGATTGCACTGAATCTGTAGATTGCCTTGGGTAGTACAGTCATTTTGATAATATTGACTCTTCCAAGAGCATGGTATGTCTTTCCATCCGTTTGTGTCATCCTTGATTTCTTGCATCAGTGTCTTATAGTTTTCAGAGTACAGGTCTTTTGTCTCTTTAGGTAGATTTATTCCTAAGTATTTGATTCTTTTCGATGCTATGGTAAATGGGATTGCTTCCCTAATTTGTCTTTCTGATCTTTCATTGTTAGTATATAGAAATGCAGTTGATTTCTGTGCATTAATTTTGTATCCTGTGACTTTGCCAAATTCATTGATGAGCTCTAACAGTTTTCTGGTAGAATCTTTAGGATTCTCTAGGTATAGTATCGTGTCATCTGCAAATAGTGATAGTGTTACTTCTTCCTTTCCAATTTGGATTCCTTTTATTTCTTTTTCTCTGATTGCCTTGGCTAGGACTTCCAAGACTATGTTGAATAGTAGTGGAGAGAGTGGACATCCTTGTCTTGTTCCTGATCTCAGCGGGAATTCTTTCAGCTTTCATCATTGAGAATGATGTTAGCTCTGGGTTTGTCATAGATGGCCTTTATTATGTTGAGGTAGGTTCTCCCTATGCCCACTTTCTGAAGGGTTTTTATCAGAACTGAGTGTTGGATTTTGTCAAAGGCTTTTTCTGCATCTATTGAGAGGATCATATGGTTTTTATTCTTCAATTTGTAAATGTGGTGTATCACACTGATTGATTTGTGGATATTGAAGAATCCTTGCATCCCTGGGATAAATCCCACTTGATCATGTTGTACAGTCCTTTTAATGTATTGTTGGATTCGACTGGCTAGTATTTTGTTGAGGATTTTTGCATCTATGTTCATCAGTGAAATTGGCCTGTAATTTTCTTTATTTGTGGTATCTTTGTCTGGTTTGGGTATCAAAAATTATACTCAAAGTTAAGCTTGGAGGATTCTAGTAAAGTGTAACTAATAAAAACCTGTCCCATGTGGCTCTTCATTCAGACATTTGTTGTCCTCAAACTGTATTTCGGATGCTAATCTGGCTCTAGGAGAATACAGGTCTCTGCCTTAAAGCAGCTTTCCTTCTAAACAGAGAAGACAGACAGTAAAAAATAATTTCAAATTCTAGGAGTTCCCATCATGGCGCAGTGGTTAACGAATCTGACTAGGAACCATGAGGTTGCGGGTTCGATCCCTGGCCTTGCTCAGTGGGTTAACAATCCGGCGTTCCCATGAGCTGTTGTGTAGGTCACAGAAGCAGCTCAGATCTGGCGTTGCTCTCTCTGTGGTGTAGACCTGCAGCTGTAGCTCCGATTCAACCCCTAGCCTGGGAATCTCCGCATGCTGCGGGTACAGCCCTAAAAAAAAGGGGGGGAAAAATAATTTCAAATTCTAATAAGTGCTGAAAAGAACATAAAACCAGAGACCTACATAGGAGAGAGGCTGTCAGGAGAGGGAGGCATTGGGTAAGACCACCTTGATGAGGTGACCTCTGAGCTGGAATCTGAATGCCAAGAATGCTAGAGAGAAGCATGGGAAGGCTCAAGAAAGGAGAATCCTAGGCAGAAGAACCAAAGCTCAGGAAAGCATGTGTGGGGTGAGCCCCTCCAGATGACTGCCCTGGAGGGTGGAGACATGGCCTGTAGCTCTGCTCCCAATTTCATGCTCATAAAGACATCACTTTCTGGGCTTGTTCTGGGAGGGTATGAAAGATATTACTGGTCAACTCCTGGGGACACAGCATAGATTACTTGGTACCTGATAAATGACTATGTACATTTGCCAAGTCAATAGATGTCATATAAAGAGTAGCCTTTAAAAAGTCCCACGGAGAGGAGTTCCCATTGTGGCTCAGTGGTTAACGAATCTGACTAGGAACCATGAGGTTGTGGGTTCGATCCCTGGCCTTGCTCAGTGGGTTAAGGATCCGGCATTGCTGTGAGCTGTGGTGTAGGTTGCAGACGCGGCTCGGATCCCGCATTACTGTGGCTGTGGTGAAGGCCGGCGGCTACAGCTCCTGTTAGACCCCTAGCCTGGGAACCTCCATATGCTGCGGGTGCAGCCCTAGATAAGCCAAAAAGAAAAAAAAAGAAAAAAAAGTCCCAAGGAGGAGTTCCCTGGTGGCCTAGTGGTAAATGATTTCACATTGTCACTGATGTGGATGGGACTGGATCCCAGGCCCAGGAACTTCTGGCTGCATGGGCACAGCCAACAAAAAAAGCAAAAAAGGGAAAAGAAAAAAAAATTGAAGAAGAGGGAACACTTGTTAACTCACTCTATTAGGCCAGCATTATCCCGATACCAAAGCCAAAGGCAGATAAAATCCAATAAGAAAACATAGCACTAACACTTACGAACATTGATGCAAAAATCCTCAACAAAACACCAGCAAACTAAATTTAGCATCATATTAACAAGATTATACACTACAACAAAGTACAATTTATTCCTGGAATGTAAGGATGTTTCATCATACTAAAGTCGATGACCACAGGCATAGATCACAGATGTAGCTAAGATGTGGTGTTGCTATGGCTGTGACTAGACCCACAGCTGCAGCTCCAATTAGACCCCTAGCCTGGGAACTTCCATATGCCACAGGTGTGGCTCAAAAAAGAAAAAAGTTGATAAATATACCATATTAACAGAATGAAGTAGAAAACACAGAATCATCTCAAGTGATGAAGAAAAGGCATTTGACAGAATTCACTACTTTTCATGATAAAAATTCTCAACAAACTGTGATCAGAAGAAAAACACTTCAACATAATAAAAGTCATAAATGAAAAGTCTACAGTAAGAATCATCATATTGAATGGTGAAAACGTGAAAGCTTTCCCTATAACATCTTGAATAGGGCAATGATGCCTGATTTTACCACTTCAGTACAGAATTCATAACCAGAGCAATTAGGCAGGAAAAAAAGATTAAGATATCCAAATTGACAAGGAAGAAGTTAAATAATCTGTTCGCATATGGTAGGAACTTATATGTAGAAAACACTAAAGATTCCACACAAAAAATTCTCAGAATCAATAAATGAATTCAGCAAACTAGGCGCACACAAATTCAATATACAACTGTGTATTTTTCTAGATTACCAATGAAATAAACAGAATAACAAGTGTTGACAAGGACATGGAAAAATTGGAATCCTTGTGCTCTGTTGGTGGGATTGTACTGTTGCCGTGGAAAACAGTATGGCAATTGCTAAAAAAATTAAAAATTGAATTCTCATATGATCCAGCAATTCTACCCAAAAGAATTGTAAGCAGATATTTACATACCATGTCCATAGCAGCATTATTAACATAGCTAAAATGTGGCAGCAACCCAAGTGTCCATCAATAGATAAATGGATAAACAAAATATGGTATATACGTATAAAGGAATACTATTCGATTTTACAAAGGAAGGAAATTCAGACATATGCTACAGCATGAATGAACCTTGAGAACATTATGCTAAGTGAAATAAGCCAGTCACAGAGAGACAAAATACTGTATGATTACACTTATATGGGACATCTAAAGTAGTCAAATTTACAGAACAGCAAGTGGAACTGTGGTTGTAGGGGCTGGGGGGAGGGTAGAATGGAGAGTTATTGTTTACTGCGTACAGAATTGCAGTTTTACAAGAAGAAAAGACATGGTTATGGAGGTGCGTGGTAGTAATAGTTACACATTACAAATGTATTTAATACCACTGAACTGTACACTTAAAATGGATGGTAAATTTTATGTTGTGTATACTTTATCACAATTTTAAAATGGAAAAAAAGAGTTAAGAACCACTAGGATTCAGAAAAAATGTTTCATAGTTGAATGTAGGGCTTACAAACACATTGGGGAACTCAATATTTTTTTGTTTGTTTTGTCTTTTTAGGGCCGCACCTGCTGCATACGGGAGGTTCCCAGATTAGGGGTCTAACCAGAGCTGTAGCTGCCAGCCTATGCCACAGCTACAGCAACACCAGATCAGAGCTGTGATTGCAACCTACACCACAGCTAATGGCAATGCTAGATCCTTAACCCACTGAGCAAGGCCAGGGATTGAACCCGCAACCTCATGGTTCCTAGTCAGATTCATTTCCACTGTGCCATGACTGGAACTCCTCAAAGCTGTTTAAGAGCAAAGTAAAATCTTTTTCTCATCTTTTTCTTTCTTTTTTTTTCTTTTTAGGGCTGCACCCACGGAATACAGAAGTTCCCAGGCTAGGGGTCGAATCAGAGCTGTGTCCGTCAGTCTATGCCCCAGCCACAGCAACACCAGATCCAAGCCGTGTCTGTGACCTACCCCACAGCTCACAGTAATGCCAGATTCTTAACCTGCTGACTGAGGCCAGGGGTAGAACCTGCATCCCCATAATTACTAGTTGGGTTTGTAACCCGCTGAGCCACAAGGGGAACTCCAACATGTTTTCTTATAAAAAGCATCTGTTTCCTTTATAATCATATCTGGGAGTTAAGAAACATAAATTTGTCCTTCAAAGAACTGTATATCAGCTGTCCTGGGTTCTCTGACCTCTTAGGCAGAATTTGGGGGCCCTGGAACATGTTCACTGCAGCCTTTGTCACATTGTATGACTGTGTGTCTCTCCTAAGAGCCCGTGAAAATGAGGCAGCCCTCTGTTTCCTGCCCAGCACATGATGCTCAATGGATGAAGGAAGCAATGAGCAAATATGCGAGCAGCAGGAGAGAGATGTACCTGCAGTTCTAAGGAGGCCGGGGGAAATCACAGTTCGGGTTCTTCCAGTGGTTCCCTTCATCTATTTCTCCTCCCTCCTTTGCAGCCTGGTCTTCAGACCACCTGCAGGAGGCCTTCCCAGATTGGGTCAGCTACCACTTTGAGGTCTGGACCTCCAGGATTGCTCCACCTCCTTATTTCCCTCTCACCTGGAGGAGGTAGCAGACAAGGGGGTTCACAAAGCTATACCTGAGCTGCCTAAAAAGGTTGTGGTAGTCCAAGGGAGGGAGGAGGGGAAATCAGGCTTCCTGCTCCAGCACCTCCATACCAGGTCCTCAAAGGAGAGGAGCATATTTCATCGTCCCTCTCCAGGGCAGGTGTCCCAACACCTGGTAGAGTCCACTGGGCTGTTCTAGCCCCTCTGGGAAGAAGATGTGATCCTCCAAGGTGGTTGCTGGTGGGGAGGGTGTAATGCCACAGGCCAAGCAGTCCCTGATGTGTTGGCTGAATGCTCACCTCCTATACTTCCTTTCCCAATGGAGGAGAGAATGGGAGCTCTGGACTTTGTCAATAAGCAATAAGCAATAAGTTGAGCATCCTTGCACAAGTTAGTCAACTACTCTGAACCACAGCTTACTCATCTGTTGAAATGGAGCATGATGCCTGCCTCGCAGGACTGACGATGGAACACTGTGTGGGGCTGAGCACAGGACCTCACACAAAGCAGGCCCTCAGTGCCTGTCAGGAGTCTAGACTGAGTGTAGAACTTCAGTCCCAACAGAGGTAGTAACTGTCCCCAGATACCCAGCTGTAGCATCACCAGTTAAACCGTGTGACTGAGCTAGTGACAAAGTCTCTGATGCCTCAGCATCCTGAAATAAAGGGCAGGAAGGTCTTATTCCCACAATCTTCCTCTCATGAGTGGCACCTGAGGGGGAACCATGGGCCAGAGGTGGCTTTAGAATAAAATACAAAAACCAACTCATATTGAGCAATCATTGGGGTCAAGCTAAGCCCTTTTATATCCATTATATCATATAATCCTTGCAAACACCATCAGGAGGGTACTATTCTTTGCATTTGTCAGGTTTTTTTTTTTTTTTTTCCCACACTCCTGGCATATGGAAGTTCCCAGGCTAGGGGTTGAATTGGAACTGCAGCTCCAGCCTATGCTACAACCATGGCAACATCAATCAGCCACGTCTGCGACCTGCACCGCAGCTCGTGGCAATGCCGGATCCTCAACCCACTGAGCGAGGCCTGGGATCGAAACCGCGTCAGCATGGATACTAGTCAGGTTTGCTATCCCTGAGGCATAATGGGAACTCCAGGCATTTATCAGTTTTTTTTTTTTTAATTTATTTGTTTGCTTATAAGTAGGCTATTTTTAGAGCAATTTTAGATACATAGCAAAACTGAGCAGAAATCGGAGTTCCCCCAAATGCCTTTTCCCACACAAGGACAGCCTCCCCAACTACTGAATCCCCCACCGCAGAGGTACTTTTTTCACAGTTAACGAACCTACTTGACACATTAGTGTCACCTGGAGCCCATAGGTAACCCTAATGGTTTACATTAGGGTTCGCTCATGGTGTTTGTCCATGCTACAGGTCTTGACAAATGTATAATGACATGCACAGTTTTACTTTTCAGTACCAATTTTATTTTTTTCATTTTTTTAATGTTTATTTTTTGTCTTTTTAGGGCCGCACCCGCAGCATATGGAAATTCCCAGGCTAGGGGTCAAATCGGAGCTACAACTGCCGGCCTGCGCCACAGCCACAGCCATGTGGCTGCGTCTGTGACCTAAACCACAGCTCATGGTAACGCTGGATCACTGACCCACTGAGCAAGGCCAAGGATTGAACCTGCATCCTTGTGGATACTAATCAGATTCATTTCCATTGTGTCATGACGGGAACGCCCCTGTTTTTTCATTTTTCAAAGTTTTATTGCCTATAGTTGATTTACAATGTTTTATAACAATTTTATTTTTTATCAAAGTGGTACATACTCTGTGGCTTCAAAGTCACAGAGTACAAAAAAGGCTTAAATGCAAAACCAACCATGCCTCTCTCCTGCCCTCTAACCTTAGGCAGGGGTGAATCCTTCCTATGTACCCAGTGGAGGTCACACAGTTGGCACCAAAGTAATGAACTTACTTCTCTGGATTAGGAACATGAGAAGGGACTAGAGACAAAGAGCCTACTAGGGCCAAGTGGCCAGACAGGCTGAGCACACACACCCAAGGTTCAACAAGGCATCTGAAAGAAAACATTCTAAAAGATATCTTTAAAATCCTTGCTTGCTTCTTTAGAAGCCCCAGAGTATCATTTTCAGAGTTCTGCTGGATGAGGGGAGCTAAAGCCCCACACAAAGGGGCCTAATGGAAGGAGATTCTGGTTCTGGCTGGCTGCATGGCCTGCAAAAATTTCTCCCCTCTGGACTTTGAAGTTTTTGTGCAAAAAACCAAGGGGTTGGACAGGTTATCCCTAGGGCCCTGCCTGTGCTGACAGATTGAGTTTGAGCTGTTGCTGCTGCTAACAGCCCCATCTCTGGAGCTCTTCCTGTAAGCTGGGTGTTTCCTTGCAACCACCCTCAAAATAGGCAATATTTTGTTCGTGCTCTCCTTCCCTGGGGCTGGATCCCTGAGCCTTCGGTCCTGGTTTCCCTGCAATAAGTGCTCTGGTGTGTGGCGGGTGGGTGGATTCGTAGGTAAGTGGGTAAGAGGAAGTCCCATGGCTTCTAGTAACAGCAGGGCCCCCAGCATTTCAAGCCTCTAGCCCCACCTCAGATTGAAGACCATTACCCACCCCCATCCTGTTTAATGCTAATCTCTCTTCCTAGGCTGCTGTTTCTCTGCCTTGGCTGTGAATTTGTCACCTGGGAGCTTTGGAAAAAAAGGATGGCTTTGCCCCACCTGGAGAGAGACTGCTTGAATTGGTCTGGAACAGGGTCCTAGCACTGGTTGATCATATGAGCGCCTGTCACAGGTGATTCAGATAGCAGCCATATCTGGGCTGGGAACCTCACCTTAGGCTGTCAGCTTAGTGAGGATCCTTACTTGTTCCCTCCCCACACCTGGCCCCAGCGAGTGTCTGCTCCTTGCCCTGTTTCCTTTGTTCTCAGCTACAATGTAGCTGCTCTTCTCTGTAACAAGCTCCACGGCATCATTCCTCTACTTTCCTGAATTTATTGTCCTCCTGGGAGTAGCGAAGGCCACGATTTTTCTCAGGGATCCTTTGGAAGAAAAGCCCCTGAAATCCAGACCTGCTCTGGCTTGTGGGGTGGGGAGCCCACCGTGCCCATGTCCTCTCAGCCCTGCATCTTCAGGGAAGAGAAATAGAAAGACCAGGTTTGTCCTCTGCCTAGGCTGCATGGCCATTTTTTTTGTCTTTTTGTCATTTTCCTAGGGCCGCACTCGCAGCATATGGAGCTTCCTGGGCTAGGGGTCTAATCGGAGCTGTAGCCGCCAGCCTACGCCAGAGCCACCGCAACGCTGGATCTGAGCCGCGTCTGCAACCTACACCACAGCTCACGGCAACGCCAGATCCTTAACCCACTGAGCAAGGCCAGGGAACGAAACTGCAACCTCATGGTTCCTAGTCAGATTTGTTAACCACTGAGCCATGACAGGAACTCCTGCATGGGCATTTTTTGGCTCCTAGGTGAGGCTATCAGCCCCACCAAATCAAATATGTCCCGTATTCAAAAAAAGGACAAGTACAGTCCTTATGAGGGTTTTAGAAGAGAGTCAAGCAAAGCTGAATGTCACCTGAAAGAAGAGTCTCCTGCTTCCTACCTAATGAACTCAGGTACAGGAAGCTGCCTGATGTTCTCCTGACTTAGAGCTCACACGCAGGCTTCAGGCCACAGAGCCTTGGATGCTGATTTTCGGGACTGCAAGAGAGAAGAAAAATTGGAGGTGGAAGACCAGGTAAGAGGTGGGCTGGGGACACCCTGGCAGTTGTAAATAAAGCTGAGCTGGAACTAGGAACTGGAAGTGATAGTGGAGGAAGGCACTCAGGTTAGGGCTCTGAGATGGCAGCTGAATTTGGCATTCCTTGGCTTGTTCTCATCCTCCATAAAGCCTGGACTCTGAAGTCACAGACTGATGGCAGGCCAAACCTAGTAGCCATCGTGGCCTTGGCTACTCAAAGGAAGACAACCTGCAAGGGTCTGGAAGCCATGTGATATGTGGTTTTCCAACGGAGTTTCTTGGAACCCTAGGGGGTTCTTTAGAATTGGTAGGGACTTTGCCACACCATGTCTTACAGCTCCCAACATGGTCCCTTTATCTACTTAATGAACAAGTGTATATAATTTCACAAGGGGAAAAAAAAAGGGCTATCAAAATGTAAAAACCATACATCTAGTAAACTTAGGAGCTGATGGACAGGGAAACTTGCCCAGTCACCATTTAGTCTCTTACCCCTCAGACCAGGTCTTACTCCCACCGCACCCCACTGGCTTCACAGAGCAGACAGGAGGAGGTTCTCTCTGGAGGCATGGCTTGAATGCAACAACAAAAATGGCCAGTTGCTGTGACTGTGGCGTAGGCCGGCAGCTACAGCTCCTGTTAGACCCCTAGTCTGGGAACCTCCATATGCCGCAGGTGCTGCCCTAGAAAAGGCAAAAAAAAAAAGAAAAAAAAGAAAAAAAAATGGCCAGGAAAGGAGCCACGTGGGGAAGAAGCACTCTCAAAAGAATGGGTGACCCCAAAATCCAGGCTTGTAGACACTAAGAGGCAGCGTGAAGCCTCCTTGGCTCAACTGTCAAAAGCCCTCAAGGTTTTAGTCTGTTCTTACCTTCAGGGAAATGTAAGGTCTTGGCCCAGGAGGCAGGTCTCCTGGATTCCAGACTGCTGTACTATTTCCCTGGACACTAGCCATCTCTTTAAGGGAGGCGGCTGGGCATGGTCACTTAGTCCCTAGATGATGGGCCCTTTGAGGACAGGACCTGTCAACTCCACGTATGCTGCATCCTCTTAAGCCCAAGGCACTCAGGTATAGGGCTTGGAACAGGAATCCCTAACTTCACTGAAAACAATTGTGTTCATTTGTTTTTAGAACAGGGCTTCCATCAAGTGGCTCTCCTCGTCCTCCACGTACAAACTATGATCGTGGACAACAGTGGCTGACTTTCCACACTTCATGGAGTGAAGGTTTCTCCTCCCTCCTGTTTTCTTCCCTGGGTTGGCTCCTCTGGCAGCAAGAACCTCTACACTCTGGAGAGAGTGAATGCTGGGCACTTCCATTTCTTCTCCTGGTATTCTTTTTCCTCCAAGCAGTCCAACAGGTGAAGGTACCCCAAGGCCATCAGGGCTGCTTATTATGGCAACTGAATTTGGCCACATGCACTTGTCCAAGAAACAGGTGGAATGTTCAATAAGTAGATGATCATAGATGCATTTCTTAGAGAGAAGGATCTGGTTCCCAGCCCAGGGGTCTTAACCTTTCTTTGCTGTGGAACACCAAGGACATCAGTGATTAAATCTTTATATGTACTCAGTTGGGGCAAGGCCCCCCTTTCCCCCTTTGTCTGGTCTGAAGGGACAGAGCCATAGCCAAAGACCACAGCCCCAGGCCCTAGCTGTTCTCACCTGGCAATGACCAGGGCCTGAGAAACTGTCTTCTTCCCTGGCTCTCCAACAGCCCCCCTCCTCCCTACAACATGCGCCCCTTCAGATCCCTTTCCAGAGAGCAAAGACCATGCCTGAAGCCTTCCATCCCCCCAAGTTATGCTCACTAGTCCCTAGTTGTCCTGGTCCCTGGTCTAGTAGGGGGGAGGGCAGCCAGCTTTGTGACTTCACAAAAGGCTATCCTGTGACAAGTTTGAACCTGGTGAAGCAGGAGCTGGGCAGAGCACCCCATCTCAGGAACATCATGTGACTTTTCGTGGAGAGACACCCCTGCCTCTGAGGGAAGGAAGAGGAATTGCCTCATGTTAAGAGCCCAGGATACCCTTTGCACTTAGAAACACCTCCCCTTGAGGACTCTGCCTCCCAGGCCTAGCTGAGTACTCCTGGCTATATTTCTTCAGGGCCCAGACCCATCGAAGCCAGGTTTGGGGGTGGGGAAGGAAGTGATGACTTTAAGCGGTGGTGGTATGTCTTTGACCTCTGAACTGGGGGTCAGATAAGCCTCCTCCCATTAGATAAACTCATTCTTCTCCAGGCCATTCAAAGTGAAATAACTGATAGGCAAAAGCTTTATCTGACCTGACTTTTTCCTTTTTTTTTAGGACCGCACCCGCGGCATATGGAGGTTCCCAGGCTAGGGGTCTAATCGGAGCTACAGCTGTTGGCCTACACCACAGCCATAGTAATGCAGAATCCAAACCACATCTTCGACCTACACCACAACTCACGGCAATTCCAGATCCTTAACCTACTGAGTGAGGCCAGGGATTGAACCCACAACCTCATGGTTCCTAGTCGGATTCGTTTCCACTGCACCATGACGGGAACTCCCTGAGCTTACTTACTCTTCATCAGGGTCTGTCCCAGCAGCATCCAGAGTACCTTCAGGTGGATTAGGCCAGAGAGCCCTGAATCCTGGGGGAAAATATTGTAGCTACAAAACAGGCATTGTCAAAATTCAAGGGCTTCTCGCTCCAGGGCTAACTCCACTGTTGTTTCTTACCGGAAGGATTTACCATTCTAGGAATCTGATGCAAAAGAGGCTGAAGGTGCTTTCTCTTTACCTCTCCTGCACCTGATCCCCAACCTCTAACTGTTAGCTGGTGCATAGCTTCTGGGAAGGGCAGGGCCCAAGGAGTCAGCAAGGGTGATAACTGGCAGTCAGGCTCTTGGATCTGACAGGTCCTGGGCATACCTGGAGGGCAGAATTTGGCCCTTTTCATGCTTCAGCTCCTGTTTGTGCTGGGCAGGTCCATTGTGAGGGTGGCCCATCTCTGCCATCCCCACTGGCCTCTACTTTGATTGTAATATTACCATCCCGCCAGAGGACCCCAGGGAAGAAGTGAGAGTGCTTTGGGCAAGGGTTCCAGAGGTAACCTTCATCTCAACTGGGAGGCAGTGTTGACAGGCTGGTTTAGGGTTGGTGACATGTTTGGCTTCACATCCAAGGGGCTCCTCAGCCTTGACTGCTTTCACCCTTGATGGGTGGTAGCTTTTGCAAGCATGATGTGGCTTAGAATCTGATCCCCCTCTTTTAAAAGATTTTTATTTTATTATACTTGATTTACAATGTTCTGTAATTTCTGCTGTACAGCAAAGTGATCTGGTCATATATATATTCTTCTTACATTACCCTCCATCATGTTCCATCACAAGGGACTAGACATAGTTCCCTGTGCTACACAGCAGGATCTCATCGCTTAGCCACTGGCAGCAGATCCTCTTAAATCCACCCCCGATCCACTCATGTTTCAGTTCCTCGTTGGTAAGGAGTTCTTTTCTGGTAAGGAGCTTGTTTTCCATTTTGATGAGGAAAGCCTGAGCTCTTCCGGCTGGCAGTAGAACTGGGGGCAAACAGAAATCAACTAGGGCTGTGGTCGTCCTGAAGAAAGGCAACAGGGACAGTGTCAGACCAAGAATAATCACAATAGGAACAGCCATCACCTAGCTAGCACCTCCTGCCTGCCAGGCCCCAAGCTAAGCATTTGACACTCATGATCAAGCTTAGTCCTCATAACAATGCTAGAAAGGTGTTATTTCTCCCTTTTTTTTTTCCAGTCATCTTGTTTTTTTAGGGTCGTACCCACGGCATATGGACGTTCCCAGGCTAGGGGTCCAATCGGAGCTGTAGGCGCCGGCCTATGCCACAGCCTCAGCAACATGGGATCTGAGCCATGACTGCAACCTACACCACAGCTCATGGCAACGCCAGATCCTTAACCCACTGAGCGAGGCCAGGGATCAAACCTGCGTCCTCATAGATGCTGGCTGGGTTCCCTAACCGCTGAGCCATAACAGGAACTCCTAGTTCCCCTATCTTCCAGCTGGAGAAACTGAAGCTTGAAAAGTAGTTAGGCCACCACAACTGGTAAATGGGAGCACACACCAATGTTAGGATGCAGGTCTGTTAACCTCCAAAGCTAGACTCAACTGTGGCCTATCTCCTTCTGCAAACTCTTGCCAATAAAAAGGGGAGAACCTGTTTTCTTAGCCCTGCCCATCAGTGATAGGGTTAAAGAGAGAAGGAGGGAAGGGAGGAATTTGAGCCTGATATTACCCAGACCGCTTTTGGAAAAGGAAGCCTTGATTGCTTGCCTTCTCTAATCTTTAATGAAACCCACTGGGAGGCAGCTGTTCTGATTTACCTGTATTTTTCAGATAATTTAAGAGAGGCTCTGGGGGCCACCAAGGGGAGTCCTTGAGTTCTGTGGCTGAGCAGTGGTTCTGAGGTGGGGCGACTAGATAAAATATAAGAATGTCCAGTTCAGTTTTTTTTTTTAATTTTTTTTATTAGTATCTTTTGCACAGACTTTATTTATTTTGGCTGCACTTGCAGCAAGTGGAAGTTCCTGGGCCAGGGATCAAACCTGAGCCACAGCAGTAACAGTAACAATGCCAGATTCTTAACCACTAGGTCACCAGGGAATTCCTCCAGTTCAGTTTTAATTTCAGATAAAGAGTAATTTTGAAAAGTCCAGGTATGTCGCATATATTGCATGAGGCTCCTCACTCTGGCTGGGATCCTGGTATGTGGGAGTGGGGGCGAGGCTGTGTGGGGGGGGTCACCTCTTCACTTCCTACTTGAGTCTCAGGCCCTTCTGTGAAGTTGGGCCATGGGAGCAGGAAGGGGGATTGATTGCTGGGGACTGCAGTGTCTGTGGCTACAGGACAATGCGGAGCTTCCATTTCTCCCTCTGTGAAACATAGAATGGTGGATGTGGATGTAATTACACAGGGGTAGTTGCTTTGCACACCACTTGGGCAAGTGCTCCAGATTTCTAGGGGGCTATAGGGGCTCCTAGGAAGGGGGAGGGTACCAAGTGAATGATTAGAATTCCTCTTTTTTTTTTTTTTTTGAGAATTCCTCTTTGTCCAGGTTGGGGGTCCCCAGAATCTGGAAGCCCCGAGCCTCTCTTTGGTGGCTCCTGTGACACTGGACACTTGCAGTAGCAGTCTTGTTCAGCCAACAGTAGAGTGATAGTGGATGTGGGACAGAAGAAGACACAGGAGTTGTGGCAGCACTGAGATCGGGGGTCGGGGCTGGGGAGATGGGCTGATGGTAGCACCTGGGTAAGATGAGCCTGGAAGTAAGTGATGGGACAGAAGTGGCAGAAAAGTGATGAGAGGAGCTGGTGTAGAGGGGAAGAGCATTCTGAAGTCCAGAGGACATGGTCCACCAGAGTATGGGCAGGAGTGGGGATGAGGGCGGGTTGGAACATACCCATGCCTGTAGACCTCGGCGCTGGGGCCAAGGCCGGGCCACTCTTGCCCTTCCTCTGCCACTGGGCAGCCCTCAGACATTAATGCTTGCCCATTTGGATATTGGCTGCTTCTTTCTGAGGCATACCACAGGGGAAGATGGGCACAGGCAGAACAGAGGGAGAGAGTCCAGAAATGGTCTTCCAAAGAAGCCAAGGAATATCTTTCCAATGACTCAGGCTTGATGTGCCAGACCAAGCTGGGTGTGTGGGCCTGATTTATCTGGAGCTTTGTGTTTGCACATACTTAGATGTCAAGGTGTTGGCTTTGAGGACTGGTGCAAATGCACAGGAGTGCGGCCTGGCCCGTGAAATGTGTCAGCATGCTTAAAATGTATGTACAGCCCTGAAAACCTGAGTGCCGTCTCTTCCTCTTCCTGGGGCAGGAGTCTGGGAGTGCCTGTAGGTGTGTGTGTGTGTGTGTGTGTGTGTGTGTGTGTGTGTGTGTGTGTGTGTTGGGAGAGAGAGGTAGAGGGCTACAGGCTTTACAGAACAGAGATTCTGGAGGGAGAGGTTGCTGGACAGGCCCTGTGTAGCCAGATCCTGTTCTATTTCCCCAGCTTCCTGGGCCCTGGCTTCTCCTAAGGCCCTCTGGGATACCCCTTATTCCCATCATTTACCCAGGGTCCCAGGCTGATTTTTCTGAAGGGGAGCAGTGCCATCTGGTGGCCGGCTGAGGATGTGCCAGAAACAGGTGAGCTGTACCCTGGGTTCCCACAAGGGCTACCTTTCAGGGTTTCATTTAGTGGGGAAGTCACCACCACACTGACTAGATCAAGGACAGAGGGAGAGTATCTAAGTCCTAAATGCTCCATCCTCATGCATTTTAGATTCACAGACCAGGGAGGCATGGCAGGAAAGTCAACTGAAAGTGTGCTAGAGGATTGATGTAGGAAAGTCAGGATCCAGGCTCTCTGTACCCACGAACCTGGGCCCCATTCCTTGGGCAACAAGTCTGGGCTCAGATTTCTTATTTGTATAGGTGACTAACTGTACCTATCATGCGGGATGGTAGTGGCCACTACTGAGATAGGCAGAGTACCAGAGCCACAGAGACAGAGAGCTATGTGTTGTAGCAGGTGAAAGAGTTGCAGAGAAGACATGTCTATAGCACTGCCACCCACCACTGCAGAATTGTGTGCCTGAGTAGCTGCTTCAGGTTACACACTAAAGTGAAGGAGGGAAGTCTCTTTTCTGGAAAGAGAGCAATGGGCTCTGGTGGGGAACAAAATCAAGAGACCCACCATCTAGGTTCTGGCTAGTTTCTTACTAGCTATAGAAACTGAGTCAAGGTAGAAACTTGCTCAGGACTCCCAGAAATAAAGCCTGGGTAGGATCTTGTCTAGGAGAGATTCTGCTCAGCTGTGGAGCTACATTTCTCTTTCATGCCTCCAAAAAGGAAATCCTGTGTCAGAGTCAGGGGTAGTTCTGGTTCTGTGGTTAACTGGTTTTATGTTAGTCATGTCACTCACTATCACCTGGTCTCTCTTTTCCCACCTGTAAAATAAAGGCATTAAATTAGATGAACTCTGAGGTCAGCCCTGTCTTAATCTATGTCCTTTGCTTTTTTTCCTTTTCTCTGCCTCACGTATAATACCTAGGATGAATATTTATTGATCCTATAGGCAAGGTCTTGAACAGAATGACAAAAAACAGAGCCTTCTGTTAAATGAGTGTCGTGATTTCACATACTCTTCGGGAAATATTTTCTTAGATTCTGGTGTATTCTACGTGTAATGGGGCAACTGAAAGAATAAAGCAAAGGCCCTTGTCACACAGGGCCGAATAAGGTACTGAGAAGGTATTTAGCAATTAAAGCCTTGGCTTGGGAGGATGGTCTTTCACTTTGCGCTTCCATTTTCCTGAGCAGCCAGCAAGTATGCAGTAGTTAGCATTTATGCTAAAAAACTACAATTCCCAGAAGCCAATGCGCGGGGCAAAGTGCTCAAACGCCAATCAAGGCTAGTGGGCCCCGCCCGTAGAGGCGGAACTTCATTTCCCAGGCGGCTCTGGGGCTCCTCGATATTCCTCCGCTCACCGAGACGTTCTTCTCCCGCCTTCTGCCCTCGAGCCTCGCGCCAAGTCGGGGGACGCGCGCGCGGGTGCGCGCGCGCGCGCGGGGTACGTAGCACGCGAGTGACGCATAATATGTGGGCCGCTCCGGAGCCGTGGTCGCGCTGTGTGTGAGTGAGGGAGATTGAGTGTGGGACCTGAGGCGGTGTGTGTGAACTGTGGCCACTGGCGGGGTCAGTGGGGAGCGGCGGAGCCGCCTTGGAAGGTGAGTAGGAAAGGGAGGGAGACGGCTCTTTGGGAACCGCGCGAGGAGACAGGGCGCCTGGCGAGGCGGGCGGGAGAGTGGGCGCCGGGATGGGGGAGGGGCGGCACCTGCCTGGGCCGCCGGCGGGGAGGGGGGGCGGGCCAGGCCTCTGGGGAGGCTTGGTCTGGGGCCTGACAGGACTTTTCTTCTCCAGATTCTTGGCTCGGGGGCGGGGCCTCCACGTTCTTGCTCCAGTCGGCCAAAGAAGCTTCCCCAGAGTAACTCTTCAACCCAGAATAGGGGGCAAGGCTGTGCCCGCCCCTACCTGGAGGAGGGGCTCCTCCTATTTCCCTCGTCACCTTTTACCTCCCAGTCCTTCCAGTCTTCGTACGGACTGGGGGCCTCCATCTTCCCTGCTGTACGCCCCCCCCCTTTCCTATACTATGTCTCCGCCTCCAGCTCCAGTCACCTGGGAGGGCTTTCCCCTCCCTCGGCCTCATGCCACCTCCTCCAGCACTTGCCCAGCACCCGAATGGGTCGAGGGGGGCGGAGCTCTCCGGGCACTCCTCCCACTCCCATGGTGAAAGGGAGGGGTGGAATGAGATGTATGCGGGTCCTGTAGCTTGGAGCCAAACCTTGGAGTACCCGCCAAGTTTCTCGGGAGCCTGTTTCCGGGGGTTATAGTCGTTTTTAAATGGATGTCAGGCGTTTGGCTTAACTCCCTCTTCCTAGACGGTTTTCGTCTCACTTCCTCTTATTGCATGTTAGCACTCGGGTTTCGCTTTTGTTGAAGTAGTTGTGGAGTGTTTGTAGTAGTTCGTTTTGAGTCCCAGGTGACTTGTCCTTGTACATGTCACGTTGACTGTTTTTCTTACTCTGTCTTTTCAATGAAGGATTTTAATTAGCTTACGTGTTTTAATTATTAGTAGCATCTTCGTGTTCTAAACGCTTTTTTAATGTACAGAGTGAGAGGTTCATTGGCAGTGTTGTCCTGTAATTTTCTTGTTCCAGTTTACTGGAGTTTACTTTTAAGGTTTATATGAACTTGTATAGTTAGACTCTTCAGAAATCAATTCGTTATTTTTCTGCTTGATGCTGTCAAGATTTGGCCTTTGTATGTGGCAGTTATTGTCCATTTTCCAGTGATAATATATTTTTGGATGTTGAGATATTAGTTACAGAATTTGGGAACTAGAATGGAAATCCTTTTATATTCAGAATCTCTTGAATAGTTGTTGAGCACAGTGTTTTACTAATCTACCTGTTGTACAATAGTATGAACCATATGTTTGAAGTGATTGAATTTGGTTTGTTACCAGTTTTCTTATATTTCTGTCATGGTCGTGAACAGTAATAGAGTATTGTTATACATGATCTCATACGTTATAGTCGTAATTAGGTAAATTTTACTCGAAGCTCCAAACTTAAGTTTTTTTCCCATTTTTTTTCAAATAAGGGAGAATGTACAGACATTTTAACCTTAAGGGCTTTTAACCTTAAGGGATCTGTCCTTAACGAGTAATTTTTTAAGGCTTTGGAATAGTTTCTGCCAAACAGTCCATTCAGTATTTTGTGTTAGAAGTGCACAGATTTTTCAGTTTAAGTTATGTAAGGTAACGAAATAGTGGAAAAATGGTAGAGCTAGGTTAATAACAGTGAAAAGTCTTTCTCCTATCTTTATCCCTTAGAAAGTCAGTTACATGCCATAAAAGTAATAATTATTATCTGTTTTTTAAAAAAATTCTTAAAATTTAAAGATTTTTTTTGACTGATCATGTGGAAGTTCCTGGGCCAGGGATCGAACCCGTGCCACAGCAGTGACCTGAGCTGAGGCAGTGACAATGCTCCACTGCACCACAAGGGGATGCCTATTATCTGTTTCTTATGTATTTTTCCAAGGAGACACAGACACAGAACGCGCGCGCGCACGTGCGTGTGTGCTCACACACACACACGCTTTTCTCACTTGACAACATTTTGAGAGTTACTCCATACACACACACACACACACACACACGCTTTTCTCACTTGACAACATTTTGAGTTACTCCACACACGCACGCACGCTTTTCTCACTTGACAACATTTTGAGAGTTACTCCAAATTAGGAAAGGAGAAGTTCCTGTTGTGGCGCAGCAGAAATGAACCCGAATAGTATCTATGAGGATGAGGGTTCCATCCCTGCCCTCTCTTGGTGAGTTAAGTATCTGGCATTGCCATAAGCTGTAGTGTAAGTTGCAGACACTGCTCACATCCCGCGTAGCTGTGGTTATGGTGTAGGCCAGTGGCTCCAGGACTGGACCCCTTGGCTGGGAAATACCATATGCCCAGGTGCAGCCCTGAAAAGCAAACAAAACAAATTAGAAAAGGAAATGCTTCTTAGTTTTTTCTCCTTTTTAATTAAAAAAATTTCAGGCATATTAAAAAGTTAAAAGAATAGTAAAATGAATACTTGTTTTATCCATCTAGGTTCAACAGCTGTTATTAATATTTTGACATATTTTCTCTTAGGTGGATATGATGTATATTTATTTTTGTGGAACCAATTGAAATAAATTTGCAGACACAGCACCCCTAAATACTTTGGCAGGCATCCTTTATTTTT
The DNA here is from genome assembly GCA_004024745.2 of Catagonus wagneri. Classification (NCBI taxonomy): domain Eukaryota; kingdom Metazoa; phylum Chordata; class Mammalia; order Artiodactyla; family Tayassuidae; genus Catagonus; species Catagonus wagneri. The sequence continues at coordinate 34,536,702 of PVHT021183699.1, read as the reverse complement.
ATTTATTTATTTATTTTTGGCAGGCATCCTTTAGGATAAGGACTTTCTACATACTTTTTGTAGGAATTTTTATTATTCCATTTTATGGACAGTGTTATCATTTAATCCTCATGACAACCATTTCCATTTTACAGATAAGGAAATTGAGATTTGGAGAAGTTAAATAACTTGACCAAGATCTCACAGGTATGTTGGCAGAGCTGGGATTTAAATGCTTGAAACCCTTTTCTACCAAGTACCAATTGATTGGTCTTGGGGACCTCTCTGAGCTCCTTTCCTTGTCTGTAAAAACAGGGGCAGGTTGGTTATGGAAATTCAGAATAATGTCAGTAAGTTACCTAAGCAAGTGTCTATTTTCATACTAATTTTCACAATTTGATAACTATTGTATCACTATTGGACAGGCCATAAATTCTGCATATCACTAAAACAACTCACTTTGAAACATGGTAAATTGAGTAATGTACCTTCACCATCTCGTCCATAACAAGATGACTGCACCTTTTGCCTTTTGTTACTAGTCTGTCATAGATAGTAAAATGAATCATTGGTATTATTATTTTTGTCTGTTTTAAGTTTATATTTTCCCTGGCACGTGATTATTCCCAAAGTCATAATTATTCTTAGGCATAGGTAATTGGAAATTTTGAAAATAATACCAAAGGTACATGCATGTTTCTAAATTGAACTGTAAAAATTACTATTTTATTTATTTATTTTTGGTCTTTTTGCCTTTTCTAGGGCTGCACTCGTGGCATATGGAGATTCCCAGGCTAGGGGTCTAACAGGAGCTGTAGCCGTCGGCCTTTGCCAGAGCCACAGCAACGCCAGATCTGAGTCGCATCTGTGACCTACACCACAGCTCTTGGCAACGCCAGATCCTTAACCCACTGAACAAAGCCAGGGATCTAACCTGCAACCTCATGGTTCCTAGTCAGATTCGTTAACCACTGAGCCACAACGGGAACTCCTGTAAAATATTACTATTTTAATGCTCTTGAATTAACCTTTATTAGAGGTAGTATTTTTTTGAACTTTGCCTTTATGTGTTCTACTAGGCTAATTGCTTAAGTTAACCAAGAGGCATTCTCTCCTGTACCTTTTTTCCCCTATTAAAAAAAAATGTGAGAGTTCCTTTGTGGTACAGCAGGTGAAGGATCTGGCATTGTCACTGCTGTGGTTCTGATTGCCACTGTGGCTCGAGTTGGATTCCTGGCCGAGGAATTTCTGCATGCTGTGGGTGTGGCCAAAAAAAATTGTAAAATTTTCATACCATAAATTAACCGTTAACCACTTTAAAGTGCATAATTCAGCTGCATTTAGTAGATTAACAATGTTGTACAACCATCACCTATTTTAGTTCCAAGACATTTTCATCATTGCAAAAGGAAACCCTATAGCCATTAATCACTCACTTCTTATTTCCCCCTCACACATGGCAATCACCAGGCAGCTTTCTGTATATGGATTTATCTATTCTGGGTGTTTTGTATAAAGACTAAATAGAATCATATGATATGTGACCTTTTGTGTCTTTTTTTTTAAGCCTAGCATATTGTTTTAAAAGTTCATTCATGGGGAGTTCCTGTCGTGGCTCAGCGTAAATGAATCTGACTCGTATCTATGAGGATGCAGGTTCAATCTCTGGCCTCGCTCAGTGGGTGAAGGATCCGATGTTGCTGTGAGCTGTGGTGTAGATTACAGACACAGCTTGGATCCTCCATTGCTGTGGCTGTGGTGTGAGCCAGTGGCTATAGTTCCAATTTGTCTCTTAGCCTGGGACCTTCCGTATGCCAGGGGTGCAGCCCTAAAAAGACAAAAAAAAAAAAATCATCCACGGCTATAATATGTATCAGCACTTTCTTCCTTTATGTGGCTGAATAATACTGCATTGTATGAATATAACCGCATTTTGTTTATCAGTTCTTCTCTTGGTGAACCTTTGGGGTTTCTACATTTTGGCTCTTGTGAATATGCTTTGAATATTTGTGTGCAAGTGTTTGTTTAACTATCTGTTTTCAGTGTTTTTGGGCATATACCTTGGAGTGGAAGTGCTGGGTCATATGGCAAATTTTTTTTTTTAACTTTTTGAGGAGCCGTAAAACATTTTTCTATAGCTGCTATATCATTTTACATTCCTATCAAAAGTGTACCTTCCAGTTTTTTCCACATCCTTGCCAATGCTTGTTATTTTCTGATTTTTTGGTTTTGGTCATCTTAGTAGGTATGACTGTGGTTCTGATTTTCATTTCCCTAATTGCTAATAATGGTGGATACCTTTTACTTAGTTATTTTTGGCTATGCCTGTGGCATGTAAAAGTTCCAGGCCAGGGATCTAACCTGTGCCACAGCAGTGACCCGAGCGGATCTTTAACCTTCTGCGCCACAGGGGAACTCCTGATGTTTGAATATGTTTTCATGTACTTGCTGGCAATTTGTATATTTTCTTTGGAGAAATGTCTATTCAAGTTCTTTGCAAATTTTTTTTTCTTTTTTGGCTACCCCAAGGCATATGGCGTTCCCAGGAGAGGGATAAGATCCAGGCTGCAGTTCAGTCTAAGCTGCAGCTGCAGCAGTGTTGAATGCGTAACCCACTGTGCTGAGGATTGAACCTGCATCCCAGCGGTCCCAAAATGCCACCAATTCCATTGTGCCACAGTGGGAACTCCACTTTGCCCATTTTTGAATCAGTTTTTTTTTGTTGTTGTTGTCGTGTGAGTTCTTTATGTATTATGGATACGAAATCCTTACCAGATACGTGATTTGGAAATATTTTCTCCTATTCCTTGGGTTTGTCTTTTCACTTTCTTGATAATGTACTTTCATGCACAAAAATTTAAATGATGAAGTCCAGCTTATTCTTTTGTTGCTTATGCTGTTGATGTTAAATGAAAATCCCTTTCCAATTTCAAGGTCATGAAGATTTACACTATGTTTACCTCTAAAAGTTTTACGGTTTTGAGCTCTTACATTTAAGTCTTTGACCCATTTTCAGTTAATTTTTGTATGTGGTGTGAGGCAAAGATCCAACTTCATTCTTCTGTATGCGAGTGTACAGTTGTCCTAGCACAACTTGTTGAAAGACCATTCGTCTTTCTAGTAATGGTCTAATGGTATTTCAACAAATTCTTTGCCTATTGACTGGTCTTGGCCCACTTGTTGAATATCATTTGACCATAAATATGAGATTTAATTTCTGGACTCAGTTCTCTTGGATTGGTATGTATGTCTTTCCTCATGCTAGTACCACATTATTTTGATTCCTGTACTTTGTAGTCTTGAAATCGTAAGTATTCTCTACATTTCTTCTTTTTAAGATTGTTTAGGTTATTCCTTTTTCAAGATTGTTTTCGTCATTTGTTTACAGTAACATCTAAATTTTAGGATGGCTGTTTCCATGAATTCAAAAAAGGTCGGAGTTCCCGTCATGGCACAGTGGTTAATGAATCCGACTAGGAACCATGAGGTTGCGGGTTCGATCCCTGGCCTTGCTCAGTGGGTTAACGATCCGGCGTTGCCGTGAGCTGTGGTGTAGGTCGCAGACGTGGCTCAGATCCTGCATTGCTGTGGCTGTGGCATAGGCCAGTGGCTACAGCTCCTGTTAGACCCCTAGCCTGGGAACCTCCACATGCCACAGGTGTGGCCCTAAAATGACAAAAGGCAAAAAAAAAAGAGGTCATTAGGATTTTGGTAGGGATTGTATTGATGGTTGACCACTTTGGAAAGTATTGCCATTTCTTTCCTTTTTTTTTTTTTTTTTTTTGGCCACACCCATGGCATCTTGAAGTTCCTGGGTCAGGGATTGAATCCTAGCTGCAGCTGAGACCTGTGCCACAGTTGTAGCAATGCTGGATTCTTAACCCATTGTTCCAGGCCAGGGATTGAACCAGTGCCACCACAGAGATGAGCGGGATCATTAACCCATTGTGCCACAGTGGGAACTCTGAGTATTGCCATCTTTACAGTAAAGGGAGCAGAAGAAAAATTCCTCAGCGTGGTAAAGGGCATTTAAAAAAAACACCACACACACAAAAAAACCCCACAGCTAATGATATACTCAGTGGTGAAAGATTGAGAGGTTTCTTCCTAAAATCAGAAACAAGATAAGGATACTTGCTTGTCTTCTTAAGACTCAAGTCTTCTAGGAGTTCCCTTTGTGGCTCAGTGGTTAACAAATCCGACTAAGAACCTTGAGGTTGCGGGTTCGATCCCTGGCCTTGCTCAGTGGGTTAAGGATCCGGCGTTGCCGTGAGCTGTGGTGAAGGTTGCAGACGCGGCTCGGATCCCGTGTTGCTGTGGCTGTGGCGAAGGCCGGCTGCTACAGCTCCTGTTAGACCCGTAGCCTGGGAACCTCCGTATGCCGCGGGTGCGGCTCTACGTAAAAGGCAAAAAGGCAAAAAAAAAGACTCAAGTCTTCTAATCCATGAACACATAATGTCTATACATTTATTTAGGTCTTCTCTAATTTATTCCATGAATGTTTTGTAGTTTTCAATGTGGTAGTCTTATGCCTTTTTTGGGTTGAATTGATTCCTTAATATTTTATTCTTTTTAGTACTATTTTAAGTGAAATTGTCTTCATTGCTTATTGGATTATTCATTACTAGTGTATAGCAATAAAACTAATTTTTGTGTGTTAATCTTGTGTCCTTTAACTTTGCTAATTTGTTTCTTTCCCTTTTTTTTTTTTAGGGCCACACCTGTGGCATATGGAGGTTCCCAGGCTAGGGGTCTAATCAGAGCTACAACTATCAGCCTATGCCATAGCCACAGCAACGTGGGATCCTTAACCCACTGAGCAAGGCCAGGGATTGAACCCGCAACCTCATGGCTCCTAGTAGGATTTGTTGCTGCGCCATTATGGGAACTCCCCAATAGGTTTTTTTTAATAACTCTTTTTAGGAGTTAGGATAGGGTCATATCATCTTTGAGTAATGATAATTTTGCTTCTTCCTTTCCAACTTAGATGTCTTTTATTTTTCTTGTCTAATTGCTTTGGCTAGAACTCTAGTACAGTGTTTAAGTGGTGAAAGCAGGGATCCTTTTGTTTCTGATTATAGGAGGAAAGCTTTCAGTGTTTTACCTTTTTTTTTTGTCTTTTTGCCATATCTAGGGCCGCACCTGTGGCATATGGAGGTTCCCAGGCTAGGGTTCTAACAGGAGCTATAGATGCTGGCCTTCGCCACAGCCACAGCAATGTGGCATCCGAGCCGCGTCTGCAACCTACACCACAGCTCACGGCAACGCCAGATCCTTAACCCACCGAGCAAGGCCAGGGATCGAACCCGCAACCTCATGGTTCTTAGTCGGATTCGTTAACCACTAAGCCACGACAGGAACTCCTCAGTGTTTTACCATTGAGTGTAATGCTGACTGTGGGTTTTTTAAAATGCCCTTTACCATACTGAGGAAATTCTTCTTGTTTCCATTTTATTGAATGATTTTATTCCAAAAGGATGTTGGATTTTATCAGATGCTTTTTTTTGTTTTAGATCATTTTTTTTCTTTCATTCTGTTAATGTGTTATGTTACTTTAATTGATTTCATACGTCATACTGCCCTTGTATTCCTGGGATAAATCCACCTGTTCATGATCTATAATCCTCTTAATATGCTGCTGCGTTCATCTTGCTAGTATTTTTTTTGAGGATTTTTGCATCTATTTTCATAAGAGATACTGCTATATAGTTTTCTTGTGATGTCTTTAGTTATCAGGGTGATGTGGGCTTCATGCAGTAAATTAGGAAGTGTCCCTCTCCTTCAATTTTTTGGGAAGAATTTGAGGATTGGTGTTAATTCTTCTTTAAATGTTTGGTAGAATTCACTAGAAAAGCCACCATCTTTCTCTTGCACTTCTAGGATGTGTCTTAAGAAATTAATTTTGGTACTAACGTGTTACTGCTTTGCCCAGTTTCTAGATCTTTTACTTTATTTATTTTTATTTTATTTATTTTATTTTATTTTAGTCTTTTACCTTATTTAGGGACACACCCACGGCATATGGAGGTTCCAAGGCTAGTGGTCTAACAGGAGCTGTAGCAACCGGCCTTTGCCACAGCCACAGCAACGCGGGATTCGAGCCACGAGTGCAACCTACACCACAGCTCTTGGCAACGCTGGATCCTTAACTCACTGAGGAAGGCCAGGGATCGAACCCGCAACCTCAAGGTTCTTAGTCGGATTCGTTAACCACTGAGCCACGATGGGAACTCCTAGATCTTTTACATTAGCATAAAATTTTACTGTGGAGAAAAATTGGTTAAATTATTGCCTCATTCTGTCCCCTGGCTAATACTCTTCAAGACTGTCAAGGTCTTGAAAGATAAAGAAAGACTCAAAAACTGTCACAGACCAGAGGATGCGAGGGAGACATGACAACTAAATGTAATGTAGTATCCTGGATGAGATCTTGGGACAGAAAAAGGACATGAATAGGAAAACTGGTAAAGTATGAATCAAGTCTGAGGTTCAGTTAATGATAATGTGCCACTTTTCAGTTTCTTAATTTTGACACTATATAAAGTAAGATGATAACATTAGGGGAACCTAAACTGAGGGAGGGATATATGGGTTTCTACCATCCTTGAAACTCTAAGTTTGTAATTATTCCAAATAAATTTATTTTTTGAAGTGTGTATGTAGTTAATAGATTGCAGTAAAAAGGACACTCTGAATTTTCTCAAGTTAAGGTCAGAAGTCCATATTAGTTGGTCACATCTGCAGTATTTCTTTTTTGTGACTTTGGCTAGAAAGACTGAAAATGGGTGTTCTTTGTAGAAAAGAAGCTTTTTTTGGAGGGAGGGGCATGCTCATGGCGTGTGGAAATTCCTGGGCCAGGGATCGAACCTGAGCCACAGGAGTGAGTCAAACTGCTGCAGTAACAGTGCCAGATCCTTAACCCACTGTGCCATAAGGGAAATCTGAAAAAAGCCTTTTAATTTCGTGTTTGTTTTGGAAGTACTTGTTGTCCTTTGGATTTAGGGGTAGCCTTGGTGACATGAATCACTAACTACTATTAGAATCAACCTCAACTTGGAAGTTCCTGTCATGGCGCAACAGAAACGAATCTGACTGGAAACCATGAGGTTGTGGGTTTGATCCCTGGCCTTGCTCAGTGGGTTCAGGATCTGGCATTGCTGTGAGTTGTAGTGTAGGTCGCAGACACAGCTCGGATCCCGTGTTGCAGTGGCTGTGGCTACTGCTGGCAGCTATAGCTCCGATTAGACCCCTAGCCTGGAAACCTCCATATGCCACAAGTGTGGCCCTAAAAAGCAAAAAAAAAAAAAAAAAAGCAGGAATATGGTACTTATCTTTATAGATTTTTTTTCTGCAAAGACTTACAAGAGCGAAATATTTCTGGGAGTAGTTTTTGCTACATTCTGTATTAAAAAAACAATATCCTCAGAGATCTAGACTTGGAGTTATTGTATGTATGGTATGTAGGTACAGGTTGTAGAGTGTTTCTGTGAAACCTTTTCGTTAAGTGCTGAAATGATGTAAGTGAAGAAGCAATTTCCTTAGGATACATCTTGCTAATGGATGCACAAAAATTGAGATAAAACATAGATGCTCACAGACACAGTTCAGAGCTTTGGTCTCTTGATGCTCAATGTAGTTCTGGTGGAAGGAGCTTGGCGGTGACACTGTCACTGCTTCGGTGCACATTGCCTTTTTTTTTTTGCTTTATTTGGCAGCAGCTTGATATGGGATCTCAATTCTCAGGCCAGGGATCAAACCCGGGCCGCAGCAGTGCAAGTGTCAAATCCTAACCACTAGACCACGGGAACGCCCCACATCGCCTTTATAATGACTCACTGCAAAATATTGATTGCCTTTTGTTTTTTTGACCTCCCTGTGGCACACGAAGTTCCTAGGCCAGGGACTGAATCTGAGCTGGAGCTGTGAACTACACCACAGCTATGGTAATAATGTATCCTAAACCCACTGGGCTGGGCTAGGGATTGAACCTGTGTCCTTTCAGCTGCAGAGACATTGTTGATCCTGTTGCACCACAGCAGAAACTCCTGAGTGCTATTTTTTGCTTTTCTTCTTTTCATAAAAGAGAAAACCCTCTGGGTTTCTTTGGGTTAGCAAAAACAGATAGTAATGTAGGTCTTTCGTAAAAATATAGTGGCATAAAGTAAATTTCTGAAAATCAGGGATACCTGATCCTAGAAAGGTTAAGAGTCATGATTTTGATCCAGTTGTAGTCTCATTTGATAGTTGAACAAACTGAGGTTGAGAGAGCTGAAAAGACCTGTTGGTCATGACTTGATGAGTATCCAGGATCCCAATCCCAGATTTCCTACTGTATCATAAGTTATCTACAGGGTCCAAGGATTAAATTTCCCTTGCTTTAATTATTTCCTTTGCTTGCTCATCCTTTTTTCCTCCCTCCTCACTTCCTTTTGTAGGAAGTATGTCAGATTTATTTGCCTGTGTTGATTTGTTTTGTTTTACTTTTTCCCTTAGGCCAAGCCATGTCTACAGTAGCGGTACATGTGGACTCCAAAGCTGAGCTCACTACCCTGCTGGAGCAGTGGGAAAAGGAACATGGCAGTGGGCAGGACATGGTACCTATCCTTACCAGGTATGAACAATTACTTTTTTTTTTAAGCAAAAATTGGAGAATAATAGAGAACAGTTTTACTTTGTGAATTCTAAATCCATTTTTTTTCCCCTGTCACAACTAGTCCTTACCTCTCTACTTCTTGAGCTTTTAAAATTTCTTCCCTTTTCTCTCAGGCCCTTTTGTCTTCCTTCTCCTTCCTAGGTTCTTCTCCCTGCCAGTGTTTTAGCCCTGAGGTTTTGTTTGTGGTTATCATCTCTCTTCACCCTAAATACTCTACCTAAATAGTTTTCTCTCTGTCTGTGATTTAAAAAATTATTCTCATTAACTTTCAAATCTCTATATCTTTTTTTTTCTTTTTTGCTTTATGGCTTTATGGCTGCACCCATGGCATATGGAGATTCCCAGGCTAGAGGTCTAATCGGAGCTACAGCTGCTGAGCTGCTGGCCTATGCCACAGCCACAGCAACTCGGGATCCGAGCTGTGTCTTTGACCTACACCACAGCTTACAGCAACGCCGGATCGTTAACCCACTTGAGTGAGGCCAGGGATCAGATCTGCATCCTCAAGGATGCTAGTCGGATTCAACCTGCAACCTTATGGTTCCTGGTTGGATTCGTTTCTACTGCAACACCACAGGAACTCCTCAAATCTGTATTTCTACTTTAGACCCCTCTATTAAAAAATTTCTGACCTGTTTCTTAGCTGCTTGGTGTATACATCTTTCCCTAGTTAGTCTACTGATATCTAAAAATACTGTGTCTGAAATAGAGCTTATCATCTTCATCCTACCTGCCGCCTCACTCACCACTTGTGCTTTAGTACTCCCTACCTTGGTATAAATGGTTTTAAACTAAAAACTGAAAACCAGTCTCCCTAGTCTTTTCCTCTACTAGCACAACTTAGTCACCAAGCTCTGAGGATTTCTGCTTCCCCTTCTTCCCTATTCCCGTTTCCTTCATTAGGTATTTATTATGTCTCAACTGGCTCGTTAGGCAGTGTGCATTATCCCTCTTTCTCCAGTTTACCTTCTTCTAATACATCATCCTCTTTGCTGAAAGATTCATTTTTCTCATACACAAATCTGATTGTCGTATCTCAGCTGATAATTCGTTCCTGGCTCTCTTTTCCTACAGAATGAAAATGTAAACTTTTCAGGGTGGCCTGTGAGGCCATTTATGATTTGATCTCTTTCTTTTTCTGCTTTGTAGTGTTGTTCTTCATTGAGGAATAGAACCTTATTTTCTAATGCTTCTGTGCGTATGCACTTGCTATTTCTTTGGCCTAAAATGCCTTTCCTTGGTATTTCTGCCTGGCAAATGCTAGTCCTTTCAAGAAGCAGTTCAGGAATCATGTCTGTAAAACCTTCTCTGACTTTGACAACCCAGTAGGTTTGGGCTCTCCCTTCCTCCTTTAAAAAAATATTGCCTTTATTCATATGTAAATATTAAATATTTTCCCCTCATTTTAATGACCATATTGTACTATAATTATCTTTATACATTTGTCTCCTCACTAAATTGTAAGGTTAGGGCCACACCTGTGGCATATGGAAGGTCCCAGCCCAGGGATTGAATCAGTGCTGGAGCTGCTGGCCTATGCCACAGCCACAGCAACGTCAGATCTGAGCCGTGTTTGCAACCTACACCACAGCTCACTACAAGGCTGGTCCTTAACCCACTGAGCGGGACCAGAGTTCAAACCCAGGTCCTCATGGATGCTAGTCGGGTTCGTTACCACTGAGCCACAACAGGAACTCCAATTGTAATCTTTTTGAACGTAGGTAATACTTCTTTTTATTGGTGTCTTCTCAAGACATTGACTTGCTCAGGGACGTAATTTTACTGAACTTGCTGAGTGTGTTAAGGAGGAGAGAAAGTGATAAATAAAGGCTGGGGAGCAATTCCCATGGTTTTTCTTTCTTAATTTTTTTTTTAAGGTTTTTTTTAAACTCCCACTTTTTTTTTTGTCTTTTTGCCTTTTATGTAGAGCCACACCCGTGGCATATGGGGGTTCCCAGGCTAGGGGGTCTAACAGGAGCTGTAGCTGCCGGCCTTCGCCACAGCCACAGCAACGTGGGATCTGAGCCGCGTCTGCAACCTAGACCACAGCTCACGGCAGTGCCGGATCCTTAACCCACTGAGCAAGGCCAGGGATCGAACCCGCAACCTCATGGTTCTTAGTCGGATTCATTAACCACTGAGCCACGAAGGGAACTCCCTCCCACATGGTTTTTCTAAGCAAGAAGTCACTGGAACGTGCGGCTCCTAACATCTAATCTTTGATGTCATAGCAGTGAAAAAAAACCTTGTTTATAGAGTTATCTATTATTTAGGGATAAAAAGAACTATGATCAAGGAGTTCTATTGTGGCTCAGTGGTAATGAACCCGATTAGTATTTATGAGGACTCGGGTTTGATCCCTGGCCTTGCCCAGTGGGTTAAGGATCTGGTGTTGCCATGAGCTATGATGTGGGTCGCAGACACAGCACAGATCTCATGTTGCTGTGGCTTTGGTATAGGGCGGCAGCTACAGCTCTGATTTGACCTCTAGCCTGGGAATAAGGTGCAGCCCTAAAAAAAAAAAAAAGGGAACTATGATCTTATGAAAGTTTAAACAGGGATAAATGCTTTGTTTATAACTGCTCTTGATACTTTGGGAACATGTGAAAGTACAGTTTTTTTAGGGAAAGGATTATTGCTCAGTAGTGGAAAGTGGATTTTCATTTGTAGAGGCATTAGAGATTAAGAACTGCTAATCACAAGCTACTTGAAATATAGCCACAGTCAGTTAAAGAATCGTTAAGTATTCAGTTAACATGTGGATTATTGATTCATGTGGATTATTGATTCATGTGAATTATTGGTTCATGTGAATTACTGATTGATGTAACTTTGGAAGGGGAGAGTCATAAATGGGGATGATAATTTTAGTTGTAGATTTCCTTAAGCACTCAAAAAATATTGAGCATGTACACTAAAAATACTTAATTTTCAGGATTATTTCACATACATTATCATATTTGACCCTGAACTTTGTCATTATGCTATGATATTCAGCAGTGCAAAGACTAAAATAGAAGGGCCCTGTCCTCAAGGAGATAACTGTCTGGGAGGCCACTAATGGATACAAAACAGTGTATAGTAGTAGTATAAAATAGTATATAATGAAGTGCTAGGTAGTGCATTATGGTTTGCAAATACTGTAGGGGTTAGGAGAATGGAAATAATTTTGATAAGTTTTTTTTGCTTTTTTGTTTTGGTCTTTTCTAGGGCCGCACTTGCAACATATGGAGGTTCCCAGGCTAGGGGTCTAATCAGAGCTGTAGCCGTCGGCCTACGCCACAGCAACAGCAACGTGGGATCCGAGCCATGTCTGCAACCTACACCACAGCTCACGGCAAAGCCGGATCCCTAACCCACTGAACGAGGCCAGGGATTGATCTGGCAACCTCATGGTTCCCAGTTGGATTTGTTAACCACTGAGCCACGATGGGAACTCTCCTAATTTTAATAATTTTAATAATTGAGTTTCTTCTGTTTACTCAACAAATATTTGAGGACTTTTTGTGGGTCAGAACTGTAGGAGACACTTCTCTGAACTTCAGATTCTTCTTTGGTCACTGAAAATATCACTGAGAGCTACGTCGTTAAAAGATGGCCATCCTTAGAGCTGCTTGCAAAAGATGGAGCAGCAAGCACTGGAAAGCCAGGCTTAGAACACTGGGTTTTAACTCCAATTCCAGTGGGTTTGTTCCTTGGAACAGGGACTTGAAAGTTGGTAGAATGTGGCTTGATGGAAAGCGAAGAGACAGAATTTTCTAGGAATAGTGAAAATGCGACTGAAAAAGACATCTAGGGGAGAATGAACGGGGGCCTGTTTTTGTGGCAGTGAGGAAATGAACCCTACCAGAGTGATAGCCTAATATTTGATTGTCACTATAATAGATTAAAATATCGCTCTTGCTTAGGGTGCTCAAAAAATGATTTCTGTTTTTCTTTCTTTTCCTTTTTTTTCCTTCATTTTTGGCCAGTCTGGGCATATGGAGTTCCCAGGCCAGGACTGAGATCCTAGCTATAGTTGCTATCTAAGCTGCCCTTGCAGCAACGCTGGATCCTTAACCCACTGTGCCAGGCCAGGGACTGAGCCTGCGTCCCAGCGCTCCCAAGTCACGGCCAGTCCCGTTGTGCCACAGCAGGAACTCCAAAGAATGATTTTTCTTTTTTCACAAAATATGTGACTAAAAAACAATTGTCATAAAAGAGAATGATATAATGCCATTTGCAGCAATATGGGTGGACCTTGAGATTTTCATAAATGTTGTAAGCCGGAGAAAGACAAATATCATACAATATTGCTTATATGTGAAATCTAATAAAAATGATGCACATGAACTTATTTACTCAACAGAAATAGACCTACAGACATAGAAAACAAACTTATGGTTACTAAGGGACAGGAGGGTAAAGTTAGGAGTTTGGGATTAACACATACACACTACTACATCTAACCAAAAAGGACCTACTGTATAGCACAGGAAACCATCCATACTCAATATTTTGTAGTAACCAGTAGGGAAAAGAGTCTTACGCACACATACCTTACACACGCACACACCCATGAATCACTTTACTGTATGGTTGAAACTAACATAACATTATAAATCAACTATACTTAAAAAAAAAACAGCAGGAGTTCCCAGTGTGGCTTAGGTTAAGGACCTAATGTTACCTCTGTGAGGATGTGGGTTCGAGCCTTATACTCTCTCTCAGTGGGTTAAAGGATCTGGTGTTGCTGCAGCATAGGTTGCAGATTTGGATCAGATCAGGTGTTGCTATGGCTGTGGTGTAGGCTGGCAACTGCAGGTTCAATTGACCCCTAGCCTGGGACCTTCCATATGCTGCAGATGTGGCCCTAAAAAGAAAAAAAAAGTTGGAGATGAATGGTGTCAGGTCAAGCATGAAAGCAAGAAAGGTGTCCAGGGAAAAGGCCATTGCAAGTAGACCAGGAAGGTGGTCTGGACAAGGGTAGGAATGGTTGAGATTTAAAGAAATGAAGTCAGGAGATATTTTGTAGGTAGAGCTAATAGGAATTACTGTGGGAGATGAAGAGAAAAGGAATATTTTCATGATGACTCCTAGATTTTTTGCCTTCTGAGGGGACGGAAGTGCTATTTTTTGAGACAGAATTAGAAGTGTGAATTTGGGAGTGGAAATTGTTTTATGAAATCTTTGTTTGTCAGGAAAATGCCCTTATTCTGGTTTTTTGTTTTTATTTCGTACCTTGACTGTTGAATTGACTGTTGTAGGTGGTGATTCTTTTTTTGGTAAACTTGTCTAGAATTGACTGTTTCTTCCCTTTGTGTTAGGATGTCTGAATTAATTGAAAAAGAAACTGAAGAATACCGTAAGGGGGATCCAGACCCATTTGATGATCGACATCCTGGTGAGACCTGTGTTCTCTTTAAGTCTGGCTCTAATCTTCTTACAAAAGAAACTGCTTTATATAAGGAGTAGTTTTCCATTAGAATAGCATATTTTATGCTAAGTTTAAGACCTTTCATTTGTTAAAACATTGCCCAAGGTGGGGGCAAGTGAGAAAAAATAAATTCCTGGAAAAATGGAAGTATTTTAAATATTTACCTATCAAGTAAAAGACAAATAGCTAAAAGGAACTAAATAATATAAATATACCTTCTTGACTCAGTTAATATGATTACAAAGAATTAACGAGAGAAAAATGTGTTCTTCCTTTCTGACTTTTAAACCAAAAGATGTGCCTTTATCTTTCTAACAATAATTATCCTTTTACTGATGGGGAAATGTGGTTGAGAATGCATTCGGAACCTTGTTTTTAGTTATGAGATTGATACTTTGAACTGTGAATAATAAACAGACTTTTTGTGCAGGTTTGGTCTCCAGCTCTGCCCATTGGGTTGGGGGATTTGGCATTGGAGTACCAGCAGTGTAGGTCAGCAGCTGCTGCTCAGATTCAGTCCCTAGCCCCGGAACTTCAATATGTTTTGGGTGTGACCATAAAAGTAAAACAAAAACAAAACTTCTTTTTGTCTTTTTGTCCTTTTTATGGCCACACCTGCGGCATATGGAGGTTCCCAGGCTAGGGGTCTAATTGGAGCTGTAGCTGCCAGCCTTCGCCACAGCCATAGCAATGTGGCATCCGAGTTGTGTGTGCGACCTACACCACAGCTCACGGCAATGCCGGATCCTTAACCCACTGAATGAGGCCAAGGATCGAACCTGCAACCCCATGGTTTCTAGTCAGACTCGTTTCCACTGCGCCACGACAGGAACTCCCAAAAACAAAACTTCTTGATGTATACTTTAGTATTGCGACAGCTGAATCATGCCATCTCATAATAACGTGTTTTTATTTGGGGCTAATTTAATTAGAGCCATGACAATCCAGCTTGCTCTGGCACGGGATTACCTATAATACAGTATGTATGGGACTTGAGACTGCTATTTATGTTCTCCTTAGGGGAGATTACCAGTGGGCCAAGCCTAAGTCATATGGGCCCACACTACATAAAAACTTTCTCTCTCTCTCTCTCTCTTTTTGCCTCTTCCATGGCTTGTAGAAATTCCTGGGCCAGGGATTGAACCCAGGCCACAGTAGTGACCCAAACCACTGCAGCGACAAGGCCAGGTCCTTAACCTGCTGCACCACAAGGGAACTCTCATATAAACTTTCTCTTTATAAAGCCAGAAGCAGTGCTTTGTGGAGGGAAGAATCTGAGATATTGTATATGGAAAAATTGTGAGAATGGTGGGACTTATAAAAATGAGAATATTGTATATCCACTGAAGTGTTCCAAGGTTTATTTCTATTTCTTAATCTTTTATTCCCAAGCGTAGGTAAGCTAGGCATTTCAGATTCAATGTCCAATTATTTATGTGACATTACCTGCTGCTCTTGTCCTAGATATCCCTACTTGGTTTTTTTTTTTTTGCTTTTTAGGGCCACACCCACGACATATGGAGATTCCCAGACTCGGGGTCCAATTGGAGCGTCAGCTGCCAGCTTACGCCACAGTCTCAGCAATGCCAGATCCAAGCTACTTCTGCGACCTACACCACAGCTCACGGTAATGTTGGATCCTTAACCCACCGAGTGAGGCCAGGGGTCGAACACAACGTCATGATTCTTGGTCCGATTTGTTTCTACTGCACCATGATGGGAACTCCTGTTTTTTTTTTTGTCTTTTTGCCTTATCTAGGGCCACACCCACGGCATATGGAGGTTCCCAGGCTAGGGGTCTAACAGGAGCTGTAGCTGCTGGCCTTTGCCACAGCCACAGCAACGCGGAATTCGAGCCGCGTCTACAACCTACGCCACAGCTCATGGCAACGCCAGATCTTTAACCCACTGAGCAAGGCCATGGATCGAACCTGCAACCTCATGGTTCCTAGTCAGATTTGTTAACCACTGAGCCACAATGGGAACTCCCTGATAGGTCTTTTTTTAGTAGAAATTTAAAGACAATTTTTTTCTTCCCCACCTCTTATTTTAAGCAGTATTTGTCATTGGGCCTAATTTTTATTAATGAAAATAAGGGTCTCAGCGTCATCTTTTATAAACAGGAAAAGTAATCTGAGTCTATTTTTTTTTTTTTTTTTAGGGCTGCACTTGGCATATGGGAGTTCCCAGGCTAGCAGTCAAATCAGAGCTACAACTGCTGGTCTACACCATCGCCACAGTAATGCAGGATCCGAGTTGTGTCTGCGACCTACACTACAGCTTACGGCAATGCGGGATCCTTAACCCACTGAGTGAAGCCAGAGATTGAACCTGCATCCTCATGGATACTAGTCAGATTTGTTTCCGCTGAGCCACTACGGGAACTCCTCCTCTACATTTGTTTTTAAGATACCATTCTCTAATTTCTGTTTTTGTGAATTTGGCATATTAATTATAGCTTGGAAAAAACTTTGTGTTAGCAGCCTAAATCTTTTCTTCATCCTAAATTGTATCCTTTGACTAAATTTGCCACTCTGAAGGGATAATTAATTAAAATAATGATATCTGTTTTAAAAGCAAACTAATAGTTTTTCCAGCCATTACCTAATTCTTTTAGGCTCTGTGTTGACTAGATTCATGGCCTCCTTTCTTTCTGGGAGCTCAGAAGTTAAGATGGCCAAGGATATGTTATGTTTAGAACTGGTGATTGCTTGGTAGGATTCCCTTCTCCCCCAAACCTGGTGTGTCAGTATAAGTTTGAGGACACATTTCTGCTGTTGTTGGCGTTATAGTTGAGAGATTGGACTTGGAGCCTATCTTCTCCAGGCCACCCATCAAAAGAAGCTGTGCTTCCTTCGTTTATCTGGGAAGTCAAAGGTTTTCTTTCTCTTAGGCTCCTTTACGATTCTTTTGTTGACCTTATATACTCTCTTAGTGATGCTCGTTTGGGTCTAATGCTCGTTTATTTAGTTCAGTATTAACATACAGGCAATATGCTGGGAGATGGGAAGGTTAGAGAGCAGTATCTCAAATTTTTTATTGTCACTTTTAATTTTAAAGAATATTTCTTAGGAAATCTAATTCATCAAAAAGAGTCTTTTGTTTCTCTTAATTTTTTCTGGCCTTTTAGTGGTACTTATAACAACCGAGGTGCCTTTCCAGAGATCTAAGTTGCTTGACTGGGATAATGTACTCATTCCTTTGTTCCTCCCCTCTTTTGGTAGGTCGAGCTGATCCAGAGTGTATGCTGGGCCACTTGCTGAGAATACTCTTCAAGAATGATGATTTCATGAATGCAGTAGGTTTACTTCTTTCTTTTCTCTAGAGATTATCATCAGCAGATACTGTACCTTTATTGTTTTTTATAAATAGTTTGCTTTCTCCTGAGGTCTTAACAAAGTTGGGAATATACTGGGTAGATTTTTTAATTTAGTATTGGTTCAATGTAATGAGAGTAATCATAGTCTTCTTTATAACCAAAGTCTTGGTGTGGCCAAGTTATTTTCTCTTTGTTGTGTATTTTGTTGAGTATTGCTGAGGGTTCCCAAGGCATTTGTGGACATTCTGGGGCGAGATGATTTTGAGTTTGGGAATACAGGAGTCCTGTGGAGTTCCTGAATAGAAAAATAAGAGTAATGTGTGTGGCATGTTTCTGCAATGACACAGGGTGTGTACATACACTGGGCATGTTGAAGGAGAGAAAAGTGCCTTATTTAATGCAGGTCTGTTGAGGAGTAAATGAGGGGCGAAGAAAATGTATGTATTACTCACAGCTCCTGAACATAGTAATTGTTCAATAAATTGTGGCTTTTAGGCTTGTTTTTGGAGGCAGAATAGTGTGATGCTTGAGAACATGTGCTTTGGGATTGATGCTTTGAGTTTAAGCGCAAATGTCCACTGTTCATTGACAGTTTGATCTTTAGGCAACTTAAGCCTCTCCAAACTCTATATTCTCTAAGCCTTATTATTTTTCTAATCAATAAAATTAGAATGATAGCTCTTACCTTAAAATGTTTTAATAATCCTTGAGTAAAATCAAGCATGAAAACTGCTTAGTGTAGAACCTGGCACATGAGGGCTCAGTAATTATTAGCTGTTATTATCTGTATTAATGCCCAATTTTATTGATCTATCACATATTTCTTCTGATTCAAATCACTTCCAGTTGCCTTCTAGACATTCCCACATGGGTATTTCCCACAGGCACCTTGAATTCTCTATCCATTGTTTGCTGCACTATTTCTTATTCTTTAGCTCAGTAATGGTGTCCTTTCCTAGCCAGCTAGACATTATCCTTTATTCCTCTAAGCACTCTTATGCTGTGAACTTACAGGTCTTATTGTTCACTCCCCCTTACCCTTCACAAAATCCCTCCACTTCTTTCTGTCCTTGTTGCCAGAGCTTAGCTTAGCCACCACTATCTCTCTTGATTACTGCAGTACCCTCTTAATTAGTTTCTCTTCTTATCTTTGTTTTCCTCCAGCCCATTCTTTACTTTATAGCTAAGAAATCTTCATAAAATGCAAGAAGTGATCATGGCACTCTCTTGCTTAGAATCCATTGGTGGTTTCCAACTGCCATGAAGATAAGTATTAAATTTCTTATTTTGGTTTATAAATTCAATCTGTTATGGCCTTTGTTCTCTCAATTTTCAGTTCTTGGCCTTTAACCGTCCTCTCCTTCCCACTTCTCCTTAGCTACTCCTACTTGTCCTTTGTGTTCTCATTGGACTCCCTTCCTCTCTAAAGCCTTCTCTGATTCCTTTGCAGGGGTTGTAGGGCCTTTTACAGGCTTCTTTTGCATCCTGTATTTAAGATGTTTGTTTTCCCAACTGTCACCTGTGTTGGATTATGAACCTTTTGATGGTGGAACTATGTTTAATTCACTGTTGTATACTTAGCAATAACACAGTGCCATTTAGAGATCTAGAAAATGTTTGATGAGTGAAGTTTTATTAATACATATATATATATATATAAAATATAAAATTCAAGTTTTTCAGTAGCCATTGTCAAGAATGAGGTGAGGGGAGGCTTATCTTGGTCTACTTTATCCTTCTGAAATGTGTATATGAGGATGGGGAATAAATTCTTTGTGATGCCTCTTGAGCTTTAATTTCTGTCATTGCTGAATTATTTTAGGGGGATTTGACTTTGAAATTGCAGAAGAAATTATATGTGATGTTATAGCTCAGCAGGATCATATCATACCTACAATAAAGGTTTAATAAGTAATGTTAGGTATAGCCTTCTTAAATACCCTTTATGCAAGTAATAGAACTATATTAAGGATTTATTAGACTTTGTTAATTTAACTGGATTGAATTTCAGATGAAAAGTATTCCTTCTTTACAGCTGGTGAATGCATATGTGATGACAAGCCGAGAGCCCCCTTTAAACACTGCAGCTTGCAGACTCCTACTGGACATCATGCCAGGCCTGGAAACTGCTGTTGTCTTTCAAGAAAAGGTACTTACTAATAAGAAAAGTCATCATTTTATTTTTTAATTGAATGGTGATCTGTTTGATTTTTATTAAAATAATTGTTAATAGTTTTTTCTTATTGCCATAGTAATCTATATTAAAGAAATTTAAGAAATGAAGGAGTTCCTGTCGTGGCTCAGTGGTTAACTAACCTGACTAGCATCTGTGAGGATGCGGGTTTGATCCCTGGCCTCGCTTGGTGGGTTAAGGATCTGGCATTGCCGTGAGCTGTGGTGTAGGCCGCAGACGTGCCTTGGATCCCATGTTGCTGTGACTGTGGCATAGGCCGGCGGCTACAGCTCTGATTAGACCCCTAGCCTGGGAACCTACATATGTTGTGGGTGCGCCCTAAAAAGACAAAAAAAAAAAAGGGAAAGAAATCAAGAAAACCATAAGAAAAATGTTTAAATAACAATTTTAGTGAGTACTTGCTGCTAGGGTGCTTTAGTATTTTTTAAAGACTTAAGATCATAAGTTCTTTTTAATGGCTTTATGATCTTATCCCAATTCTTATTCTTAATGATAAGTAGTTTTGCCTGGTGATGAAGGATTTACTATTCTGAGTAAGGCTATCCTGTTCTTAACAGTATTTAATATTCATTTAGTTAATATTTGAAGACCTATTTAGTGTTGTGTTTTATGCTATGTGCTGGGGATGTTGTGTTAACAAGATAGGACCTTGTATTTATATATGTGTTTGGGAAGGCAGACACAAACTGATGATTTCAAGTAAGGATATAAGTGCCATGCAGACCAGAAAATTGTATTTTTTTTTTTGGTCATTTTAGGGCCTTGGCATATGGAGGTTCCCGGGCCAGGGGTCTGATCGGAGCTGTTGCTGCCAGCCTATGCCAGAGCCACAGCAATGCCAGATCTGAGCTGCATCAGTGACCTACACCACAGCTCATGGCAATGCTGGATTCTTAACCCACTGAGCAAGGCCAGGGATTGAACCCACAACCTTATGATTTCTAGTCGGGTTTGTTTCCGCTGTGTCATGACGGGAACTCCGAAAATTGTGATTTGATAGTGACTGTGTGTATAATTCTGTCATAAACTAGTTGCTCTTTTTTGAGAAGTAATATATATTTTGCTTTTTAGCATTAAGAATTTGCAGTGTGAGCTGGGTATGCAACAAAGCTTTCTTTGTTTTTAAAGATATTAAAAATCTAATCTTCTGAAACAATATGGAAGTCTCAGTATAGTTAAATGTACAAACCAAATGAAAGGTCTGGAAATGGATTTTCTTAACTTTTAAGAAAACTTTATTAGAGAATTGTGCCACATAATGTGTTTTAGAGAATAACATGATAATTATTGCTCTAGTTTGCAGTACTGTTTTAAAACTAGATTTAAAAATCTCCAATTAGTTCCACTGTGAGAGACCAAAAAAAAAATCTTCTTGTCAAAAATGTTTTAATAGGGGAGTTCCTATTGTGCCACACTAGGTTAAGAATCTGACTGCAGCAGCTTGGGTTGCTGTGGAGGCACGGGTTTGATCTCCAGCCCGGCACAGTGTGGTTAAACGGTCTGTTGGTGCAGCTGTGGCTCAGTTTCAGTCCCTGGCCTGAAGGGTAAAGATGATCAGACTCAGTTCCATATGTTGAGGGTGTAGCCATTAAAAAAAAAAAAAGGAAAGTTTTAATATGAATTCTTTTGAAAATCAGGATGAAAATGAAGCATTTATAGCAGTGTATTTTGTATATGTGAGATTTATAGAAGATTATGGATGGTTTTACTGTGCTTTGTGAAAGTTCCCTGGTTGTCATTGTAGGAAAATCATCTCTGGTTCTTTATAGTTTCATCCTTTTTTTTTTTTTGTCAACACTTGCGGCATATGGAAATTCTTGGGCCAGGGACTGAATCTGAGCCACAGCTGTGACCTACACTCCAGCTGTGGCAGTGCCAGATCCGAAACCCACTGAACTGATTTGGGGATTGAACCTTTACCTCTGCAGTGACTCACGATGGGCTACAGTTGGATTAACCCACTGCTCCACAGCAGGAACTCCCATATGATTTCATTGTTGTATTTATAGAATGAAGTAATTATCCTTTGGATGTTGGAAACATGAAGGGATGTTTTGAATAATAAATCCTTCTTCGAGAACCGTTTGTTTTGTAATAACTGATTTTTGTTGAGTTGGGAGAAGTGAATTATGCAAAGATAATTCAAAGAAGTGAACTATTCCAATTTATTAGGTTGGAAATAGCATTGCCTTGAATCCAGTGTCCTGTAGTGCAGATTACAAACTCTTTGACTTTGTGAGACCTTACTGTTGAATTACATGATGGTCTTTACCCTTCAGAAATATCCCGTGCACATTTTTTGGTATGAATCAGTGTTTTACTTCTTTAAAAAACATTTAATTAGAGCAAATAAATTAATGAGTCAAATCATTTTTTGGGGTTCCCTTAGTGGCTCAGCAGTTAACGAATCTGACTACCATCCATGAGGCTACAGGTTCAATCCCTGGCCTTGCTTGGTGAGTTAAGGATCTGGCATTGCCTTGATCTGTGGTGTAGGTTGCAGCTGTGGCTCTGATCCTGTGTTGCAGTGGCTGTGGCTGTTCCTGGCAGCTATAGCTCTGATTCGACCCCTAGCCTAGAAACCTCCATATGCCAGGGTGTGGCCCTAAAAAAAAGGACAATTTTAAAAAATGAATCATTTTTTTATTTTGACCACCCTGCAGCATATGGAGTTCTCAGGCCAGAGATCAGATCCAAGGCACAGTTGTGACGTATGCTGCAGCTGTGGCAATGCCAAATCCTTAACTCTGAGCTGGTCTAGGGCTCAGACCTGTATACCAGCACTTTTAAGACATTCCTGATCCCGTTGCACCACAGCGGGAACTCCAGAAATAACTTTTTTAGACAAATTGGTGTTTCACAAAGCTGTAATTAAGACTCATTACTTTAGGGTTTCCCACTCTAGTGCAGTGGTTTTAGGATCTGGCATTGCCACAGTTGTGGCATATGTTGCAGCTGTGGCTCAGATTTGATTCCTGGCCCAGGAACTTCTTTTTTTTTTTTTTTTTTTTTTGCCTTTTGTCATTTTAGGGCCACATCCACTGCATGTGGAGGTTCCCAGGCTAGGGGTCTAACTGGAGCTGTAGCCGCGGGCCTACGCTGTAGCCACAGCAACGCAGGATCCAAGCCATGTCTGCGACCTACACCACAGCTCACGGCAACACCGGATTGTTAACCAACTGAGCAAGGTCAGGGATTGAACCCTCAACCTCATGGTTCCTAGTCGGATTTGTTAACCACTGCGCCACAACGGGAACTCCCTGGCCCAGGAACTTCTGTATGCCACAGGTGCAGCCTAAAAGGAAGAAAAACAAGTCTCGGAGTTCCCATCGTGGCTCAGTGGTTAACGAATCCGACTAGGAACCATGAGGTTGTGGGTTCGATCCCTGGCCTTGCTTAGTGAGTTAAGGATCCGGCGTTGCCGTGAGCTTTGGTGTAGGTTGCAGGCACAGCTCGGATCCTGCATTGCTGTGGCTGTGGCAAAAGCTGGCAGCTACAGCTCCTGTTAGACCCCTAACCTGGGAACCTCCATATGCCGCAGGTGTGGCCCTAGATAAGGCAAAAAGACAAAAAAATAAAAAAATAAATAAAAAGAACTGTGGTGTAGGAAGAAAAGTAAGTTTCTCTCTTTTCTTTTTCCGTTTTTTTTTTTTTTTTTGGCTTTTTAGGGCCATACCCACGGCATATGGAAATTCCCAGGCTTGAATCAGAGCTATAGCTACTACACCACATATGGAAGTTCCCAGGTTGAATCAGAGCTATAGCTACTACACCACATATGGAAGTTCCCAGGTTGAATCAGAGCTATAGCTACTACACCACATATGGAAGTTCCCAGGTTGAATCAGAGCTATAGCTACTACACCACAGCCACAGCAACATCAAATCTGAGCCAAGTCTGCGACCTACACCACGGCTCACGGCAATGCTGGATCCTTAACCCACTGAGCAAGGCCAGGGATCGAACTTGCGTTCTCATTGATGGTAGTAAGATTCATTTTCGCTGAGCCACAATGGGAACTCCTAGAGCAGTGTTTCTTAAACTTTGTGAACCATAGTTACACGTTTTAATTCTTTTTTTTTTTTTTTTTACATTGCGTTCTTGCCCATGTTATATGTGTGAAAGAGAGTTTTCTTTCTTTTTTTTTTTAATGGCCACACCTGTGGCATATGGAAGTTCCTAGGCTAGAGGTTGAATTGAAATTGCTGCAGCTGCCTGCCTATGCCACAGCCATGCCAGATCCTTAACCCACTGAGTGAGGCCAGGGATTGAACCCACATCCTCATGGATAGTAGTTGTGTTCTTAACCTGCTGAGTCACATTGTTTCCTTTTGTGCAATACATTTTTTTTTTTTCTTTTTAGAGCCGCATATGAAAGTTCCCAGGGTAGAGGTCTAAGGAGCTACAGCTCCTGGCCTGCACCACAGCCACGGCAATGCCGATCCTCAACCCACTGAGTGAGGCCAGGGATTGAACCTGCAACCTCATGGTCGCCAGTTGGATTTGTTTCTGCTGTGCCACAATGGTGACTCCTGTGCAATACATTCTTATATTTTCGATAACATTGCACTTTTATTTCGGAGCTAGTTGTAAGTAACTAAAGTGACTCTATTCTAGCTGCTGTTTTAAAAAGTAGTTGGCTTTACTTTCAGAGATGTTGCAATAGCTTCAAAATTTTATTTATTTAGTCTTTTTTTTTTTTTTAGGGCTGTACCCACAGCATACCAAAGTTCCCAGGCTAGGCGTCCAATTGGAGCTGTAGCCGCCGACCTACACCATAGTCACAGCAACACCAGATCTGAGCCGAGCCTATACTGCAGCTCACAATAATGCTGGAACCCTAACCCACTGAGTAAGGCCAGGGATCAAACCCAAATTCTCATGGATACTAGTCGGATTCATTACCACTGAGCCACAACGGGAACTCTGTAAAATCGATTTATTTATTTAGTTTTTTTTTTTTTTGCTTTTTAGGGCCACATCCGCAGCATGTGGAATTCCAAGGCTATGGATCGAATTGGAGCTACAGATGCTGGCCACAGCCATAGCAACTCGGGATCTGAGCCACTTTTGCAACCTACACCACAGCTCACGGAAATGCCGGATCCTTAACCCACTGAGCAAAGCCAGGGATTGAACCTGCATCCTCATGGATCCTAGTCTGGTTCATTAACCAGCTTTGATTTGATGCCTAGCCTGGGAACCTCCATGTGCTGCGGGTGAGGCCCTAATAAGGCAGAAGACAGAAAAAGATTATTTGGCTGTATAGTTTCTTCATTATATTGTGTGTTATAGAACTGGGTACTTTTGGATTGTTTACATACCATACTTGTCTGTGTATGCTCTTTATCCAGTTAGACCAGGACCTTTAGGAACTTAATTCTTTTTCTTTTAAACCTAATGAATTTTATTATATTTATAGTTGTACAACCATAATCACAACCCAGTTTTACAACATTTCCATCCCAAACCCCCAACCCAACCTTCCCCACCAACGTGTCTCCTTTGGTAGCCATAAGTTTTTCAAAGTCTGTGAGTCAGTTTCTCTTCTGCAAATAAGTTCAGTGTATCCTTCTTTCAGATTTGACTTATAAGTGGTAGCATGTGATGTTCATGTTTCATTGTCTTAACTTCATTTAGCATGATAATTTCTAGGTCCATCCATTATTTCATTTCATTTTATGGCTGAGTAATACTCCATTGTGTATATGTACCACATCTTTTTTATCCATTCCGTTGATGGACATTTAGATTGCTTCCATGTCTTGGCTATTGTATGTAGTGCTGCAGTGAACATTGGGGCACATGTAACTTTTTGAGTCACGGTTTTCTCTGTTTAGATGCCCAGGAGTGGGATTACTGGATCAAATGGTAATTACATTTTTAGTATTTTTGAGGAATCTCCATACTGTTTTCCATAGTGGTTGCACCAGTTTACATTCCCACCAACAGTGTAAGAGAGTTCCCATTTCTCCACGCCCTCTCCAGCATTTATTGTTTGTAGACTTTTTGGTGATGGCTATTCTGGCTGGTGTAAGATGGTACCTCATAGTAGGGTTTTTTGTTTTGTTTTGTTTTTAGGACTGCACCTGTGGCATATGGAGGTTCTCAGGCTAGGGATTGAACCGGAGCTACAGCTGCCAGCCTGTACCACAGCTGTACCAATGCGGGATCCGACCCAAGTCTGCTACCTACACGACAGCTCACGGCAACGATGGATCCTTAACCTCCTGAGCGAGGCCAGGGATTGAACCTGCAACCTCATGGTTCATAGTTTCGTTTCTGCTGCAGCACGACGGGAACTCCCCATATAGTAGTTTTGATTTGCATTTCTCTAATAATTAGTGACGTTGAACCATCTTTTCATATATTTTTTTGGCCATCTGTATGTCTTCTTTGGAGAATTGTCTGTTTAGCTCTTCTGCCCTTTTTTTGATGGTGTTGTTTGTTTTTTTGGTATTGAGCTGTAGGAGGTGTTTATAAATTTTGGAGATTAATCCCTTGTCAGTCGATTCATTTGCAGATATTTTCTCCCATTTTGTGGGTTGTCTTTTTGTTTTGTTTAGGGTTTCCTTTGCTGTGCAAAACCTTTTAAGTTTAGTTAGGTCCTATTTGTTTATTTTTGTTTTTATTGTCATTACTCTAGGAGGTGGATCTGAGAGATATTGGTGTGGTTAATGTCAGATAGGGTTTGGCCTATGTTTTCCTCTAAGAGTTTTATAGTATTAGGTCTTTAATCCATTTTGAGTTTATTTTTGTGTATGATTTAGGGAATGTTCTGACTTCATTCTTTTACATGTAGCTGTCCAGTTTTCCAAGCATTGGTTATTGATGGGACTGTCTTTTTTTCCATTGTATATTCATGCTTTCTTTGTCATAGATTAGTTGACCATAAGTGCATGGGTTTAATTCTATGCTTCCTAGCCTGTTCCGCTGGTCTATATTTCAGTCTTTGTGCCAGTACCATTCAGTTTTGATGACTGCAGTTTTGTAGTATAGTCCAACGTCAGGGAGCCTGATTCCTTCAGCTCCATTTCTCTTTCTTAGGATGGCTTTGACAATTCTGGGTCTTTTGTGCTTCCAAACAAACTTAAAGATATTTTTTTCTAGTTCTGTGAAAAATGCCTGTTTTTTTTTTTGTCTTTTTGCCTTATCTAGGGCCGCATCCATGGCATATGGAGGTTCCAAGGCTAGGGGTTTAACAGGAGCTGTAGCTGCCGGCCTTCGTCACAGCCACAGCAACGCGGGATCCGAGCCACGTCTGCAACCTACACCACAGCTCACAGCAACGCCGGATCCTTAACCCACTGAGCAAGGCCAGGGATCGAACCCGCAACCTCATGGCTTAGTCGGATTCGTTAACCACTGAGCCATGAAGGGAACTTCTTGCTTTCCTAGTATTTTGTTTTGGACTTTTGCATCTATGTTCATCAGTGATATTGGCTTGTAATTTTTTTTTTTTTTTTTTTTGTGGTATCTTCTGGTTTTGGTATCAGGGTGATGGTAGCCTCATAGAATGAGTTTGGGAGTGTTCCTTCCTTTGCAGTTTTTTGGAATAGTTTCAGAAGGATAGGTGTTAACTCTTCTTTAAATTTTTGAGAGAACTGGCCTTTCAAGTCATTTGGTCCTGGACTTTTGTCTGTTGGAAAGTTTTTTTTTTTTTAATTTATTATTTTTTTTTGCCGTGGGATCACACCCACGGCATATGGAAGTTCCCAGGCTAGGGCCTGAACCAGAGCTACAGCTGCTGGTCTACGCCACAGCCACAGCAACTCAGTATCCTAGCCAGGTCTATGACCTACATCACAGCTCCCAGCAACGCTGGATCCCTGACCCACTGAGAGAGGCCAGGTATTGAACCTGTACCCTCATGGATACTAGTTGGATCGTTACCACTGGGCCACAATGGGAACTTCCATTGGAAGTTTTTTGATCATGGTTTCAATGTCAGTACTTGTGGTTGGTCCATTCATCTTTTCTGTTCATCTTGGTTTAGTCTTGGAAGATTATACTTTTCTAAGAATTTGTTCATTTCTTCTAAGTTGTTCATTTTTTTGGCAAATAGTTTCTTGTAGTAGTCTCATGATCCTTTGTATTTCTGAGATGTCCATTGTAACTTCTTTTTCATTTTTAATTTTATTGGTTTGAGTCCTCTTTTTTCCTTGATGAATCTAGCTAAGGGTTTGTCAATTTTGTGGATCTTTTCAAAGAACCAGCTTTTAGATTCATTGATCTTTTCTATGGTTTCCTTCATTTCTGTTTCATTGATTTCTTTTTTTTTGTCTTTTCTAGGGCCGCGCCTGTGGCAAATGGAGATTCCCAGGCTAAGAGTCTAATTGGAGCTATAGCCACCAGTCTACACCAGAGCCACAGCAATGGGGAATCTGAGCCATGTCTGCCACAGCTCACAGCAACGCCAGATCCTTAACCCAGTGAGTGGGGCCAGGGATCAAATATGCATCCTCATGAACGCTAGTCAGGTTTGTTAACCACTGAGCCACGACGGGAATGCCTCAATTTTTTTTTAAATGTTTTTGTTTGTTTTCGCGGCACCCCTTGCATGTGGGATGTGGAAGTTCCTGGGCTGGGCATCGAACCCACGCCACTGCAGTGACTTGAGCTGCTGCAGTGACAACACCAGATCCTTAACCCATTGCGCCACCAGAGAATTCCTCACTTTCATTTTGTGTGTGTCTGAGAACTGAAGTGGGTCTCTGTCTCTGTCTTGTTTTTCTTTCTTTCTTTTCTTTCTCTCTTCCTTCCTTCCTTCCTTCCTACTTTCCCCCCTCCCTCCCTCTTTTTCTTCCTCCCTCCCTTCCTTCCTTCCTTCTCTGCACTGGCAGTATAGAAAGTTCCCAGGCTAGGGGCTGAATCAGAGCTGTAGCTGCTGGCCTACACCACAGCCACAGGAATGCGGAATCTGAGCCTTGTCTGCGATCTAGACCATAGCTCCCAGCAGCGCTGGATCCTTAACCTGCTGAGCTAGGTCAGGGCTCGAATCTGCATTCTCATGGATACTAGTTAGGTTTGTTACCTCTGAGCCGTGATAGGAACTCTTGAAGTGAGTCTCTTAAAGATAGCATATGTATGAGTCTTATTTTTGTATCCATTGAGGCAGTCTATCTCTTTTGGTTGAGGCATTTAGTCCATTTACATTTAAGGTAATTATCGATACGTGTGTAGTTACTGCCATTTTATTAGTTGTTTTGGACTTGTTTTTGTTGATCTTTTTTTCCTCCCTTCTGTTGTTTTTTTGGGTTCGATGACTATCTTTAGTGTTGTGTTTGGATAGCTTTTTCTTATTTTTGTTGTGTGTCTGTTGTAGTAGGGACTTAATTCTTTAAGAATACTGCTTTAACATTTTTCTCTTTGAGGAGTTCCCATTGTGGTTTGGTGGATTAAGAACCCGACTAATGTCCGTAAGGATTTGGATTCGATCCCTGACTTGCTTAATGGGTTAAAAATCTGGTGTTGCCATGAGCCGTGGTGTAGGTCTCAGACGCAGCTCAGATCCAGTGTTGCTGTGGCATAGGCCGGGAGTTTCAGCTCTGATTTGACTCCTAGCCTGGGAATTTCCACATATTACAAGCACGGCCCCTAAAAAAAACAAACAAAAGAAACCCCCTTAAAACAAAAAAACATTTTTCTCTTGGAGGTTGTCTTAAATTATTGGAGGCCAGAGGGATAAAATCGGAGAGAATGAAATCTCAGAAAGTGTAACTTTGAAGTCAGCATTTCCAAGACTTTATACTCTAGAACATTAAGATTCCCCCAACAGTTTAATAGGTGTTTAATGAAGATAGTGTCCATGGAGTCAGTTAGATGGATGGTTACTGTTTATTGAATGCCAGCCCTGTGCCAAGGGTTTGATTTGCATTGTATCACTTAATCCTCACAGCTTGTCATGAGGTAGGGGATAAATCATGAGTCTGTGGCTTATTTATTTCAGAAGCGGAGAGAAAGAAATGGTTTTAATGTAGAAAGGACGATAACCAGATCTGTCAAGATGACTGACCAGGATAACATAAATTGTCTTGTTGCACACAAATATAAATATGGGGTAAATGTAATAAACTCTTAGAAAGAAATCCCAGGGTGCCATAAATGAAGATGGAACTGTAAAACCAAAGTGGTAATTGAGGATAGGAGACAAAATCTTGGGTGAGGAGTTAAAATGGGGACCCTGGTGTCATAAAACTTGCATTTCCAAATGACCGTCATTGAAACAATGGCAAAGAAAAATACCTGCTTTCTCTTATGGGAAAGTGACAGGTTTCTCAGTCTCTTGACTCCACTCTAAGGGACAGGGGCATATAAGTTTCTTCTGAGAAACTCTGGATATTGACTGAGTAAATGTTTGAAATTTCTATTATATGGTTGGGAACACCAAATGTCAAGATATTAAGAACAATAAAATTGTTCTGGACCAGGGGTATTCTTTGGGTGTTTGGCAAAGTGAATTTAAAACTATTTTGGGGAGAAGTTCTCACAATCCAGACCACAGGGGACTCCCACAGAAAAAAAAGCAATTTCCACAAAAAGTAAATTCACAAAAAAAATTTCAGAGTATGCCTGCAAATAATCCTCGGTGATTGGGAGCCAGCTATTAAATAAGGTGATTAAATAGAACAGTTATCTGAAAGATATTACAAAGAAAATGCCTTCTACATTTATTTATTTGTTTATCTTTTAGGGCTACATCTGTGGCATAGGGAAGTTCTCAGGCTAGGGGTTGAATCGGAGTTGAGCTGCCAGCCTACATCATAGCCACAGCAATGCCAGATCCAAGCTGTGTCTGCACCCTATACCACAGCTCATGGCAATGCCCAAAGTTCTCAGGCTAGGGGTTGAATCGGAGTTGAGCTGCCAGCCTACATCATAGCCACAGCAATGCCAGATCCAAGCTGTGTCTGCACCCTATACCACAGCTCATGGCAATGCCCGATTGCCAACCCATTGAGTGAGGCCAGGGATCGAACCCACGTCTTCATGGAGACTAGTCTGATTCGTTTCTGCTGTGCCACAATAGGAACTCCATAAAATGCCTTTTTTTTTCCTTTTTAGGGCCACACTCTTGGCATATGGAGGTTCCCAGGCTAGAGGTCCAGTTGGAGCTGTAGCTGCCAGCCTACGCTGGAGTCACAGAAACTCAGGATCCAAGCTGCATCATTCCCACATAGATAGCTTTAGTTTCTTTTTCTTTTCTTTTTTTTTTTTCTTTTTTATGGCCACATATGTGGCATTTGGAAGATCCTGGGCTAGGGGTAAAATTGGAGCTGCAGCTGAGGCCTGTGCCACAGCCACAGCAGCACCGGATCCAAGCTGCATCTGTGACCTATGCCACAGTTTGTGGCAGTGCCAGATTCTTAACCAGCTGAGCCAGATCAGGAATTGAGCTGAATACTCGTGGAATATGTGTCAGGCCCTTAACCTACTGAGCCACAACGGGAAATCCTAGTTTGTTCATTTG
This sequence comes from Catagonus wagneri, assembly GCA_004024745.2. Lineage (NCBI taxonomy): Eukaryota > Metazoa > Chordata > Mammalia > Artiodactyla > Tayassuidae > Catagonus > Catagonus wagneri. The sequence continues at coordinate 34,505,670 of PVHT021183699.1, read as the reverse complement.
TTCCTCCCTTCCTCCCTCCCCTCCTCCCATCCTTCCTTTCTTTACCAGTGTTCTGTTGAATAGAAGTGGTAAAAGTAGGCATTCTTGTCTTGTTATTATTCTTAGAGGAAAGCCTCTCAGTCTCTCACTGTTAAGTATAATATTAACTGTAGGTTTTTCATAACTGGCTTATGTTGAGGAAGTTTCCCTCTATTCCTAGATTATTCAGTGTTTTTTTTTTTTTTTCTGTCTTTTTGTCTTTTTAGTGCCGCACTGGCTTCATATGGAGGTTCCCAGGCTAGGGTCGAATCGGAGCTACAGCTGCTGGCTTGCACCGCAGCAACGTGGGATCTGAGCTGCATCTGCGACCTACACCATAGTTCACTGCGATGCTGGATCCTTAACCCACTGAGTGAGGCCAGGGATCGAACCCGCAACCTCATGGTTCCTAGTTGGATTTGTTTCCACTGTGCCACAACGGGAACTCCCTTAAGTATTTTTTAATTAAAGGGTAAAAACCCAAATGTAAAATTCTTTTTGCATCAATTTATATAGTCATGTGGCTTTCTGCTAATTTATGGAAGTTAATTTCACACTAATTCTATTAATTTTATGTGCTATATAATTTGATTTTTGTATTTTTTTTTTTTGATCTTTTGCCATTTTTAGAGCCATACCTGTGGCATGTGGAGGTTCCCAGGCTAGGGATCTAATCAGAGCTACAGCTGCTGGTCTACACCACAACCATAGCAACGCAGGATCCGAGCCACATCTGCAAACTACACCACAGCTCACGGCAATGCCAGGTCCTTAACCCACTAAGCAAGGCCAGGGATCGAACCCGCAGCTTCGTGGTTCTTAGTCAGATTTGTTTCCACTGAGCTGCTATGGGAACTCCGATTTTTGTATTTTGAACCATACTTGCATTCCTGGGCAAATCCACTTGGTTGTGTGCAATTCTTTTACTGTACTGCTGAATTCAGTTTGCTAATATTTGATTGAGAATTTTTACATCAGTATTCATAAGGAATATCTAGTTTTCTTGTGCTGTCTTGGTATGGCTTTGGTATCAGGGTAATGCTGGCTTCATAGAATTAGGAAGTATTCCTTCTCATTAATTTTTTGGAAGAGTTTGAGAAGGATTGGCATTTATTCTTTTTTCTCTTTCATTTTTAAAAGTTTTATTGAAGTATAAGTGATTCACAGTGTTGTAATTTCTGCTGTACAACAAAGTGATTCAGTTATACATGTGTACACATCCATTCTTTTTCAAATTATTTTCCCATACAGATTATCACAGGGTATTGAGTAGAGTTCCCTGTGCTCTACGCAGGTCTCTATTGGCCAGTCATAGCACATACCACAGTGTTCATATGCCACTCCCAAACTCCCAGTCCACTCCCACCCCCCACCTGTCCCCTTTGGTAACTGTAAGCTTGTTTTCAAAGTCTGAGAGTCTGTTTCTGTTCTGCAAATAAGTGCATTTGTATCCTTTTTTTTTTGGGGGGGGGTTGCCATTAATTCTTTAAATGTTTTGTAGAATTCACCAGTGAAATAGTATGGTCCCTACGTTTTCCTTTGTCCTTTGTTTTGTTTTATTATTTATTTATTTATTTTGATTTTTCTGCAGCATATGGAAGTTCCCAGGCTAGGAGTTGAATCGGAGCTAGAGCTGCTGGCCTACACCACAGCCATAGCAACGTGGGATCTGAGCTGAGTCTACAACCCACACCACAGCTCACAGCTACTCGGGATCCTTAACCCACTGAGCAGAACCAGGGATTGAACCCGTATCTTCATAGATACCAGTCGGATTTGATTCTGCTGTGCATAATGGGAACTCTGTTTTTTCTGTTTTGGTAGGTCCCCTGTCCCCTGTATTAAATAAATTGTGTTTATTTATTTATGGTTTGTTTTATTTTTTTCTTTTTTGGCTGCCCTACGGCATATGGGATTCCTGGGACAGAGATAAGATCTGAGCCATATTTGTGACCTACGCTGCAGCTGCATTGATGGTGGATCCTTAACCCACTGTGCTGGTCAAGGATTGAACCTGTGTCTCAGTGCTTCAGAGGTGCTGCTAATCCTATTCCACCACAGTGGGAACTGCTGTTTATTTTTAAATTGAATCATATTTGATTTACAGTATTATATTAATTTCTGCTCTATAGCAGAGTGATTCAGTTATACGTATATATATGTTCTTCATATTCTTTTCCATTATGGATCATCACTGGATATTGAATATAGTTCCCTGTGCTATACAGTAGGACCTTGTTTTTTTCCATTCTATTTATAATCGTTTGCATCTGTTAATTGCAAACTCTCAATCCATCCCTTCCTCTTGGTAACCACAAGTCTGTTGTCTACGTCTGTGAGTCTGTTTCTATTTCATAGAAAAGTTCATTTGTGTCGTATTTTAAATTTCACTTATAAGCATTTGGTATTTGTCTGTCTTTTTTCTTTTTAGTCTTTTTTTTTTTTTTTTTTTTTTTTTTTTTTTTTTTTTTTTTTTTTTTTTTTTTTTTTTTTTGTCTTTTTAGAGCCACACCTGTGGCATATGGAGGTTCCCAGGCTAGGGGTCGAATTGGAGCTGTAGCTGCCGGCTCAGCAACTCGGGGTCTGAGCCACATCTTTGACCTACACCATAGGTAATGGCAATGCCGGATCCTTACCTCACTGAGCAAGGCCAGAGATCGAACGCATATCCTCATGAATGCTAGTTGGGTTCGTCGACTGCTGTGCCATGACAGAAACTCTTTTTATTTTTATTTTTTTATCTTTTTAGGGCCACACCCATAGCAACTCTTTGTAGTTTTTTGAGGCACTTCCATAGTGTTTTCCATAGTGGCTTTACCAATTTACATTCCCACCAACAGTGTAGGAGGGTTCTGTTTTGGGAGGGTTTTTTTGTTTTGTTTTGTTTTTGCTTTTTAGGATGACACGCAGGGCATATGGAAGATGGAAGTTCCCAGCCTAGGGGGTTGAATCAGAGACTCAGAGCTGCAGCTGCTGGCCTACACCACAGCCATAGGAATGGAGGATCTGAGCCATGTCTGCAACTTACACTGTGGCTCCCTGCAACATTGAATCCCTGACCCACTGAACAAGCAAGGCCAGGGACTGAACCTGTATCCTCATGGATACTAGTCGGATTCGTTTCAGCTTCACCACAGTGGGAACTCCTGGGAGGTTTTTGATAACAGATTCAATCTCCTTATTCATTATCTGTCTGTTCACTTTTTCTTTATGAATCAGTTTTGATAGATTGTCCATTTAAGTGTCGCAATTTGTTGGTGTACATTTGTTTATAGTGTATAGTGTTCTCCTTTTTTTTTTTTTTTGGTCTTTTTAGGGCTGTTCCCACAGCATATGGAGGTTCCCAGGCTAGGGGTTGAATCAGAACTGCACCTGCTGGCCTATACCACAGCCGTAGCAAAACAGGATGCAAGCTACGTCTGCGACCTACACCACAGCTCACAGCAATGCCAGGTCCTTAACCCACTGAGCGGGGCCGGGGATTGAACCCATGTCCTCGTGGATACTAGTCAGATTTGTTACTACTGGACCACAGCAGGAACTCCTATAGTGTTCTCTTAAAATTCTTTTTATTTCTGTAAAATTGGTTGTAATATCCCCCCCTTTCTTTCTTTTTTTTTTTTTTTGTGTGTGTGTTTTTAGGGCTGCACCTGAGGTATATGAAGGTTCTCAGGCTAGGTGTTGAATTAGAGCTGCAGCTGCAGGCCTACGCCACAGCAACATTGCATCCAAGCCACTATACTGCAGCTTGTGGCAATACTGGATCTTTTAACACACTGAGCGAGGCCAGAGATTGAACCCACATCCTCACGGACATTATGTCAGGTTCTTAACCCACTCAGCCACAATGGGAACTCCCAATGCTTGTAACATTTAACAAAAGGTTTACAAGAAAATTATTAAAATTTAGTAATGTAGGTACCCTTTGAGGAAGGAGGAGGCAAGTGGTATAGGCAGGGATACATGGGATGTTTCTGTTTCTTTTTCCTTTATGGCCACACCCACAACATGCAGAAGTTTCTGAGCCAGGGGTCAAACCTGCACCCCAGCTGTGACCTGAGCCACAGCAGTGACAACGCTAGATGCTTAATCCATTATGCCACCAGGAACTCTTCTGTTTCTTAAACTCAGTGGTTAATCACATAGGTGATTTTCATTTCCTTTGGACTATAACTGTGTATTTTATTTCATAATTAAAAAATAAAAGTGGAATATGTGAAGTTAAATACTTGTTTGATGGAGGACTTCTCAGAGCACTGATAATGTTAATTGTGCATTTTAACTTCACAAAGAGTGCTCCTCACTTGGTTATGGGTCCCTTGAGGGTCTTAGCTAAAGTAGGACTATATTATGGGATTGTTGCTCTTTAGCTTGAGCTTTAGTGGATAAGTAGGAGTTTGTTTCACAAACAAACAAGGATTTTTATTTAACTAAACCACCTATACTGTACATTTAGTTTACTTTGATTTTTCAGTCTTATGAGTAATGTTAAATATTAAAAAAATTTTTTTACAAGGTTGAAGTCTTTGCTTATATCTTTAATTATGATTTTTTTTTTCTGAATTGTACTATCTCCTTTACTATAGGAAGGAATTGTTGAGAATCTTTTCAAATGGGCCCGAGAGGCTGATCAGCCATTGAGGACATATTCTACTGGTCTGTTAGGAGGTGCTATGGAAAATCAAGACATTGCCGCCAACTATAGGGATGAAAATTCACAGCTGGTAAGGACCATATTAGAATTTTTTTTTTTTTTTGCCTAAGATAAAATAGTCACATGTTCTTTCTTGCTATCTGAACTTAGGGCTGCACCTGCAGCATATGGAATTTGCAGGCTAGGGGTTGACTGGAGCTACAGCTGCTGGCCTGTGCCACAGCCAGAGCAACCCCAGATCTGAGCTCTGTCTGCAACTTACATCACAGTTCATGGCAACACCGGATCCTTAACCCAAGGCCAGGGATTGAACCGCATCTTTATGGATACTAGTTGGATTCGTTTCCGCTGAGCTACAAGGAGAACTCCAAGATTACTTTTAATAGGAGTTTTGATTTTACTTTTTTTTCTTAACTTGGAAATAGCTGTATTTCATTTTGTCAAGGGTCATGATAGTTTGTATTAGATAAATAGTACCATTCCCTTGCCCTTTTCAACATTTGGACTCTGAAAAATTTCAAACATATATCAAAATAGAAGTTTATGGTGACCACCTGTATACACAACACTTAAATTGATGTGACTGTTTTATCGTGCTTATGTTTTGTGATGTACCCATCCATCCATTTACTCTTTCTATCCATCCACCATTCTTTTGTTTTGAAATGCAGGTTAAAGTAGACTTAATCATTTTCTCTTTTTAAAATCAAGCATGATATGGAGTTCCCACTGTGGCACAGCAGGTTAAGAATCTGGCATTGCCTCAGCTATTGTCTCATTGATGGCTCCATGGCATCATTGACTTTGATTTCTGGCATGGGAACTTCCATATTCTACAGGTGCAGCCAAAAAAGAAACAAGCAAAAAAACTAAGCACAATACTACAGTTTAGCACGGTCCCCAAAAAATGAGTGCTTAAAAAGGAAAGCTTCAGTGGTGAACTTGAAAAATAGTTTATGTAATTATGTATAATGTGGATGACATTATCTAATAGAATACAACTTGTCACAGATAAAAGGTTGTGAAACCTTCATGTTTGATCTTCAAAGACACCTTAAAAATTGTGATGGAGTTCCAGTTGTGGCTCAGCTAGTTAAGAAAACCAACTAGTATCCATGAGAATGCGGGTTCATTCTGTGTCCTCTCCCAGTGGGTTAAGGAACTATTGTTTCCGTAGGCTGTGGCATAGCCCCTCAGCTGCTGCACCAATTCAACCCCTAGCCTGGGAATTTCCATATGCCACAGACATGGCCCTAAAAAAGAAAAATTGTGAATATATTTAGTGTCTGTCTTTTCAGGTATAATGATCCAGCCCAGCTTGATCCAGACAGATGTATAGTGAATTATATGTTTTGTATGTAAATCAGTTTGGGTTCTCTGGGAAATACTATAGGGAATGAGACTTAAAAGCATTGCTGATTTCATCAGCAATTGCTGATTTCATCAAGTTGACATATTTATCAAATCTTTGCTGTTACCAGCCATTGAGATAACTGTATGAGTATCCAGTTCTCCTTAAGTGGGAATATGAATTGTTTATTAAGACTCACTTAAGATGTGGAAGGATTTCCTGTTGTGGCTCAGCGGAATTGAACCTGACAAGTAACCATAAGGATGAGTGTTCGATCCCTGGCCTTGCTCAGTGGGCTGAGGATCCAGTGTTGCTCTGGTCGCAGATGCAGGTTGGATCCTGAGTTGCTCTGGCTGTGGTGTAGGCCAGCAGCTGCAGCTCTCATTTGACCCCTAGCATGGGAACTTCCCTATGCTGCAGCATGGCCCTAAAAAAGGCAAAAAAAAATGTAGAGTAGACAACCACTTTTATTCCAATATCTCTTGATAGGTGGCAATAGTGCTTCGAAGACTGAGGGAGCTACAGCTTCAAGAAGTGGCTTTGAGGCAAGAAAGCAAGCGTCCTAGCCCACGCAAGCTCTCCTCCGAACCCCTTTTGCCTCTGGATGAAGAAGCTGTGGATATGGACTATGGCGACATGGCTGTAGATGTAGTGGATGGCGAACAAGAGGAAACCCCTGGAGATATGGAGATCTCCTTTCATCTTGATTCAGGACACAAGACCAGTAGCAGAGTAAACTCAGCAACCAAACCTGAGGAAGGAGGATTGAGGAAAAACAAGTCAGCAAAACAGGGTGACAGAGAGAGCTTTAGGAAAGCCAAGCAAAAGTTGGGTTTCTCATCATCTGATCCAGATCGCATGTTTGTTGAGCTGTCTAATAGCAGCTGGTCAGAAATGTCCCCTTGGGTGATTGGCACCAATTATACCCTTTATCCTATGACTCCTGCTATTGAGCAGCGACTTATTCTCCAGTATTTGACTCCCTTAGGAGAATATCAGGAGGTAAGCTTATTGGGAAGAGTATTGTTCAAACTTTGGGACTGTTTTTGTTTATTTCTGGGGTATTTTTTGGTAGCATTTTATAGGTGTGTTTTTACTCTAATACAGAAAAGTCTTTGCCTCAAACTGGTAAATTTTTTTGCAGGTCATTTCTAATAAGGCTTTTTTGATCAAAGAGTGCACATTTATCTTCATAAAGGAGAGGGGAATAGGCATCTCATTTCTTTAATTTTCTATTCTCATAATGGAATAGGAAGTATGTGAAAATAAACCCAAATGTTAAGACTTGTTTTTTGCTATTGATTTCAGTTACTTCCCATATTTATGCAACTTGGATCACGGGAATTGATGATGTTCTATATTGATTTGAAACAGACTAATGATGTCCTACTTACATTTGAGGCACTCAAGGTAAAGTTGTTAAAAATATTAGGTCACTGAGCATTTTATTGACATGGACATACCTATGTGTTTTGGTATACAGCATCTCGGGTTTTTATTGTTCGGGGTGTTTCTATTGCTTGATGTGTCAAAATAGTAACAAATGAGAATTTCTTATTTAGAAGAAATAAGGGTTACCAAGAGCCTCATCACAATCAGGGGTCAGCCCTAGAGGATTAAATATTAAGGGAGAAAGGTGGATCTGGACCTGGGAATGGCCTCAGTTATAACTGGATAGGAATGGAAAACAAGTGTATGGTACCTTGTGTCATACCGCCTTTTAAATGTTCTTTTTGTCCCAACACTTTAAAAAGTGTTTAAAAGTTCTAAGTATATACATATTTTATGGTGTCAGATTATCTAGGATGAACAAAATATAAACCAGAAGATGAGTAAGGAAACAAAGGTCTACCCAAATTCAGTAAAAGTAAATGATTTTCTAGGTTGCAGAGGGGCTAAATATGGGAGGGAAGGTAAATCTAGTCCGCCAAGTCCATTCCTGTTAGTGGTAATTAAGGTAATCTGAAGGGAGAGAAGTTGAATGAATAACATTGTGGCTATTATAGTTTTACCCAACAGGTAACTAATAAACACAGTTGCATTTTACGGTGTTGCAATATTAGACAAATTAAGCCTCTGCTCTTTATTATTTGGTTAAGAGAGATAGGCATGTAAGCTTGTGATTTCTTTTAGATATTATAGATGTTGTGAAAAAGTATAGGGCACAAAGGAAGGAATGATCTATTCTTCCTGAGAAATAGTAGCTTCCGGGTAAGACCTCTGAAAAAGAGATGATCTCTCTGGCTCTTTAAAGTTACAGTTTCTTTTTCATTTTTTTTTTTTTTTTGTCTTTTTGCCTTTATGTAGAGCCGCACCCGTGGCATATGGAGGTTCCCAGGCTAGGGGTCTAAGAGGAGCTGAGGCTGCCGGCCTTCGTCACAGCCACAGCAATGCAGGATCTGAGCCATGTCTGCAACCTACACCACAGCTCACGGCAACGCCGGATCCTTAACCCACTGAGCAAGACCAGGGATCGAACCCACAACCTCATGGTTCTTAGTCGGATTCGTTAACCACTGAGCCATGAAGGGAACTCCAAAAGTTACAGTTTCATTACTGATATTCCAAAGCTGTGCTGTGCAATAGAACTTTCTGTGATGATGGAAAATATTCTTTTTGCTGTTCAATACAGTGGCTACTAGCTATATATAAGCACTTAAAATATAGCTAGTACCACTGAGGCACTGAATTTTTAACTAATTTTAATTAGCCACATGTGACCAGTGACTACTGCACTGGACAGCACAGTTCCAAACCCCAGAAATTTTAAATTTTGAGGACATCAGACATATATATTGGGGTAGCATGTATCCCTGTATGTGAGATGCAGGGCGTGTGTGAGTATGTGTAAACTGATGATTCTACTTTGAACAGTGGGATAAAGCTAGAAGTCAGAGTTGTCTCCAATGGCCTAAAGGTATTACTTTCAGATGCAGCATCCTGTCCTGAAAAAGATACAATGGAAGAAGGAATTTGGGCTGTTACTATTTCTGTAGATTTTTGTATGAGGAACTATAATGGTGTCATTATTCAGGTGTTTCTAGGTAGAATTATATAAAGGATTAATGAAAATGAACTAAGGACGAACAGGAGAAAAATCACACAAGAGATCCTTCTTATAAGTAAATTAAAACTAGAAAGTTGAGAAAGTTGGCGTTCCCATTGGGTTTCAACGGGTTAAGGACCCGGCGTTGTCTCCTTGAGGATGCAGGTTCAGTCCCTGGCCTCCTCTCTCAATGGGTTTGGGTTAAGGATCTGGCGTTGCAGCAAGCTGCTTTGTACATCATAGATGTGGCTTTGATCCAGTGTGGCTGTAGCTATGGCCTTGGCTGCAGCTGCAGCTCTAATTTGACCCCTGGCCTGGAAAGGGGCAGCCGTAAAAAAAAAAAAATTTAGAAAGTTATGTGTTTTGTTCAAGAGGAAGACTCAGTAGTGTAGAAAAAGGGACAGGTGTTGAAGTTACTAGAAACAAAATACTGAAGTTAGTGAATTAAGAACTAGATCTTAGGAGTTCCCCTTATGGTGCAATGGAAACGAATCTGACTAGGAACCATGGGGCTGCAGGTTCGATCGCTGGCCTTACTCAGTGGGTTAAGGATCTGGTGTTGCCTTGACCTGTGGTGTACGTCACAGATGCGGCTCAGATCTGGTGTTGCTGTGGCTGTGGCGTAGGCCAGCATCTGTAGTGCTGATTCAACCCCTAGCCTGGGAATCTCCATATGCTGCAGGTGCAGCCCTTAAAAAATATATACAATGACAGAAAATAGTCGTTGCCAACAGGAATGAGGTGAGCCAGGTTATGGGCTGTGTTGAACCAAATAGAATTAAGGTTCTCAGTAAAGGCTGAACCTCCCACCTACTGATTCTGGCAGTGGAACTGCCACTTTATGGTAGTGACATGAGAAAAAACACATGCAGTGGTCTAAGTATTGGAGAAGGAATCATACTCCATGGGAATTTTGAATTATATATAAGGATTAGTCTGAGTCTAGGTGCTGAGAGAACTTCTGAAGAGAGTAAGTACATACCTGGGAGTTCCCGTCGTGGCTCAGTGGTTAACGAATTCTGACTAGGAACCATGAGGCTGCGGGTTCGATTCCTGGCCTTGCTCAGTGGGTTAAGGATCCGGCGTTGCCATGAGCTGTGGTTTAGGTTGCAGATGTAGCTCAGATCCCGCGTTGCTGTGGCTGTGGTGTAGGCCGGCGACTACAGTTTGGATTTGGCCCCTAGCCTGGGAACTTCCATATGTTGCCAGTGTGGCCCTAGAAAAAAGACAAAAAATGAGTACATACCTGTTTTTTTTGTGATTGACCTTGGTGAGATTTGTACAGGTATCAAATCATGTAATGACAAGTCGGTGTTGTCTTGTCTGTACCTTGTTCCTGTATCACCATCCAGAGGACATCTTGGCATGAGAAACAGGAAGGAGGGCTCTAGTTCTCCTGAGGCCCCATTCACATTGGCCTGGGCTCAGAGTCATCAGGTAGCCTGCTGCTCGCATTGCACTCCTTGCCTTTAAAATTGCACAGAAGTTCAGGTCCACTCGGAGAGACTAGTGAGAATTGAATAACAAGTTAATGAAACTTAAAAGATAACAAAGGCTGGCCTAAGACATACTAAAAAAGCTTATTAATAAGTATAAGTATGTTCTGATTAGTTCTAAAAATGTACTGTTTTGATATATGCTGAAGATTATTCTTTGGGGATATATTGAGGATCAATTTATTTATCTATTTGTCTTTTTTTTTTTTTTGCCTTATCTAGGGCCGCACCCGCGGCATATGGAGGTTCCCAGGCTAGGGGTCTAACAGGAGCTGTAGCTGCCAGCCTTCGCCACAGCCACAGCAACGCGGGATCCGAGCCGCATCTGCAACCTACACCACAGCTCACGGCAATGTCGGATCTTCAACACACTGAGCGATGCCAGGGATCGAACCCGCAACCTCATGGTTCCTCGTCGAATTCGTTTCCACTGTGCCACAACGGGAACTCCAAGGATCAGTTTAAAAGAAGGCATACTTTTGTGTGTGTGTGTGTGTGTGTGTGTGTGTGTCTCTTTGCCTTTATGTAGAGCTGCACCCACGGCATATGGAGGTTCCCAGGCTAGGGGTCTAACAGGAGCTGTAGCTGCTGGCCTTCGCCACAGCCACAGCAACGTGGGATCCGAGCCGCATCTGCAACCTTCACCACAGCTCACGGCAACACTGGATCCTTAACCCACTGAGCAAGGCCAGGGATTGAACCCGCAACCTCATGGTTCTTGGATTCGTTAACCACTGAGCCACGAAGGGAACTCCGGAAGGCATACTTTTGAATTTTATTAGATGATGGGTCAGTGACTAAGCTAAAGCTAAAACATAGAGCTGATTTATTTTTTGGCCCATTTATCTTGATTGGTCTTCTCTCTTGACTTCATGCATTTTGATTGTTCCCAAATCCAATGTGTATCCCTGAAAGTCACCTAGTTACTAGTTCTAGGGAAAACATTATTAAATTATGTTTTAATTAATCTGCTTTTGAGAAGGGTTCAATGTTTCTAATATACATAAAGCCCTTAAAATAATGCATGGCACCTAGTCACTGGTAAATGCCAGTTGCTATTGTTATTTGTTATTTTTAAAATTCTCATTATTCAGCAACAGAAGAAACTCTTTCAAGGAAGGTCATATGGTCATATCTATCTGTTTATGGACAGGGTGGCAGTGATGATCTGACTTCCTTCTCTGTAGGTAGTGTTTTCAAGTGTTCAAAGGCTGACCAGTTCAGGACAATGTGAGGTATGTAGAAAATAGATTCCCGGGCTCCACTGCAGCAGACTTAACCACACTAAGATCTGTGGAAGCAGGAACCAAGAATGTGCTTGTTAGAACAAATTTTCCTGGTTGTTTCTTATACAAGATCAAGTTTAAGAATTATTTTTATGCCTAATAAGTTGTGAGTCCTTGGAGGTACCATATCTTTAAAAAAAAAAAAAAAGCTGATTTTGTTAAAATGGAAAGGTGACAAAAATACTTTAGGGAAGCTATGTATATAATGGTTGTAGGATTATGTGTTATGTACAGTAGTATTTTTCATTCCTTGTTTTTCACCTTCATGAAAATCTTTGCCATTAAGAGGGAATGTTAGGGAATCTTAGAGTTTTTTGTTTGTTGTGTTTTTGTTTTGTTTCCCTTAAGCAGTATTGTTTTTACTTCTGTTGTAGGACAGTGGTTGTCTGTTTCAGAGGAGTCCTTGTATTTAGCAATTTGATATTTTGTGAAGAAATATTTGTTCTAGACTGTTTCACCATGACATGTGTTCTCTTTGTTTAGCATCTAGCATCTCTCCTGCTCCATAACAAGTTTGCCACAGAATTTGTTGCGCATGGTGGAGTGCAGAAATTACTGGAAATTCCTCGTCCTTCTATGGCTGCAACTGGTGTGTCCATGTGCTTGTACTACCTGTCCTACAACCAGGATGCCATGGAAAGAGTAAGTCCAGTCCCTTCAAATGCATGGGAACGGGATAGGGTAAGGAACACTCTTATACAGTCACAGGACAGCTTTTGGATAAGAAAGAAATGAATAGTTGGATTAAGTTTTAAAGAAGCATGGAACATGAATGTCTGATTTTTACATAGCATTCTAAAAATGTAAAATGTTTTAGGAAAAGGTCTTTTTTGTTTTTTGAGTCTCTGAAAAAAAATTCAAGATGGATTGGGGTCAGGGAGCTTTTCTTTTAGTTTTTGCCATTTCTGTTGCATTAGAATTATTTTCAGGTTCCTTTCAGATGTCCCTCAGTGGAGTTACATTTTGCATTTTTGTGTGAGTCTGTTATGAAAACAACAGATGATGCAAGGTAATGCGTGGTGTATGTTAACAAATAGTTTGAGGTGGAGATAGTGAAATAATTCCAGTTGTTCTCAGAGGTCTAGAGGTTCCCCATCTGGTTCCTCTGTTTTTCTAGTTGAGACTTTATTAAGTGATTAAAAAAAGAAATGTAAGTAGGTTGTACATTTGAAAAGACATGGGTCCCCTAGATACTGCTAGTGAAGCTCTTGTCATTTCTATGCCTGGAATGTTTTTCTAAAGTTCTGTGTGGTGGGGAGTGAAGTTGGTAAAATTCTTTTCTTTCTTTCTTTCTTTCTTTCTTTTCTTTTCTTTTCTTTTTTGCTTTTTAGGGTCGCATCCGCAGTGTATGGAGGTTCCCAGGCTAAGGGTACAATTGGAGCTACTGCTGCCAGCCTACACCACAGCCACCGCAATGCCAGATCTGAGCCAAGTCTCTGGCCCATACCACAGCTCACAGCAATGCCAGGTCCTTAACCCACTGAGCGAGGCCAGGGATCGAACCCACATCCTCACGGTTCCTAGTCGGATTTGTTTCTGTTGCACCATGACGGGAACTCCTGAAGTTAGTAAATTCTTCTTGAGCAATGTCTGTATTTATCTTTACATGTTTATTAATAAGGTGATGTTTTGATTTTAATTTTTCTACCCCTTGAGATCAGTATTATGCAAGGATGTACAGTCTTTTGAGACTAGTAACCTAATTTATATACAGAGTTAATTGTGGTTGAAATAAAAAAGTACCATGCAAACCTGGGTAATGCTTCAGAATTCGTAGTCTGACCTACAGAAGACAAAAAATGTGTATGACAGTGATTGAATGGATACTAAGTAGACTTTAGTATCAGAAGGCTCAGTCACATTTATCCCCCTGGGAGAGTCCCTTCTCTGAGCTTCTTCCTTATCAGTTAAGTGGGAATCCTAATACCTATGTAACAGAACGTTGTGAGCATTAAAAGGTGTAAATATTTGCAAAATACACGGTATAGGTTTAATGTAAATATTTCTCTAAATTTAGGTTATTTTTAGGCTTGAATAGATTATTATAAAATTTTATTTGTAACTTAAGCTTTAAACTCAGAGTCACTTGTCCAGGTGTGATTATTATATTTTGCAAAGATATCTAACTACACTGGTGAACTTTTCATCCCTTTTGAAGGTTCCTTTCCTCAAAATTTTTAAAAATTATTTTATTTTTATTTTTTTCAGGTTTGCATGCATCCGCACAATGTTCTGTCTGATGTGGTGAACTATACCTTGTGGTTAATGGAATGTTCTCATGCCTCAGGATGCTGCCACGCTACCATGTTTTTCTCAATCTGCTTCTCCTTTCGGGCTGTATTAGAACTCTTTGACCGCTATGATGGTCTCCGTCGTCTTGTGAACTTGGTGAGGTTCTTCAGTGGCTTCTTTTTGTGAGAAATAGGGGTCCTCCTTCAGACCCACTGACTGGAGGAATTTTGCTGTCATTTTTATGGGTGGAGTCTTTTTTCCTCCTTCATTCACAGGTTTCTCTTCTTAAGTGGTTAGAGGACTGTGCCATTTCCTTTTTATTTTATTTTTATTGAAGTATGGTTGATATGTAATGGTCTGTCATTTTCTGCTGTATAGCATAGTGACCCTGTTATATATAGCAGGGTCACTATGCTATACAGCAGAAAATATATACACATTCTTTTTCTCATTTTAGGACTGTGCCATTGTAGACTTGCCTTGGATATAGTTATCTAAAGTGGAATAGTTTAATCTTTCTAAAAGCAATAGTTTGTTCCTCTGTGTCTTTCAACATGATTGAAAGCTAAGCAGTTTTTCAATATAGATTTAATGTTTTAGTTCATGTGGCTACTCTTAGCATGTATAGTCAGATGTTCTTTAATGTTTATCAGTCTTCTTAGGCATAAAAATTTACTGAGATCTTTCTTCTTTTACATTTCCTCTTTGTTCTTCTTCCTTGTTTGGCCCTTTCTTTTGCCTCTTTCCTAATAGATCAGTACTTTGGAGATTCTAAATTTGGAAGATCAGGGTGCACTTCTGAGTGATGATGAAATATTTGCTAGCCGCCAAACTGGGAAACATACCTGCATGGCCTTGCGCAAGTACTTTGAGGCTCACCTGGCCATTAAATTAGAACAAGTGAAGCAGTCACTTCAGAGGACTGAGGGTGGCATTCTTGTTCATCCTCAACCCCCATACAAGGTGA
Organism: Catagonus wagneri; assembly: GCA_004024745.2. Classification (NCBI taxonomy): domain Eukaryota; kingdom Metazoa; phylum Chordata; class Mammalia; order Artiodactyla; family Tayassuidae; genus Catagonus; species Catagonus wagneri. The sequence continues at coordinate 34,490,620 of PVHT021183699.1, read as the reverse complement.
GAGAAACTTATCTTAAAAGGGAATTTTGTTAACACTCTCTGTAATATCTGGGGCCTGAAATGCACATTCATATCAGTGGAGTCCATGTGGGATGCACATTGTTGTATTATATTTGTACTGTATGGAGGCAGAATACTTGAAAATTAATGTACCAAGGACTGATTATACTCTCAGTTTTAAGTTGCTACTTCTCTGGAATACTGGAACTAAAAGATGAACTGAGATACGTGTAAAAGGGCTTTCTTTTTTGGAAAGGTGCTAGCTATCCTACCTTCTGTGTGAAAATTCTTTTCTGAAAGAACCCATCTTTAATTTCACTTTACTGTCATTTCTGAACTTAATTGGTATGTTTTGGAACAAAGATTAGTACCTGCATGTTTTAAAAATCACAAGTTGAGAAGTTCCTGATATGGTGCAATGGCTGTAGCTTATAGTGCTGGCTCAGATTTGATTCTTAGCCCAGGAACTCCATGTGCCATGGGGCAGCCAAAAAAGAAAAAAAATTCAAATTGAATCCATTTTACGTGATGAATCTTAAGCTGTGAAATATATGCACCAATAATTTGAACATTTTGTTATCTTTTTGAGCAAAATGTATTATGAGTCTCGTTTTTAAATAAAGGATTAAACGTTATTTATGTATATTCATTATTTCACATGTGGGCTGTGGATTTGAAAACTGTTATTGGAGTTCCCATCATGGCTCAACAGTTATGGACCTGTGTAGTATCCATGAGGACACACATTTGATCCCTGCCCTCGCTCAGCTGGGTTAAAGATCCAGCGTTGCCCTGAGCTGTAGTGTAGGTCACAGATGAGGCTCAAATCCCTTCTGGCTGTGGTATAGGCAAGCATCTACAGCTCCGATTTGACCCATAGCCTGGGAACTTTCATATGGCTTAGGTGTGGCCCTAAACAAAACGAAACAAAAAAAAAAAGATAGATAACTCTTACTATTTAGCTTTATTATTATTATTATTATTATTTTTTTTTTTTTGCCATTTGTCATTTTAGGGCCGCACCTGCGGCATGTGGAGGTTCCCAGGCTAGGGGTCTAATCGGAGCTGCCCAGGCTAGGGGTCTAATCTGAGCTGTAGCCACTGGCCTGCGCTGCAGCCACAGCAACGCAGGAACCTAGCCGCGTCTGCAGCCTACTCCACAGCTCACGGCAACGCCGGATCGTTAACCCACTGAGCAAGGGCAGGGATCGAACCCCCGCAACCTCATGGTTTCTAGTCGGATTCGTTAACCACTGCGTCACGACGGGAACTCCTAGCTTTATTATTAAAACCTGTTAGTCATTGAGCTGTGCTGGAAAAGATAGGCAGATTGATAGAATTCTTTAATAATTACTTTAATAATATATATCTCTCCTTTTAGGCATGTTCGTATACTCATGAACAGATTGTGGAAATGATGGAGTTTTTGATAGAATATGGCCCAGCGCAGCTATATTGGGAACCAGCTGAAGTCTTCCTCAAACTTTCTTGTGTCCAACTCTTGCTGCAGCTTATTTCTATTGCCTGCAATTGGAAGACCTATTATGCAAGGTGGGACTAGAGAAAGATTTCAGATGAAGTTAGATTCTGCTTTTTGCCAAAGTTAATGTTGGTTTTCACACAGTGTAACAAATCTTTGTTGAGTGAAATTTTGAGCTTGAATCTGAGGAACTAGATTAAGCATGATCATATCATTTGTAAATTAGAGAGTGGTTAGTCTTGGCAGTAATAAATACTGCACAATAGGCAGAGATCAACATCTATTCTCTTAGAAAAAGTCATATAATCTACTGTAGCTGCAGAGGTGGGGTTGATATCCTGTCTTGAGACTGGAGTCCAATATTCTTTGGTATTTAGACTTTAAATGTCTCTAGTGCTTTGACAACTATATGTAATATCTTACCTTCACATAAAATTGTATTTTTTGCTCTTGTGATTTTCACCATGCTGTTAAAAATAGGGCAAAACAGGACAAGGCTCAGAAAAAACAGCTAATGGAATCAGGGGATTGAGTAGATTTGATTTGAGGATGATGTAAAAAGAATTAAAACTCTATTTTGGAAAAGATGGAGTTTGAAGGGAAGATAGTAACAAAGTTTATAACCAGTGGTTCTTGACCTCCTTTCCTAATCCATCCACTACCATAAAGACAAGAGGGGCTTGTTTAGGGTACATATAGCTTATTTGCTAAGTCCTAGGTTATCAAATCTACAAGAATAGTTTTGGAGTGGCCGTTTTCAAACTTTCTGGTCTCAGGATCCCTTTACTGTATTAAAAATTATTAGAACCCTCAAAAGCTTTTGTTTTTATATTATATCTATTATTAACTTGTTAGAAATTAAAACAGAGGAAATGTCAAAGTATTTATGAATTATTTAAAAATCTGAACCCATTGCTTATTAGCATTTTTTTTTTTTTTTGGTCTTTTTAGGGCTGCACCCACTGCTTATGGAGGTTCCCAGGCTAGGGGTTGAATTGGAGCTGTAACTGCCAGCCTATATATACCACAGTCACAGCAACGCCAGATCCAAGCCGCGTCTGTGAACTACACCATAGGTCACTGCAACATTGATCCTTTATCCACTGAGCGAGGCCAGAGATTGAACCCGCATCCTCATGGATCCTAGTTGCGTTCATTAACCACTGAGCCACGACAGGAACTCCCTTACTAGCATTTTTAATGAAAAGTTTCTCTAAATAAAACCAGATTTCAGCAAGTTTATAAAATATCTGGTTTAAAATCTCATATCTGCTTCTGTATTCAATCTTTTGTGACATCACACATGATACAGGCTCTGGAAAGCTGTACGATATACTCATGAGAGAATGAGAGTGAGAAAGGAAAATAACATCTTAGTGTTATTATGAAAGTAGACTTTAGGAGTTCCCACTGTGGCACAATGGGATCATTTGAGCATTTCTGCATTGCCAGGACACAGGTTTGATCCACCGCCTGTCACAGTGGGTTAAAGGATCTGGTGTTGCTGTAGCTGTGGTTCAGATCTGGGAACTCCGTATGTCGCAAGACAGTCAAAAAAGAAAAAAGTCCTTTAAAAGCTTTTTTTTTTTTTGCCACACCCACCACACATGGAGAAGTTTTTGGGGCAGGGATTGAACCTGAGCCACAGCAGTGACAGTGCTGAATCCCCAACTGTTAGGCCACCAGGGCACTCCTGCAAGTTTATTTTTAAAAATAAAATTAAGGCATTCCCCTGTGGCACAGCAGGTTAAGGATCCAGGGTTGTCACTGCAGCAGCTTGGGTTGCTGCTGTGTGGCAGGTTTGATCCCTGGCATGGGAATTTCCACATGCTTCAAGCGTCCCCCCCACCATCAAATACTTGTTCTGCTTAGAGTATATAGAACCTTAGAAATGAAAATTATTCTTAGCCACTGTTAATTTCAGTTGTCTTTTTTCCATAATGTATGTAAATGTACATAGTTGAGATTATAGTATTTAAACAGATTCATCTTTTAAAAAAATGAAATAGCTTGAAATACGTCAAGGTACAGAGAATAATACAACTGCTCCAGACCCAGGGTTGGCATATTTGTGTATTTGCTTCTTTTTCAGTTCCTTTCCTTTTTCTGCCTCCCTAGAGTGACTAGTCTTCTGAATTTGGTGTCTGTTCTCTCCATTGATGTTATTACGCTATACATACATGTAGGTGTATAAATAATAATATAGTATTCTTTTGTATGTTTTAAAGTTATGTAAATATTGTCCTTATATGACATTTGCAACTTGCTTTTTTCACCCTTATTTTTATTTATTTATTTTAAAATATAAGTTTTAGGCATACAGTTACCTTTTTTTTTTTTTTTGCTGCCCCACAGCATATGGAGCTCCCAGGCCAGGGACCAGATCTGAGCTGCAGTTTCGACCTACGCCACAGCTGCAGCAACAACGGATCCTTAAATTCCTCTGTCAGGCTGGGGATTGAACCTGTGTCCCCTGCTCCCAAGCCGCTGCCCTTTCTGTTACACCATAGCTGGAACTCCCATACAGTCACTCTTATGTGTTTGTTTTATTTGTGTTAATATTTATTTGAACTTTTGTGTTTCTGTACTATAGTTTATTCTATTGGTGGACATTTAGTGTATTTTTTTTCCTATCAAATGAATGGTTTCAGGAACCTCTTTTTGGAGTCTCTCTTGAATGTATTATATGTACAGTCTGGGTTATAGTGTGTCCGTGTTTCATCTTTAGTGGATGTTGCCAGATTGCTTGGAAAATGCTCATACTATTTTCTTCTCCCAGCAGCAGTCTATGGGAATTTTCATTTTTATACTTTTTTGCCAATACTTGGTATTGTCAGATTTAAAATTTTATCTTATTTTTCTGTTTCATTAATGTTGTATTTTTGAATCTTTTTTTTGTTGTTTCGAGTTCTTTGAAAATAATTGTCAGTAGCTGCAAAGTAGTTCATCATATGAGTGTACCATAATTTAACACATGTGACCCTATTGTTTTGTGTAAGTTTTCTTAATTCTTTTGCTATTTTACATGATATAGTAATGGACATCTTAATATATAAATATTTGTACTTCTGATTATTTCCTTAGGTCAGATTCCTAGAGGTGAAATTCCTGGGCCAAAGGTTATAAGCATTTTTAAGAACTTTGTTTCATATTTCTAGATAATATTCTAAAAAGAATATGCTAGGGATCAGATCCGAGCTGCAGCTGCGGCAGTGCCAGATTCTTAAACCCACTGTGCTGGGCTAGGGGGATTGAACCTGCGTCCCAGCACTCCCAGGATGCTGCCGATCCCGAGGTGCCACAGTGGGAGTTCCTATCTTTTGTTATGTTAGCAGTTTGATAGGTGAAAATTCCATCCCTGTGTTTTTTGAATAATGTCATGGTGACTTATTTGGCATCCTCTCTTGATGCCATGGCTAGGGACAGGGCCATATAGTTCTGATCTGTTGTCTGTCTGTCTCTCTTTTTAACTGTTGCTGTTTCTTGTGGCTGTGTCCTAGCTTCCCTTTGATTAATTCTTCTTTCTATCCAGAAATGACACCGTGCGCTTTGCTTTGGATGTCCTGGCTATTCTCACTGTTGTGCCAAAAATTCAGCTCCAGTTGGCAGAATCAGTGGATGTACTGGATGAGGCTGGCTCCACTGTCTCCACTGTAGGTAGGTTGTACCTGCCATTTTTATTGGGTGGTCTGGATTTGTTTCTTTTGCCTTTCTAGTTGTCTTTGACCTAATTTTGCAGTCTTAGAACAGAAGTTAGTGTACAGGAGGGTACCTTGTAAGCCATGTCATCAGTTGTTTATAAGGGATTCATGTTAGTGAACTCAGGTTTTCTGGGTGGTTAGGCATTTCTGCTGTAATGGTACATGTGCATTCCTGAAAACCTTGTACTCTGAGTGTTGTGCTAAAAAAATAGGATTTATGAGAAAAGTGAGTTGGGTAGATAGTAAAAAAAACTTAAGCAATTTTGTAATCTGAGCCCTAACAAAATTAGTAATTGGCAGGCAGTTCAGAATGGATAGAAGCTATTATATACAAAAACAAAAGGAAAATACACTTTGTTTGAAAATGGCTTTTATGAGGAGCAGGGCTGATGAGAGCTCCTGCCAAGATGGGCATGGAAAGAAGTGTGACTAGCTGTGGGTCCTAGGGTGCACCACTCTGGGGAGAAAGTCCAAGGCATAGCCACTTGCTTTTAACTTCATATGTAGAAGAAAGGATTCCTGCTGCTACTACAGCATCCAGGCTGAAGGCTTTTTCCTTTCCTCTGAAGGTTTTTATTTATTCCCACTATTTTTGCTCTCCTTACCTGGGAAAAATTGTACATGAACCTTGGTGATTTCCACATATTACTGACATCATTCCCCTATTTAACAACTGTGTATGAAATACTGTGACATAAAGATAAATTGTAGTAGACCTGATTGCATTTTATACAAGTACTATTCCTTGTACTTAAAAAAATGTGATTGGAGTTCCCGTCGTGGCTCAGTGGTTAACGAATCCAACTAGGAACCATGAGGTTGTGGGTTTGATCCCTGGCCTTGCTCAGTGGGTTAAGGATCCGGTGTTGCCGTGAGCTGTGGTGTGGTTGCAGGCGCGGCTCGGATCCCGCATTGCTGTGGCTGTGGCGAAGGCCGGCGGCTACAGCTCCTGTTAGACCCCTAGCCTGGGAACCTCCATATGCCCCAGGTGCGGCCCTAGATAAGGCAAAAAGGCAAAAAAAAAAGGTGTGATAGTTTTAAGTGGAACAAAATGAATAGAATTCCAAATTTTGACACTTGAATAACCATTGAAGTTGGACATTTTTTTTTTATGAGGAATAATGTATTATGTTTTGATTTTTTTTTTTTCCTTGATAGGTATCAGCATTATTTTGGGAGTGGCGGAGGGTGAGTTCTTTATTCATGATGCTGAAATTCAGAAGTCAGCACTTCAGATTATCATCAATTGTGTATGTGGTCCGGATAACAGAATTTCTAGTATTGGCAAATTTATTTCTGGAACTCCTCGGAGAAAGTTGCCTCAGACTCCCAAAAGCAGCGAGCACACTCTGGCCAAGATGTGGAATGTGGTCCAGTCCAACAATGGCATCAAGGTGCTTCTGTCCTTACTGTCCATCAAGATGCCCATCACAGACGCAGACCAGATCCGGGCCTTGGCCTGCAAGGCCCTGGTGGGCCTGTCTCGCAGTAGCACTGTCCGGCAGATCATCAGCAAACTGCCCCTATTCAGCAGCTGCCAGATCCAGCAACTGATGAAAGAGCCTGTGCTGCAGGACAAGCGCAGTGACCATGTCAAGTTTTGCAAGTATGCTGCTGAGCTCATTGAACGGGTGTCAGGAAAGCCACTTCTCATTGGCACCGATGTGTCCCTGGCACGACTGCAGAAAGCAGATGTTGTTGCCCAGTCAAGGATCTCCTTTCCTGAGAAAGAGCTGCTTCTGCTGATCCGCAACCATCTCATTTCTAAAGGGCTTGGGGAGACAGCAACCGTGCTGACTAAAGAGGCTGACCTGCCCATGACTGCTGCCTCCCATTCTTCTGCCTTTACCCCAGTCACTGCTGCTGCTTCTCCCGTTTCCCTTCCCCGTACACCTCGCATCGCCAATGGCATTGCAACTCGACTGGGCAGCCATGCTGCTGTGGGTCCCTCTGCCCCTTCTGCCCCCCCTGCTCATCCTCAGCCACGGGCCCCCCAGGGCTCACTAGCTCTGCCTGGCCCATCTTATGCAGGCAACTCCCCTTTGATTGGTAGGATCAGTTTTATCAGGGAGAGGCCATCACCCTGTAATGGCAGAAAAATCAGAGTGTTGCGGCAGAAATCGGACCATGGCGCCTACAGCCAAAGCCCAGCCATAAAAAAACAGTTGGACAGACATCTTCCTTCCCCACCTACGCTGGACAGTATCATCACAGAATATCTTAGAGAGCAGCATGCTCGCTGCAAGAACCCAGTTGCCACCTGCCCACCTTTCTCTCTCTTTACTCCTCACCAGTGTCCTGAGCCAAAACAGAGGCGGCAAGCGCCAATAAACTTTACCTCAAGGCTAAACCGCAGGGCATCATTTCCAAAGTATGGAGGGGTGGATGGCGGATGCTTTGATAGGCACCTTATCTTTAGCAGGTAAGGAGAGGTTATCTCACTCCTTGGGAATTGGAATGATTTTTCTGTTTTTTCAGGGCTGCAGCATATGGAGGTTCACAGGCTAGAAGTGGTCAAATTGGAGCTCCAGCTGCCGGCCTATACCACGGTCACAGCAACGCAGGATCTGAGCTGCATCTGTGACCTACCCCACAGCTCACGACAACACTGATCCCCAACCCACTGAGTGAGGCTAGGGATCAAACCCGCATCCCCATGGATACTAGTCAGATTCGTTTCTGCTTCGCCATAATGGGAACTCCAGATTTCTCTATTTAAATCCAAGTGTGATTTGATTTAAATCACATATCAGCATGGAGTAGTTAGTCCAGAAAAACATTTGTTGGCCTGAAATACCAGGAATTATCACTTTGTGTGAATACATGAGCAGAGTGACTACCCCCTTTGTCAACCTAGGTTCTTTGTGTGACTATTGGCAATATATTTATAACTAGTATGTTTTCTAGAGCTCATGTAACACTGTGTCCCTAACTAGGCTCCCAAATTTTTGTGTTCATCTAAGTTGTCTCCTATTTTGATTCTTTACAAATATTACACAAAGGTTATGGGATCTCAGATTTTTTTTCCTGCTTTTTAGGGCTGCGCCTGAGGTATATGGAAGTTGCCAGACTTGGGGTTTGAATCAGCAATAGCTGCCTGCCTATGCCACAGAAACATCTGCATCTGAGTCTTGTCTGTGACCTACACGGCAGCTCACAGCAACGTTGGATCCTTTAATCCATTCAGTGGGGCCAGGGATCAAACCTGTGTCCTCATAGATACTAGTCGGTTTCATTTCCACTGAGCCACAGTGGGAACTCTGGGATCTCAGATTTTAAACATGGGAATTTTTGTTATTATTAAAATTTTTAAGTGAAGGTCCTTTTCTCTCATTTAAAATGAAGATAAACCACTGAAGGTCACTATGGTATTCTGGAAGAATACATCTGAAACATAAATGTTTCAAATAAATGTTTTTCTCTCTGTCCTTCTAACAAAGTTTTCTTTTCCAGAGTTCTTATGTTTTTTTTGTCTCAGATTCTCTCTCTCTCTCTCTTTTTTTTTTTTGCTTAGGTTCCGTCCTATTTCAGTGTTCCGGGAAGCCAATGAGGATGAGAGTGGCTTCACCTGCTGTGCATTCTCAGCACGGGAGCGGTTCCTGATGCTTGGCACCTGCACTGGGCAGTTGAAGCTGTATAATGTGTTTAGTGGACAGGAGGAGGCCAGCTATAACTGTCACAACTCAGCTATCACACACCTTGAACCTTCCAGGGTAAGGGTCCCTTCCTAGATTTTTTTCCATCATTCTTCTAGGATAGGTCGGTGAACTATAGGTATGTCAACTGGCTCATTGCCTTTTGTACATGAAGTTTTATTGGAACATAGCCATGCTCATATATTTATGTATTGTCACGGCCGCTTCTATGCTATTAGCAGCAGAGTTGAGTCCTGTAGTTGCATACAGCACAGATGATACAGCCTACAAGACCTAGAGTATTTACTATGTGCCCCTTATATTTGCCAACTCTTGTTCTCAGACCTGAAGATATATAAAGTACTGTGATTTATATGAAAACAACTGTTACATGATTCCAGTGGTGAGTCACTGAATGCTAGTACTAATCTGTGGGTGAAATTGATGCCTTTGCTGTTCCTAAAATTCAAGACTGTTAAGACGACAAGGATAATTTTCCTGATTTTAGAGTGAAGGAGGCTCACGTTTTATTGGGTTTTCTCTTTTGGAAAACCTTTAAGAATCCATCGCTAAAAAGTCTAACAGCTGTTTTCAGTTGACTGATGTTTCAAATAAGGGAGAAGGAGACATTATGGCCAAGGTGTTAGGAAAGGAGAAATCATCTTTGACATTTTTCCAAGTTTTTCCCCCTACCCTTGGAAGTGTTATATTTTATTTCAGGAGCATTTAATATTCTCTTGAATTTAGTTATTTTTTAGGACATAAGAGGTGCATGTTAACTTAAATCCTAGCAGCTTCTGACCATTTCTTGGTTCCTAAGAGTTTTTGTATTTCTTTTGATAACCCAATGATGTATTTTATGCTTATAGTTTAGAATGCTAATGGCAGATGGCATTTATATAAATATGTGATTACTCACTTAGGCCTCCATCTTCTTTTAGGACGGGTCCTTGCTGCTGACATCTGCTACTTGGAGCCAGCCTCTGTCTGCACTTTGGGGAATGAAATCAGTATTTGATATGAAGTATGTATCTACTTTTACAACCTAGTCTCTGTTTTACAATTCACCCCCTTCATATGATTCTTTGACTCAAAGCCTTTTGGGAAAAAGAGGAATGCTGTAAGTTATATTGTTGACCTCTCTCTTCATCATCTTCTGTGGCACATGCTTAATAAGATTTTTTTTTCTTTTCTTTCTTTCTTTTTTTTTTGGCTTTTTAGGGCTACTTTTCTTTTTTTTTTTTGTCTTTTTGGCTTTTTCTAGGGCCGCACCTGTGGCATATGGAATTTCCTAGGCTAGGGTTCTAATCGGAGCTGTAGCCACCGGTCTACACCACAGCCACAGCAACGCGGGATCCGAGCCATGTCTGCAACCTACACCACAGCTCATGGCAACACCAGATCCTTAACCCACTGAGCGAGGCCAGGGATCAAACCTTCAATCTCATGGTTCCTAGTCAGATTCATTAACCGCTGAGCCACGACGGGAACTCTAGGGCTGCTTTTCCTAATTCCTGGATATTCTTACGAGGTATATACATCCCATCACACAACAGACTCTTGACTAGTCCCAGATGGTATATCTGTATTTTCTCGTGTTCACATACTAAAGTTGCACTCCTTGCCAAAGCATATTTCAAAGACACATCTATAGTGTTAGACATTTCTTTAAGTAGTTCTCATTAATTATTTTGGATCTGGTTGGACAAACTTATGGAGGGAATTTTCTTTTGAAACTTATGCATACAATGTTTTTCTCTTTGGGAATTGAGAATCTTTAGGAGAACAGAGTCAGGCAAGAGGCTGAGGATCATTTTATTTTCTGTCAGTTGAATTAGTACGTCTTGAAGGTCAGTTACGTCAGTGCTTCTGTTGTTTGTAGGCATTCCTTCACAGAAGATCACTACGTTGAGTTCAGTAAGCACTCTCAGGATCGGGTCATAGGCACAAAAGGAGACATTGCCCATGTAAGTACTTAAGGATCTATTGCTTTCAAGCTAATTTGCCTTTTTGTTCATACTAGAATTTTCTGGACTGAATGTGAGAACTTAAGTCCCATCTTAAGTCTCATGGGTGTTGAGAAATTTTTCAGTGATGCTCTTTCCAGATAGAATCTAAAAGTATAATGATGCTATATGGGAAAAATGTGAAAAGATTGAACATGAACTTAATCTGGCCATTTGAGAGCAATTTCATTAGCACTGCAGATATTTTCAAACACTTAAGTTTTAGATGAAAAAAAGTCTTTGCCTTTATGGAGCCTCATTGGGGAGATAGTAAATAAATAATCAAATATATGGAATATCAGGTGGTAAGTCCTGCCAGGAAAAAGAAATCACGGTAAGATGTAGGAAGTGTGTGGTGGGGTGTGGGGGACTTCTTTCTTATCTAGGATAGTCAGTGTCACTGATTGGGTAATGTTTAAGCAGCGTCTTGAAGGAAGTATGGGCATTGTGCAGAAATTTGGGGGAAAATGATATAAGATGGGGAATGGCAAGGGAAAATCCCTTACTTGGGAGGTGGGAGGGAGAAGAGGAAGGGGTAAGAGTTGAAGTCACATGTGGGGAGTGGGGAGGACATATCATGTAGTATTGTTTAAGACCTTTGGCATTTCCTCTGAAATGAAGACACTGGAGGGTAAGCAAGAAGGCATATGACTGGATGTAAAATTCTTAAAGTGTGAGTCTGGCTGGTTTCTGTGAGAGAAGCTAGAGCAGACTTTCCAGTTAGGAGGGTGTTGTGCCAGCTAACATGTGAGAGCTGCACTGGGGCTGGGCCCATGTGTGCATGATGAAGGCAGTGAGTAGGGATGTGGCTGGGTCCTGGGGTTTTGGATACATGAAGTTTGTGATTCTGTTAGATGTTCAGGTAGGGAATGGGCAATTTGAATATAAAATTGGGGGTACAAGAGAACTGTCTGGGATGGGACATAGAAATATAGGAGTTATCCACTTGTCTAAAGTATGAACCGTGAACCTGGATGAAATCATTAATGAGGCTAGAGAAGAGAACTGTGAGGACAGAATCCTGGCATGTGTCAGTATTTAGAAATTGCCATGTAAGGAGGTCCCGTTGTGGCTCAGTGGTTAACGAATCCAACTAGGAACCATGAGGTTGCGGGTTCGATCCCTGGCCTTGCTCGGTGGGTTGAGGATCTGGCGTTGCCGTGAGCTGTGGTGTAGGTCGCAGACGCGGCTCGGATCCTGCGTTGCTGTGGCTGTGGCGAAGGCCAGTGGCTACAGCTCTGATTAGAGCCCTAGCCTGGGAACCTCCACATGCCGAGGGTGTGGCCCTAAAATGACAAAAGGCAAAAAAAAAAAAAAAAAAAGGTAGAAATTGCCATGTAAAGAGGAACTTGGGAGAGAGAACAGAGAGAGCGGCTAGTTAGGTAGCAGGAGACCCCAGGAAGAAGAAGGCAAAGGAAGACTCTTGAGGAAGGATTGATCTCCTGGGTCAGAAACTGCTGCTGGGTTACATAAGACTTGAGAGTTGAGAGGTGACCTTTGACTTAACCAGGTGGAGATTATTGTTAACCATATTAGGGTCTAGATCTGTGCACTGGGATGAAAATCTGATTAGAGTAGGTTCATGAGAGAACAGGATAAATGGAGAGACCTTGAGTCTAGCAGAGAAGTGGGGGTAGTAGCTTGAGGTGGGGGAACATGGTTTGGTAAAGGGAGGGTTTCTCCCAAACTAAAAGTTGAAATAATAGTACATACAACTACCACCTAGACTCATCAGTTTAGTATTTTGCCATATTTTCTTTCAGTGTAAATGTGTGTGTTTTTCTGTATCATTGAAATTAAGCTGGCAAACATTGTGACATTTTATCCCCAAGTCTTATAGCATGTATATCCTAGAAATAATGGCATTTTATTATATAATCATACCCTATTATCCAGTATAAGAAAATTTATAGTAATTTCCCAAATACCTTTTTTCCCAGTTGTTCCCGATGTGTTTGGTTTCAATTTTTTTTTTTTTTTTTTTGAACCAGGATCCAGTCAAGATTCACATAATTGCATTTGGTTGTTATATCTTACTAATGTTTTAAAGCCAAGAACCATTTCTCCAGTTTTCATGACACTGACTTTTGAAGAGACGAGGCTACTTGTCTTGTCCCATGATCTGGATTTGTTTGATTGTTTACTTGTGGTGTTTCCTTATTTGTTCCTCTATTAAAGGAGGAGTTTTTAAAAAAAGATTGGAAGTATTATAGCATATCATCTAAGCTGATGAGAAAGATCTGGTCTTTACATGTACTACATATGGTAGACTTTGGAACTCTTAGTATTATAGAGCTAAAATAGTGTATTGGGAGATTTAAAGGAGAAAAAGATATTTCATTGATGCCTTCCTCCAAAAGGTAAACCTGTGAGAGTCTTCAATGGGTAATGTTGGTTAATCCATATGGAGAATTCTGTTTGAGTCTTAGAAAACATTTTCTGTTTCTTGAAAGGGGGATGGGGAAGAAGAAAGGATTTTCTTATCCCTATTGCATTCTAACTTTTCATTTTCTTAACTTGGGGGAAAGAGACTTTGCAAACCTTGAATGGGAACCAAAACACATAAACTTTGCTGGGATGGCTGTGGTCTTCCTATTTTCCAGTTGTTTTACAATAGTAGGGATTTTAAAATTTTGATGGACCTTGGAAAATATGGGCTAGATATTTTACACAGTTTCTATTTAAATTTGTCAGAGGATGGATTGGTCTGATTTTTCTCTTCCCACCCCTTCTTCTCTAAAGATTTATGATATTCAGACTGGCAACAAGCTGTTGACTCTGTTTAACCCAGATCTTGCCAACAACTACAAGAGGAACTGTGCCACCTTTAATCCTACAGATGATCTTGTCTTAAATGATGGCGTCCTCTGGGATGTCCGCTCTGCACAGGCCATCCACAAGTTTGACAAGTTCAACATGAACATCAGTGGTGTTTTCCATCCGAATGGGCTGGAGGTCATCATTAATACTGAGATTGTATCCTTTTTACCCATGTCTTACTTGTCATTTGTTATCTACTTTGTAATGCAGAAATAGTTTATTTTTTCTATCAATTCCTGGTTGAAATATCCACATAACCAATAACCTATTGCCTTTCCTTTGGTTTGAAGTGCTAGTGAATATCCAGTGGATTCTTATCAATATTGGTAATTATGCCTTTTACTAGTGTATTTTCTTTGTATTAGGAAGAGTGACCAGATTATTGCTTCCTACTTCCCCGAGTGTCAAATTGAATTTTATCTATCTTCAGAAGGATTTTTTTTGCTTTTTTTAAGGGCTGTACCTATGGCATATCAAGATTCCTAGGCTAGGGGTCCAATCTGAGCTACAGCTGCCGGCCTACACCACAGCCACAGCAGCCTGGGATCCAGGCCTCGTCTGTGACCTACACAGACGTCTTTTGCTCACGGCAATGCTGGATCCTTAATCCACTGAGTAAGGCCAGGGATCGAACCTGCATCCTCATGGATACTAGTTGGGTTTGTTAACTACTGAGCCACGACGAGAACTCAACATAATAAGTTTTGGGTAAAAGTTTTCCTTGACCACCCCCCTCCTAGTGGGACCTTCGTACTTTTCATCTTTTACACACAGTTCCTGCTCTGGATCAGTGTCGGGTGGTATTTAACCATACTGGGACAGTGATGTATGGAGGTAATCAACTTATTTTTCATGATTCTTTCTCCCTTCTCTCCCCACTCACTTAATTTGATGCTTCCTATTTAGAAATATCTCCAAATGTGAATCGGAAAACATTTCAAAGTTGTAACATAAAATAATGGTAAAAATGGTGACAAAAATTGTTGATAAAAATAATGTTGATTGGTGGAGTTCCCGTTGTGGTGCAGTGGAAATGAATCTGACTAGGAACCATGACATTGCGGGTTTGATCCCTGGCCTTGCTCAGTGGTTTAACCATCTGGTGTCACTGTGAGCTGTGGTTTAGGTTGCAGACGTGGCTTGGATCTGGCATTGCTGCGGCTGTGGTGTAGGCCAGTGGCTACAGCTCCGATTAGGCCCCTGGCCTGGGAACCTCCATATACCTAGGGTGCGGCCCTCAAAAGATGAAAAAAAAATAATGTTGATTGAGAGTGAAAAACCACTGGCTTCTAAAGGTAACAAGTAAATTTTTTTTTTTTAAACAAGTAAATCTTGTGTAGAAATTTCCTGCAGTATTTTCCATGTGTATCATTATGAACTTAAAGAAAAATCTTTGCATTTTTTGTCTTGTGGTTTTCTAAGCCTTCATATGTACCAGTTGTTGGGAGCTAGATGAGAGGTTGAGGATATTGTTTGGATATTGTTTGGAGGATGCTTTGAGAGGAACTAACTAGATGCACAGTGAATTTACTACAGGGAAGCTCACTAAAGTATTGATCATTAATGTTTTCTGCAGTTGTGAAATAAAAGGTGTTTCTGATTATTTTTTTAAATTTTTATATTTTGCTTTTTAGGGCCATACCTGTGCCATATGCAAGTTCCTAGGCTAGAGGTCAAATCGGATCCACAGCTGCCAGCCTATGCCACAGCCACAGCAACACCAGATCTGAGCCGTATCTGCAACCTACACTGCAGCTCATGGCAATGCCGGATCCTTAACCCATGTGTCAGGCCAGAGATTGAACTCCTGACCTTATAGATACTAGTTGGGTTTATTTCCGCTGAGCCATGATGGGAACTCCGGATGTTTCTGATTCTAATAGTGTTTTGCTCCCCTGCCCCATTTCGTCTTTCTCTCCCAACTAGCTATGTTGCAGGCCGATGATGAAGATGACTTAATGGAAGAGAGAATGAAAAGCCCTTTTGGATCATCTTTCAGAACATTTAATGCAACTGACTACAAACCTATAGGTAAGTGTGAAGGGGCAGTCATTGATGATTTTGTCATGTATTGGTGTTCCTTATTTTAAGATCCTCCATTTTTCTGAGAGAGTTAGAATTTTTTATTGAAAAGCAGAGGAATTATGGAAATATTTATGAACATTCACCTCAGGTTCCTTTAACAAAAAGGCTGGTTTTAAGATCACAACAGTAGGAATCCTGCTATGGCACTGTGGGTTAAGGATCCCCTGTCTCTGCAGCAGTGCAGGTTCAGTCCCTGGCCTGGCACATTGGGTTAAGGATGTAGCATTGCTGCAGCTGTGGCTTAGGTCACAGCTGCAGCTTAGATTTGATTCATGGCCTAGGAACTTCCATATGTTGTGGGTGCGGCCAAAAAAGGAAAAAAAGAAGATCACAGCAGAGGCCCAATCCTGAGTCTGATCACATTCTGTTTTCCAGCAACCATTGATGTGAAACGGAACATCTTTGACCTGTGTACAGACACCAAAGACTGCTATCTTGCTGTCATTGAGGTAAAGGGAGCTAGCAGAAACCCTACAATTTTATTCTGATATTTAAAATCACTTTCAACTTATACTCCAGGCATTTCCTCTGCTATAATGGAAGTTCTAAAGATTATGCATTCCTGGTGGTAGATTATGATAGCCTACTCATTTGTTGAGATGATGTACATTATAGAGAAGTAGTAGGAAAATCCTTATACAGAACAGTTTGGAGAGTCCCCATCCCCTATTATGCTGGACTCACACTGTCATCCCTTTCTTAGAGGGGTCTGGATCTCTCACCACAGGATCCTTGGAACAGATTTGTTTAGGGATGATGGTCTCATCCTCAATGCCCAAGCCTTCTCATCCTGTTTTTCTCTTTCTCTTTCTGTCTTAGGCATAACATTTTCATAGTCAGTTCTAGAATTTTGGGTATAACAAGCTTTGACAGTTATAGGGTCAAGGGTGCATGAGTGCCAGTCATAGCTGAGGTGTGGATATGGGCCTTCTAAAAACTAACTGCTCCTTGTGGACTGGGTTTTCTATTTCAGAACCAAGGCAGCATGGATTCTCTGAACATGGATACAGTGTGCAGGCTTTATGAAGTGGGCAGGCAGCGTCTGGCAGAGGATGAGGATGAAGAGGAAGACCAGGTCAGTGGTCTTTGAAATTTCTTTCTGCTGAAAAATGTTTTAAGATTATGCTCTTTTGCTTTTTGCTGTAGGAGGTGTTTTTTTTTTTTTTTTTTTATAATAAAGATTTTTGCTGTAGGAGTGTTTGCTACCTGTTGGCATATTCTGAAGGCCTGTCGTGTCTTTGATCACTGAAACTCAGAAGAAAGCAGATTTTTGTTATTGCAAGACTTTTACCATACCTGATGGTCCTGTGAGTTCCATTTATAGATGAATTTGCAGGTCAGCAACCTCTGATTTTATTATAGAGATAGCCTTGAACATACCCTCAGAGCCAGTGCTCTTGCTTCAGGATAAGCAATCCCCCATTTTCCCAGCATCAGTGAAAAATAGAAAAGTCACTCTGCTGAGATGAATCATAGAAATGACGTAACCTTTATAAAGTTCTGGTTTGCATTTTCTCAGTTTTATGGCATAGTCTGTTTTCAGAGTAATAGAATGGAGTTTATAGATAAAGAGAAGATATTGATGGTTTTGAGAAATGAAATATTTCTAAAATGTAGGTAGATGATGTATTGCACAGAGTCTTACCTTTTCCTTTTTCATAGGGGATTTTAATTTATGGTCATGTTATGCTAGGTTCTTATCTGTGTGGTGTGTCAGTTGATATCGGTTATGAAGAGTTTCAGCAGATCTTTCCTGTCTACTAGGCTCATGTCACATTCTCTTTGCAAGCATACACTCTGTAGGCCTAATTATGTAGACAGATCTGAGAAATACTTACTGCTGAGGAGTATAAAGTTGAAAATGAATGACTAGGTTTCTACTTTCTTGTTGCAGATAATGAAGCAGTTAAAGTTTCATTTTTCCAGATCTTGGGTTCATTTCTGCTTTTTCTTCCACTATGGTATTGCTTGGTCTTCGTGCTTTATCTCCTCTTTAAGGGCACAGAGATACTCTGGGTGAGGGCAGGAGCTGCCACAGGATAAGAGGAAGCACAGTTTCTTCTGTTTGCACTGCCATTGCTCTCTCATCCTCATCCCTCACCTGTTCTTGGTAAGCCATGCTCACTGGTTGTGGCTAATGCAATAGCTTTCTGTTGGCATCGTTCCCCAGAGCTTGTACTTAAGATTTAAAATAATTTTTACGAGCACACATTTTAAAAGTGATAATTTTAAAAGGCTTTTTTTTTTTTTTGATGCAAGTCTGGTACTACGGGCCAGTGATTCAGGTTTTTTTTCTATAGGATTTAGTACTGACTGAGCAAGGGTGATTCGTTATGTCAGTTTGAGATTATATGTGCATTCCACTGTTGGGCTTTATAGATTATGAACCTCTACTTTGTCCTTTAGATTGAATCTTGAGTACTTTGTCCCCTGGGGTCAGCAAGCTAATCCAGACTCCCCTTACAGTTCTCTGTGGGTGCTCTCTTGCTCTCCACTGTCTTTGGTGGACGTTCCAACTGGCTTACATGTGTTTTTTTTGGAGCTCAGAGGTAATTCATTATCCTAAGAAATGAGTTTCTGAGCAGAGTGAGGAGAGGAGACTTGTATTTATCTGGGGTTAGTGATTACTGTGGGATCAGAGCAGAGCCCTCTTCAGGGCCTGCTTCTTGACCCAGAGGCGCCTTGCCCTGTGCTTCCCTCTGTGGGATGCCCTCATAGGGAGGGACTGTTTTTCAGCTCCATTTTTCCTCTCTCTTCATACACAGATGAAGATAGTCATGATCCTTGTTGGATACCATGAGAATATTATTTTATTAAGCACTTTACTAAAAATGACACCCTCAGTACAACAGGTTTTTTTCTTGACTAGACTTTATTTTTTAGAGCAGTTGTAGGTTCACAGCAAAATTGAGAAGGTACAGAGGTTTTTCCATAAACGCCGTGTCCCCATATGCCTGGCCTCCTCAGTTATCAACATCCCACACCACAGTGGTATATTTGTTAAAACTGAAGAACCTTCTTTGACACTTCATTATTACCCAAAGTTCATAGTTTACATTAGGGTTCACTCTTTGTGTTGTGCATTCTACAGGTTTGGACACAGGTATAACGACGTATATACCATTGTAGTATCATACAGGGTAGTTTCACTGCTCTAAAAATCCTCTCTGCTCCACCATTCATTCCTCCCTCACCACTGATCTTTTTTACTGTCTCCATAGTTTTGCCTTTTCCAGAGTGTCATATAGTTGGAATTGTACAGTATGTAGCCTTTTCAGATTGACTTCTTTCAGTGAGTAATACGCATTTAAATTTGTTCCATATCTTTTCAAGGCTTAGTAGCTACTTTCATTTTAATACTGAGTACTGTTCCATTGTTTGGATGTACCACAGCTTATCCATTCACATATAGAAGGACACCTTGGTCGTAATTTTGAATAGTTTTGGCAATTGCGTTCCAGCATAATTTGAATAAAATTTTGGTAATTAGGAATAAAGCTCCTGGGAGTTCCCTCGTAGTCTAGTGGTTAGGATTCAGCGCCCTCACTGCTGCAGCCTGGGTTCGTTTCCGGTCTAGGAACTGAGCTCCCATATCAAGCCACTGCCTGTTGTGACAGAAAAACCACATTATGCACCTTAAACTTGTACAGTGTACATGTCAGTTATACCTCAGTAAGTTTAAAAGAAGATTACCTATTTAAAAAGAGAATGAAGCTCCTGTAAACATCTATTTGTGGTGTTTTTGTGTGGACATCAAGTCTCAACTCCTTTGTGTAAATATCAAGTAATATTATTGCTGGATCATATCCTAAGGGTAGATTTAGTTTTATAAGAACTGCCAAACTGTCTACCAAAGTGGCTGTACCAGTTTGCATTTCTGCCATCAATGGATGAGAGTTCTTGGTGTTCCACGTTCTAACCTGTATTGGGTGCTCAGTGTTTTGAACTTTGGCCATTTTAGTAGTGGTCTGTCACTATTTACTTACTTAATTAAAAAATTAATAGACACTTATTTGTTTAGCTGAACAAGCTCTATACACAATCAAAATTCGTGGTTTAAGGGTTTTTTTTTTTTGTTTTTTTTTTGAGTAGAAAGGAATTTAGGTCTTGCAGGGTTTTTTGTTTTCTTTGTCTTTTTAGATCTGTACCCACGGCATATGGAGGTTCCCAGGCTAGGGGTCGAGTCAGAGCTGTAGCCACTGGCCTACACCACAGCCATAGCAATGCCAGATCCGAGCCACGTGTGCCACCTGCACTACAGCTCACAGCAACGCTGGATCCTTAACCCACTCAGCAAAGCCACGGATCAAACCTTCATCCTGGTGGATGCTAGTCAGATTAGTTTCCACTGAGCCATAATAGGAACTCCCTTTTTTTTTTTTTTTTTTTTAATTGAGGTATAGTTGTGTTAGTTGCAGGTATACAGCAGAGTGATTGAGTGATATACATATTCTTTTTCAGGTTCTTTTCCATTATAGGTTATTACAAGATATTGAATATAGTTCCCTGTACTCTACAGTAGGTCTTTGTTGTTTATCTGTTTTACATACAGTAGTGTGTGTTTCTTTTAATCCCAAACTCCTAATTTATCCCTTCCTCTTCCTTTCCCCTTCGGTAACTGTAGTTTTTTTTTCTGTTGTTAAGTCTGTGTCTGTTTTGTAAATAAATTCATTTGTATCATTTTTTTTAGATTCCATATATAAGTGAAATGATAGTAGGATATTTGTCTTTCTCTGACTTCACTTAGTATGATAATCTCTGGGTCCATTTATGTTGCTGCAAATGGCATTATTTCATTCTTTTTATGACTAATACTCCATTTTGTGTACATACGTATACACACACATCCCACATCTTCTTTATCCATTTATCTGTTGATGGGCAATTAGATTGCTTCCATTCTTGACTGTTGTAAATAGTGCAGCTTTGAGTGAACATTGGGGTGCCTTTATCTTTATGAATTAGAGTTTTCATCTTTTCTAGATAAATGCCCAAGAGTGGGATTGCTGGGTCATATGGTAACTCTACTTTTACTTTTTAAAGGAACTGCCATACTGTTATCCATACTGGCTGCATCAATTTACATTCCCACCAGCAGTTTAGGAGAGGGTTCCTTTTTTCCACATCCTGTCCGGCATTTATTATTTGTAGACTTTTTGATGATGGCCATTCTGACTGGTATGAGGTGATAGCTCATTGTAGTTTTGCTTTGCATTTCTCTGATAATTAGTGACGCTGGGCATCTTTTCACGAGCCTGTTGGCCACCTATATGTCTTTGGAGAAATGTCTATGTAGGTCTTCTACCCATTTTTTGATTGGGTTGTGTTTTTTTGATAACTGAGCTGTAGGAGGTGTTTGTGTATTGTGGAAATTAAGCTCTTGTTACATCATTTGCAAATATTTTTTCCCATTCCATAGGTTGTCTTTTAATTTTATCATTTCCTTTGCTGTGTAAAAGCTTATTAAGTTTGATTAGGTCTCGTATAATGCCTTTCTTTATCTGTGAAGGTCTGAAGGTGCTTTGTCTAAAATTAATACAGCTACCCGGGCTTTTTTTTTTTTTTTTTTCTATTTTTCGTCTGTATCTGAAGCATGTGGATGTTCTCAGGCCTGGGATGGAACCTATGCCACAATAGTGACCCAAGCCGCTGCACCACGAGAGAACTCCTTGCCCTGGCTTTCTTTTGATTCATGTTAACATGGTATAGATTTCTGCGTCCATTTGTCTTTAAACTATGTATGTCTTTATAGTGAGTTTCTAATAGACAACATATAGTTGGGTCCTTAACCCGTTTCACTACAAGGAAACTCCTGATTTTTGTGGTTTTGAGTATTTTTATTAGTTTATTAGCTATTAGTTACACTTTTTTTTATTTTTAATTTTCTTTAGTGGTTGCTCCAGAGGTTGCAATTTACATTTGCAAGTAATCCAAGTCACTTTCAAACAGCACTTACCTCTTCATGAGTGGTACAAGTACCTTATAACAAAATAAGTAGTCCTAAATTCTTTCCTTTTGCCCCTTGTTATATTGCTGTCATTCATTCCACTTACATATAAAAGTATACATAATTGAATACATTGGTATTATTATTTTGAACAAAAACCAATTAAGAATAAGAAAAATAAAATGTTTATTCTGCCTTCACTTATTCCTTCTCCAGTGCTTTTCCTGTATATTGAGTGTTTTTTTTTTCTTTTTATGGTTGCACCTGTGGCATATGGAAATTGTCAGGCTAGGGTTTGAATCGGAGCTGCAGCTGTGGCCTACACCACAGCCACAGCAACACCAGATCCAAGCTGCATCTCGACCTGTGTTGCAGCTTGTGGCAACACCAGATCCTTAACCCACTGAGCAAGGCTGGAGATTGAACCTGTATCCTCACAGAGTTAGACTCCAGAGTTTCTAACTAACCTTGATTATTTTCTTTCTCTCTGAAGAATTCCTTTTAACATTTCTTGCAAAAAAATGTTTACTGGGAACAAATTCAGTTTCTGTTTGTTTGAAAAAGTACTTCTCCTTCACTTTTGAAGGATATTTTCACAGGTATGGATTATAAGTTGGTGGTTTTGGTCTCTGAACATTTGAAATATTCTACTACAAGTCCTCTTGCTTCATGGTCTTTGAGATGTGGGATGTAATTTTTTTCTTTGTTCCTCTATAGGTAAGGTGTTTTTCCCCTTCCTGCTTCTTTCAGGATTTTTACTTTATCTTTGATTGTTTTTGTAGTTTGAAAATGATGTGATTCAGTAGGAGTTTGGGGAGCATTTATCTGCTCCTTGTTCTTAGAGCTTCCTGGATCTGTGGTTTGGTATATGACATTAATTTGGAGGGGGATTTTCGGTTATATTGTTTCAAATACTTCTGTTCCCTTTTTATTCATTTAGAATTCCCATTATGTGTGTGTTTGCTCTTTATAGTTACCCCTCTGTTATTGGATATTCTGTTGTGTTTTTAGTCTTTGTTCTCTTTGTTTTTAGTTTTGGTGTTGTGGTATCTACTGAGATGTCTTCGTGCTCAGGGATTCTTTCCTTAGCAGTATCTGTCTATGAATAGAGCTCATCAAAGGCATTCTTCTTTTCTGGCATAGTATTTTTGATTCCTGGCATCCTTTTGATTCTTTATTAGGCTTTCCATCTCTCTGCTTCTCTTGTCCATCTTTTCTTGCTTGCCATCTACTTTATCCTTTAGAAAGCCCTTCGCATCTTAATCATAGATATTTTAAATTCTCGGTCTCTTAATCCCTTCTATCTGATTCTGGTTCTGATGCTTGCTTTTGTCTCTTCAAACTGTTTTTTTCCCTTTTAGTATGCCTTGTGATTTAAAAAAAAATTTTTTTTCATTACTTAAAGAATTTTATTACAATTGCAGGTGTGCAAAAATCATCACAACTAATTTGATAGCATTTCTATCCCAAACCCTCAGTGCATCCCCCCACCCCCCAGATTGTCTCATTTGGAAACCATAGGTTTTCTTTTTTGTTTGTTTGTTTTTTTTTTGTCTTTTTGCCTTTATCTAAAGGCGCACCTGCGGCATATGGAGGTTCCCAGGCTAGGGGTCTAACAGGAGCTGTAGCTGCCGGCCTTCGCCACAGCCACAGCAACGCAGGATCCGAGCTGCGTCTGCAACCTACACCACAGCTCACGGCAACGCTGGATCCTTAACCCACTGAGAAAGGCCAGGGATTGAACCCGCAACCTCATGGTTCTTAGTCGGATTCATTAACCACTGAGCCACGACAGGAACTCCTGGAAACCATAGGTTTTCCAAAGTCTGTGAGTCATTATCTGTTCTGCAAAGAAGTTCATTGTGCCCTTTTTTTAGTTTCCACATATAAGCGGTAGCATTGGGTGTTGCTGTCTAATTGTCTGACTGGTTTCACTTCACATGATAATTTCTAGGTCCATCCATGTTTACTACAAATGCTGTTATTCCGCTAAGTAATATTCCATTGTGTTTATGTACGATATCTTCCCTATCCACTCCTCTGTCGATGGGTATTTAGGTTGTTTCCATGACCTGGCTATTGCATAGAGTGCTGCAATGGGCACTGGAGTACATGTGTCTTTTCGAGTCATGGTTTCCTTTGGATAGATGCCCAGGAGAGGGATTGCTGGATCAAATGGTAAATCTATTCTGAGTTTTCTGAGGAATCTCCATACTGTTTTCCACAGTGGTTGCACCAGTTTGCATTCCCACCAACAGTGTAATAGGGATCCTTTTTTCCACACCCTCTCCAGCACTTATTGTTTGTAGACTTTTGGATGATGACCATTCTTGCTGGCGTAAGGTGGTACTTCATAGTGGTTTTGATTTGCATTTCTCTTAATAGTGAGTGATGTTGAACATCTTTTCATGTGTTTTTTGGCCATCTGTATGTCATATTTGGAGAATTGTCTGTTTAGATCTTCTGCCCATTTTTGGATGGGGTTGTTTGTTTCTTTGGTGTTGAGCTGTAGGAGGTGTTTGTAAATTTTGGAGATTAATCCCTTGTCAGTTGATTCATTTGCAAATATTTTCTCCCATTCTGTGGTTTGTCTTTTTGTTTTGTTTAGGGTTTCCTTTGCTGTGCAGAAACTTTGAAGTTTAATTAAGTCCCATTTGTTTATTTCTTTTTTTATTGTCCTTACTCTGAGAAGATGTTGCTATCATTTATGTCAGAGAGTGTTTGGCCTATGTTTTTCTCTTAAGAGTTTTCTAGTATCTGGTCTTATATCTAGATCTTTAATACGTTTTGAGTTTATTTTTGTGCATGGTATTAGGAAGTGTTCTAGTTCATTTTTTTACATGTGGCTGTCCAGTTTTCCCAGCACCACTTACTGAAGAGGCTGTCTTTTCTCCAGTGTATATTCTTGCCTCCTTGGTCATAGCTTAGTTGACTACAGATGTGTGGGTTTAATTGTGGGCTGCCTTGTGGTTTTTCTTGATAACCAGACATGATGTGCTGGATAGAAGGAACGGAACTAATGTGGTCGTAAGATGTGGGGAAAGGGGAAGCATTTTATAGTCCTGTAACCAGGTCTCAGTCTTGTAATGAGTCTGTACCTCTGTACTGTGGACTTCACATACGGTTTTCCATTTTTTCCACTCCCTTTTGGTGGTTCTGGATGGTTAGAGTGGGCCTGAGTTGGATATTTCCCTTCCCCCAGGTCAGTGAGGCTCTGATCAAATCCCAGCAGATCAGGCTCTGGTCAAATAGTTTCTCCTAAGAGCAGTCCTTGTTAAGAAGAACAGTATGCTTTGATCTATTTCAAAAAGTTACCTTCCTCCTGCCAGAAGCACAAGGGGGCGTTTTCTCCATTATTCATCATGAGAACCAGGTAAAACAAAAGTTTGGGGACCCTGATTGATGACTGGGTCCCACAGAGGTTTTTTCTCACAGACTTTGGTCAGTGAGAGTTCAAGTTTTCCTACCTTGGCACTGATTTCTATGGAGTTTTGTGTTTCAGGGTTTATGTTCTGGCAAAGTGCAGTCCTCTGCATTTGCATGTTGGTCTCTCCAATTTTGGGGGTAGTGGTTTGCTGTCACCTCACCTCTTTGTCAAATCTAAGAGGAGTTAACTGATATTTTTTTAGTGTGTTTAGCGAGTTCTAGCTTCTTACATGCCTGGAAACCAGAAGCAGTACCATAGTTTTTTAAACTCTGTACTTATGATAAAGGACAGTTAGGCTCCAGAATTTAAACCACTTTACCAAATGCAGACAGGAAATCCCTATTGTAGAAAGGGTTTCCTTGAATGTTTTCCAGCTGCATGGCCTGTAGGGTCCTCAGTGATTTCCTTGGTTTCATGAATGAGAGGAGCCCACAGTGTATAAACCTCATGTGAGTCAGGAGATATGGGTAAAAGAGAGAGGTCTTTATATGGATACTTGAGATCTTTGACTTTTTTGTGACATGGATCTTCATGTTTTCTTTCTTTCTTTTTTGCTTGGTATGACCTAAAAAGGGCCATACCAGTGGCATATGGAGGTTCCCAGGCTAGGGGTCTAATCAGAGCTACAGCTGCCGGCCTACTACGGCAACGTGGATCCAAGCCACATCTGCAGCCTACACCAAAGCGCAAGGCAATGCCCAATCCTTAACCCACTGAGCAAGGCCAGGGATTGAACCTGCAACCTCATGGATACTAGTCAGATTTGTTTCTGCCGAGCTATGACGGGAACTCCTCTTCATGTTTTCATGAATGCTGTGCTATTTGACTTGTACATGTTGTTAGTATTTCTTGCTACCAGAGTTTTCAAGTGGTATTAGATCCTCCAAATGTCATGTGGTTGCTTTGAGTCAGTTTCTTAATAAATAGTGTGTGATCCTTTATTCTTTTGGCCTTTTGTTTCCTTAGACACCACCTTCCCTTCATGCATACTCTTTTCCGCTTTAGCTGTTATGAATCAATATGTAATTTATCTGTGAGTAGATATAGAAGGTGATGTTGTCATACTGTTTATTGGTATGTTATAGGGGTATAGGTGGCTGCAGACTGTCCTGTCCTCCATGGGTTTATTCATCACTACCGCTGTTATTATAGATCACTGCAAGATACCAGTTTTGTCTCAAGCTTCAAGTTCAAGCATGTTGAAGGAAAAACTGGGTTTATTTAAACTTACTTATCAACCCCATTATCCTTACTCTCCCATATCCTTGAAATTTATAGTGCAGTGGGCAACAGTTTTCTCTGGGAACTGTCTCTAGGTCCATTTGATACCACTGTCTGTCTTTAAGGAGGAGGTCAAGAAAAGAAAATCTAGATATTTTTGATGCTGAAGAGCTGTTCTTGGGATTGTCTTCATTCTTCTTGCTGGTATGAAATGATGAATGAGAACTGAATCTTGGGTGGCTGGCTCTGGAAGCAAGAGATCACCATAAAGGCACACCTTAAGTGTTCCACTCTTCTCAGTCTACCCTCTAAGGGAGGCTTGGGTCAGGAAAGAGACTGATTTATTCATCTTCTGGGTTCTGTTTACCTTAAGTTTTGAGAGGTTAAGCGATAAAGATACTAGAGAGAGGGGTATGGTGGTTTTTAGGACTTCTGATTGGTGCAGGAAGGAAAAATAGATGTTGCTTTGGCATAGACAGCCAAGGTCAGAGGGGCAGATTCAGGAGGGCCCTATTGAGTGGCTTGAGGGCTCAGTCTGTGGAAGAACCTGAAAGCTTTCAGGTGGGAGAGGACTAGGTATCTGTGTAGGTGTGCTATGTGGGTGACTTAGCATTGTTTCTAGATTTTTAGAATTAAGGTACATTGTACTAGTACTGATATCACTGTCCTTAAGCATCAGCTGATACATTTGATGTTTGAAGGACATCCATTAGAGAACTGTTTTTACCCTTAATCCCTGGACATTTTGATTTTTGAATTAGAGATGTTTCAGTAGGATAATACCATATCTATTTAAACTGGCTTCCTTTGTAACCTTAATTCTGTTGATTCACATATCCTCCTAGTATTTGCAGTAGTGTTTTCCTGTACATACTGTCTCTATCAGATTTCTCCCCTCTACCTCTTCCCGGTATCCACTTGATTTTTTGTTTGCTTCACCTGCCTTTTAAACTGGATACTTCATTTTCATATGAATCATTTGCTATTCAAAGTTTTGTCCTAGTCCAGATACCTGCTTTCAGATCTTCTCAGATGTCCCAGGTATGACATGGCTCAGGGATGCAGGCACCTGTGACCAACACCTTTGAATTTGCCTGTTCATCTTAGCAAAATAAACTTAGAAGCCTAAATGGTCAGCTGAGATCTGATAAGGTGGTCCAACATAAAATGACTGTATAAATGGTTTTTATTGATTGATTGAAAAAACTTTGTTGACATGTAATTTAAATACCATAAAAATGGTTGTCTTTTACCATTATATTTAAATAAGCTTGGAGACTAACAAGAGGGGATGAACTGTACCACCGTATTGCTGAATGAAAACATATACAATGTATTTGACAGCTATAAATAATTTGATTCCTGAGGCTACCAATCTGCCAGCCTTCAGGCATTTGATGAAAGCAGAGATAAGCCACTCACTTATCAAAGCTCATTATCCACTGGAATTTGGTATCTGTGTTGTTTTTAAAAATCCAGTCAACTTTGATGTTGGCTTTAAGGAAAATTATAAAACCAAAGATTAGCAATTGATTATTGTTCCTTGATTTTGAAAATCCATTATATTTCACCTAATTATAGTTAATCTTAAATTTCTTTAAAAAAAAAAAACAAGGGAATAATGCTTTCTTTTCTCCACTCCGTTTTGGAATCTGGGACACACTGTGTGCTGTGCTTCCTGTGTGTTCTCCACTGCCTAGAAGCGGATGGTAAGAGTTTTTACTGATTACACGCCTGCTGTAAGCTTGGTCAGTGATTCCTGAAAAGCTTTTTCTCCCCCCCCCCCAAAATTTAAAATATATTTGAGTTAGATTGTGCTGGTGAGAAAAGAAAAACACAAGCATTTATGATGCTGAAATGAATCTATAACTTTTAAGGATAGTTAGCACCAGGAACAAGTTGTCAGAAGGACAAGCAGGAGTTTAAATTTTGCACATATAACATGTTGAAGTGTCAAGACAGTTGGCTTAGGTATTGCATTTTTTAAAAAGCTATCCTAGTTTTTAGATTAACTGTTTTTAAAGTATGACCAGAGGTTTGGTTTTCTAAGAGACTTACTATATTTTTGAAGGCAGTACAGGCTAAAAGCTATTTCTTTTGAAAAATAGACATGTATTCAGGAAGAATTTTGAATGGTCTAGAAACAAACTAATTTTAAAAAATCAAATTAAGTCCCAGAGAGCAAGACAGTTTGATGTAGGAGGGAGAGTCGGTGGTAATACGTATGCAGGAATACCTTGGAGATATTGCGATTCAGTTCCAGACTCTACGCACCCCCCTTTTTTAGGGCCGCACCCGCAGGCTAGGGGTCAAATCAGCGCTACAGCTGCCGCCCTACACAGCCACAGCAGTGCAGGATCTGCAGCCTACACCACTGGTCACGGTAACATCAGATCCTTAACACACTTACGAAGCCAGGGATCAAACCTGCAACCTCATGGTTCCTGGTCAGATTCGTTTCCTCTGCGCCATGTCGGGAACTCCAGACTCTACCGCATTAAAGCGAGCATTACAGTATAGTGAGTAAGTCACATGAATTTTTTTGGTTTCCCAGGCCTTTTTATATAAAAGTTATATTTACACTGTACTGTAGTCCACTAAGTGTGCATTATGGCCAAAAAACAGTGTACATACCTTTATTAAAATATACTTTATTGCTAAAAATACTAACCATTATCTCCACCTGCAGTGACTTATAGTAACATCAGAGATCACTGATCACAGGTCATCATAACAAATAATAATGAAAAAGTTTGAAATTTGGAGAATTACAAAATGTGATGTGAGCTATGAAGTGAGCAAATGCTGTTTGAAAAATGCTGATAGACTTGCTCGATGCAAGGTTACTTCAGACCTTCAATTTGTAAAAAACGCAATATCTGCAAAGTGTAATTGCAAAAAACATGGTATGCCTGCATTCACCTTTTTGGCTCTGTCATTAGAAATCTTTACGTGGGGCACATTATTACAGAAAAGTAGAACTTTAGAATCAGAAGGTACTTCTCAGGTCATCTTGTGCAGTGGTTCTTCATTATGGTGCACTCTGCAATTTCTGGGGAACCTTTCTAAAGTCCCCCTATGGGAGCTTCATTTGTAAAGACTGGTTCTTTGAGCCTGGACTCTGGCTGGGGTTTTGGCCTGTGTATTTTGGAAAACATTCCCAGATGATTCTGATGATCATACCTGAGTAGGAACCACTGATGGAAATCATCTCATTTAATGAGAAACTGGGATTTAGAGAAGTTGGCATTGATTAGATGTTCAGTAAATGGTCGGTGCTTCTGTTGTAGTTCTGTGACATGGGCAGCATTATGGAGCTCTTGGGTTTTTTGATCTGGGCAGGGATAAGAGCACAGAGAGCTGAAGAGACAGGAGGGAGAATGCAGTACGTGTGCAAGGAGAGGGAGTTCTGGGCACCCTAGAACTGTGGGAGTTAGTAGTTAACTGGGTGTGAGGCTACAGAAGTGGCAGAAGTGAAATGTGTTTGAGATTTCACTTGGTAACTTGGAGAGGTGTAGAAAAGTTGCTAGGTTTAGGGGTGCTTGCAGTTGAGTTTTTGTTTGTTAATTTTTTGGCTGTGCCCGCGACATGTGAAAGTTTCCGGCCAGGGATCGAACCCGTGCCACAGCTGTAACCAGAGTCATAGCAACACTGAATTCTTAACTTGCTGATCCATGAGGGAACTCTCAAGTTCAGTTTAGAATTAAGGGATTTTTTTAAGTTTCTGCGGTATGGATGGGTAGAACAATCTAATAAGAGTTTCAGATTTATGAATTAGAGGAAATATAAAGACAAATTTTTTTAGCTGCATCTGTGGCATGTGAAACTTGCAGGGACAGGGATCAATCCCATGCCACAGCAGTGACTTGAGTCGCTGCAGTGACAACACCAATTCCTTAATCTGCTATACCATGAGGGAAATCCCAGGAATAAATTTTAAGTTGTAAGAACATCTGTGCCTAGAAGATCTTGAAGGTTATCATTAGGTAAAGATCAGCAGCCCTGGAGTTCCTGTTGTGGCTCAGTGGTGACAGACCTGACTAGTATTTGTGAGGACAAGGGTTTGATCCTGGCCTAGCTCAGTGGGTGGGGATCTGGCGTTGCCGTGAGCTGTGGTGTAGATCTCAGATGTGGCTTGGATCCCGCATTGCTGTGGCTGTGGTGTAGGCCAGCAGCTGTAGCTCTGATTCAACCCCTAGCCTGGGAACTTCTGTATGCCACCGGTATGGCCCTAAAAAAAAAAAAAATCAGCAGCTTGGTGTGGAGGCCGGGATTGGTTAGTATCGGTCATTATAGAGAAACCCTGTGGTTGGCCATTCAGGCCTTCATGTTCCAATTATTGTAATAGGAAGAACAGACTAATTGACCACCTCGTATATGTTGGGCAATTTCCAAAGAGCTTGTATGCATATTTGCATATACATTTTCCCCCCTTTAAAGCCTAACAGCAACCTAATGAGGCTAAGTAAATCGTCCCACGGCCAGTCATAATGTCAGTAGAGTTTGGAGATTGTGGAGGCATCCTGGCTCCCGAGCACATACTGTTAACTGCTACACTGTAGAGTGCTGTAGGCAGAAACCAAACTGTCAAGTGTTAGAGGAAGAGAAGATAGAGTGAGTGGATGAATGAACAAGTGGCAACTGAGGACCCAGAGGCCAGGAATAGAATTCATGTCACCTTTTCCTTTTTTTTTTTTAATTCAAAAAATTAAAAAAAAATTTTAGGGGCATAAGGAAGTTCCTGCACCAGGGATTGAATCTGAGCCACAGCTGCCACAGCTCTGGCAATGCCTGATTATTTAACCCACTCCATCGGGCCAGGGATCAAACCTGCACCTCTGCAGCGACCTGATCCACTACAGTTGGGTTCTTAACCCACTGTGCCATGGCAGGAACTCCCAGGTCACCTTTATCAGAAGTCTATGGATAGAAGGAGTTTGAAGCCTGTGTAGACTGAGAAGTTGTTGGGTTTGGGGAAGCTGAATCTCTTCAGAGAAGATGAGAAGCTAGTGGAGACTGTTAACTATAGCAGTTCTTCTGTTACAAGATTCAGTATAAAGATTGGGTTTGTAAGCTCCTAGAAGATTTTGGAATGGTATCTGCAGTTGAAAGCTTAGACCCTGGTTGACCTATTTTCAATGATTACTCTTGACTTGGGGCCCTTTTCTTAGTTCTCCCTGATCAGCTAAGCTTTGATGTTTTTAGAAATGAAGAGTAATCTCCCTTAAATTTGCTTGCCAACAGATGCCTATTTTTGACTCTTTAACCTTTCATATACCCCCTCAGCCGTGGACCTTTAAAGTTATGCTATCCTGAGATACTAGAAATTTATGTGCACTGCGCAAGTTCACACAGCATGTAGTTGGCAGAGCCAGGATTACAACCCAGGCTTGTTGGATCCCAAAGCCTGGGCACTTTATACTATTCTGCACTCTGAAAACAATGAGTGTGCATATCAATAACTATTAAATTAAGAATCAAAAATAAAAAGTTAATAATATCTAATACTATCTTCAATTTTAAACGTACTTATTCTGTCCCCCAGAAGCGTAAGAAACAAAGGGCCGTGGGTCCACACTTTCTAATGTACTTGTTTTTAACTGTGGCACTTTATTATTATTCCCCTCTCCTTTCCCAGTTACTTATATGAGCTGATGTTCTTGTAGGGGCCAGAAACTTGTCTGTGTCTCAGTGTGTTATTACTACCTCCAAGTATTCTCAGTTCCTTTCCAGTGGGCAGTTGCTTAGTAGCCGTCCATGGGGGTCATGTGTGGCAAGGCTGTGGAACAGTGGTCTCAGATCATATGGGTGTGTTCAGACACCTGTGCAAACTCTAGACGGACCGTACACATTCTTGTACAGGCATTGGGATTACTAGGTGCTTAAAGGGGTCAAGGTTTTCCCGTATAGCTGCCAAAAATTGTTGAAAAGTGGGTTGAACAGCTTATCAAGGTCTAAACAGTGGCCCTAAATTATCAAAAGTTCATAGAGCAGAACTGTTCTGCTGATTGTGAACCTGATTTACAGTACAGCCGATGAACTAGCGACTGAATAAGCACAGAGTGTCTGTCTGGTTTTTAAGTGATTGGAATGCAGCAACTTTCAAAAAGTTTTAAAAATATTTTTCCCGCTTATGTAGGGCTTGTTATATGTTGACTTTTGTTAGGCTGATGTGTTAAATGAATTTTATATTTTATTATTGCAGGAATTAGAATCCTTTTGCTACAGGCAGTGCTGACAATTGATATTTGAACAGAAGGATTAGTGACTGAATGTTGGTCACGTTTACTTGGGAACACCTGTCATCCTTATCAAAGCAGAGAGGTCTTTTTGTGTCCTCTCTTGCTTAAAGGGAAATAATTTGGATCTTACTGCAAAATTGAAATCTGGCAGATGCCAAAATGTGTAATTTGCAAAGCCCGGGGTACCTCGAACCAAGTATTAAATTAGTTTTCTGGTAGTCTTCCTGCCTTTGGGAAGTTTTCTTAAGAACGGAAGGATGAACAATTTCTCTAGCACACTGTGTGTGTGTGTGACCTGTAACAGAAAACGTGAGCATCTCTTCGTGTTGTATATGGTAAACATTTTATTGGACATTCAGATCATTGGATGCTTGGGGTAGCACTGTTAGAGGTTTACTCACATCTGTGGTTACAAGGTCAAGGTCAAAAATTTGAAGGGCTTAGGAACCGATGACTTAGCAGCTGTGTTCTTCCTGTTTTGTTAAGCATTGCTTTATTAGAATCCAGGCAGAAGCTTTTTGTTCCAGTGCCTCAACTGACTTCATTAGTTTGGTTGATGCAGGAGGGAGAGAGAGAAGAGCCCCTTTTTAGTTAGGAACATAGAATATTGATGGCAGAGACCCCTGTGAATCGAGTTGTCCGTTTTCTTGGGTAAGGGCTGCATGGCCAGTAATGCCTTCACGGAGTGACTAGCGATCCTTGTCTGAGGGGGGCTCAGATGTCTTGGGGACATGTAAGTGCCCATCTCAGCCTTCATTGGCACATCTAGCTGACCCATGAAATTGGCTAACCTAGTTAGTAGGCTTTACCCTACTGACTGTCTCCTCCTTTGTCCTGTGGGAAGGACGGAGAGACTTCCTATGTGGCCTACACGGGCTGGGTCTCTGTGTTAGTCCTAATGGATCTCATGCTCTCTTACCAGGAAGAGGAAGAACAGGAGGAAGAAGACGATGATGAAGATGATGACGACACTGATGATCTAGATGAGCTTGACACTGACCAGTTGCTGGAGGCGGAGTTGGAGGAAGATGACAACAACGAAAACGCAGGGGAGGATGGAGACAATGACTTTTCTCCCTCTGACGAGGAGCTGGCAAACCTGCTAGAGGAGGGAGAGGACGGGGAGGATGAAGACTCCGATGCAGATGAGGAAGTGGAATTGATCCTGGGGGACAGTAAGTCTAGGGTTGACTGTGAGGTACCTTGTAACCCAGGGCAAAGTCCCTTCCCTGTGCTAGCCCAGCCCAGAGGGCAAGCCACACCAGGGTTCTGGCCCCTTGAGGAAAAGCAGTTTCACATTTCTGATCCTGTGCACATTTTCATGATGACTGTATAACCAAATGGCTGTTAATCTCTTTAAAAGGGGTTGGCAGGCTTCCATAAAGGCTGGACAGTAAATAATTTCGGCTTTTTAGGCCATATGGTCTTTTTTGCATCTACTCAGCTCTGCTCTTGTAGTGTGTGAGCAGCCGGAGACAAGATATAAATGAATGATGTGGCTGTGTTCGAATACAACTTTATTTACAAAAATAGGTGGTGGGCTTGGTTTGGCCTGTGGGCTGTATATAGTTTGTTGACCCCTGCTTCAGAGGATTAGCCTTAGAGTGAAAGGCCAAAGTGCAGTTCTCCTGAGAGGCAGGCTGGCATTGTTGGATGCAGCTGCTGTTGGGGGTGCTGTACCTGCTCCTTTCTAAAGTTATAAAGAAATAAAAGCCCTTTTGTGGGTTGGAGCCCTTTCCCATTTGCTTTTGCCTAATCCTTCTTAAAGACCAGGGGACAGATACTTCTCCTTGTCCTTTGTTGTGTAACACCGCCCCCCTTTTTTTCTTTTTATTTTCCTTGTTTCAAGTTATGAAGAGCAAGCTCCAGTTTTTCTGGTACTTTCCCACTAGGACAGTTTTTGAAGTCAGTCTGTCCCCTGATTATACTAATGGATCCTGAGTAAATCAGATAACAGTTCTAAGAGACTGTGAGCTCTGCAGCTATACTCTGCTTGTTTTAAGAGGACATATTTGGCAGCATCACTGTCACACCTGTCACTGTTGACAGACTCATGCTTGCTCTGGTCCTGATTCTTCCTAGTGCTGCCCTGCCTGACTGGAGAGCAATCCCTGTGATATCCAGCCATTTTTCATGTAGCTAATAACCTGGCCAGCATTCTCACAGCCATGGTAGGTATTATGCCTGATAGTGTAGCCAGTAACCACCTGTGGCCATTACAGTTTTAATTAAATATTCACTTCATTTTCATGTCCACACTTCAAGTGCTTGGTAGCCACATGCGGCAGCCACATTGAGTAGCACAGATATAGAGCATTTACATTGTTACAGAAATGTTTATTGTGCCTAGGCCCAACAAATGCCAAGCCTCTTCAGTGTAGATGCTTGGTTTTTATAACCACTGATGGTGGTGATAGGGACGAGTGGGGTGGGGGAGAGGGAGGGGGTGTGATGTGTGGTTGGAGAGGGGAGGGTAGATGGCAGTAGATATTTAAGCATATGGGGTGAAAGATTCTCCTATTCCAGTGACATGAAACCATTTTCTTTGGGATAAATGTTATACGTGCTTCTAGACCTCAAGATTGAAGGCACTTTGGCTTAGGGGAGACTGTCCTTTTTTCATAAGTCCTCTTGCCGAAGTTGTATTTCGAGGAAGCTCTGTGGGGCTGGGAGGGAGTGCCTCATGTCTGCGCATCTGCTGTTTGCCAACTTCCATTTTTTTGTACTTGGAGGTTGAGGTGATTCAGTGAAGGAGGACTGGCCTTGTCCCTGGCCATGGTCAGAGAGCCAGGTAAGAGGGACTAAGGGGCAAGGGACACATGACAATATTGATGGGAATAGAAGGGAAAGTTTTGCAACTCCCGCTGTGGTGCAGTGGGATTGGCCGTGTCTTGAGAGCTCTGGGATGCGGGTTCGATCCCAAGCCCAGCACAGTGGGTTAAGGATCTGGCACTGATACAGCTGTACCCTAGCCTGTGGCCGTGGCTTGGATCTGATCCCTGGCCTGGGAGCTCCATATGCCTTGGGGTGCCCCCCCAAAAAAGGGAAAGTTTTACTGAACTTTTTTGTCATCTGTAACATGGTACACAAGTTCTGTTTCCCTTCAATTACAGTCAGATAGGTTAGGGGGGCAGCTGGTACCGCTGACCTAAAAGAATCATTAATTTTTCCATTTTCAGTTTGAATATAAATTAAACTTGTATTTGGCCTATAAAATCCCTGTTTCCTTTATTAGCCTTTGACTCTATTCTAAGAAATTCCTTCAAGCTTAAGAGGTAATCTGGAAAACCCTAATTCTGTCAGCAATGAGGATGTGACTTTAACTTGGGTGTATTTATGAAAATTTGTGAAAAATGCCAATGTAGATGACAACTTGAAATGTCAGTTTGGGCTCTGAAACTGAGGTGGTGACGTAGAGGTGGCGTGTGTGGTGTGTGCTGTTTAAGAGAGACTGATTGATAGTAGCCTGCAACGGAGGCTACTGTACCCTTGGTTTGCTGATACTTTGCCTCACACTCATCATCAGCAGCATTAGCTCTTAACATTTTGAGGTGTATGGAGCTCTTTTAGGATATGATGAAAGCCACTGTGATTTTAGAAAACCACCCCCTGCCCCACATAACCTTGCAAATAGGCCTGGATCCCACAGAGACCCAGTGATTGATTTCCAATGCAGAACCCCAGCCCTAGGAAGAGAGAACACCTTCAGTCTGAGGTCTTCGTGTTTCTCTTTTCTGGTGAGTTCTGTTTCCCACCCCCTACCCTCCAAGCCAGTATGTTGTAGAGCAACAGGTTAAACGTGGGCTTTCCAGAGGGAAAGGTGCCAGCCAGGGTCTGGGGTTGGGTCTCCAACACTTGGAGAATAAGGAAAGGCTAACAGGAAGGGAGAGAAAGGAGTCCTGCCACCTGACCACCAGGAGGGGAGTCAGTGCCTGACCCGTGAAGGTTCTCTCCAAAACTGCCTGACAGTTACTTGCTTAGATTGTGTTCTTATTCTCTTACTGCATTTACAGTCTTTAGACATGATGCCAAGTTGTTAAGACTCTTAATTCTTAGTAACTCTACAGCTGATGGCTAGACAGGTCTCGGGCAGGTGGGTCTGGCGTTGTTGGTTCATAGATCACATGAACACGGGGGAGGGGGGTAGATTCTGATTCCCCATCATCCCCTTCCCTGCAGACACTTCCGCCTGGAATTTTCAGCAAGAAAGCTGATGAGGCTTAGTTTGTGGTGTGGCTGTGTCAGGTTAATCTCCATCCTACTTTCCCCTCACTCCTCACCAGTAGTCTGGCTGTACTTGTGCCCTCTTAGACCCAGGAATACTGTTTTTTTCAACCATCTCTTTTGCTTACTTTCAGGACTTTGTTTAATCACAGCCATGCTTTTCTTGGTTTTGCGTTATCCACTTCAGTTCTCCTCCTAAAAGAGATTGTAGTGAATGAAGGTTTGGGAACTTGCAGTTTTTCCTCAGCTTTCCCCCAGAGTTGAGTCTCTTCAGTATTTGGGAAAGGGCCTATGAGGGATTCTTTGGAACCAGTGGCAGTCCCTTTCCACGTGGGGACCCCAGAGCCCCTTGGCATTTGTAGGGCTCCAGCTAAGGATCTGTTGGCCTTCTGCCCTGGGGACCTTGTTAAAATTGTTTCACAGCTTCCTGAGCTGTGAATGATCAAAACGGGCACGAAGACCTGACTTTTATCCTCCCTTGGCGAAAACTAGGTACTGTTTCTCCAGTTTTGATTAGCCAGGCATGGTTTATCTATCTCACTTTGAGGGTTCTGTTACCACCTAATTTCACTCTTGAGGGGTCATTCCAGAGTTGTCCGGTGGTCTATTCATTGCCTGGAGGGCACATGGTCAAGCAAAAGGCTCTTCATGTGCCAGACACCGTGCCTGCCACCTTCCAGAGTTGTCATAGCCACTTCCTGCTGGTCTCCAGCAGGGATTTCTTAGGTAATCCTTCTCAGATATTGCTGCAAGCTGGCCTGTACCTTTTTGGGAATTTGTTCGCTGTAGATTATATTCAGAAATTGCAGAAGAACGAATCCTACCTAGGCTGTCTCTGCCTTTCTGAGAACAAAATAGCTGAGGAGTTTAAGAGAAATCTCATCCTTGCTTGGGTTCAGCCTGCCTTTTTAGTGGTCCTGGGGGTCAGGCAGGCCTCTGCCCACCCCCAAAGGACTCCCAGAGGCCATAGGACTACACAGACTCACTCCGTGCTTCCAGCGGCCCTGTCCTTTTGCAGCCACTCAAAGCATCATGGTCAAAAGCTTCAGAGAGGGCTCTCCTGGTCCCTTTTGGGCCATTCAGGTGGGAGGAAGACCCTCTAGGAAGCAGAGGGCTCTCTGAAAGGTAAGCTAGCAAGAGGTCCCAGGGGTAACCACCACTGCCAAAACAGTATATTCTCCAGAGCCAGCTCCAAGAAGTTAATTGATGTGTTTTCTTCTTTCTGGAAACTGCTAATTACCCTTGTCACACATAAATGTATGTGTATATGCAGGTGCTTTCTTCCTGAAAGCTTCTTTTATGCCTAGTGCATAATCTAGTCTCTCCCTTTTCTTACCTTTCAGCTGACACCTCTGACAACTCTGATCTGGAAGATGACATCATCTTATCTCTAAATGAGTGAGGAGCCACATGGAAGAGATTCTTGGCAGGCGAGAAACTGAGTCCAATGAATTCAGAACATCGTCCCTTCCCTTTCTCCCAGGGCTCTTAAAAGGAACTGCATGCCCTGCTTTCAGAGGATTATGGCTTAGAGAGTCTGAAGGTCCTTCTAAAAACAATAACAACCACAAAACAAAGAGCAGGGGTTAGGCCCTATTCTCCTTCCCCTTTCTCCTAGGATGGACATATCTTTCCTCAAGGGGAAAAAAAAAAAAAAGTCTCTGGGGTTATTTCACAATATATTTTCTTTGTATAATGTTCTTTACTTAAAGAACAAGAAATAGTTTTTTATAAAACTTAAAAAGAAAAAAAAAAGGCATTTATAACTGAGGGTATGAACTTATATCCACCAGGTCTCTTGTCCCTGCACTTCATTTTCTATGGAAGAAAATGATGTTTAAAGAACAATATAGAGGCATTTTTACATATTTAAATGAAAAGGAAAATCGTGGTTTCTTAAATTGATAAGGATTAAGAATATTTTATTATAAATATAATATATGATTTTTTAACCCGTTTTGTTGCCTCATATGCTGTCCAGTTAATTTGTTTTCCTTCGTGTCAGAGGTGGGGGAGGAAGACACTGCTTGTTTGCTGAGTAAATGCCTAGGTTCACCCACCTTCATGGTTTGGGGGCAGCAAGGTCGTTGTGGATATTGGTTTTGTGGAGTTGAGGGAACTTGGGATATAAGTTCACTCCCTCTATTTTTCTTTGTGATTCAGTTTTTCAAAAATTTTTTCTTCCCTTTCTCCCCAATGTGGAAATTACAAATCAAAGGCCTTTTTCTTTAATGTAAAGTGTATTTATTTAAAAAAAATACAAAATAAACTACAAGTCTGTCTTTGTTTGTTTATGGCCTTTCCCTGTTCTCTTTTACTGAAGTGGGGTCTGTCCCTTTCCTTGCAGCTCTAGCCAGGCAACAGAGAAGACGCCTTCCGAGAGAGGCAGTCCAGGATGGGGGGAGAATGCCGTCTGCCCAAATAAAGCACTCTGGGGAGAAAAGCAGCTTAGGCACAGAGTCCAGCCCTGAACTGCGTCCCGCGCCCAGAGGACTGGGCAGGGGGCGGAGGGGGCACTCAGGGCACTGTCCACTGTCCACACCTCTCTTTCCTAGGTTCTGAAGCAAGAAGGCAGTTCCGGAGGACAGATTTGGTGGAGCTGGAAAGTTAGGGGTCCTGGGAGGTTTTTGAGCAGTGAACTGGCAAAGCTAAGGAGTGAAAGCAGTTAGGACGTCCCCATAGCTGGGTGACTCTCATGACCTTTTTTAAGGGAGTAGACCGGGGCAGTTCTTCAGTTTTGGCGGTTTAGGGGCAGCTGGGGCTCAGTCAGGCTGGGTTTGCAGGTATTTCACAGGCCTCTGAAACTGGCCTGTGGTTAAACTGCTACCAATAGGAAAAGTACTGGGTGCTCTTACCTTTTCACTACCCCCATCCCACCCCACCCCCTTCTAGGAGACCCTAGTTTCTCTCTCCCCTTGGGTTTGCCGGGTTTCTATCCTAGAGTTATTTATAGCTAAAGAGACTTTTCTCCCTTTGCTGAGAAAAGTGGACAAATGTGAAGTAAACAAGCAAGACAAGACAGCTATAAAACTCACCAGGGGCCGGTAAAGCCCTGCTGGGCTTCGGAGCACCATACAGGTCATCACACACAATGAAGTAGGCCCGTGTCACACAGGCACCTCTTGGTCCTCTAGAGAGCAGAGGTCTCAGCTCGTAAGTTGCTTCATGCCTCAGCTTAAACGCGTTGCTAACACCTAACCAGTGGAATATCTGACTGCTGATACACTAGAAGAAAACAGGTTAAAGTCAAGCAGTACTAAAAGCATTGCATTCTAATTATTAACTCAGCCAAGCCACTGTCTCCCTGAACTCTGCCAGCTGCTCCTGGGAGCACTGGCAGGTCTCAGGTGGAGATGGGGCCCTGTAACAGGAAAGCAGAATCCTGGTCGACTTGACAACACACCCTTAGGGAAGTGCCCTAAGAAGCTAGGGAAACATCAGCACTTTCTTACTCTGCCAGGGCTCGAAATCTGAGTGACTGAGGAAGAAACAGGTAGAAAAGTAGCAAACCTCCAGTGAGGCAAATTTTGCCTTTAAACCACATCTCAGCTAGGACCTGGATCCGCAGAGGAGGCACTGGATGCCCTGCAGCCACATCATTCTCTGGGGCACAGCAGCACCAGCCCGCCTGACCTGCTGTTGCTAGTGCTGGCCAAGGCCCTTCTGAGAGACCGTTACAGAATCTGCTGTGTCTTAAGAGCAGAAGGAAGGAATTGAGAAGAGGGTCCAAAGAAGAGGAGGATGGTCACACAGCGGGCTGTGGTTCTTTACCAAAACTGTTGTTCATTCTGGGGCTGGACAGCACCTTTCCCTGAAGAACACTGAATAAGGCAAGGGTTTAAGTGTCTTCTCCAGATTATCCAGCAGGTTTCTGTCTAGTACTCTGGGTCCCAAGCACCCACTCTATAAAGGAATACCCCAGAGAAGTTTGGGGATTAAAAGACCTTGGTGGCTCTGGCTGCTGACCCAGGCATTTGTCAGTGTGCCTTCACCCCTGCCTCATCTGCTCTACACGAGGTGAGGCCCACTCCTGCTTCCTGTGGTGCCAACTGCCAGGAATGGCGCAGCTGTGGCCTGTGCCCCGCACTGCTTTGCTTAGATACCTGGCAGTTGTGGCCAAAGCTCAAGTACAAACAGGCAAATAAACACATCATCTAACACTTCCCTGTGTTAATGTTCTGTTAGGAACATGCTTGTTCTCTCGTGAGCACCAGCTGAGGCCTAGGGAGCACTCCCCAGGCACCTTCCTTTTCCTGG
Source organism: Catagonus wagneri (assembly GCA_004024745.2). Classification (NCBI taxonomy): domain Eukaryota; kingdom Metazoa; phylum Chordata; class Mammalia; order Artiodactyla; family Tayassuidae; genus Catagonus; species Catagonus wagneri. Next base: position 34,449,576 of record PVHT021183699.1, on the reverse strand, counting down.
AAAAGTCATCTCTTTCATTGTCGCAGTGGAGAGGCACGTATTCTCCATGAAATGCACACTGAGCTCCAGCCTATACCTCACAAACTCTCGAAACATCCCAGCTGTCACCTCGTGCCAACCAGGGTGGTGGACCAGACCCAGACAGAGGACGGCATGGCCAACAGAACCTGGACCTCCCGGTCACTTGGGGTTCATTTCCCTTACTGCGGCTCCTGTTCTCCTTCAACTTTGACTGTGATCCTTTTGGAACATCTAAACTGCCACAAACATTCTGGAAAATGGTGTTTGGGCTATGTCCTCGTGACAGTGCTGTGTGACTGATTTCCCTCCCTGGTCCCTGACACTGCTGGCTCCATCAGCTGATGCTGGTCATACTGCCTCAGTAGAAATAAGCGACAGCAGAACTTAAGACTTCTCTGAAGCCATCTCTCCCAGCTTAAGAATGCCTCCACATTCCTCCCGACTCAGCCCAAAGGGATTTGAGCTCCAGCACTGCCCAACACTTCGGCAACGGTGACATTTCCCCACAGAAGCACCTATCTTCCAGGGGTCCCCACCTCCTCAGTACAGGACAAGAGGCTGAGGCATATGTTCCCACCTCGCACCTGGCAAAGTTATGGCAGTTAACAAGAGCATCTTCCTATAAACCACAGTACTCACTCAAAAAACTCTTCAGATGGGCGATTCAGTGTCCCTCACAAAGCTCCAGTGACTGGGAAGAGGCCCACTCCACCGACACATCAGCCCCAAACAACCAAAGGAAAAACCAGAATTCAAAAACACCATGAAAATCTCAAGAATTAACCAATGAAAGCTGCCCCCCACCCTCCATTCCAGCAATTGGCCTCCAATGTGCCTGGGAGTCTGAGGCAGCTGTCTTCAACTGGGTATCCCCGGGCTGCTGCATTAAGGCTAGAAGAGCTGAACAAGAGAAGGAGGCGGCGTGGATCCATGGCACCAAGACCCCTTGGTATTAATATTGCACCGCTCCTCCCATGACTACAAGACCACGCAACTGCTAAAGACTACCTGCTTTCAAAAAGGCCTAAAGACTGGGTGCTTTATAGCTGCAGCTCAAACTGATGGACACACACACTGTTTAGGACAGGAAAACAAAAACCAAAACTACCATAGCTGCAGGCTACACTTAGACTCAAACCCTTCCTGTGCATGGGCTCTGCGCTGGCTGGCATGGCCTGAGTACAAAATGAAACCCACCTGCTCTCAGCCAAGATTGAAAACAAATGTGGGTATAGTCCTGCGCCCAAAGAGCTGAGGGGCTGAGAGCCACCAATGCAGCAGGACTGAGATATGCCAGTGGTGGAAAGATGATGTAGGGCCTTTGTGTGCATGGAGCAGGGAAAAGTCTTCCATTCTTTGAGGGGGAGAAAAAAACAAAAACGTGATTAAACCAGGACTCTGAGCAGAATTAAAAATCCATCCTCTGACAAAGGCTTTACTGACAACTTTCCATACAGTTAGTCAAAAAATAAAAAAATACAGAACACAGCAGACAGTATTTCATACACTAGAAACCAACATGACAGGAGTCCCTTCTCATCACTGTAAAAAAAGGAAAAAACCCCAAAACCTAAGAACTTAGTTCTGGTGGAGGACAGGACGTTAGTCCCCTACCAAACCAACTGAAATAACCCAGCAGAGAATTCAAACCAAGGAGGGGAAGATGGGAAGCAGGGAGGGGGAAATCAGATTTTAAAATAACTGCTTTTGTGACACAAACGAGCTGGAAAAGACAGGTTTGGGCTAGGCTGTGTCTCTTACTATAACTATCACCATGTGTTCTTCTTCTAGCTTGCCCAATGTCCTCAGTGCTGACTGGAGGTACTGCTGTGAAAAGTCGCAGGGTGGGAAGGCATAGAGCATGCCTGTGCTGTCTCTGCCCTTAGACCCACCCACTGGCAGGCTGATCACCCCTGCAGCCTGCTTCTGTTTCAAGTAGGAGACCAGGTTCCTGAGAAGCCGCCTCTGTAGGCCTGGCTCCACTGCGGGCATCCCCTCAGTGCCAGGCCCACTGGGGGTCGCCTGTGTGGCTAGGAGCACTGCGTAGCCATTGGGGCTCCCCTGCTTGATGCGTCGTGTGACCTCATCGAGCTTGGGCTGGTCCAGTCGAAGGCGCTGGGCAATCTTCAGCTGGGTCAGCTTACTCCCAGAAGTGTGGTCTTTGAGGAGACCGCTGATAACCCCCTGGTCCCCCTCTAGGATGTGCATAGATGTCGGGAAGCAGCTGTTTTTCAACACTAGAAGCCCATTCCAACCCAGCTGCAGTGTCTGGGCGTAGTCGGAAAGATTCTTGAGCTTTTTGGTCTCATGTTTTGGCTCTTCCAGAGGCTTGGGTTCAGCCTCAGCGGTCCGATGATTGCGCTCGCTCTCTCGTGTCTTCTTCCCGTGGGAAGAGTCTGGAGCCTCATGGTGGTGGTGGTGGCTCCGCTCCTCAGCCCCATGTCTGCTGTTGCTGAGGGAGTTGCCGCTCAATTCCTTGGTCCCTTCACCAGAGTGATTTTCCTTGCGGCTGCGCTCAGGGGTACGGTCAGAGCCTCGGTCCGCCTGCTGCCCACCACCCTTGGTCCTGCTCCGTTCCTCATAAGGGGAGTGGGTTGTCCTCCCTCGATCACTGGAAAGGCTTCTCCGCTTCCGCCTCTCCTCCCAGGGCTTGGGCAGGCCCCGGTCCCCGTCTCCTCCCCAGCGCTCACCACTCCGGCTGCGCACTGAGCGGCTGTACCCCTCGAGGCTGTTCCGGCGGTCAGAACTTTTACTGGGGCTGGTCCAGTCCCCTTCCAAGAAGGTCCGGTCTCGGTCCGAGTACAGGAGGTGTGGGGGGGTCCTATCCCGCACCCGCAGGTCGGCATCCAGGTTTCGGTGACGGGTATATCCATCAGGGAGAAGCTCATAATGCACAGGGAGGGGTGAGGGCTGGTACTGCTGGGGATACCGAGTTTCCTCTGCTTTGGCAAAATCCACCCGCAGCCTGCGGTCTGGACCACCCAAAGGAAAGCCCCTCATTTTAGCACAGGCGGCCTGGGCTGCGTCCAAGCTCTCGTACTGGATGTAGGCAAAGCTATCTCCTTTGACGTGATCAATAGTCCGAATGCTCCCAAAGCGGTCAAACTCCCGAGCCAGAGCCGCCAGTGAGGTGTTGGGTCCCAGGCCACCCACCCAGAGGCGAGTAGTGGGGTTGGCCTTGCCGTAGCCTATCTTAATGGGGTTGCGGCCAATCACCCGACCTGACATGGCCACCTTAGCCCTGTGGGCCATATCCAGGTTCTGGAACTTGAGGAAGGCATACGCACCGCCCTGACCGCGGGCAGGTCTCTTGATGACCACCTCCTCAATGATGCCATACTTCTCGAAAGCCCGTCGCAGCTCCACCTCTGACACGCTGTGGTCCAGATTACCGATGAAGAGGTTGCGCGTGGCTCGCTGATCGTCCTCAGGCATCAGGTCCTCCTCGCACACGGCCGGGTAGCCGTAGGGGCGTCCGCGGTCGTCGTACAGCCCGTAGTAGTCCAGGGCCCGCTCCCGAGATAGTCCTACGGCGGCGGCGGCAGCAGCATCCAGGGCAAAGGCTGCGGCGGCGTGACGGGCACGGGGCTCTCGCAGTGGCGGGGCGGCAACCGGAGACAGCGAACGCTGCTTGTACTGGTAGCCGCCGTGCAGCGGGAGGTAGCCGAGGGGGTCGGCTGGCGCGGGCGGACCCGGGGGCGGTGTGGAGGCGGCGGCGCTGCTGCTGCTGCTTCGCCGGCTGCTCCCGCCGCCACCGCCGCGCAGGTACACGGGCTCCACCTTGAGCGGGCGGTCGTAGAGCAGCAGCTGTCGGGCCAGGGCGTGCTGTCGGGCCTCTCGTGCGTCCTGTGGGTGCCGGAAGTTCACGTAGGCCACGCGGCCTAGCTCAGGCGTGTGCGACAAGCGCAGGCTGATCTCGCCGAAGCGCTTGAACTGGTGGAAGAGCCGGTCTTCGAGGTGCTCGGCGGGCAGCGCGGGACTCAGGCTGCTGATGAGCAGCGTCTTATACTCGGGTGCGGCCGTGGATGAGCCGGGACCCGCGGTCTCGGACCCGGGCGGCGGGGGAGGTGGCGGCAGCGGAGATGCGCGGGGCGAAGCGCCCGAAGCGCCCGGATCCCCCGAGGCCTTGCCGCCGCGTCCCCCGCCGCCGGTGCCCGAGCCAGAAGCGCGGCCGCTGCTCGCACGGTGATTCGCGTCCCCGGCGCCGCGGCCGTCGCGATGCCCACCCCCGCCGCCCCCGCTACCGCGGGGTTTCTCGCGGGCTCGCGTTGGAACGGGGTGCTTGGTGCCGCCCGAGGCCTTGTGCGCCGCCCGCCGCCCGCCCGCCTCTGCCTCCCGTTCGCGCTCCCGCGGTCGCTTGGCCGATGATGACGAGCCGCGCCCGCCTGGGCTCGAGTCTCGCTCGCTCTGCCTCTTCATGGCGCCGGCGCGGCGGGCGGGCGGGCGGCCCGCAGGCCCTTCACAGCGGCGGCGGCGGCGGCCGAGGAGGCAGCGCCCCCGGCGCCGCCATCTTGGACAAAAGGACTCGGCGCGGCGGTGGCGGCGGGGCGGGGCGGGAGCGGCGCCCAGGGGCCGGGCGTCGCGTTATCAGACTGCGCCACCCGAATGCTTGCGTGACTCTGCGGAGGGCGGGGCTAGAGCTGCGCCGGGTGTGCGTCATTGGGCTGCGCCGCCGCGTACCACGTGACCCCCGTGGCAAGTCAGCGAGTTTAGGCGGTGAGCTCTGGCGCTACCGCGCGGCCGGGCGTTCTGCGGAAATCATAGCCCTGGAGAGCCAGCTGCTGCACCTAAGCCTCGGGCTCCGGGGTGGGGGACTGGGGTGGCTGGATGGAAGCGGGGGTGGCAGTCTCCGTAAGCGCAGGGATCCCAGGCCTCAACCCAGTGGCCTTTTTACGTCATATTCCCAATGCCAGGATTAGGCTTGCGTGACCCCCACCCCTCGCCCGGGTCTTCTGACCGTCGTTCAGGATTCACAACCCTGAGGACCAAAGCATGCCGCTCCCTAGGACCCACGCCCCATATCTTGAGCATCCCCCGCGTTCAGGTACACCTGCACCAGGCCTCCGAAAGGCCATATGAGGACCATGGCCACGCACGCAGAAGCCCTGAGCACAGAAAGCTGAGAGAAGCCGACTGTTTCCAGAGTGGGAACAGGCTCCTTGGTGCCGCGGGGCCCCACCCTCCACCTCGGGCATTTGAGCAGAAAGCGGGCTGTAAGGGCAGGGCCACGGAAACAATGACGAAGACTAAACCCAGCTTGCCAAGCTTACCTTTCACTGGCCAGCGTCCTCCTATCCACTTCCAGGATGGAGAGATGACCGGGAATCTTATCCCAAGGAGAAGGGAGGGAGAATCCTGCTCAGGATCCAAGACCCTTGGGGAAGCGTTCATTCTGCAGGGTGAGCAGTTGGAGGGTTCGCAGAACCTGACCCAACTTCAGCCACAGAAACCGCGGAGTGAGGAAGAGCGCACCATGGTTCTTCCCTCCCACAGAGAAAGCAACTCCTGGAGCAGCTGAGGCAGGTTCAAGAGTTAATGTTTTTGAAGAAACACCTGTAACATTTCTGAAATGCCTCCTTAAATCTGCTTCCAGAAAGGAGTTAACCCCTTGCTCGACAGAGACGCTTGGAGCTCAGTCCTAGGGTAGCAGTAATTGGACTCTTTTCCCTGTTTAGTGTGGCTGGAGGATGTGGAACACAGACGTAATGTGCTAAGCTGAGACAGCTCCACCGCCTAGGATTTCTGGCTCCAGCCATGGATTTTTCTCAGGACCACTCAGGGCCTCAGATACCCTGTGCTTGTTAGATCTTACTTAACAGCTCATCTACTTCATCTAAATAGGGAAAACCTGGACTTGCCGTGTGGCGCGCAGCATAAATAGAGAAAACCTGGCCTGAGAAATGGCTCAACCTTGTTTTCCTCAGACATGGTGCTGCAAGGGTGGAAAATGTGGGCCTGCTGCTGACAAAGCATTAGTGGATGGCCCAGCAGGCTGAGACACTTCATGAAGGCAAACTGAATTTAGGAACTGCACAACTGTGATCCCCAGCCAGGGCAATTCCTTGGAAAACTGCTTCATAGGCCTTTCCTTCAGGTGGTCCTGAGGTGCGAGGCGACCAGGGGTCTGGGTCATGACTCACACTCACAACTGGGTTTCCTAAGTACCAACCGCAGAGAGAGCAACTAAAAAGCCAGTCTCGGGGACACTCCGGGACAAACTCTCAGGACCTCCAAGTGTTAGTCTCATCTTGGGTAAACAAAGGAAAAAGCAGCCTCTCATTGGCTCTTTGTACAGTCCAACTCCTGCCAGTCTTGCAAAATCCCAGTTGGGACTGACAATAGACCACAAACTCTGATGAGCAAGTAGATGGCCACATCTGGCCAGTGATTGGTAGAGGCAGCCGGGTGATGAGCATCTTCAGAAACGCAACAGTGCTGAACATATGCAGTTTTTGAAGTCATCTTCACAGAAAACCATTCAACATCCCTCAATCCTGTTTGCACTGAGCCCAAATACCAGCTGCTCTCAAGTAGAGGACAGTCCCTGCAGGGTGGGGTATCAAGCTGAACCTCTTCCCCAGCACTCCCTCCAGTCCTGCACAACCCCACATGCCTCAATCCCCTGTCCCACCCTGGTATCTGACTGGTGGTTGAGGGACTAATGTGAACATATCTGAAAACTCTTTGTAAACTGGAGAGCACAAACCGGTGAAATCTTCACTACGGGTAATACCCTATTTTAGTATACTCTTTAATTCTTCCAGGACAGCTAGAAATTTTCTTCCTTTAATAAAAAAATTCCAGACACACTTGGAAGTCCTAGAGTAAACCCGCAACAGAACAAAGTGAGTCCCCTCCAAGGGGGCGCTGTAGACTCAGCATCATCAGGAAAGCTCCTCCAGGCTTCACACCCTTGTCAGGAGCCCACCTAAAAAATAAATTACAAAAAGGCTATTTGGGGAAGACACAGATGAACTGTTTTTCCCCTCAGGTGCAGCAGGGATCAGGCAGACTACAAATCAGTCCGTGAACTGGCTGCCTTGGGGGCATATTTCGGCATCAGTTCATTAATCTTCCGGATGTAGTCAGACTTTTCTGCACAGCCTTTGCATGTCTCCCCCCAGTCGTCTAGGATCTTCTTTAGCTCTTTAACTCGGAGCTTCTTCAGGTCCACTGTGCTCAGGTCGATCTGCTTGTCTGGAGGAGAGAGCAGGGAAAATAACCAGCTGGGTGGGAGCAACCATGGACTAATAGTCCGACGCAGCAAAAACATCAAACAAGCAGCCCTACTGGTCCTCGGGGGCGAGACACTTGCCAACACATGTAGGTGTGTGTGTCAGTGCCCACTGCCCCCAAGAGGGGGAACTGACGTGGGCCCCTTCACCAGGAAAGTGGGTCTCATGCTGGCAATGTCTACCACAAATGTACAGTGTTCACCAGTGACAGAAACCATGTGGTCCCTACAGGAGGAACTTTACAAGCAGAATGTGTCTCCCACTCCAAGTGCCTCTTAAACAGTAGAGCTCACCTCACTGTAGAATGAGAACTCTGGGGTGACAGCGCAGACAGATCTCCCAGCCCCAAATTCCCAGCAGAGACCCTGGTCGGGCCCTTGAGTTAGTTCTCTCTCCATGTCCGCTTATGAGCGATCAGCACTGAGCCAGGATCACTCTCAGAAGACCAGTAATCCTTGACCCAAGGGGGCAAACACAGTCCTTGGACACTGAATTCACAATAAAATATGCTGGTGCTGTTTAGTCACTTTTATTTTTTGGCCATGCCTGCAGCACGCAGAACTTCTCAGGCCAGTGATCAAACCTGTACCACAGCAGTGAGCCAAGCCACAAGACTGACAACGCCAGATCCTTAACCTGCTGAGCCTCCAGGGAATTCTTGTTGGTGCTGTTTAAATTTTACTGAAAAAGAAACTATTCCTGGCCCTGACTCCTTTCTGAAGACCTGGACTGTTTTTTCCTACCAGAGACTTACTCAGCAAAGGAGATGCTGTGTGCCCATAATCTTGGACTTGCCTATTGAGAAACAGCCTTTCTTTTCAAAGCAATAAAGATCGCTGGGCCTGCAGAGCTTGCACCCTTAAAGCCAAGTCAGACCATATCCCTTCTCTGCTCAAAAATGAACATTACCATCTTTCCTCAGACTAAAAGCTAAATTCTGGCAACCTGCAAGGCCCTCTGTGACTTGCCCACCCACGAGTCACCCTATTGGCTGCCTTTGCGTTGCCTGTTTCCTCTGTCTGAAATGCTCTTCCATTAACTGTCCCCCACCTCTTTCAAAGTTTGCTGAAATGTCACCTCCTCAATGAGGCCTGTTGACCTCCACCCACCAAGATGCAAGATCAAATACACGCAACTCCTCTCCCCCATTAAGTACAAACTACCATGCTATATAACTCACTCACGAAGGCTCTACTTTATCAAGTGCCTCCCCAAACTACAAAGTAAACTTAATTCCTGAGCAAAGTGGGGTGCAGTGTTAGTTAAATAAGGCCACACTCACCATACTTTAGCTCACAGATCTGACTGTCCTTCTTCTTGAGCTTCTCACAGATCTTCTCCACAGGGATGTGATGGGCCAGGGGCTTCGACACCTCATTGATGATCTTGGTGGCTGCATCATCTGTGGCCCCAATGTAGTAGCACTGCAGCAAGAAAGGACAATGGCCTTCAGGAGGTGCCACTCCAGGGCCGTCTCCTCCAACATACTGACATCCCAAAAAATCTTTCTCAGGGCTTCATTTATTCAACCAGGCTCTTAATACATGCTTGGTCCCAGAGCTGATAGGCACCAGATGAATTTAAAAGTCACCAGGATTCAAACCTTTAAACAGAAGGACAGACAAACCAGAGACTGCCATGGAAGTTAAAGCTACAAAGGCCATCTCTTCATTAGGGCTTTTGTCCTCAATTCAGCCCTAGCCTACCCTGTGCACACTTCGTTATCTTCTGTCCTCATGTGTGCCCAAGATGGCTCTGGCCTCTGGGCATTCGTACTAGCTGTTCCTTCTGCCTGGGATGCTCTTCCTTCACCTCAATGGTGACCCTTTCTCAGAAAAATTCTTGATTATTGCCTAAATCAGCACCTACCCTCTCTACTGTACCACCCTAGTCCATTTTCTTCACGACACCCATCCCACTGCATCATTTCCCTGTCATTTCTCTCCCCTGATATTCCCAGTACCCAACACACGGTAGGTGTTTAATCAATACTAAAAGGATAACATCACAACTGCGGATTACAGAAAGCACTTGTCCTATCTTAGTTTCCTGACAGAACTGGTAATGGCTTGAACAGACAAGTGGGCAGGGCCTTTTACTGAAAGGCCTGTGAAAGGAAAGGTTAAATACTGGCCACGGCCAGCACCTGAAGGGTCAAACAGTTACTCACCAAGCGATTCTCTTTGCCTCTTGCTTCACGGCAGAACTTTGTAAGTTCTTTTTCAATAGAGGCTGGTGAGAAAGTGACATCTCTGTCTTTCAGGTCCTGGTAAAATCTTCCCAGGTAAGAAATACAAACTGGAAAAGAGAAGAAGGGGGACATCAGTAATCACCGAGTTGCATCCCGATCCACCAGGAAAATTTTAATAGGTGACACGCAGAGGAGAATTTTCCATCACAGGATTTTCTCGGGTCCCCACAGGTACAAAGAACCGCGCTCCAGTTGCCGAGTCTCCTGGTACAACCAGAGCATGCAGGGAACGAGCATCACCCTAATGACCCACAAAACGGCTCCTCCCTGCTCTCTCCATAAAGTTTATGCCCAGACTAAACACGTGTCCTTGACATGGACCCACTGTGACCTCACAGACAAATGGAGCCCCAAAAGAAAAAAGATCCGAATGCTGCTCATTTCCAAAAACGACGCCGAATTCCGAGGTGCGGCTTCGCAACCCCACCAGACCAGGCGCGCTGCCCACTGCCCGGCCTCAAAACTCCCGACCCGGGCCAGGGCCGCTCCCAGGGGCCTCTGCTCAGTGATGGGAAAGGACCAAAACTCTGGCGTTATTTCAATTTTTGGCCAAGTTTTCTGTATGATCTAGTCCCAACTTTTTCCTCATTGAACCAATGTTTTTTAGGCCTAGGAAATGTTTTCTGGGCCCGGCATCAGCCCCTCCTCCGGCAGACATCCCTCCCCCGCCCCGCGTCTCGGGCACCCCCGCCCGTTTTAGCCCCAGCATCCTGGCCGCTCCGTGGTTTGGTTGCATTCAGCGCTGCCGCCAGGCCGGCCACGGCGCGCAAACCCCGACCCCGCCGCACCTTCACAATCGCCCGGCCGCAGCGCCCGGTTTCCCGGCAGCACGCTCAGAGCCAGCGCCACTGCTAGCCCGTGCGTGGCCCACATCCTCCACCACCCGCCGCCACCACCACCACCGCCGGTGCCGCCGCCGCCGCCGCCTAACTGAACCGCGCCCGCCGCGCGGCGCTGTCTCCAGGTCCCGGCCGCGCGCCGTAGCTTCCCATTGGCGGGCGGCCCCCGCACCCTCCCACACGCCGCGCTCCCATTGGTCCACGAGCCTAGGAGCCCAGACGGGCCGCTCCACGCTGCCCTTCTCCATTGGCTAGTGGCGTCGCCCGCCCTCGGCCCTAGACAGTTGTCGGCTGCTGATTGAACCAGGGTGGTCCGCCGGAAGCGGCTGCGTAGGCGGCGGAAGCGGTTCGGTCCGCCATCTTGGTTTGGGGCAGCGGCTGTGGCTGAGGTGCAGTGCCGCGGGCTCAGGTGGCGTTTGGTTGCTAGCTTCCCGCTTGTTGAGTTGCCTCACAGACTCTGTTCTAGGCCCCACGCCCGCCCGAAAAATTATACGGACCTCCTCTCTCAGGCCCCAGATCGTGGCGCTGGTCAGGGGCTCTGGGGTCAGTCGCAACCCAGCAGGGCAGGGAGGGCCGTCTGCTCGGAAGAGGTTTCTTTTTTCGTAAACGATCACATGAGCAGGGGAACTGGCCTTCGGGGAGGGGCTGTGAGCCCGGCTGGCTGACCGCATCCAAATTACCCTAGCAACTCAGGCTCCCACCTCTTGGTCCCCCGGGGTGGCCAGATCTTGTCTCGCACGGCCGACAGGAGGACCCCGGCCGGGCTAGACGGACTCTGGGCCGCCCTGGAGCTGAGAGGCACCCGGGACAGGGCTTGTTGCGTGCCTTTGGGTCAGGTTCATCCAGTCTCACAGTGGGGAGGTCTGGGCCTTCGAAGGTTTGTCCCCCACGCTGGAGAGAGTCTCCCCCTTTCCTCACTAGCTCCGGAGGCCTGCCCGAGGTGGCTGGCTCTCCTCCTGCTTCCCAGCTGAGCGCTCAGAGTCCCTGGCTGCCGAGGGCGCCTCCTAAGCCGGGCTCTGTGGGTCGACGGTCCAGCAGTGGAGGTTTCCTCTTTGGTTCCCCTATTTTTCGGTGCAGGGATTGGCTACCTGTCCTTGAAGGCACGACGTGGGAAAGCTTGTTGCTGTGCTCAGCGCAGAAAGGAGATTTCTACGGGGTTAAGTGGGCTTGGAGCCCAGCGACAAGGGTTGGTGGGGGGCATTTGCGCTGCTCCCATTCAGTGAATTCAGTGGGTCAGTATCAGGTATTCATCTTTAATTCACATCACAGCAGTCAAGGGAGTAGGGGAAGGGGGAGATCAAGTGGCAGATATTTACATCTAAAATTCACATTACTTGTTAGATTTAGAACATGCTACCACAATATATACAATAAAATACCTTTTGGGACACTAGCACAAAAATTTTTTTTCTTTTAACTTTGCTTTCCGGTACAGAATAAGACCATTTTAAAGTCACTTCTTATTTTAAACATGAATACACAAAAGAAATGGTTAGAACTTTTCTTATTTTAAATAAGCACAGAATGCCAGAGGTTAAAAACACATTTATAGGGCTGAATACCAATAGGACATCACACTCTATACATTTTTTGCTCAAATTCCTGTACAAATACACAGCATTCAAATAGGTATTTACAAATAAGCTTGAAAGAATGAAAATCAGTATTTCACGATCTTCAGAGGATTCTCATATCTGGCCTCCACTTCCCCTCAGACTGGCTGATTCTCCAACAAAACGGATTTGGAATATGCCCTTTCTATCCAATTATGGAAAATGGAGAGGGAAAACAAACCTGGCTCAACCTGCATAAAGCCAAGGCCAAACAAACCCATGCTCTGCTCTCTACCGTCCTGTGCCACCAGATGGAGAAGGTGGACATTCTTATGTGATGACTGACTGCCATGTCCAGGGATTGAAGTTCAGAAGTGCGCTAAAATCTAAAGATGCCCTCCTCCCTAAGAAGGTCACAGCTATTCCCAACTGTCACACTTTTGTGAACATTAGAGGGTCCAGGCCTGCCAGGACCGAACCCCACTGCCTGAAGTCACCCTTGAAGTATCAGAAAGGATCCACACTGGTGATAAACCCAGATGTCCTGAAGGTCATGCACCCCCCCCCTTTCTTCATAGGTTACTTGCTGACAAGTTACATTTGTTTACATGTGAAAAACACCCTGACCATGGAGGTCAAATGGGCCAACAGAAGAGCTAGGGGAGAACACACATGCTCAACAAGGAGAAGGCAGCCTTGTGACCATCAAAGTTGTGAACTCAAGCAAGTGAAAGAAATGTTTTGTAGACTTTTTGTTTTTTAAAGTAACTTAGAAGCACCCTGGTAAAACACTATTACCACCTACCCTATATCTCTAAATAATACACCAAGAGGAAAATCAGTGTTCTGACCTGAATTTCCTATAAATACATCACTGCCTTCTGCCCAACAGACTGGGGAGGCTTAAGAAACCGCCTTCCTGCCCACCTTGACCCTGAGTGGTAGTCCCCATGGGCCTGGAGCTGGGGTCCTGTACTTGGCCACTGGGAGAGAATAATTCAATCTGTGTGGCTCTGCCTCTATAAGGAGAAGCTCCCTCCCACCCTTTTTACCCTGTAGCTTGCTGAACCTGACCAGGAGTCCTCAGGCCTTACTTAGGAGCCTGGCTGGGCAGACAACCCCACTGCTTGGAGGTAGTGCTGAAAACCCCTGATTCAGGAGCTGGATGACAGGCACTCTGGCCACTTCTGAAAACTCAGAGGATTTCCGACTCCTGCTACACCTCAGCCTCATCCTTATATCAGCTTGTCTCAACATGTCGCTGCCCAGGCCCCAGAGAGGAAGGTAGCTAGGGCAGTCCCGCTGTCTCCACACTCCCACTGGAGCCCCAGAAGGCAGGAGATTACCACTACAGATCCATTCACCAAGGGCATGGGGTGCTGCTGCAGGGCATGGGGTTTATTAAGGAGGGGAGCAAATGGTCAGAAATCAAAACGATGAAGGGGAAAATCCAAGGTAGAGTAGGAGGCAGGGCTGGCCAATGGAAGCCTGGCGGTATGCCCTGGGCATGCAGTTAGGCCAGGTCACATGACTGAGCAGGTTAGCCCAGCCAGCGGCCCTGTTGCACACTCTCGGATGGAAGAGCGGGCAGGTGGGCAGGCGTTTGTGCAAAATGGCTTGTAGCCCCCCGTCCACCTGTGACGTAGTCCACGTGGTCCTTGCAATCCCTGAATATAACAGCCATGAGCTCTTCTGTCCACACGCCAAAAGAAGAGGTTGCTAGTGCAATTCCCATTCTTCTGTGCATCTCTACCCTGGAAGGAGGGCCTGGGCTCCTACCCCCGGGGCCCTGCAAAGCTGCAAAGCAATTCTGTCTGTGCAATATCTCCATATAGCTCCACACGGTCTGGAACTGCAGGAGAAAGAAAGCATCTACTGCACAAAGGAAAAAGGGGAACCCATAGAAATGGAAATGTAGAAAATGAAATAAAAAGAGAAGCCACAACCCTTCATGCTGCTGTGGCCTCTGCACATAGCAACACATGAGTTCACGGCAGTAGAACGTAGACTCGGGGTGGTTCTCTCCTGAGTGCCAGGCCTCTCTGGCTCCCCGCAGAGGAACTTGCTTTTCAGACCTGGAGTGTTTGGGCAAGCTGCTCACTGAGGGTGGTGTCCCTGCTGCCTCCCTGTGCCTCACTGTTCCCCTCGGCCGTGCTCCCAGGCCATTCGAGCCTGCTCTTCCTTGGTGCTCCCGGGAGGCAGCGAGGCCTTGCGGTGCAGGCCCCGAGGCCTCTCAGCCTCCTCACGCAGCAGCACACCCTCGTCGTGCTCCACAGCCGGGAGGCGGGGGTGGTAGGGCTTGGGTGGCAGCGCAGGTGGGTCCATGGGGTCCTGAGGGATGACACATCCCGGTGCTGAGTGACTTCGGCATGGCTGGGCCTTGATGGAGTCCAGGACAGCAGACTCAGAGAGGCTGTAGTGGACAGGGAGGTAGGGCGGCTCGAGATCTTCATCAGCATTCCAGGCCTGGCTTGGCATGGAGTCCATGGTGTCGGTTCGAGGAGGAGCCTCCGAGGAGTGCCCAAAGTTACTCTCACTTAAGGAAGACACACCGCTGCTGGCACTGCCAGACAGCGTAGAGTTGCTGCCATCCAGGCCCGACTGGGGGCTTGTGGGGGAGGCTGGGATAGGGTGGAGAGGAGACTGCAAAAGAAAAGGCAGAAATGTTAGAATCTCTCTTTCCAGACAGGCTAAATGGCCCACCACGTGAAGAGGAGACCAATAAGTCTGCTTATTAATGAACTTTAAAGCAACCCTCATCAACAGTATGTTTCTTGTTTTGTCATCAGCAGCCTTCTGGCTCCTCCCTGCCCCCAGCAAGCCAGTGGAGCCCCAGAATCACCTGCATTTCTGTGGGGTAACAAAGGTCCTGTCTTGGCTACTGGGCATTTGTGCTCCCTGAAGGTATGTCCCAGTGGGGCACTGGCAGAAGCGCTGGGTCATCAGGCCAGCTGGGGAGTGTAGGAAGAACCCTAGTGGGCCATGGACCAGATGAGTGCATTGTGCTGCTAAAAATCTGTACCAGTCTTCCAATTTGCAGAAAAATTACTGGACTTTTCATATAAAGGTTTGGTACCTGACGCTTCTTGCTTTGACTGGACTCCAGTTTAGTGGTCTACAATCCACCACAGGAATGTTTCTTTAGCTCTTGAACTGTGACGTGTTGCTGTCTTGTGGGGCTGGCAGAGAACCCCTTGGCTTCTTACTGCTCACTGGGCGCATACTCTGGGTACCACGTGTTGCTGTCTCTGGGACTCTCTGACCTCCCTGCCCTCATCACATCTGTTGCAGGACCCCCTGGTCATGTGCATCCCTAGTGTGGCTCTGCCAGGCTGGCTTCTCAGGGACAGGAGCAGGGGAAGCAGACCTCAGGGGTGATTCCTGCCACTGAGATGACTCCTCTCCCAGGCTGGTGGGCATGCGGTACATTACCTTGCGCAGGGTCCGGGCTGGGAGGGCTGGGGGTGTATCACCCAGGGGGTGGTGGAAGGCGTCAAAGTGTAGGGAGTAATGACCTGCAAAGGGAACAGAACCAGAGCCTCAGCTGGGGCCCCTCCTGGGCTGCACGTCAGCACATCTTGCCAGGCCAACTGGACAGATGTGAGCATCCTGTGACCCCTCAGCACTGAAGGCCACAGGACAACCTCTCTTTCCACCAAAGTTCTCCAAAACACAGGCTGTTGAAATAAAGGCACCCACGCCACACAGGAGGTCAAGAAGGTCGAGTGCATCAGAGCCTGTGGAACAACAGGCCGCAGATGGTGGCAGGTCTCTGCCTGCTGCTAGGCGATGGCAGGCTGGTGACTTCCAGCCTGCTGGTGGGCTTGGCATAGTCAGTTCCATTGTCTTCAGCCTCCTTGGTTGGAAAGGCCTTACCGAGCTTACCTGCTTTACTTGGAAACCTCACTGACCCCAAAGCCCAGTCGGATCCTTCCTACAGTGGGGATGTTTTTTCCTCGCCTAAGTGAGCCCATCTTCTCAGCCTGGAGGGCTGCTGCCCTTGCCCCTGAACAGCATTTGATTCCAGGGACTATCTGGGGGACCCGCTGGAGGTCTTCTTACCATGCAGCAGGCTTCGGGGAGGCACTGGGGGGGCCAGGATGCACCCCGTGTGGGCAGACAGGAAGGGCTGGGCCTCTCGGGCTCCGCTATCCAGGCTCCAGCTGCTGGGGGCTGCTGGCACCGCTGAAGGGTGAAAACAGATGGCATGCAGGGAAGTTACTTCTTGAGCTGCCCTCTGGGAGAAGCCCATCCTACAGCCTATGGCTTCTCCAGGTGAGGAATGCTCAGGTGCTCGGATGTGTAGGAGTGGCATGCCAGTTCCTGGGACAAAAAACACTGGCCAATCAAGACACTGTGGCCCACAAGGGAGAGTGGCCAGGGACAGAAACCACTGGAGAGGATGGCAAGACAGTGAACTGATGTCTGAAGAGTACTCAGGATGAGGTAAGCTGAGAGAGAAAGTGAAGCAAGGAGTGAATATCTGCAGCCTCCAGGACTTGCCAGGAGGAGAAGAGGGAAGTCAAACAGGCTGATGAGACTGGGAGGGGAGTGGGGGAAAGAGAGAAAGGGAGAGGAGGGAGGGAGGGAAGGAGAGAGGGAGAGAGGAAGGCGGACGCGCCACGGAGCTTCTTACCGAAGTCAAGAGTCGGGGCTCTCCCTCAGCCCTGGCCCAACGGGAAAAGCTGGGAGCAGGACAGGTGGGCGGCAGAGACTGACTCCTTCCACAGCTGGTGCACAGACAGGGAGTGGGCAGGAGCTGTACCCTAAATTGGCTCCACAAAGGGCCGCTGGTAAAGTACAAGCTTTGCCCATCCCTGTTGCTTCTGTGCCCACTGGCTAGGTTTGGGATGGGTTTTCTAGGCAAGGACTGGAATTCACTGTGCTTGCTGGAGGAAAAGAGTCATGGCCCAGGAGTCAGAGCCTAGGTCCAGCAGGACCCGATGCTTCCAGTGAGGAGGGAGGGCTGTGGAGCCCTTGGGTGCCCTTGCACATGTAGAGAGGCCAAGTTCTTGGCACCCACATGCTATGAATGCAGGGTAAGGTGGGCCCTGGACAAAGGGAAATATAAGGTGTCCACCTATGGTAAGAAGGGGGTCCAGTGCCAGAATACTGGTCCCTCAGCAGCAACAGCTGGGGTAAGTGACTTTGTAGGAGGGGGGAGGAAAGGAGAGGACAGAAGGAATGGGGTCTGAGGGTGCCACTCTGTAGGAACAGCAGAGAGCACGTGAATACTGTTGGTCGATTCCTCCTCAAGAACGAATACCACTGATAAGAAATCCGCCCTTCTTCTGGCCGGACCAGGCATGCACAATTTCCCTTTTGGGTTCTCAGTGTCAAGAGAGAAGTGCCCGACCCACCGGCTTGGCTCTGAGGCAATCAGAGCTAAAGAGAGCCTGAGGAGGGTGGGGTTCAGGTTCTTCCCGCTCCAGGTACTGAGTGGGCAATGCCGGGGCCTAATGGGACATGCGAGGCTCTGAAAGGGAAGGAGCTGGAACGTAGCCTTTGAGGAGGATGTGGCCAGGAGGGGTTGGGACCCCCAAGGTTTGGGGATAACGTGGTGATGTCCACCCTTGTCTTCCTCGCTGGTCAAGAAATGCTGGGGGCTTGCAGCAGAACACAGGGCAGAACTCAACCACCTCACCAACTTCAGTTCTGAGGAGAATGGCTCTGTTTCAAGGGATGGCTGATAGCTGGTGGCAGGAGGGAGGGCGTGATAGTTATTGGGTGGACAGGCCCTTAGGGAGGACTGAAGGGAGGAAAGAATTCTGACTCTGGTGAGTACAAGGTGGATCCCACCAGAAGGCGTCCTCAGAGGCTGAGCCACTCTAAGAACAGGATGGGCCTTTATATCATGCAGGCTCTGCCCGTGATGCAGCATGAGCTTCCTGGTTCTCAGCACTGAGGCTCCCTCTCCTCAAAGAGAAAAATTCCATCCCCATAAAAAGCTACCAAATCTCAGGGAATAAGAAGCTTGGAGCTTCCCCAAAGGGGCTTTGACAAGATCTCGCATGCACATCTAGGCCTTGGAAGAACTATGGCACTGCAAATGTTTACCCACAAGGGCCCAAAAGAACTTGCGGGCAGGAACGCTATGGGGGAAGGAAGCTGGCAACGCTGGAATCGCTTACAAAGGGTGCCTGCCTGAGTCCCTCCATGTGAAGCAGAAACTATCGAGCTCAGCCGGTGGCTGCTGTTGGTGACCAGGGAGAGCAGCAGACCTTTGCCATGCAGCACAAGTGAATCGGGGCTGGTAGAAAACCTAAGATACAGTGTCCTGTACTAGGAGAAGAGGGGGCAATCCCCGCTGTGTCCTGGCCATTTTTTCTCTCTGTTACAGGCCACCACTGACCTGAGGTCCTCAGTGCACAGCCCACAGCCTCGAGGGCTGGCTTGTTTAGTCTGGGAGTCACTGCCTAGCAAAGAGAGATACCTGTGAGTGAGAAGCAGAGTCTTCGTGCGACTCTTGCCCACGAAGAGTGATAAGTGATGCATAGTTCCTGCCCTGGAGGATCCAGGTAGAAGCCTAGGGAGTTATTACTGTGTTCCCTCTAGGCAAATGTTTAGTTTGCTACCCACTAAATGCTGGCTTTGTGGCTTGAATGTTCTTGCTCTGGGCTCAGCTTTGTTCTGAGAGGAGACAACCGTCTTTCCTTCCCACACTCAGGGAGTGGGCATATCCAGCTTCTTGCTGCAGCTGCTTCTGAGGCCTGAAGCTCTTCTGGGTCCGGTTGGTGTAAGGTGCTGGTCTGGCCACCAGTACCCATTTGAGCTCTGAGCCCATCTATGTCTTGGCTAGATCTGAGATCACTCCACAATTCAGATAAAGAAAAGCCACGGTGGATTCCGGCCCTTGAGGCCAAAGGAGCACTCTGTTTGGGGGCACAGGTGCAATGGTCTGAGAGCCGCACATGCAGCCCTGAGGCAAGGAAGGCATTTTTAGCCAGAATCTCCATGCCCTTTGTGCTTGAGCACCCAGTGCCGACACCTACTAGGCACCAAGGTTGTGGACCCAGTACCTGGTCTCCTTAAAGAGGACATGGAGGCACGTCCTCCATGATGAGCAAGGGAAGAACAGTGACAGTGGGGACAGCACACACACTTGGTGAGGAGGTGCAATGACAACATGACGACAGCTTTGAAAGGACATGTTCTGATGGGACAGCAAGTTGTATTGTTGGGGACTAAGTGTGCCCTAAACTCCAACAGATGAGGAGGAAACGAGGGACTGACATGGGGTCACGTTCTATGTGGCAGGGAGACTCAGCATACTCCTGGCACAGGAGAGTTAAAATTAACTCAGGTCTCCATGTCTGGGGCTGGGGGCCGGGGTCACATGGGCCAAGCCTGGTCCTTCCATCAGCTTGTGGGAGCCGAACACAGGGTAAAACTCCACTCTCTAAACAGCCTCACTCTAAGGACTGCCCAGACTCACAGTATAGCTGATGGGCTTGCAATGTAGAAAATGGACTCCCGGTAGCTGCGGGCAGGAGCGACTAGAGGAGGACTATGCTCCCTCAGGTACCCAGGGCTTCCCCTGGACAGGACTGTCTCTGGGAAATTCACTTTGCCATGGCCTGTCCTTCCCATTATTCTTCGGGCCTTGCTGGCTCATAGGCTTGTTCTGAGCAACTAGGAAAGGGCCTGTCCCCAAGTTGAGAGGGACCAAAGGGGCCATAGGATCTGCTGAATTCTGGGGCTGGTTGGGAGTGGCTGCCCACCATTTGCACACAGCAGCCTGAGTTTCCATAAAGGTGGGCTCAGGGCAGGTGGTAGCCGGGGCCTCTCTGAGGGTGGGCCCTGGGCACAGAAAGATACAAACAAACAGGATCCAAACCTTAGCATCAAGCCAGACATGGGTTAAACAGTGAACACAGGAACTGGTCAGGACTCTGAACTGACAGACTGGCCTGGGTGTTAGAGTGTGGCTCAGCCTTACCCGGCTGGTGCTCAGGGCCAAGAGTCAGACACTCAGGATGGGGATAAACATGGGGGGAGGCCACCTGGGAGGGAGAATAATACCTTTTTCAGCCACTGACAGATTGGGATCACTGCAGGGTTTGCAGGCTCCGACCACTTGCTGGAACAGGGCCCGCTGGAAGTTTGGCAGCTGAGGGAAGGAGAAAAACATCAAAGAATGAAAACGACCAGTTACACTTTGTGGGGGGCAGTGTTATGGGCCACAGGAGCCAGGACATTCCAGGATCAGGTGGGAAAATCAAAGCAGTGGTACAGCTCACGCTTGAGATGTGTTGAGAACTTCAGGCCAGCTGGAAAACTGTCCACGCTATCTGGCTCTGAGTCCTGCCACGTGCAACGTTTGAGGCTCCACCCTCCAGTGTCTGGCTGGGCTCCAGGCTGTCTTGCCCATGGCCAAGAAAAAGGACACAGGCACCTGAGGGTATGTAACTGCATCCTTCTGTCCTGCTCAGGAGACCCACTGGTAGAAAGTTTAGGGAGCCCTTTCACCCCTGAGCACGGGAAGGTTTGGCCTCCCACTAAGAACAGGGGAAGAGGCAGTACTCGGGCCTGAAGTCACAGATGGGAACCACTGTTGTTATGTGCAGCTGACCTGCTCCTTCCACCTGCAGAGCTGACCAGGCACAGGGAGGTACTGCTGAGAAAGTCCTGGCACTCTGGGACTAGGTAACAGTTGTTTGGAGGTGGCTTTCATGGACTCTGCTAGAAAGGTGGGGCCAAGTGGACAGGGGAAGTGGTTAATCCCTGTGGCTTCTTGTTCAGGTGCCCCATACAGGATATTTGGAGAGCTGGGTAAATGGTGTGGGGAGCAGTCCCAGTGGGTGGGGGGGGGCTTCAGCGTGGATGGATGGATGAAAGAGGCAGAGTCTGCCCCAATGAGGATGTCCTTCACACATACAGGAAGGCTAATTTCCAGATCCACACCCACAACTTCCTTTTGGGGACAGGAAAGAACCAATTTGCTCAGACTGTTTACAGATGAGGAGTCCAGGAGGCTATCCGGAAGGACAAATAGCCACATAAACAATGGCTGTTCTAACCCGGCCACTGCTCTACCCACAGCTTGTAGAACTCCGTCTGGACTTCTGGTCCTCGGGTTCACTGCAGTTCTCATCAGGGAGCCCAGCAGCCTTCTGAGGGTCTTATGGCAGAATGAGGGAGGCATGAAGGACAATGCAGAGAGCCTAGCAAGTGCAATGAGGGAAGCCCAGACCAACACACTTGCAGCAGAGAACGGTCAGTGGACTGGGTCTATTACCTGTCCGTTCTCCAGAATGGCTGCTGGATACATGGCACTGCTTGGGCGATCCCGGTGTGTGGGCAGCAGCAACATCATTTCCCGAGCATGGCGGTACTTATCTGGCAGAGAGGGAGAGCCTGTAACCAAGTGAGAACAATCACGCACAGATGACAAGCCACAGATGGAGGGCCCAGAGGGCAAGCATCCTTAGGGCCAGGGAACCAGGATAGATGCCCCCTTGCAGTTGGGGTGAGGATGAGCTCAGCAAGCACAGGAGGAATGAAGCAGAGCCTGGTGCTTAGATGGTGGTGGGGACTGCACCCCAGCCAAGACAGACCTACTACAGACTGGACTGCAGACCCACTGGCAGAGCCCCCTCACCGTGCTCACAGGCAGGTCGTGAGGAGAGTTGGGGTTTGGAGCTGGGGCCCCAGGGGCCCTCTGCATCCAGCACTCTTGGGAGATGAGTATGGCCTGGATGCTGGGCTATCTCAGGAGGCCCAGGCAGGGGTCTAGGCCAGCTTTCAATGGAGCCATTACACAGAAACAAGACACACTCAGATAACAGCAGCATAATTCTTACTTGACACTCTGCGTCTCCACACACTTACCTTCTCCAGACACCACTGGCTCTGTTCCCAGCTCCCAGCTGGCCCCACTACCTTTTCCCAGATTCCAGGCCCTCAGCGCCCGGACTCTGCCTTCTGGCCATCCTGCTGCAGACCTAGCAAGCTTGGCTGGGGGCCCAGGACCCTGCACACAGGGGGTTCTTCAGGGCTTTTCACTCTAAGACTTGCCCTTCAGTGAACTTGTGGATCATAGAGCTGATCTGGGAGTTGTAGAGCTTTAACCCAGGCTCTTCAGTTGACTTGGTTTATGTTCTTTTCTTGTGAGGCCTCTGTGGTGACCTCCTCTGGTCTGAGGGGCTATTATAGAGGCTAGACCATACCAGATGTGGTATGACTCAGTACCCATCAATGCAGGGCATAGCTACAGACCTAGGAACCTGTCAACCAATGGTCCTCAAGGGGACTTTGCACAGAAGTACTAAGAATAAACTTGCAGGCCTTCCTTGGGAATGTATAATTTAGAAGGCCCTCCAAATGGGCATCATTCATTGTGCCAGATACTGGCTTATTCATGATAAACTAGTGGGGTCTTCTGGACCCCTCATGGGAAGGTCACCCTGATGCCCCTACTTGTCCACTGGCAACCTGGAAGGCTCTGGCTGGTTCAAATGGTTGAAATGCCTCTCTGTGGTGTTCTCTTAGTGAAGCTGGGGAGCTGAGATCAGCCCATGGGCTCCATCTGAGAGGTGAACCTGCAGCTCTGGAGGCTCTGTGTCCATATAACCAGGGTCTCTGAGACTTCCTGGGAGTGTGCCGTCCAGGCACTCTCAGGGTACAACTAAAAAAGTTCATTTGCAGTCAGCTTGCCTCAGGAGTTCTTGAGAAATTCCTAGTGTTTATTTTAGTCCAAAGAGATGAGGCTTAAATATGCTGAAGAAAGCATATGTCAAAAACTAGGAATGCAATTAATATTTATGTAAACTTCTTCTACAGCTGGTCTGAGCAATACTGCTTGTAGAACCTCAGGGCTAGCCTTAAGACCTAGTTTAAAAACTATCCTCCATTCATAGGGAATGAGTAAAGTGTGCTTTTTTGAAAAACTAGGCCTGAATTGCTACTATTTTGGGATATTTACTGATTTCAATATTTTATTTTAGAACTTGTGCTCTGAGGCAACCTCAAAAAGATGCCTGTGTAAAGAAAAAACGAAAAGTGCTCCTAATACCACTGATTTCTATAGTGCTTTCCCAGCGAGAAGCTGAATTCTCACTGAGCCTTGCTAGCCACAGCTCTGGAGAGGGCTATTCCCCACTGAGTGTGCACAGAGACACAGCCCCCTTACACCAACTTAGTTATATCAGACTCCTATCTAATACACATCCTGCCCCAGGCATGCTGCTGGAACATTGTGTACTGCCTTGCTCAGCTCAGCATGGTTTCTGACCTCATGGAGCCCACGTTCTGGCTCATGAGGCTAATCCCAGATCTGTGTGCTCAGAATCCTGATACACGCTGCAGGAGCTGGGATGGAGGAACAGCAGCCTGTAGGCACCAGGAGCTTTGCTGAGGATTTGTATCCATGTTATGGAGGCCCCTCTGGTGCCAAAACAAAAGGATACTCTGTGCTACCACTAGATTTTCTAACTCTACCATCTTCCTTCCTTCCCGCTGCTGTCTTCCCTGGGCAGCCAATACCATGGTAGAATAGAGTGGTGGCTAGTTTTCATGAAATCATTTAAACACCACAAGGGCTTTTATACCACAAGACTTCTGCACTATCTGAGTTGTAGTCTGGTAAACCCCATGGAGGCTAAGTCCCAGCATGACTGAGTTATTCAAGGAGGATCGATCAAAATCTGTGTTTCCTAGTCCAACTCAGCCTTTTGACCACCAGGGGCCGCTGCAGACTAAACAAGAGTTTAGGCTGTGCCTTGCAGGCCACTAAGCCTTGGTTTCCAAAGCATGAACCACAGCAGTGTCAATGGGTACAGCAAGGAAGGCTCTTGGTGTCATGACCACTCCTGGGAGTGAGGGAAGTGACTCCAATGCTAAAGACTCCCCAGAACACTTTCTCCATGAAAGCCTTCCCCTTACCCATAACATCAGGCGTAAACCCCAGAGTGGGTCATTCTGGTCCTTCTGTGCCTAGGACATCTACCACTGCTTCTACCCCATTTACCTAAAGATATCAGTCTTCCTCTATGACACTAGGTCACAGTCTTTATCGCCTCTCACGTGTAGAGCTGACACATGCTGGGCCCAAGGTTTTCTCTAGATGGGCCTGCACATGGATTGTATGGGTGCTGTAGCCTATAAGTGACTTCCTGACTTCCTGCTCTCTCTCTCTAAATATATAATAGGTTCCCAGGAGGGTGGAGACAGACACCCCCCCCCGCCAAATGTGGCTGTTCACCTTGGAGACCTGCTGTGGACATGGATACAGCCTAGCACAAGATCTACACCCTTTCATGGAATGTGGGGGCTCAAGTTGGACGGCAAGAAACAATGGAGTGCAGAAAACAACTGCCTGCATAGATTAACCACCTACAAGGATTAACTGCCCTCTGTCATGGGACTCGACCCCTACCCCTCCCTTGACCTTCCCCTCCTCCATCGGCCCTGCCATGAACTCCAGCCACAGATTGCCCCCACAGGTCCTTTATAAGCCTAGTGCCTCCTCACAGTCAGAGCTGTGCCACCTTGAGCTTGCCCGCTCCCCTCTGATGCCTTAATACATCTCTCTTGTTTTACCAACTCGGCCTTGCGCGTTCCTCCCTCAGCAAATCTAACAATATATATTATTTTTTTCCTGCTCTTTCTTAATAGCCTCTGCCCTTATCGCCATTCCCTGCTTTGGGCCCAGTTCTATTTAACCATTTTGTTTACTTTTGTACTTACTATCTACTCCAGAAAGAGGAAAGGGGCTTCTGTCAGCCTTTCACTAAATGACATTCTGGAGTTTGCCCATTAGGATAGTTTATCTCCAGAGACAGCAACCATCAGTGCTTTCCTTCTCAAAACACACATCACTCCTCACATCATAAGGTGGAGGCTTATCTCCTACTCTGGTATCTGGGTTTGGGTTAGTGACTTGATTAATCACCAGAATGTGGCAAAAGGGATATTCTGGGACTTCCAAGGCTGGGTATAAGGAAGCCTTATAGCTTTTGCCTGGGTGTCTTGGAATGCTCGCTTTGGGGAAAATCAGCTGCATGCTGTGAGAGGCTCAAGCTATAGAGAGGTCATACGTAGGGACTCAGGTTGACAGTCCCAGCTGAGCTCCTGGCTGAGAGGCACTATCAACTGCCAGCTGTGTTTGGGTGAGCCACCTTTTGGATGTCCAACCTAGTTGAGTCTTTAGATGATGACAGCTCCTGGAGACATCTGACTTCTAGCTCATGAGATACTGCAAGTGAAAACTGCTCAGTGAGTTCTGTTAAACCACAGAACCATATGAGATGATAATAAATTGCTGTTTTAAGTCACCAAGTTTTGGTAGGTGGCTTATTATGCAGCAATTGATAACCAAGCCACGTGAAACAAAGAGGGATTATTTCCAAACAGGGAGAACAAAATTTCTCTCTATTCAACTGTGATAATGCAAGAGCCACGCAGACTTCTCACTGAGTACTTGTAAAAGCTTGATGAGTGAATAGATCAGTGAATGGTTAGCTGGAAGGACAAAAGTGGTACCAGCCAGCCTGTGAGGTTCCTGATGGTGTCTTTGTTCTCTCCAGCACACCGAGTACTAGGCACGGCCTAGAGGAAGTGTCTGAGCAATGTCAAAGTGGAAGTGAGTTAAAATGTCCATCCTTTGCTGCCTCCGTTTTTAAACAACAATCATGGTTCAGAGATCTGACTTCAGCAAGAATACCCAGATAAAGGCTTAGATATGGCTGAGTATCTTGGAGAGTGTTCACGTTAGGGAAAAAAAAAACAAAAAACATATAACAGACGAGATTACAAAATCTGTTTCTACAACTCTATTCAGGACTATTTAACTTAAGACACTGCAAATGCTCACCTCCACTACAGCATTCATGGCTGACTTCTCAGGGTTTCCTTCCTTTTTATTCCCAAAGCCATCTTTCAATGTGCCTTCTTTATAACACAAATCAATGTTCCTTCTCTGTTTGCAGCCCTGAGATATCAACAAATCTTCAACATGTACCCATTTGTTGGTTCATTTTTCTTCTTTAATACTAGAAATTCCTGCCTCCAAATGCTGGATCCCCTTTTCTGAGTGCCTTGGTCCATGTTAGGAAGGCGAACACGGAAGTGTAATAGGCATCGGATTCAGGGCTGCTGAGTGTAAAGGCTTGTACTGCACATTCAACTTGGCCACAAACTGGCTGGAAGGCCTTAAGCCCCTCTCACTTAACCTGTTTCCTTCACAGGAAATGAGGGGTTGGACTGGATGCTTCAAGTGAAAGTTTGTAACTGTGCCTCATCCCCCTTCTGCTGTCTGCTGAGGCTTTTCCCAGTTGGCCATTGCATCTCTCTTTCCAACGGTCCTACTGTGGGGGTCTTTCAAGTTTGTGCGCTATGCTTCTTTCTTTTCCTGTTTTTTTTTTTTTTTCTTTTTATGGCCACACTTGTGGCATACGGAAGTTCCCAGGCTAGGGTGGAATTGGAGCTCTAGCTGCCAGCATACACCACAGCCACAGCAATACTGGATCCCAGCCACATCTGTGACTGTGCCGCAGCTTGCAGCAATGCTGGATCCCGTCACTGAGCAAGGCCAGGAATCGAACCCGAATCCTCAGGGACACTATGTTGGGTTCTTAACCTGCTGAGCCATAATGGGAACTCCAGGTTTGTGTGCTTTGAAGAAAGAGGTTTCCCCCTTTAGTCACCCTCTAGGGCATACATTTGTGATATTTCTCTTTGTCTTCATAATAATGAGAAGGACAAAGAAAATCCATTTCTCTGAAGCCTGCAAGCAACAGCCAGTGACTGGCTGGTAAGCTCACCACCCTTTTCGGCTACTATCCTGCACAGCCAAGCCTGGGAAGGTGCTTGATCTTTGCCATCATAGCTAATTTCCACTCCACTGCAAATGTTTCTATCTAAAAGGACAGAGAATCAAATTACACTGCAGGAGCTAGAATCAGAATGTGAACAAGATGCTGGCTCTCAGAGAACAATATTTATCCAACTGAATAAGAAATCAAGCAATAATTGGCAAAGTGAATAGCTTTTTACAGAGCCATGTCTCCTCATTAAGCCTTTCCCAACTGAACAAGGTTTTTTTGGTTGTTGTTCTTTTAGGATAATATCTTCAGGGGTAATTTTAGTCTTCAAATTTAATTTTGCATCACGTTTGATTACTCAAGACAAAACTCACTTTTGCCTTAACTTTGAGCTTTATTCTTGCAAACACTTCAATGGAGAAAAACCTGAGCCTTCTCCTGGCTGTGTGTCCTCTTACTGATGAGGAGAGGCAATAGCTAGCTACCTCAGTGGCAGCATAACTGCAATCACTGCTCAGAGCAGGATGTGAAGTTTGCTAGAGAAAAAAGATGTCGAGGTAGGAACCCTCGAGTCCTTAGTGCTAAAAGCACAAGTGATCATTCTCTAAGTCACAGGGCCACTTTCAAAGACATAACCACAGATGAGAGGAGGACAAGTGGGGCTCATGAGGCCCTCTCCTCTCCCTTCTGCAAGCAGCGCCCTGCCGTCCTTACCTCGGGCACTGGAAGGGGCAGAGGTAATCATCTGGGATGGTGCTGAGTGAGTGGAACTCAGGCTGGAGGAAGAAGGGCTTGCCTGGGACGAGGACAGAACAGAGACGTTGGTGACTGAGCCCTGGTACCTGGGATTGGGATACGCGAGCTGCAAAGGGAGAAAAATCAGCAGGATAGAGGTCTGAATGGCCAAGACTGCAGGACTGGCCCAGAGTTGGCTTCTTCATGCTGTGAAGTGCCCAGACCCAGTGTCTGATGCTGTACCCTGGTCCTGATGGAGGCCAGGCTGATGGCCAGCACTAAGGATCACCCATACCCCCCAAGGACCAGGGCTGTTAGGTAGATTCTAGTGATGGTGCCCATGAAGGAAGCAGGACTCAGCCATCAGGAATGCCAGGCAGGAGGGCAATTTGGCAGAGGAGCTTTCCCATGGGATCTCTTCAGAGCAGAGGACTGAAGCTAGATTTCCTTCCTGGGAAATAAGGCCTGGGAAGTGCAACAATGGATGGCTGGAGGGAAGCGAAGGCAGTTTTTCCAGCTCTTGGTATTCTGAATTCAGGAACTAGAGAACTAGGTAGGGGTGCCAGCCCTCAGATGAGATTGGCCAGCAGAGAGGTGAGTCCTCCAGGTCCAGGGCCCTGGCCCATTCTCTGGACAGCTCTGGTACCTGCATATGGTGGTACAGGTCCTCAGGAGCCTCGCCCATGGAGCTGTCACCCAGCATCACCACGTTTCCTGCTTCACTAGATGCATGTGAGGAGAGAGAGGATGATGAATGGCGGCCGGTGCCCATCAAATTCATGGGGCTGCAAACAAGAGTGGGATATGGGGAGGGGTCAGTTTCTGGAATGGAGAAACCTTGCTAGGTGGTGGGGGGAGGGTCATGGGAAGTGGGGTGAAACAGTCATCCCCGGGCCTCAGCCATCACTGGTTTTGAAAGTTCAATAGCCAATGTTCATTCATACCCATCTGAGGCCTGAAGCAGTCCTGAACCCCCACCCTGCTGCTCAGGGGCCCCCGGTCTGGAAGGGCCAACAATAGCCTGGCATAGCCTCTACCTAGAGTTAAATGGTTTATGGCTACTCACTCTGATGACATCAGTTTCTCAGGAGGAATGAAAGAGACAGGCTGAATCAGGTCAAGGACCCCTGGTCCCCCCTGCTACGGTGCATTAATCTGAGCCAGCATCCACCCCCTGCTAAGGTCTGCATCCAGGTCAGGGTGTCTTCCTGGTTTGGGGGAGCTATCAAAACAGCTGGCTCTGAGCCCTCTTTTGGCTTCCTTCCATTCCTGCGGCCCTAGGCTTGCCAACAGTTCTCTTCTCTCGATTCTAGGCCCCTTATTCATTTGTTCTTCTCCTTTGCTGAGTGCACACTCTGTGCTGACTTGCTGTTCATGCCGGAAAATAAACCCAAGTGAGGGCTCCTCCCCAGGTTCCTCCCCTAGCTTGGCCTTCCTGTCCTGGAGACTTAGAGCCTCTCCCTGGCAGCCTGGCCATCAGGCCTCTAGTGCAGAGCAGGCACACCATGATGGCCACATCACCATGCTGTTCTCTTCCTTAAAAATCAACTGGTGATCCTCATTCCCCTTGGGATCAAGTCCAAAGGCCTGAATAAGCCCCTACCATGCCCTGAAATCCTACACTTCAGCGACTTGGCTCTACCCATAGTGATGACCAGCCTGGCTTGTTCATATCTTGAGGCGTCTGCACATGTTAGTCACTCTGCCTGGGTCTTGCTCCATCGCCTTCCTAACCCCAATTCTTTTCTGCCTAGCAAACTGCCACTCATCCTTCAAGACTTGCCCCAAATGCCCCCTGCTCCATGCCCCCACAATACCATGTACCCTGTTACCTAGGATGACTGGATGCAGAGTATGGATCCTATGGCAGGAGCTGTGTGTTTGCTGGGCACATGGGTAGGAGGGCATGTGAGTATACATAAGCACTATTTTGGATTTCCTTGCTCTGATCCATGACTTACCTTTGTGGAGGGAACCCTCCTCACCCCTAAGGCCATACCTGTGCCGGTGGGTCATCTTGATGTTCTCAGGGCTCATGGGGCTATGGGATGCTAGGACATTTCCACGTGGGGTGCTGGTGCCTGAACATGCAGGGCTTAGCTTGTCCAAACCTGGAAACTCCTGTTGAGAAATGAATGCCACTTCATCAGAGAGTAAAGAATAAATAAGCAATGAAGGGGAGAGAGGGAAGAGCAGGCTGATGGTAGGAGTGTAAAAGAAAAAATAAAAGAATCAGATACTGTTGGCTGAACCTGAACTATTGACTTCTTTGGGGCAGTGACCCTTTCACGACTAAAGCACCTACCTAATCACACCGCAGCCTAGACCAGAGGCTGTGAGGCCTAGGTCGGCCTACTAAGATAACACATCTGGAGTAGGTTGAGGCTGGCCCGAGTTCATAAGAGTATGTTAGCAGGCTTTCTCACTATAGAAAAAGTAGAACAAGAGCTGGAAAACAGGAGAGGAAGAACTGATTATCAGCTGTCAGTCAGTGTGCACCTCTTACATAAGGAGTGGAGCTGGGTTTTACTGGATTGTTAATGGCCCAGCTTTTAAGTGACCTGGGTTGTCTGTGACAGTCTGTGGGGAGACAAGACATAAAATACTGATACAAGTAATTGAGAAGCAGCACAGTTCTATTTCAGCATAATTAAATTAAGTATGCAGACATCTTGGCAGAAACTTTGGATGTCAAATTCTCCTGGGTGACAGCACAATGGTTTGTGTCCCTATTTGCGACTCTGAGGAAACAAAGCACAACTGTCCAGGTTTCCTAAAGTCTGTAGGCCCTAAGTCCACTGGGGATGTTTCTGAGCTTGGCCTGAATAAGTAGGATGTTTTCTATCCCCTTTTTCCAAAGCATGCAAAAGGCTGAAACGTGCTTCTGCAGCTGGAGAGAACACCTCCATGTGTGCCCTGGAGACCATGACGCATGCGAGCGAGCATTTTGTGCTTTTTCCTGCAGTGACCTGAAAGTCTGCATGGTAGAGAGCTCTCCACCCCCTACAATGGCCAGGCTCTAGCTCACCTGGGTCACCTGCTGTGCCCAGGAAGTTTGTGCATGGAGAAACCAGCCAAGCCAGCAGGAGAGTCAGCAGAGTGAGAGCTAATGGAATGCCCATCAGATTCAGATGCAAATGCAAGTTCTTTTTTTTTTTTGTCTTTTTAGGGCCACATCCTTGGCATATGGAGGTTCCCAGGCTAGGGGTCGAATCAGAGCTATGCCTGCTGGCCTACACCACAGCCACAGCAACACCAGATCTGAGCCATGTCTGTGACCTACACCACAGCTAAGGGCCAGCGATCAAAACCACAACCCCATGGATACTAGTCAGATTGGTTTCCCCTGAGCCATGACAGGAACTCCCCCAGATGCAAGTTCTTATTAAACAGCCTAATTTTAAGGCGGAAAATATAAGAAACTTTCTATGCATATTTCACTTTGAATTATTATGGGGGAATTATTACAGCAAGGAGAAACTTTAGGCTTTATAGGCTTTCCTTTGGAAAAATGTGCCTACTTCTTAAAGTACAGATGATCTTCTTTTTATCTTTTTACATTTCATGTTGTTAATACCTGTGCAAAAACAGGCTAAGACCTGCACTGGATGGGGCCTGGAGGGACTGAGATGACCAGAATATCCAGCATCTAAGAACAAGGCAAGTCAACCTCAATCAGTCAGGCCCACTGAGTCTGAGTGGTTCAGCCTCCCCAGGGCCTCTGTGGCCAGTGGTCATCCCTGAAGGGGGGCTTCTTGTCCATGATGGCTCTGCCCAACATCAGACAGCTCTACTTCCCTTGCCGCCTTG